>JAESUZ010004208.1:0-1200000 GCA_017311185.1 Proteles cristata cristata
TCCATCCATCAGGAAGAACTAACTATCATAAATGTCTATGCACCAAATATGGGAGCACCTAAATATCTAAAACAATTAATCACAAACAGAAACAAGCTTCTAGATAAGAATGTGCCAATAGCAGGGGACTTTAATACTCCGCTTACAGCAATAGATAGGTCAACCAGACAGAAAATCACTAAAGAAATAATGGACTTGAAAGAGACATTGGACCAGATGGACCTGACGGATATATTTAGAACTTTACATCCTGAGGCCAGGGAATTTACTTTCTTCTCAAGTGCGCATGGCACATTCTCCAAGATAGATCACATACTGGGACATAAAGCAGCCCTCAATAAATATAAAAGAATAGAGATCATACCATGCACACTGTCAGATCACAATGCTTTGAAACTTGAAATCAATTACAGGAAGAAGTCTGGAAAACCTCCAAAAACATGGAGGTTAAAGAACACCCTCTAAAGAATGAATGGGCCAATCAGGCAATTAGAGATGAAATTAAAAAATATATGGAAACAAATGAAAATGAAAACACAACAATTCAAAATCTATGGGATGCGGCAAAGGCAGTCCTAAGAGGAAAGTACATTGCTCTCCAGGCCTATTTCAAGAGATTAGAAAAAGCGCAAGTCCAAAATCTAACAGCTCACCTAAAGGAACTAGAGGCAGAGCAACAAGAACGCCCTAAACCCAGTAGAAGAAGAGAAATAGTAAAAATTACAGCAGAAATAAACAACATAGAGACCAAAGAAACAATTGAACAGATCAATGAAACCAAGAGTTGGTTTTTTGAAAAAGTAAACAAAATTGACAAACCTCTAGCCAAACTTACCAAAAAGAAAAGAGAGAGCACCCAAATAGACAAAATCATGAATGAAAATGGACTTATTACAAGCAACCCCTCAGAAATACAAGCAATTATCAGGGAATACTATGAAAAATTATATGCCAACAAATTGGACAACTTAGAAGAAATGGACAAATTCCTAAACACACACTCACTACCAAAATTCACACGGGAAGAAATAGAAAACCTGAACAGACCCATAACGAGTGAAGAAATCGAATCAGTGATCAAAAATCTCCCAACAAATAAGAGCCCTGGACCTGATGGCTTCCCTGGGGAATTCTACCAGACATTTAAAACAGAATTAATCCCAATTCTTCTCAAGCTATTCCAAAAAATAGAAAGCGAAGGAAAACTCCCGGACTCATTTTATGAAGCCAGCATCACTCTGATTCCCAAGCCAGACAGAGATCCAGCAAAAAAGAGAACTACAGGCCAATATCCTTGATGAATACGGATGCAAAAATTCTCAACAAGATCCTTGCAAATCGAATCCAGCAGCATATAAAAGAATCATCCACCAAGATCAAGTGGGATTCATTCCTGGGTTACAGGGCTGGTTCAACATTCGCAAATCAATCAATGTGATACATCATATCAATAAAAGAAAAGATAAAAACCATATGATCCTGTCAATAGATGCAGAAAAAGCATTTGACAAAATACAGCATCCCTTCTTAATAAAGACTCTCGAGAAAGTTGGGATAGAAGGAACCTACTTAAACATCATCAAAGCCATCTATGAGAAGCCTTCAGCTAACATCATCCTCAACGGGGAAAAACTCAGAGCTTTCCCCCTGAGATCAGGAACACGACAGGGATGCCCACTCTCACCACTGCTGTTTAACATAGTGCTGGAAGTCCTAGCATCAGCCATCAGACACCAAAAGGAAATCAAAGGCATCAGAATTGGCAAAGAGGAAGTCAAACTTTCACTCTTCACAGATGACATGATACTCTACATCGAAAACCCGACAGACTCCACCAGAAGCCTACTAGAACTGATCCAAGAATTCAGCCAAGTTGCAGGGTACAAAATCAACGTACAGAAATCGGTTGCAGTTTTATACACCAACAATGAAGCAACAGAAAGAGAAATCAAGAAACTGCTCCCATTCACAATTGCACAAAAAACCATAAAATACCTCGGAATGAACCTAACCAAGGATACAAGAGATCTGTATGAGGAAAACTATAGAAAACTTATGAAGGAAATTGAAGAAGACACAAAGAAATGGAAAAACATTCCATGCTCATGGATAGGAAGAATAAATATAGTTAAGATGTCATTACTACCTAAGGCACTCTACACATTCAATGCAATTCCAATCAAAATTGCACCAGCATACTTCTCAAAACTAGAACAAACTATCCAAAAATTTGTATGGAACCACAAAAGACCCCGAATAGCCAAAGTAATCCTGAAAAATAAAACCAAAACGGGAGGGATCACCATCCCAGACTTTAGCCTCTACTACAAAGCTGTCATCATCGACAGTATGGTATCGGCACAAAAACAGACACATAGACCAATGGAACAGAATTGAGAACTCAGAAGTGGACCCAAAAGTATACAGCCGACTAATCTTTGACAAAGCAGGAAAGAATATCCAATGGAAAAAAGACAGCCTTTTAACAGATGGTGTTGGGAGAACTGGACAGCAACATGCAGAAGAATGAAACTAGATCATTTTCTCACACCATGCACAAAAATAAACTCAAAATGGATAAAGGACCTGAACGTGAGACAGGAAACTATCAACACCCTAGAGGAGAAAGCAGGAAACAACCTCCTTGACCTCCACCGCAGCAACTTCTTACTTGACACATCCCCAAAAGCAAGGGAATCAAGAGCAAAAATAAACTCTTGGGACCTCCTCAAGATTAAAAGCTTCTGCACAGCCAAGGAAACAACCCAGAAAATTAATAGGCAACCAGCGGAATGGGAAAAGATAGTTGCAAATGACATATCAGATAAAGGGTTGATATCCAGAATCCACAAGGAACTCACCAAACTACATGCCTGAAAAACAAACAACCCAGTGAAGAAATGGGCAGAAGATATGAACAGACACTTCTCCAAAGAGGACATCCAGATGGCCAACAGACACATGAAGTGATGCTCAGCATCCCTCCTCATCAGGGAAATACAAATCAAAACCACACTGAGATACCACCTCACGCCAGTCAGAGTAGCTAAAATGAGCCAATCAGAGAACTCTAGATGCTGGCGAGGATGTGGAGAAACGGGCACCCTCCTACACTGTTGGTGGGAATGTAAACTGGTACAGCCCCTCTGGAAAACAGTGTGGAGGTTCCTAGGAAACTAACAATAGATCTCCCCTATGACCCAGCAATAGCACTGCTAGGAATTTACCCAAGGGATACAGAAATGCTGATGCATAGGAGCACATGTACTCCAATGTTCATAGCAGCACTCTCCACAATAGCTAAAACCTGGAAAGAGCCTAAGTGTCCATCAACAGATGAATGGATCAAGAAGATGTGGTTTATCTATACCATGGAATACTACATGGCAATGAGAAACAATGAAATCTGGCCATGTGTAGCAACATGGATGGACCTTGAGGGTGTTATGCTGAGCGAAATAAGTCAGGCAGAGAAGGACAAATATCATATGTGTGCACGTATAGGAGGATTAGGAGGAACTTAACAGAGGACCAAGGGGGAGAAGAAGGGCGGAAATGGTGGGGGAAAGGGAGAGAGGCAAACCATGAGAGACTCTTGAATGCTGACAAAAACTGAGGACTGATGGATGTGCGGGGGAGGAGGGATGGGCATGGAGGAGGACACTTGTGGGGATGAGCACTGGGTGTTATGTGGAAACTAATTTGACAATAAACTATTTGAAAAAAAAATGGACAAGAAAACATTTCACACAGCACAAATTATTATGCAAATATAATGTTATTATACCTGAAACCTGATTTAAAATATTGAATAGAGACTTTAGGTGAGTTATAGTGGGGCAGTGCTGTAGTGTGTCCTGAGAGACATTTTCGCATGGATTGTACTGGACACGGTTTCTGTAATTGCCACTAGAAAAAGTTACAAGGAGATTACTATATGCCTCATTTGAAAGTTGGTGGCTTATTCCTTTCTGTACGTAAGACTCTGTGTTTTAGTCCACAAGAGCTCTATGGCATAAACCACTGTCCACTTAGCTCATCTGTTTTTTATATTTTCAAAGGGTCTGAATTCACAATCTGCTATATTTTCTCCTTTCTCTCTAGATTGTTTTGTTCATTGTTGTGTCTCAGGAATCCTCAGGATCAAAGATTTCAGGCCAGGAGTGACTGGTATGTGACTGTATGAGGTTTGTGCAGGAGCCAAACAAACTATAAAATGATTTGGCCTAACTGTTATGAAAATTCACAGATCTCTATATCATATTTGCCACATTTAAGATTTATTGCATATAGGATTTCCTCATGTGCCTTCAATGGGTATTTCTTATTTATTGCTTCTAATCAGAGGTAGGAGCATCAAGGAGAAAATGAACCATTTATACATCCTTTTCTCACCATTCTGGGGCCAGTGATTCTCATGGCTTACTCTTTCAGTTTAACTGAATTCACATTTTTTTGGCTGAGCTCAGAATTTTAACTGCAGCTTTGAAAAGTAAGGTAAAGCCCAAATATACCACCATGTTGACAGCAGAAATGCCCCCTATCCAAACTGAGAATACAGTGAGCTGTTTAATATTTACCTGCTTTCTAAAATAGCTACCCTGTTTATCTGGAAAGAAACCTTGCTTGTTCATTTTGGTTTGGTAAATTATCTGTACATGTGACTCTCTCTCTCTCTTTAAAGAATGATAGAGTGGTGCCACACTGAAGAGCAATTGCTTTGTGTTCCCAATTAATTATTTCCGTAAAATTTCTTCACCCCTATCATCACTCATACTGACTGCTTATGAAACCATTCAGTCCTGTCTCTGAGTGACTTTTGGACATTATGCCGGAATGTCATATCAGTCTTCACTTTTTATTGTCCTTGAAACAGTCCTTAGGGAGCCATATGAACTCCAGTGTATTTTTTAAAGATTTGCTTGAATTGGATTAGCAAAGAACATAAAATTCCTATGTATTATTTGGCATTGAGAGAATATTTATTTTAAAGTGCATAATTCATAGCTAAGTTGCCGCAGAATGTATAGCAGGATGTTACTTATTGAACAGAAAACTTAAAGGATTTTTTCTCAGTTATGCTAAGCTGACAAACTGCAATCTGCAGGAACCATATTCAGGAGCGTGGAGATCCCAGCTTTCTAGCTGGTTGATGGCATTCAACAGGGATTGGCAGTAAACTGGAAACTCTTGCGGGTTTCTCCTGCATACACAATTCTTGGGGAGTTTTGTTAAACCAAGAAAACAATGTTGCTTTTATTCCTTCCAGTAAAAATTGCAAGTCTAATGCTGTAGTTATGCCATAAGTGAGACATCTTTTAATAATGGAATGGACAGTGAGGCACCTGGGTGGCTAAGTCAGTTAAGCACCTGACTCTTGATTTGGGCTACAGCCATAATCTCATAGTTTGTGAGTTTGAGCCCTGCATCTGGCTCTGTGCAGACAGCACAGAGTCTGCTGAGGACTGATAATCTCTCTCGTCTCCCTCTCTCTCTCTCTCTCTCTCTCTCTCTCTCTGTCCCTCCCCTGCTCGCACACTCTGTCTCAAAGTAAATAAATAAAATAATGGGATGGATAAAAAAGAAACCTAACTGCTGAGGACAAATATTTAGTCATTACTCTGGACAGTTAGTCAATTCCTGGTAACAGCACCCCCACAATCCAGGTGACATTAAGTCCTCTCCAATCTCTTTGATCTGCCAGGGAAAAAGAATAAGCTCAATAGTATGTTTTATAAAAGTTAACGGGTACTTAGTATGTATTTTTAGAAGAGTTTCGTTGCTTACCCAGAGGTTTAAGCACTAAATTCACTCTTCCAAAAACTCAGTCCCAACAAATTATCTTGCAAAGTGTTCAGATACAGGCCTAAAATGCTGTCAACTAAGCAGCTCTGCAACCCACACACTTGCACACACTCCCAGAGAATATAATTCCCAAAGGGCTGTTCTTCAGCCTTTCCCAGGGCAGAGCACAGTAGGCCTACCCAAAAAAGGGGGAAATGCTCCGAAAGCATAATGAATGTAGTAATAGAGAAAGACATAGAAAATGGCATGAGAACGTAATGAGCGATAGGTAAGACTTAGTTAAATGTAAGATTCCACAGCAACAAAGAAGGTTGTACTGGAAGAGATTGCCACCCGTTCTGCCCCAGGAACCTGGATATACAGCTAAAATACATTGTAAAAGAAGTAGAAATTGAGTCCCCAGAACTTCAACACAACTCACAGGAGATTCCTACAGAGTAAGCATCTCTTATGGTAGCTGAATTCACAGTAAGATATTGTATATCATGCAAGAATGTGAAACATACTGAGGAAGGATCAACAGATGCAAGAATTAGCACCCCTCCGAAGTGGAAGTAGTAGGAACATCTGAAAGAGCTGTGAAATGAATATATTTCACATGATTAAAGAAATAAAGAAACTGAAAACATAGTTTTTACAAAGATACTGTAAGACAGAACAGATAAACAGATTTATTTCAAAATAACCAAAAAGATGGGCACCTGGGTGGCTTAACTTGATTTTGGCTCAGGTCATGATCTCAGGTTTTCTGAGTTCAAGCCCTGCATCAGGCTCTGTGCTGACAGTTTGGAGCCTGCTTGATTTCTCTATCTCCCTCTCTCTGTGCACTTCCCCCATTTGCACTGTTTCTCTCTCTTTCTCTCAAAATAAATAAATAAACTTAAAGAAAAAATAACTCAGGGGCACCTGGGTGGCTCAGTGGGGGAAGGGGCTGACTTTGGCTCAGGTCATGGTCTTACAGTTAGAGAATTCAAGCCCCACATAGGGCTCTGTGCTGACACATGGGAACCTGGAGCCTGCTTCAGATTCTTTCTCTCCTTCTCTCTCTGTCCCTCCTCTGCTTGTGCTTTCTCTTTCTCTTAAAAAAAAAAAAAAAAAACTTAAAAATATTTTTAAAAACTAACATTTTGAATTTACAACGTGTAATGAAATTAAAGACTTGATAGATTCAAAAAGCAACAAACCAGACACAGTGAAAGATAATAGAAAAGTAGAAGATACATAGAAGAAAATCATATGGAGAGGGGCACCTTAGTGGCTCAGGCGGTTAAGCGTCTGACTTCGGCTCAGGTCAGATCTCATGGTTCGTGGGTTCGAGCCCCACATCAGGTTCTATGCTGACAGGTAGCTCAGAACCTGGAGCCTGTTTCGGATTCTGTGTCTTCCTCTCTCTCTGCCCCTCCCCCTTTCATGCTCGGTGTCTGTCTCAAAAATAAACTATAAAGAAATTAAAAAAAAAAAAACAGATTTGAAACAAATAAGGAAGAATGTTAAATTAGTGCAAAAAAAAAAAAAAAAGGTACCTCAGTCCTATCAGGCTTTATTTATTCTCTATTACATAATAAAAAACAATATTGAAAAAAATAATAAATTCTAGGTTGCAAATCCAGTAGTTACTTGGCAGTCATTTTGCTTGGCTTCTCAGCAACATTTGACACTAATGACTGCTTGCTCTCTCTTGAAACACTTCACTTTGAAGGTGTTATGTTTCCAGCACTCTTGCAGGTAACTCTCTTTCTGGCCACTGTGTTGGGGAACCCCAGGGCCTAAAGATGCCCACTCTTCTCATGTGAAATCCTTGGGTGATCTATCTACCGTCATGGCTTTTAAGTACCATATTTACTAATGACTCCCAACCATACCTTCTAGTCTCAACCTCTCTCCAGAACTCCTGATTCACATGATGCACTGGGCTCCTCTGCATTGCAGATTTAATAGAACTAAGATGAACTTCTTCCCCCTGCACCCATTCTTCACACAATATACAGAATAGTAAGCCAGTCCCATACAGAAATCTCTATTAGTGTATCATGACTCATCCAATGATATCTTCAATCCTTGCTATAATTTATTGGGCTTCTCGTGACCTGGCCTCCAGCTACTTCTCCAAATAGCTCCGCAGTTTTTTGCCAAACAAATCACAAGTGTTTTTGCCTTAAGCTCTCTGTTCTCACAGTTTCTTCTGCCTGGAAGTCTTCTCCAAAGATATTTTTAGTTCAAGGACTCATTTCCTTCAGTTTCCTCTTAAATGTTGCCTGTTCAAAGATTCATTCTGTTATCGTGTATGATTCTTTATATTCTGTATATTTAACGCTGCTTTATATTTTCTTCATTATCACTTTTAACCTGACATTTTATAAATAATATATTTATATGTTTTCATTTTGTATGCTTCCCCCATGAGAGTGTAACTTTTACAAGGTCAAGGATCTTTGCCCATCTTGCTCACAGGTTTGTTCAGTTACCTTGAACAGTCTCACACAAAGTAAGTGTTCAAGAAATATATGTTGAATTGATAGATCAGTTACTGGTATATGACTGCTTTCTAGTGTGTTTTAAATTTTCTATTATGAACAAAGTACCAGTCATCTTACTAGCAATAAGATTTGCTAGCATTTTTTCATCAAAAAATTATGTTCTCTAAGTCATTTATTGAATAGGTCTGTGGTATGCTAACATTATACTCTCACTTCATTTCTCTCAGCAGTCTATTACAGTAAAATGGGGAAATGTAAGTGCAAATGACATGAGAAAGATTGAGCAACATTCACATTCTAAAGCTACTGGGTTATAATTTAACACTTCAAACCTGGCACATGTTTCAAATATTACCTTTATGTAAGATTTAGTTTAAATGGAAAAACAGCAGAGGATCGCTTTGTTTTTAGTTCTCAACCAATCATGAGGTATGAGTGGCAGATATTAAAAACAAACCATATGTGTGGTATTATTTTACTAATCAAGAAACATAAGCAAAAAAGGAAAAGTGGGATCTAAGCACTTTGCCACTCTAATAGCACATTTGAATCTCTAGATGTCTAAGGAGTGGTGGGTGGCATTCAGAGTGAGCCGTGGGAACAGTACAAATTGGAACACTGAAAAGCCCAAACACTGATCCCACACCCTCATTCTAAGGAAAGCTGCTTGATGACACGCTTGGTATGCAATTAAAAAAACAAGAGAAAATGCTTTTTTAATTTACTAATTAGTTTAGAATTAGAGGGGCCTATTGGAAGTAACCTGTTAGAAGTAGTTTTTTAGCTAAAGGACAAATAAAATCAAATCCTTCAGAGTTTTAATTACTGGAAAGAAGTGTAAAGTTAAAAAAGAACAGTAGTGAATGCATGCATGGTTAATGCATGACCAATTCCCAGATGCTAATCCTTGAGAATTTCCTTCACTAGTAAAGCTAGAAGGATTTGGGGATTCAACAGATGGAAGGGGCATTGCTGATTGGATTGGTTGTAAAAAGAAGTAGCCAAAAAGTTGCTGCTTTCCTAGATAAAATAAACATGAGTCATAAAACAGTTCTTCAAGTCCTGTGTGGCTGAGGATCTGGAGCCCCTTGCCCGAAACAATGGCGATAAAGGTAATTGTTTTCTAGAGCTGCCAGTCTAGGTCCTGGGCTCTGAAGGTGAAAAGCAAGCATACTGTGTTCATAATTGTAACAAATCCTCCTTCCTCTGGGGGCTAATCATTGTTAATTTCTTCTTTCCTCTATTAAAGTAGTAATGCCATACTTACAAAGGGAGGAGACTGCGTGCTCACTGGATACAGATCGGTCTTTATGGGTTTTGAGGTCCCAGTCACTCAATTTCTGGCAAAAAAAGAAAAAAAAAAGAAAAGAAAGGAAATCTAAAAAAGACTGCAGCTGAGAATTCTCAGAGTTGAAAAATAGTGGTAATTGTCACAAATTACCACATGAAATTGCTAGTTATATTCCTAGACAATGGCCCTACTCTAGCATTGTACACCAAAATTTCTTCTCACTTTCCTTTAGAAAACTTGAGTGTTAACCTTTAATACTGTTTTGAAAGTTGCTAGTTTGCAACCTGGTTATATTCTGTTAATAGTAGTGGTACTTTAAAAGAGATCCTCTATCATTTCCCAGAAAGACTGTGTTGATCACAAAGCTCATTTGTATGTTGCTTAATTATTCTTGATTTTCTCCATAACTGTGCACATAGGAAAATGCTGCCATTCTTGAACATTTACATCATTACTAGGAATCATTTTTCCTAGTCCATCCTGGATGTTGAATTTTCTTCATGAAAGTCATTTTGACTTGGGAAGATTTTAAATATTAAAGAAAATGGGAATAATTTCACTGGGTTTTGCAGAAATAAAATTTTCAGGTGAAGCAGTATATCTATTTTTGTTAATTCTCATTAACAGAATGACAAACCATTATTTAGTCAGTCAGAACCATCTAAACTGAAGTCCTTGAAGATATTAGTCATTACACTAAACATGCATAAATGACTGATCCATTTAATTATGAGAAGATTTGGTTAATCCTTGTAAGGGCTGAAACAGATACTCTTTCATTGTGGTTAACTCCAAAATGCTGTTGGAATACAGAATATTAAGAGTATCACTTGACTTGCTGGCATTTTTCAAATATCCAAGGCTAACAGTTAAATAAAACTAATATTTATATGGAGAAAAAAAGTCACACCTTATCTCAAATTCCCCAAAATAGATGCCTTAATATACAAGCAAACAAAAAGACCCCATATTTTAAGAATAAGAATAATCTGAACAACTCTTAATTCCTACAGCAGATTACATGATAGTATAACTATTATCTCCTTATTACAAATGAAGGAATTGATACATTTAAGTGGTTTCCCTGAGGTCACATGAGTATTAAGTGGCAGAGCTATGACTAAAACCTGTGTCTAATTTGATTTCAGTGTTGAACAGTTAGTATCTGCACCGGGGAGGCAGTGCAGTGCATACAGCTTTAGTCATTGCCTGAGGTCAAATCCTTGCATCACAACTGGCTACCTTTGTAATCTGGGGCGTTTCATTTATGTTCCTACAGCTAGAGAGTCTCGAAATGCAAAGTGAAGGGGATATAAATATAATTTATGTCGTTGGGTTGTCTTAAAACTATAGCTGTAGGAGAAAACATGTGTAAAGTGCTGAGCGCTATATCCAGCACATCTCAAGGGCTCAATGAATATTCTCTATCCCACTGTGCAAAGAATTAGACATTCTCATAGAGAGTAGGATTTCCTGCGTCTCTCTGAGGAGATATTGATGGACAGAGTAAGGAACCTATAAATGGAAGACTTCCTTGCCAATTTACTTAACATAAAGCCTAATCAGTAATTGAACATATTGTAGCATGTCTGGTATTTTCCAAGTAATGTACAAGAACCTAGAGATATGAAAAAGGAAGACATTGCAGTATTCAAGTAAACCACCCCCTGTTTGTTGGAATACAGCCAAATAATAAAAAGAAAATTAAAACCTATTGAGGAAGGAACTCACAGATTCTTAAATCATCCAAGAAAGGGCTTTAAAGTGGAACTTGGAAAATCACACATGACTCTTCAGAAGTCTATGTATCATTTTATATATGGGGAAGAATCTGAGTTCGAGACCGAGATGAAGCTGAAGATTTAAGACATGGTCATATAATAGAGGATAGTAAGTGGCAGTCTAAAGAATTTCAGTTTTATCCTCTAAAATAATAAGGATTTTATAAAGTATTATAAGTAGGAGATGGACACAGTTACATGGACACTTAGGAGGTTTCTACAAAGATGGAGATTTGCTTGAAGATGCACTACATAAGCTAGATTAGATTTGGCTGAATCTAACAACAGAAATCACAAAATAGCTGTGGACACTTACAAAGGTAGGTACATACAGAATGGATGTAGCATCTTTCTGTTTATCATCTCTTTAGTGCATGGCTAAAATCTTCAAGGTCAATTCAAGATGACAACTGAATTTCTTCTCCTATTGGATCTATATCTCAGTCTCAATAATTAAAAGAGGGAAAAGAGGGAAAGGATGACCCAGCTGAGTTAGCTTCCCTTAAAGAGCTTTATAGGGATCCCACCCCACATCTTTTTTTTACCTTACTGGCTACTTCAAAATGGAACAAAAGCTGTTTTACACTGCTATATGCAACAGTGAAGGGGCTCAGTTACTATAGAAAGAAGGAAAAAAATTATTAAGTGGTTAACAAGGTACTTGTGTGAGTAACACTGTTAAATGCTATTAAAGTAGTAGAGTTCCAGTGAGAACTGCCGCTAAGCATCTGTGAAAGTATGAAAAAGGGACTCTATTCTTAGATCTACTAAGAAAACAATTATGCTAAGAAAAAAGCTACTTTTATCCCTTAGTATTCCATATGAATATAAAAATATTTGTTCAGGGGCACCTGGGTGGCTCAGTCGATTAAGCGTCCAACTTCAGCCCCAGGTTATGATCTCACAGTTTGTGGGTTTGAGTCCTGTGTCAGGTACTGTGCTGACAGCTACCTCAGAGCCTGGAGCCTGCTTTGGATTCTGTGACTCCATCTCTCTCTACTCTCCCCTACTAGTGCTCTATTTCTCTCAAAAATGTTTATTTAAACATTTTTTAAAATTTCAAAAATATTTGTTCAGTCTTGTTTTCCCCCACAATTTTAAAAATATTTGCTCAGTCTTGTTTTCCCCCAAAATATCTTACAGGAATTCTATTTAAAATTGCATTAAGTTCCTTTACTAATATCAGTAGAGAATTAGTACTTTTGTGACTTTAAGTCATCTTATCTAAGAATATGACATGAATCTCTGTCTAAACATTGTTTTCTTGTAGCAGAATTCTCGCACAGAGTCATGACATCAAGGCTTTTCTTTCCAGGAAGCAACCTTATTCCAGCCAGCGTTGCTCAGTAGGGTTCATATGCAAAGAACTGAGCCCCGAACACCACGTGACGTTTTTTATGTATTTTTTACTTCTTTGTCTCCCATATATCATAACACACAAACATGCAGTCTGATTAATGTGGTCTCACGTTACAAGGTCGTGAGGAATGTGGTCACATATACGAATAGCAAGGTTGCCTTGAGATTTTTTTTTTTTCTTTCCTTTGGGAGGAGGCCCTACCACATTATAATTTTTTTTTAGTGTTTAATTTTTCTTTATTTAAAAAAAATTAATATGTTTATTTATTTCTGAGAGAGAAAGGGAAACAGAGACAGCATAAGCAGTGAAGGGTCAGAGAGAGAGGGCAACACGGAATCTGAAACAGGCTCCAGGCTCTGAACTAGCTTTCAGCACAGAGCCCGACGTGGGGCTCAAACCCACGAACCGTGTGATCATGACCTGAGCCAAAGTCAGCCCCTCAACCGACTGAGCCACCCAGGTTCCCCTTTAATTTTTCTTTAGATAGCTCTGGCATCTTAATAATACAATAATATTTAATAGCCTTTTCCTAATTCTTTTATATTCTAGGCCATTATTGAAAGTTAATTTTTCTTATTACCACATGTAGGAGAGTATTGCTTATATAAAGAAAAAGTATTAATTTTTTTACTTGTACCTTGAATCCAGCCATGCTACTCAAATACATTGTTAATTCTAGCATGGTATTTCTGAATTCTCTTGTTTTTCTCTAGGAATAAATCTATATCATAGTAAAAATCAGTCTTTTAGCTCTTCCTTCCCTACATTTATACTCTTAATTTTTCTCTTACTGTATTTACTGGAATCTGCAATTCATTGTTGAAATGTAATGAGCATGTTTAGGGGTGCCTGGGTGGCTCAGTTGGTTAAGCATCTGAGTCTTGGTTTCAGCTCAGGTCATGATCTCACAGGGACATGAGTTTGAGCCCCACAGCAGGCTCTGTGCTGGCAGCATGGCTTTGGATTCTCTCTCTCCCTCTCTTTCTCTCTCAAAATAAATAAATAAACTTAAGAAAATGTTTTAAATGTAATGGGAATGTTTGTCTTATTTTTGCTTTGTATTAAAATATTTTAACATTCCATCATTTAAAGTACATATTGTTTTCGAAAAAACTGATATCCCTTAACAAATTTTATACTTTTTATTTTTCTTAGAGATTTTCTTATCTAATCTAATCACTAATGAATTAGATTAAGTGCCTTATCTTATTGAATGGATTTTCTTAATTTTCTCAGTTAATTTTTTATTAACCTTATTATGACATATTTCTGTTATTTAACTTTTTTAGGAGCTACTTTGGGTGGCTCAGTCAGTTCAGCATCCAGCTTCAACTCAGATTATGATCTCATGGTCTGTGGGTCCAAACCCATATTACACTTGGTGCTGACAGCAATCTCTCACAAATAAGTAAACATTTAAAAAATTACTTTTTTTTATAACTGGAATAAATGCTCATGGGTCTTTTTACTTAAATTTCTCATGGATTTTCATTTGTGACTTTTGATCTATAACTTTTTAACATTTTTTGCTGCATTTTGTTGTTATTTTATGCTATCTTTATAAAATTCATTGTGGCATTTCCCATCATTTTCTATAGCCTAGATTAGTTTAACCCTGAATTACCTGCTTCTTGTAGATTACATTTGAAAATGGCAAAACAGCATGATCTTCATTCATGCCTTTTCCAGTGGTAGATTTGAATGACCTTTCCACCATTTTTTCTGATGGTTGATCATTTCAAACACAAGCAAGGAATAGAATTTGAGGAGCCACTGGACTTTTAGAAGCATCTGGGCTTGGACAAATAAAGACCAGGGCTAACAGTGACTTCTCAAAGATCCTTCCTGGCAAAGATGTTTGGGATCTTTGCACACCCCTGGGCAAGGGCATGAGCTGGAGTACCAAGAATGGCTAAGATAAAATTGTCTACCATCCTAGGCAGATTGAGGTCAGATTAAGTCAGATTTAAAGATAAGATAAAAAAGAAAAATAGATTTAAAGAAAAGATAAAAAAGAAAAATAGGCATGACCTTTCTCATGTACTCAAGTTCATGAAGCAAAATTATATACCTGCATTCATCATTAACACTACCTAAGCTTGCTAATTCAGCCAACTCAGAGAAATCTTAACCTTGGATCTGTCTGCTAAGCCAGAGTTTGTCTGTTTTTTTTTATAAAACACACTGGCCGTGTTCACAGCTGCATGTGTACAGCTATATACACACAGTTTATCACTAATACCACATTATTTTTGAATAAATTTCTTTAAAAAAAATTGGGTGAGGGGGATACCTGAGTGGCTCATTCAGTTAAATTTTGGACTCTTGTTTTTGACTCAGGTTATGATCTCATCGTTTGTGAGTTTGAGCCCCACATTAGGTTCTGCACTGACAGCATGGAATCTCCTGGGGATTCCCTCTTCCTCACTCTACCCCTCCCTTGCTCTCTCTCTCTCTCTGTCTTTCTTTCAAAATAAATAAATAAACTTTAAAAAAATAAATAAAAATAAATATATTTTTAATGTTTACTTATTTTTGAGAGAAAAAGACAGCATGAATCAGGGAGGAGGAGTGAGAACAGGGAGACACAGAATCCGAAGCAGGTTCCAGGCTCTGAGCTGTCAGCACAGAGCCCAGTGCAGGGCTCGAACCCAGGAATGGTGAACTCATGACCTGAGCCAAACTCAGATGCTTAACCCACTCAGCCTCCCAGGTGCCCCCTTTTGGATAAATTTTCTATTATTGACCCCTAAAGATTCTCAAATCAACAAATGGGTGTCTAATAATCTCTAAAATAGATTTCAGGTTTACATTTGAGAGTTATTTTAAAACTTTAATGAGAATAGTATGTATCCTTTATCTCTCTGTTCTCTTTTGTTTTCATCCTCTTATTTTCATGCCAATCTCATTTTCCCCCTCAGATACATTCCAAAATACGCCCTGCCTGTTTGCATTGTTTATCACAAGATTTGTATGCATATGCTGTAAGAAACAAAGGATGAGATGACATAGGTCTCAACTGTGAATATAACTAGTTTGCTGCAATTTTTACCAACTGCCAGGTTGTGTGACTAAAACAGCAAATCAGTTCAGTCAAATTGATTATGCAAAGTGTTGAAACTTTGTACAAAGAATCATCACCCCTCTACAGAAAAAAATGAATCATTGTTACCCCTTACCCCAGAGCCATATACTCCCCGGAAATGTGCCTATATTTTGAAGGCATGCCACTTCTGTGGCCTTAATAAGATTTGGGGAAACACTGGCTATCTGATGTTTTAGAGAGCAGAAGCCAAGTTTTCTAAATTTGAATCCTTTAATCCTTTGATGTAGACATTAATATGGAGTCTTCTCTCTATAGAGCCTGGTAATCATTTCTATTTATAGAAGTTTATACAACAAGAAACTCAAAATCAGTTTTTTTTTAATGCTCATCTTGTGCAAAGAGCTATTCTGATTTGTATTTATTAACTCACCGAGCCCTCACAAGAACTGTATATGTACATATGGATATATTATATAATATGATGGATATATTATTATAATAATTACTGTTAATATTTTATAAATGAATTTATTTTTTAAGAAAACATCCTTTAGGAAGTAATTTGAAAGAAGAGTCAGACTCAGCTAGTCTGTGTTGAGTGTGCGTGTCACCAAACTGTATTACATTACTCCGGTAAACAAGTAAGAACTATTCTAGTAACTAGAAGATTTGCCAAAACTTTAAAGTTTCTTCCTTTGGATTACCTACTAATGTACACAATGAAATCAAAGCCTCTAATAAAACAATAATAGCAATAGCAGCAGTAACCAAACCCTGCATCACAAATACTTGGTGACTCCATAGCAAAGAGAGAAAAGAAAAACATGCATGATGGACAGTCTAGCCTGGTCTGATTTCTCAGATCACAGCAAGCAAGAAGGTCTGGGTTAAGAAATTGGCTCCAGTTGTGCAGAGTGATGTATTTCCCCTGACCTTTATACACATCACATTGATATTCATGTACATTGTAGTGCACATCACGCCATGTGACACTACCATTTTCCTGGTGATGGTTTTGAAATAACAATTTTGAAAACACATACATACAGTAAAGAAATGCCATTTTGCTGGTTTGAGAGATATAAGTGTTAACTACTTGCCTTCATTTATACATCCTCTAATTCAATGAATTAACATGTATTGAACACCCACTATGTTTCTGGCCTCATCCTAAGTGCTGTCAGTACAACTAAGAACGACTACCCAATTATCATGGAGTTTGAATTTTTTTTTTTAAGTTACAAAAATAGTTCAGAGAATTTATGTCCTCTTCTTTTAATGTTAACATCTTACATAACCAGGGCAGATTTGTTAAAACTAACGTTGACACAATATTACTGACTTTTCTCAGTATTCACCAATTTACCCGCACATGTCCTTTTTCTATTTCAGGATCCAATCAACGTAGGATACCACACTGTATTTAGTGTTCTTGTTTGCTTAGTCTCCTCTGATCTATGACAATTTCTCTGTCTTGTCTTTCATGAAGTTGACAGTTTTAAAGAGTATTATTGGTCAGGTATCTTGTAAAATGCCCCTTAATTTAGGCTTGTCTGATGCTTTCTCTTTGTTAGCCTGGGGTTATGGAATTTGGGGATGAAAACACCCCATTTATTTATTTTTCAAAAACAAGACTTAAGACTTTATTTAGATTTGACCAGTTTTTACCAATATTGTCCTCTTCCTGTTCCAAGCTCTGATCCAGGGTTAACCGTCATGTCCGTTCACTCTCCTTTAGTTTGTGAGTTTAGATTCTAAAGGGAGGGACAGGTAGCAAAGAAGTAGATAGGCAGGAATAGTATAGTGTAGTGATAATTGCCAGAAAGAAAATAAAGCAGGATAAAGGGATCTTGAATGCTGGAGGGAGGCGTCTAAGGAAGTGACAACTATATGGAAACTCAGTTATGAGAAATAAGGCAAATCAAGATCTGGAGTAAGAACAAGTGTGAATGAATGCTCTGAAGTAGGGAATAGTCTAAGAGCAGCTTAGAAGGCAGCTCAAGGTGCAGAAAACTGGGGAAGGGGAGCAATGGTAGGGGATGAGGTCAACGACATGTGTAGGAGCCAGATAGGTGGGGATGCTCAATTTGGATATGAGTGTCATCCTAAGTGGATCACCTAAGAGTTCCAATCAGGACCACAATTCCATTAATTTTAATATGGCTTCTGTGCTAATATAAAACTATAGGGGGCAGTGGGATTGGGGAGAGAGGTGAGGAGGCCACTACAGACATCCAGGCTGGAGGTGTTGTTTGCATTCGAATGTTATCGGGGAGATGAGGAGAGGTTGAAATTCAGAATGTATTTTAAGGAGGAAGTAATAGGACTTGCTGGTGAATTGGCTGGATGGGTGGTGGGAAGGAAGAGAGCAGATCAAGGATGATCCATCTGCTTATTTTATTCTCTGTGGAAGAAACAGCAAGAACAACCTTAATGAACTGCAAAACAGCCTAAATTCAGATGACAATTATCAGCGAATTGAAAATATAAGTAACTTGTAATCATCACACTGTTTCCATTTCCCATCAAGTTTTTATTTCCAAACTGGATTTCAACAAGATTTCCATTTATTTCTCCTCTTTCAGTACAATAATTTCAATGTATTCTGCTTGCTTGAGAAGGAAACTCCAGCGGTTGAATCTACCAGCAGTAATTTTTCAGTAGTCCATCTGGTTTCTCTTCTTTTCTTCTGGCTAAGGTAGTTTTTAAAACCTTTGCTAAAGTGAACACTTATAGTAATGTTTAAAGCATTTCACTTCTTATTTTTCTATAGCTGGATGCCTTGCCTAATCAAATTTTCAAGAGGATATTGTGGTTGGCTTGTTAAAAATTATGAGATTTTGAGTCGTCATGATTTATACATCTTGATCTTCAAAATAAACTTCTCAGGTAGAGAAAAAATATGTTGTTTCTCATTGTTTAGAAAAGTGAAATTCCTAAAGGAAAGGGGAAAAAAAAATCTCAGGACTAAATTTGTGATGTGCCTGTAACAAAGAGATTATTAAGATGGTATATGTGACAGTGAAATGAAAGCATGTGGCAACAGGAATGTGAGAAAATAAGGTCTTATTTTCTGCCACATCCTTAGTGCCTGACTTTTTTAATCACACAATTTAGCTGGACCAAGAGGAGAGAGCCTAAAAAGCATTTTCGTTTAAGCATGAAGACCTTTAAAACAATTTCAGCAATCATTTCAGAGCATATAGCAAAGCTTTCAGGAGGAAATTGCAGTCACATTTGCAGCTCTGGCCAACGGTGGATGCCTATTGAATGGATCTTTAGTGTTCATTGCAAGTCCACCAGGGAATTAAGTGTCAGCTTCCTGTTACTCAAACAAGGAATTCACTTCAACTATTCCTGAAACCCTTTCTCTCTGCAGGTGAAAGTGCTGGGTTTGATTTTTGAGGAAATAAAATAGATTTTTCCAAGTGGCTCAACCCTATAGTAAGAAAAAAAGGCTGCTGTAGCTTCACAAGATGCCTCAGTCTCCCTTTCAGCTGGTGAGAACTGCATTTCACGACCAGATGAAAGTTATTTACCTTAGACACCCCTCGCCCCCTCCCAGCAACTGTTTGGTCTGGAGTTTGACGACTTTGGCCCTCCTCATCTGCTATTCAAGCTTACTGACCTCACTGTAAGCCTCAAGTCTTGTAGGTGTTTGTTTTACCTGCCATATTTCATAATATTTGCCAAGATCTGCCAAAGAAAATGATATTTACTAGATAAGAGTAAGGCTTGCAAACTGAATTCGTGCCTCAATAAGGGCTTTCTTGATGAAGAGAAATAAAGTTCAATGGATCTACATTACTCAGAGACTGTAAGAGCAGAATGAGAATAAAAGAAACAAGAAAAGGGAAAGGTGAAGGAAAAGGAGGAGGAGGAATTGTGACAAACCCCAAGAGACAGGGACGAGGTGGGGAGAAACTGTCATGTGCTGAGTGTGTAAATGTGTGTGGCATAGATGACTGTTGAGGACAATCAGCACCACAGAAGAAGTTATTATTTCTTCACCAACCTGATACATACTTGAATACCATTAATTGAGAATGATTAATTAACTAATTATTTTTATTTTTAAATTTTATTTTAATATTTATTTAATTTTGAGAATCAGAGACAGAATATGAGCAGAAGGGCAGAGTGAGAGGGAGACAGAATCTGAAGCAGGCTCTAAGCTGTCCACACAGAGCCCGATGCAGGTCTCGAACCCATGGACTGCGAGATCATGACCTGAGCCAAAGTCGGAAGCTTAACCAACTGAGCCACCGAGGCGCCCCTCTTAGGAAAAATTTTAAATGAAAATTTGACCTTATGTATTAGAAGGAAAATGTTTCTTAATAAAAAAGAATAATGTATGTAGTTTGTAAAGATAAGATCAGAAATAATATTCTTGAACACATAAATAATGCTTTTTCATAATTAAACACATATTCTTCAAGGGCATTTTCTGCCCTTTTCTTCTCTCTGTGCTCTTTCTAGGCACTGCCATTCAACTTCACACTTCAACTCTCAATTTGCAATTGGTGAGTTAAATTTCCTCTGTAGGCCCTGATCTCTAGATATAAACCTAAACCTGCCATCCTTGTCTTGCCTAAAATCAATGTTGTGAATTTCTGCAATATTCTTTTACAAGACAGTCAGATGGCATCACTATTTTGTTTAAAAATTTAAACTTGTAACAAGTCACTATTATGAAAGATTATTACATCTACACTCTTCATCTTTTTAGTCAAGGGTTTACAAATTTTGTTCTCAGGCTATCTTTTAAAATCTATTTTTACCACTACCTTTCATGTACGCTATGTGCTGCACAGTCTGATCTTGCCATTTGTCAGACATCTTGCCGGTTCTCTTTCTGTGCCTGATCGCCTTTACTCCCTAGGGCAGCCATAGAGATTTATCATTCAGTCTCTTTAAGAGAGGCCAGTACTGAGAGCAGAGTTAACTGAAAATCTGCAGGAGCCAGCCTTGTTAACTGCTGAGGCCACCTTTCCCTGGGCTACTCTCAACCAGGGACTGAGTACAGCAGGTAATGAGTACCAGTTTCTTCCCACCCTATGCAGTATTTCTCAGTCCACTTTTGGTCAGCGGCCCCTGCCCAGCCTGAGAGTTTCTCAAAACCGTGCTGTCATCTGAAGCTCCGATTACTTAATCCTCCTTCCTTCTAACCTTTCAAAGGGGACAAGATGGCAACACAGTCTCAGGATCTCCCTGTGTACCCTTGCATTTTCACTCTTCATCCTTCATTAGTATTTCCTCCAGTAAATCTCTAGCATGCATAGGCCCATATTGGTATCTGCTTCACAGAAGAGCTTCTCATCCTTCAAGATCAAATTCAAATGCCATTCATCCACACTTCCAGTTAACTGAGAGTAACTCTTTCTTCCTCTCATATCTCATATTCTTTCATTTCTCTTTTCATGGTATTTCGCACCTTTTAAAATTTATGAATAAGATATATTTAATGGTAAGATAAAATGAATCATTGTTTGTGATCACTTAAAGGCAGCATTTCCTATAAGAGGAAGTGGGTGAACACATATAGCAAAGTTGAGAAAGGATTGGTAAGCTTAGCTTGAAAATACATGGGGAGGCATAAAACCAATTTGAATATTATAATCTTTTATTCACATTTGGCATTGTCTGATATATAAATATGTGATTACTTTAAAAATATTTTAATTTAGTCTTCAAGGCAAATTGACCTTCCAAGGACAGGTACAAATCAATCCTAGGTACTCTCATTCTTTTCACACATTGGAATATGTATGCTCTACTTTAGGACGGATGGGGCACCTGGGTGGCTCAGTCGGTTAAGCATCTGATTTCGGCTCAGGTCATGATCTTACACTTCGTGGGTTCGTGCCCTGCATCGGGCTCTGTGCTGATGACTAGTGTAGAGCCTGGAGCCTGCTTCGGATTCTGTATCTCCCTCTCTCTCTCTCTGACCCTCCCCTGTTCACATTCGCTTGCTCTCTCTCTCTCGTTCGCTCTCTCTCTCTCTCAGAAATAAATAAAACATTAAAAAAAATTTTAAAAAAGGATGGACAATATAGGGCTGTAATCTTTTTAGATACTCAGATTCATATGAGGGTCTTTTTCCTTTGTTCCTTTATCTTTCATCCCTTTTCCCTCCTTTCTCTTTCTCACCACATTCTATCCCTTTATCCTTGTCCACTTTTCCTTCTTTCATATTTACCTCTCACTGTTATCACTGGGAAATAAAATGCAAACCAGCATGTACAGAGTTCAGATAGAACCATGAAAATATTCTCTCAGAGCACTTTGAACAACAAGATTTTATCTGGAGAAGGAACTTGAAGAGATGAACTTCAAGCTATCTTTTCTAAAATATTTATTTATTTTTGAGAAAGAGAGAGAGAGTGTGTGTGCGCGCACATGAGTGGGGCAGGGGCATAGAGAGAGGAAGGCACAGAATCTGAGGCAGGCTCCAGGCTCTTAGCTGTCAGCACAGAGCCCCACGCGGGGCTTGAACACAAAAACCATTGAGACCATGACCTGAGCCACAGTCAGATGCTTAACCAACTGAGCCACCCAGGCACCCCTGAACTGCAAACTTGCTTGCTTGCTTTCCTTTTTTTTTTTTTTTTACTGTTTTTATTTATTTCTGAGAGAGACAGCATGAGCAGGGGAGGGTCAGCGAAAGAGGGAGACAGAATCTGAAGCCTGGAGCCTTCCAGGCTCTGAGCTAGCTCAGCACAGAGCCCAATGCGGGGCTTGAACCCACAAACGGTGAGATCATGACCTGAGCCTAAGTCAGATGCTTAACCGACTGAGCCACCCAGGTGCCCCTGAACTGCAAGCTTTCTTAATGAAAAAATAGGAGGACCTGGCTGGCTTAGTTGGTTAAGTATCCCATCTCAGCTCAGGACTGTGATCTCCTGGTTTGTGAGTTCAAGCCACATATTGGGCTTTGCACCACCAGTGGATTCTCTTGGGATTCTTGGGATTCTCTCTCTCCCCCTTCCTGTCTGCCCCTTTCCCACTTGCTTGCTCTCTCCTTCAAAATAAATAAGTAAACTTTAAAAGAAAAAGGCATAGGAAATTCCTAGGCAAAAGTAAATATTTATACTGATAGAATTGACAAAAAAAAATTGTAATGTGCTGGTACTGGTGAAGACCTTAGTATGTCTTTGGAGTTTAAGTTGCAAAGAATAAGAGATAGATATTTTATGTCATAATAATGCATCAGAAAATTTTTCCTAAGTTCAGTAGTGAACTGATGAAGATTTTGTTGTTCTTGTTGTTCCTGTTGTGAGCACTTTTTGTGTGTTTTATTTTGTTGATATTGGGATCTAAATAATGAGATTTGAATTTGAGCAAAATAACTCTGATGGTGGGTTAAGGATAGACTTGAGGAAAGGGGCTGAGTAATGCCTACCATAATGTCCTTAGAATTCCAGTATATGTTTGTGGGCTACAGACTGAATATATACCTGAATGGATACATAGTCAATTCATTAAGAAAGTGATTGACACCCAGTGAAATGCTTAGCTTCTAAAGAGGAGAACTCTACCATTCACATATTCCCAAAGTCTTGCCCAGTGTTTGCTTGGCTATTACCTAAAGTTGGAAATTAGCTCCTAAATTCAAGACAATTACTAAGCCATGTGAAAAAGATTGACATTCTTCATAGTTTATCAGTGGTTAAAAGAGTGTAGGAATCATGGAGTATGAATCAACTCAGAACATTTTCATGACTCACTATTTCATGTTAACCCACATGAGAGGATCTGTTTATAATCAGGTCTGCCATGGACTGCAAGGAACTATTCACAGAGAAATTTGGAGGATTTCTTTATATTACTTTTGAAATCTGAGGCCAAAGAGCAGCAGCATTAGTAAGGAATCCCCAAAGAAGCTTCCTACCATCCCAGCACAATTTCCTGCACCACTCGTGTGCTCAAACTGTTATGTATTTTAGAACACCTGGAGCTCCAGATTAGTATGTGACCTCAGGCCTGTGTGCCAAAGCCTGTCCATGAGATGTGGGTGCTACCTTTGGTGCTACACTGGAAACCGCCCAGCAAGTATACGTCAGCCTCCTTACTGAGTTGGTGGTTAGCAAACATATTTTTATTTGAATATGAAATAATCCATTATTATTCCCATTTTATACACTTTGGAATTCTAGCACAAAAAGGTTAAACAACTTGCCTGTTATCACAGAGCAAGAATGAGGTGGAGTAGGCAATAAAAAACTCACTCTGCCCAACTGCAGTGTCCTGTCTTCTACAGCACTCTCATAGTGTGATGAAAAGTGTGAATATCTTAACTGATGAATAGATAAAGAAGATGTGGTGTACACACACACACACACACAGACACACACACAGACAGACACACACACAGACAGACACACACACAGACACAGACACACACACAGACACACACACAGACACACAGACACACACAGACACACACACACACAGACACACACACAGACACACACACACACACAGACACACAGACACAGACACACACAGACACACACACACACACACACACACACACACACACACACACACACACACACACACACTGGAGTATTACTAAGCGATGACCGAGAATGAAATCTTGCCATTTGCAACAACATGGATGGAACTAGAGTGTATTATGCTAAGCTAAATAAGTCAGTCAGAGAAAAAGAAATATCATATGATTTCACTCATATGTGGAATTTAGGAAAGAAAATGGATGAACAGAGGGGATTGGAAGGAAAAATAAGATAAAAAGAGAGAGGGCAGCAAACCATAAGAGACTTAAATACAGAGAACAAATTAACAGTTGTTGGAGGGTTGGAGTGTGGGGGGATGGACTAAATGATCGATGGGCATTAAGGAGGGCACCTCTTGGGATGAGCATTGGGTGTTATATGTAAGTGATGAGTCACTAAATTCTACACCTGAAATTATTATTATACTATATGTTAATTAACTTGGTTTTAAATAAAATTTTAGAAATTTTTATTTATTTATTTATTTATTTTATTTTTTTTAATTTATTTCTAGGAGAGAGAGAGAGACAGCGTGAGCAGGGGAGGGTCAGAGAGAGAGGGAGTCACAGACTGAAACAGGCCCCAGGCTCTGAGCTGGCTGTCAGCACAGAGCCCGACGTGGGGTTCGAACCCACGAACCGCGAGATCATGACCTAAGCGGAAGTCGGACGCTCAACCGACTAAGCCACCCAGGCGCCCCTTTTTTAGAAATTTTTAAAAAGTAGGGGTGCCTGGGTGGTTCAGTCAGTAAAGTGTCCCACTTCACCTCAGGTCATGATCTTACAATCCGTGGATTCGAGCCCCACGTCAGGCTCTGTGCTGATAGCTCAGAGCCTGGAGCCTGCTTCAGATTCTGTGTCTCCCTCTCTAACCCCCATTCACTCTCTGTCTCTCAAAATAAAATAAAGACATAAAAAAATTATAAAAAAGGAAAAGGAAATTTTTAAAAACTGTAAATATCAAACTTAGGAGCGAAAGATACATACCTCTTGGAAGATAGGGTAAGACATGGAAGTGTGAGCTGTATCTCAAGATCTAAAATATTAAATAAATTTAATAAAATCTATAACAACCCCTCTTACACTCATACTTTGTCTCTCATTCCCCCACTCGCACCAAAACGCATGTATATCCCAGTAGGGACATGATTCAAAACTCGTAATTTTAAATATGGTAACCTCATAAGAAAACCCTGTAGCTTATTTCATACATAGCAAAAGTTTGAGGAAAACATATGGAAATATATTGAACTGCTTTAATATACCTGTCTTTTGTAAAGTGAAGAAAAATCTACTTTGATTTTAAAAAGCTTAATGACAGACTAATGCTTTATAGATCACAAGAAGGTAAATACTTCAAGACCCTTTTTGAAGCTGAGGAATGAGTGTGTTATTTAGAAACTCAAAAGAATATTACAAAGATAACTTGCATATTTACAAAGTAAAATTGAAAGCTTTATTTTCCAAGGATGTCATTTTAATTAAATCAAGATGTTACAAGTACAAACCATATATCTGGACAAGCTTAGCAAATGAAAATGAACAATGTATTGATCAGTAACATGATTAATTGATGATGAGTAAATACTTTTATTGGTATCAGAGTTAACATTATAGTAAAAATGTATTGAGAAGTCATACTTGCTATTTTGCTGTTGTTCCCCAGTGATAACAGACACGGTGAGATTTGTTCAGTGATTCGTTCGGTTTATATTTAAGTGCTTATCATTTGCCAGACATTGTTGTGGGTTGGCACTGTGCGTAAAATTGTGAACATGAGAAAGCCATTATGGCTCACATTTTAGCAACAAGAGATAGAAAATATTTTCTTCCAGGGGGTGCCTGGGTGGCTCAATTGGTTAAGCATCCAACTTCGGCTCAGGTTATGATATCACGGTTCCTGAATTCGACCCCCACATTGGGCTTTCCACAAGCACAGAAAATAATTTTATTCCAAGACGATAGGTGGATATAAGAGATAAGGAGTAAAGAGGAGAAAGAAAGAGTGGATACTATTTTATATGAGACAGAGAAAGATGAGCTTCTCTGATGAGGCAAAATCTGAAATCAGGCCTGAAACAGGTGAAGAAAAAGCCAGACGTTTATCAAGGGAAAAGGTTTCAAGCAGAAATAACAAAAAGCACAAAAACCCTGGGTCCTTAGTGAGTTTAAGAAACAACAAGGAAATTGAGTGTGGTAGACATGAAGTTAAAAAGGGAATGAAACCATATCCACATAGGGTATTGCAAGAGCTTTGGCTTTTATTCTGAGTTAGAAGGGACACCAAAAGGGGACGCTGAGCAAAGGGTTGATGGATCTGAATTGTTTTTGGAAGGCGTTCTGGTTACTACTGCTTGTAGAACAAATTATAGGGAAGCAGAGAGACCAGCAACCCATGTTGTAGTTATAATCCTAGGCTAGGCTAAGAGATAAGATGGTAAGAAAGTTCCAGATTCTGAATATATTCTAAGGACAAGACTAATGAGATTTGCTGTTAGGGACATATAATGGAAAGAAAAGAATCAAGGATGGAGGGCACTAAGTATTTGGGCCTGAGAAACTAGTTGAATGGAGTTACTGTTTGCTGACATGGAGAAGGCCATGATATGAAGGTAGAAATGTCAGTGTTCATCGTTGGACATTTTAAATTTAAGTGTCCAAATGGCGATGCATGAGCCTGGAGTTCAGGGGAGGTCCATACTGGAAATATGAATTTGGAAGTAATCAGCAAAAATTGTATTTAAAAGCAGGATATTGAATGAAATCATAAAAGGAGTAAATGTATTATATACTTATTTAAATTCATCATGTCTGGTTATCAGAAATTTAGGTTATTTTATGTAAAGTGATACTCTGTGTATTTATTTTAAGTTCTGAATGCTTGGCAACATACTCAGTAAACATTGTTTGTTATAGCTGAATATTTTTTACTTCTGTAAGTCTTAGCTTATTGAATGAATTTTAAGCTTTTTTGTCATGATATGATATCTCAATATTTTACATTTTCCCATAATACTTAGCAAAATAATGACATGAAAGAAAGGTTTTAAACATATAAGTTTATGAATATCAACAAACCTAAATAAGAACTCAGGTCACTTATTATGATAGGCCTACATTTTGGTCCCCTGGATAAAATACAAATTTTTTAAAAAACATTTTTATTTATTTCTAGGAGAGAGAGAGAGAGAGAGACAGCATGAGCAGGGGAGGGTCAGAGAGAGAGGGAGACACAGACTCTGAAATAGGCTCCAGGCTCTGAGCTGGCTGTCAGCACAGAGCCCGACGTGGGGCTCGAACCCATGAACCACGAGGTCATGACCTGAGCTGAAATCGGACGCTTAACCGACTAAGCCACCCAGGCTCCCCGATAAAATACAAATTTAAAAATATAATCTCACTCTCTTTTATGAACTACAGGAAAGTTAAGTTTTGTGGTAGAATTACAGCTTCTGCTGGTGTCAGGACACTAAGCCGCTGTTGTTGCTACCAGCGTGGTAGTAATTTATTGAACATTTAGTATATGATATTTGACATAGATCATTTCATATTTTAACAATAATTTTACAAGACAAGTTGCATTATGCCCATTTTGCCATTTTAAATTTGAAGACTAAGAATAAAAGAAGGTGAATTATGTATGAAGGATTTTAGGCTAACACATTGCAGAGTCTGGATTCAAACCCAGATCTTTTTGACTTAAGAGAACAGAATTTTATTTTTATTTTACCATGGCCCTGATCTAAGCAGTCTATGTATAAAACATACATTAATATATATGTGTGTGAGAGAGGCTGTTATATAATAGAAAATACATTCATTTTGAGGAAATTCAGGATACGACAAGAAAAAAAAAAGAAACTCAGCCTTATAGAACATGTAGAACATTGTCTTTAATCTTAGCGGTATAAGAGAAGCAAACAGGAAGAATGTTCTCTTTGTTCCTTCAGATTTCATAGACATGCCTCAAATTTATAATAGCCAGGTTTAGAAACTCATGTTTGCTTTTATGGCTAACATTGCAGATATTGATTTAATATTTGCCATGCACCTGGTATGTACTGCCTTCAGCTCTAGAAGCTGAAATCACAAAGATAAATGATTCATGGTCTCTTCTTGCAAGGAGATTCCACTTTAATTGAGGGAGACAAATGAGTAACAAAAATGATAATAAACTGTGATAAATGCTTATGTAGGAGGCTCCCACAGATACTGTATTACAGAGTGGAGGGAACTGACACACTTCCTTCAGAATGTGATGCCTGAGCTGCATCTTGAAGGAAGGAGAGTGTTAGCTAGGCTGGAAAGTACTCCTGGAACACGGAGGGCATAAGCAAATATCTGCTCACCGAACTGTAAACATCTTACTTTGACTGGGCGAGACATCTAGAGGTAGGGGTAGGCAGGTGGGGAGGAAGTGAGCTGATGAGTGTTTACGGAAGGTATTAGAGATTGTTCAAGTCTGTATGATTTATACTAAGGAATTTGGACTTTGGTCTTGAAGGATATCTAGCTTGAAGGTGACATGACAAGATTCATAGGTTAGGAAGCTACCTGGCTGAAGTATGTGGAATTTGCCAAAGAAAAGACAGATGAGGCCATTCATCAACAGAAAGTCAGGTTGGAGGAGTGCCTGGCTGGCTCAGTCAGTAGAGCATGTGATTCTCAGTCTCAGAGTCGAGAGTTCGAGCACCGTATTGGATGCAGAGTCTACTTAAAAATAAAATCTTAAAAACAAAAAAAGAACTTGAAATTATTAAAAAAAAAAAAAAAAGTAATCCACCTGATCAGTGATGATGGTATGCAGCAAAGAAGATGGAGATATATAAAGCTTAGAAAGTTCCAAACTGATCAAAACTGTTGACTGGATGGGTGAGAAAAAGAAAAAAAAAAAAAGATAAGCCCTAATTTCCACATGCTCTGAAAAGGCAAGTCAGAAAAAGCCATTTGGGACATGAATTGTGATGAGTTGTTTTTTAGGTGTTGATATTGAAGAACACATGAGTTCGGTTATGTGTAGCAATTGTATCTATAAGTCTAAAGCTCAGAAGAGCAATCTAGGCCAGTGTTACAAACTTAAGAGTCACAAATATTTAGATGGCAATCAAAACCATGAGGATAGATGAAATCTTCTCCCAAGTATTATGTAAGATCATAAGAAGAGGAGAAAAAGAGGAGCAAAGAAGAGCAAGGGAGGGTAGAGAAGGGGGAAAAAGGGGCAGTGAAAGGGAAGGAAAGAAAAGGCAAGGGAGAAGAAGAGGGCTGGGACATCTCAACACTGAAGTGTCTTGTTAGGTTCCCTAGAAGGAGTTTTTAGGCTATATTTGAAAATTAAAAGGAAAATGAGAGAGAGTGGTGTCAATGAATATAGTGGAAATGATTTCAAAAAGGATTAAGAAGGTTAAAGATGTATCAAAGATCTGTCAGTTAGGTCCTCAGTCTCAGGCTACACGATCCCATCTTTCATAATATGTGAAATTAACTCTCTTAATAAATTATGAATATGACCAAACTTAAATACATTTAAATAAAATGCAAAAAATTCTGGGGAGGATAGCAAGTGGAGTCACTGACTACTAAAATAGCTTGGGCTGAATTCAGTAAGCCTTTGAAACAATTTGAAAATCATGAATTTAAAAATTAACACTAGAACTCCCCTATGACCCAGCAATAGCACTGCTAGGAATTTACCCAAGGGATACAGAAGTGCTGATGCATAGGAGCACGTGTACCCCAATGCTCATAGCAGCACTCTCCACAATAGCTAAAACATGGAAAGAGCCTAAGTGTCCATCAACAGACGAATGGATCAAGATGTGGTTTGATAGATTCCATCTATACCATGGAATACTACATGGCAATGAGAAACAATGAAATCTGGCCATGTGTAGCAACATGGATGGACCTTGAGGGTGTTATGCTGAGTGAAATAAGTCAGAAAGAGAAGGAAAGATAGCATATGTTTGCATGTATAGGAGGATTAGGAGGAACTTAACGGAGGACCTTGAGGAAGAAGGGGGTAAATGGGGGGGAAAGGGAGGGAGGCAAACCATGAGAGACTCTTGAATGCTGAGAACAAACTGAAGACTGATGAGTACAGGGCGGAGGGGAAGGAGGGTGATGGGCATGGAGGAGAGCACTTGTGGGGATGAGCACTGGGTGTTATATGGAAACCAACCTGACAATAAACTGTTTAATAAAAAAAAAAAGAAAGAAAATCATGAATTTAGTTTTCAAACTAGTTTGTATTTAGTAGAGCACTGAGGCTACCAGCTCATGTCTGGCAGTTTCCACTTGAAATGGAAAAAGTGGAACATTTTCCCATCCTGACATTTCTCATTGCTCTTAGGATGACACAATTTTAAACCTCGATGTTTTCACTTAGAAATATCCTAGGGACACCTGGGTGGTTCAGTTAGTTTAGGTCTGACTTCACCTCAGGTCATGATCTCACTGCTCGTGTGTTTGAGCCCCGCGTCTGCTTCTGTGCTGACAGTTCAAACCCTGGAACCTGCTGCAGAGTCTGTGTGTGTGTGTGTGTGTGTGTGTGTGTGTGCCCGCCCCCTGCTCACATTCTGTCTCTCTCTCTCTCTTAAAAATAAACATTTAAAAAATTCCTAAAATGTATACATTCTTATGTCACAAATGGGCTTACAGAGGAACATAAATTTAAAAGGCACAAGTTTTTAAAAACACCTTTACTTGCTTGTTTGATCTCATATTTTCAAAGACCTTTACAAATGCTTTGTCTTTCTCAGTGCTAGGATGACCAAATGTCCCAGACCGTCCAGTATTGTGGACAGCCACTCAATCACAAGTAGACCAGGAAAGTCGGTCACCCTAGCAAAGTGCTGATATGGTATCCCATAGCAAAAAATAATGGGCCTGAATGATAAAAATCTGTACTGACCATTCAGTTGAGCAAGCAGAAAATTAACACCAAAAAGAATCCTTGATAACAAAAAACAAGTTAAAATCAAATGAATGAAAAAACAGGATTTCAAAATAAATGCTGAGAAGCAATCATGTAATGAAGCTACTGCTAAATTATACCAGATATTTGTGCAAGAAAAAGTAAGAAAAATAGAATTGTTGTTGTTGTTTTCGTAGATGGGCAAAATAACAAATTAGAGACAGGGTCCAACATGGTGTTTAGACTTTTTATTTGCAACATACACTATGAATTTGTTATTCATTTTCAGTTGTTGGTGTTTCTTAAACGATCATTTTAAGTCTTCTGTCAAGTGGTTATTTAATCTTTATAATTCCCTTCAAATCTGTCATGTGATTCACATTATGTTGGTATTTTTTCCTGTTTTCTACTTTTAGTCTATGTGGGAGATCAGAAAACAAATAGTGATAAGACCTTCCTCATGTCACCAAGTACATGTGCCCTGAGAAGATGAGATGGCAAGATAACTAAAGCTAAACAGAAATAGCTCTTTCCTATGAGGCTGTAGATACAATAGTGAAGACTACAGTGTTTCCATTATCATAGTGAGCATTCTTTCCCAAGTATTCATAACCTCTCAAGACCTGCCTATAAATCTCAAACTAACATTCTCACAACTAAATCTTTTTTATTAAGAGATATTCAGAATTTTCAATGAGTATAAAAAATCTTCTCAGTAATTACATCAATAATTACTTCTGGTTCCCTTTAAACATATGGGGCAACTTATAATTCCATGGTTACTTAGCCCACTTGAATGAGTATCTTTCCTTGTTAAATATTAGACCTCCCAATAAATATTACATAGTACAGACACTTTTTTTCATTCCTTGTGGCTAAAAAGAGTATTTCGGGGCATCTTGGTGGTTCAGTGGATTAAGCATCCAACTCTTGATCTCACCTCAGGTTATAATGTTGCAGGATTTTGTACCTCAATATCTGAGGTTCATTTTCTCACCACTTCCAGGAACAAAGAGGTGGACACAAAATGAGCAGCAGGCAAAAGTTTATTAGAGTATAATATCAGAAAGGAAGAACGATATGAAAGCTCTCCTTAAAGAGAAGGGATATTCAAAAGTGAATCTCCCCCTCTACCACCCCCCACCCCTGACTATAGGCAAGGAAGGGTCTTTGTTTTATAAGGTTCTAGTCACCTCCCTCTTCTGTGCCCTCATGTTCCTTCTCAGGTTTTACCCTTATTGGCTGGATAACTCTAGGGTCTGGGTTGTACTTTCCTGATGGGCTCATTTCCATTGTATGAGGGGTAGTCTATGACCATATTGTTCCTTGTGGGTCATACATACAATGTATGCTCTGTTTTTACTCAGGTCTTGTGTCAAATTCCTGAGGGAAACCTGAGGGGCAGTAGGTGGTATCTGTTAAATTCTTAAGAAGAACCTTATACCTGAGAGGGTTTGACATGGTCAGACACTCCCAGCATTGTTCCAAAATCTGTGTTTTTCCCCACCCAGTGACCTCAGGTCCTAATCTTTCCCTCTCTGCCTATTTTATCCTATTTTTTCCCTATCAGTAGTCTTATGGCTTATGGGTTTGTGAGTGCCAAGCCCTATTTCAGGCTCTCTGCTGAAAGCATGGAGCCTGCTTGGGATTCTGTCTCTCCCTCTCTCTGACCCTTCTCCACTTGATCTCTGTCTCTCTCAAAATAAATAAAAATAAACTTAGAAAAAAGAGGGTTTTTCCCCCCAATATAATCCTTTTTGAATGCTCATCTGTGGAACAAGACCATGTTCTGAGATTAGTTGTCTACTAACTTTGAAAGCCTAAATAATATGCTTATAAATAGCTTTTCTTCAGCAGCTTGTGAATGATTGCACAAAATTAATTTATCTCCCTTCCATTTAAATTTCTAGAATCAGCATCCAAAATTTGGTTTCCTGTTAATACAACTAATTAGACAAAATGCATACCCAAGCTATAGAACAAAAAGCATTAAAGGTCAAATTGCATCTCATTTCAAGTTCTCCCAAACAGACTAAGATGTCATTATTTTCAGTTCCATCGTCCCTATCTCAAATCTGAGCTATTTTAATTTCATTTAGTTAGGTTTTAATTTGTATTTTTGCTCTACAATCCTCATTCCTCATTTACATATTAGCTCACGCTGGGTTGCAGAGAAGTGGCTAAATAATGGCTATTGTATATTTGGAACACTAGTTTCTTTTCTTTTTTTTTAATGTTTTATTTATTTCTAGGAGAGAGAGACAGCGTGAGCAGGGGAGGGTCAGAGAGAGAGGGAGTCACAGACTGAAACAGGCTCCAGGCTCTGAGCTGGCAGTCAGCACAGAGCCCGACGCGGGGCTCGAACCCACGAACCGCGAGATCATGACCTAAGCGAAAGTCGGACGCTTAACCGACTAAGCCACCCAGGCGCCCCTTGTAACACTAGTTTCTAAGGTAATTTCCATGTACTAATTTACTCACCACTTACTGGACACATATTTTTGACATGGAATACACTGGCGAATAAAGACAGCAAAATCTTCATTCTTATTTTGACATTCTCATGCATTTGAACGTGGAGGGGTAAACAGTAAAAAGCAATTAAATGAATAGTACGGATTTCAGGTAAGTAATCTGAAGAAAATAAATGTGAATCTATGATAGAGGTGAGAATCTCTAGACCTGCTGGTTGGGAAGGCTGAAAGGAAAAATGCCAGAAGGAACTAGCCATGCATTAACAGGTGAGGTTAGACGATGCCAGGGGAAGGAGGAAACAAGTAATCTGCTAAGCTTAGAACAGCATTTATGTGTTAGAAAAAGAGAGAGACTGGGAGAGCTAGAGCGTATGAAGTGAAGGTGAGAAGATAAGAGATGAGCTAGAATGGAAGTTGAAGAAGAGAACTGTTTGGGAACTGAATTGCTTTGTCACTTAGAGGTCATATTAGGGAGCTTGGACTCCATGCCAGGAGCCAGTGCCGTCATTGGTAAAAGGCACAAAGGAGGTCTAAGGAAAAGAGTGACAAGAAATATTCAGATTTTAATGATTACTCCCAGTACCTGCTTTGAGAGTGGACTCTAGAAGAACAAAAGGGGCAGCAAGAAGACAGTGGGGAAGATATTTTCATAGCCGAGGCAAAAATATCTGATAGAACTGGGAAGCTTTCATTGAAAACTGAGGAAACTAGTCAGCCTTCTTTTCTTGAGGGCAAAACCTATAGAATTTGCTGATGAATTGGGCGTGAGTGATGATTTTTTTTTAAGAAGCAATCAAGGATTATTCTTTACTGCTTGAGCAACTGGGTGGAGAGTTGGCTTATCAACAGAGATAGGGAAATTGGATAAGTAAGAGAGAATCAGAATTTCTGCCTTGGGCCATTTCAATTTGGGGTTGTCTAGGAGATACATAAGTGGAAGGGTCAAGTAAGCAGTTGGCTACATGATTTCTCCCTTCAGTGACAGTCTGGGCTGACTGTATAAAAAGAAAAGCTAACAGAAGAATGTGTTTCATGTTGGAAGGAGTGAACAACTCCTTGGAATTCTGCTGAAAAGAGACGCATGGTCAGAGGGAAATAAGCGCTTTGGAAATGCTGATTATTTTACCAAGAGCATTTTCAGTGGGAAGTGGTGATGGATTCCATACTAGAGTGGACTAAGGCAAGAATGGAGTTTTGGGGAAGAGGAGATTATGACCACTGAGATTTTAGCTTGTGGTTTCCAGACACTGAGTGCCTTTTCAAGGGCTTTCTGATAATTTATGTATTTTTCCTTTGGGAAGGGTCTTTTCACATTTCTTGCTCATTTTGAGATTTATTTATTTATTATTTTACTGAATAGTGGGAGTTCTTTACATACTATGTGTAGAAGTCCTTCATGAGATATAGTTTGTGCAAATATTTTTTCCAGTGTATGGCTTACCTTTTAATTTCATTAATAGTGTTCTTTGAAAAGCAAAATATTCTCATTTTGATGAAGTCCAGTTTATCAAACTTTTCCCTTTATTGTTAGTACATCTTGTTAGAACTGTCTAAAATATCCTTTCCTACCTTTAGTTTATGAAAATATTCTCCTCTTTTCTTCGAGGACCCTTATGATCCTAATTTCACTGTGTATATATTTGTATATCTGTACATACACACCCAATATAGGTATGTATATTCCATTCATCTCTACTAATTGTATCTATTTTTATCTATTATCTTATTTATCTCTTTTTTTAAGGTATACATTTATCTTTATTACTTATGCTTGTACCACCTATATTTTGAGGTGCCAAGATTGCTTTATTTTCAAACTTTTTCTGTGTCACATGGACAGCATATATTTGGAGCTTAATTTCATTCTTTTAGTGGGGACTGCGTTTTCATTGGTGAGTTTAAGCTTTTTACATCTGTTCTAATAGTGTAATATTAGTACTTTTTATATGATTTGATGTTACATTTTGTGTGCTTTCATAACTCTTTTTTCCTTTTCTGATTTCTCTTGGATAATTATTTTGGTTTAATGCTTACGTATGCTCTTTTTCCTTTATGTTGGTAGTCTGTAACATGTATGATCATATTTAATTACTCATAGTTCTTGAAATTATCAGTATCTCTACATCTCCTGAATAAGAAATATCCTTTACTCCCTTGCATGTGGTTTTAGTCTCCAAAGCCTCATGTTTATAGTGCCTACAGTTATAATTGATCTCTATATAATTGAAGAGTATATCTTTTCTTTGTTTTATTCATTTTTAGTTTTATTTATTTGCTTCTTCACCTGTTTGGTATGGTAGAGTAATAAACTTTAGCAAGACATTATATCACCCAGAATTGCTTAACAATATCTCTAGGATCTGTTTCTATCCTTGCATGAACACTTTCTCCAAGGGGTACCTGGGTGGCTCAGTTGGTTAAGCATCGGACTTTGGCTTAGGTCATGATCTCAGTGGTTTGTGGGTTTAAGCTCTCCCTTGGGCTCTGTGCTGACAGCTTGGAGCCTGGAGCCTGCTTTGGATTCTGTGTCTCTCTCTCTTTTTGCTCCTTGCCTGCTCACACCCTGTCTCTCTGTCTCTCTGTCTCTCTCTCTCTCTCTCTCTCTCAAAAACAAAAAAACATAAAAACAAAAACAAAAAGACTTCCTCCAAAAGAGTTTTCGGTGTGAGCCTTTGTATACCTCTAAACATTTTTATTATACATGAATCTCTGAATAAAACTATAGCCAAATATAAAATTCTAAATTCAGATTTCTTTTTCTTTTTAAAATACCACTTTATTATCATTGTGTTTTTATTGAAGCAAGACACACGTATGAAAAGGTGCAAAATTATGAAAGGTGAATCATCACAAAATAAATGCACCCATGTTACCACCAGTGAGATTAAGAAGTAGAACTCCACCAGTATCCAAAAAGCACCCTGACGTGCCTCCTCTCACCTACCCCTCCCTCTGTCTCCTGAAATGTTGTCACTAGCCTTTTTCTATTGTCATAGATCAGACTTATGATATTTTCTTCATAATTAGAATCATACTGTGTGTGTTCCCTTATGTCAGGCTTTTCTTTTCCCTCATTGTGATGTTTGTGAGATTTACCATTTATATTGTGATTTATCTTTATTGCTTTATAATATTCCCTTATGTGAATATACTTCAGATATTTTAGTGGCACTAAGTATTTCCAATTTTTGCCTGTTACAAACAGTGCTGCTATGAACATTCAGGCACATATCTCTGGATATATATGTGCATTGAAATTGGTTGGCTGTACATGTGGCAGTAAAATTACTGAGACGTAGAATATGCCAATGTTTAAGTTCAGTAGATAATACTGAAGAACTCACCTCTCTGCAGTTTTCCCTCCTGAATTTTGGCCTTTCTAGTCCTTGTTACTGCAGTAGCTCTCCTTACCTTTAAAAGAATAGTTTTGCATTTTATTTGGCTTTTTCGTTGTTCTTAGTAGGAATGTTGTTCTGCTATAGGCTAGTCCAGAACACCGTCAAGCATAACTGTGTTCATTTTCTTTTTAAAAAATTGCCCTTAAGATGAGCTCTTGGTATTGTATGGAAGCAAAATTGAGAATAAATTATATTAAAAAAATAAAATAAAAAATTTCCCTTACATAATGAAATTATTTGACTAATTTGCTTGTAAGTATATCTTTGAAATTGCTATATGCCATATTTTAAAATTCTCATGTTGGTATTTTTCTGACTGTTTTTGTTTCCCTTTTGGTACAACCAGTGAAGTAATTTTAAATGCTTTCATAGTTAAGGAGGCCTCTTAAGTCTATCCTGATTTTTAGTTATAGATTTAAGGGTTTGGAGAATGAGGTAATTTTTTTTTTTTTTACTAAGTTACTAAGTTATTATAGGCAGCCACTGAAGAATTTTTAAATTGTCAAAATAGGCATGATCAATTCCTATCTGTCCGTAAGATCATAAATTACACAGCACACTGTTGGTAAACTGTAATTCCTCTTTCAAATATTCCTCTACAGAGTTTGCTACTGGGCATTTTCTTTCTCCTGGTCATCAGTTACTGATGCGTTCAGGGACATGAGGGAGCAGGGGAGATAGCTGAAGGGCAGAGGAGTTTCAGATCCCAAACAGGAATTTCAAAGAGGAGGTAGCAGAAGGAGACCACAGTGCTTATAGTCAGTCATCTTCCAGAACAATCAGATTTAACTTTCAAAAAATGAAGTTTGATAGAATGTAAGCCAAGTCCTTTTACTAGCATTATTTACTATACATGCTATTACTAGGATAAGCTAAACAGGATAAGTAAGTAGTTCTCTCTTTTTATATATCGTTCACTTGATTAAAAAAGAAATGAAAACTTGTCTCCCAACATTTGTAATACTCTCCAACATGGAAACAATCATATATTGGTAACATTTCTTATAGAGCATTAATTACTCTCACCATGGTCTTCTATTTTGTTGTGCCAGAGAATACTAGTTACTAACCAAATACTACTTCTGTTTCTTCCTTATAGTTAGAACTCTTTGTTTTTTAATATGTGCATGCTTTTTTTTAAGTTTATTTATTTTGAGAGAGAGAGTATGTAAGCAGGGGAGGGGCAGAGAGAGGGAGAGAATCCCTCAGCACCGTTAACACAGAGCCCATTGTGTGGCCTGATCCATAAGATCATGGCCTGAGCCCACATCGAGAGTCCAACACTTCACCAACTGAGCTGCCCAGACGCCCCGATATGTGTGTGCATTTAACACCTACATTTCCCAACTTCCTTTACACATAGAGGTAGCTAACGGGATAGAAGCAGATAGTGAATTATAAGCACGATTATAATCACAGAAAAGTTTTTTTAAGATAGCTGACAAAGCTTGGAACAGGCCCCTTTGCCTTTATTTCTTGCTTCTTCTGTGCCTCAAAGAAACCACTGTCACCATCATCCCTTAAAGCTATTTTGGAGAAATAAAAGAGCAAATGGAAGAGAAGTTGGGTAATCATACCATACTAGTATACATCCTGAAGCTGGGAACAATAATAGCATGCAGTTTGAGTCCCAAAAATTTCTTTCACAGCTCTTTACATTAATTATAAGCTATCTCTGCACATTTGCATAAACAGCTCACGAGGTGAGATTGAGGTTTTGAAATATGAAAACAGAAAATGTAAGTTATTCTTCTGAAAATGTAGCTGTAATTTTGTGATTGAATATGAAATGCTAAAATGTAGTAGCCCATTTGTAATATAAAAACAGTGGGTTTCATTGTCAGTGTACATAGGTTTCAGGACTTTTAAATTATTTTTGATTTGCATATATTCCAGAGTACACTTGCTTTACAAGTTTAACGTGTAATCATTTGGCAACCAAAGCAGAGGCAGTACCTTCTCTCTCGGGTTTGCAATATTGTCTACACTTTGACTCCTGCTTAGTTTTTAGTACTTAGTGTTGCTATTTCCTAGTGTTGTATCTCCTGATAGGTCATAGTTCAGGTAATGTAAATTAAATGGAAGTATGAATATTTAAACCTCTGCAGCAATCAATGGAAAATTTTTCCTTTTGGTTTTACAATTTGTTGACTTTTTCAAAGAAGTTAGAATATTTTTATAATTCTCCAAAGTAGTGGAGGATTATATATATATGACCTGTATATATTTTGTATAACTCTTAACAGTCAGAACAGTGAAATCTCATTAATTTGTATCCTTAATTGACAATTTAAACTAATATGGATAAGACAATTACTGCAGTTTACATTTACTAACCTGTATAATAAGAACTTACTTGAAAAATAATAAACCTGACTTCAGGGTGTATATAAAGGTATAAATAAAATGTTTTTATACCAGTACATTAAAAAAATACATATTTAATTTTCAGATAGGTTCCAAAGAGGCCAGACATTTTTCTAATGTAACAGGCAAATAGAAAATTGCGAAATACAATTTATATTTTTCAGCACGCGTGTAATGATTTTTTCAGAATGCTTTCTCTAAGTTTTCACCTCTGCACTTCGTTCAAATTAGTGACAGCATCTGTATACTTAAGTCTCTTCAAATGTTAAACCAAATATATTACTTAAATATTATCATTTTAGCTTAACATGAAATTGGAGAAAGTCTAAAGGATTAAAAGAGCCAAGTAGATACATATCAAAATAGCATATGGATATATTTTAATTTTTAGGATGCAGCCTATATTCTCAAATATAATTTATTTTGCCATCTGTATGAGAAAATTAGAAACACAAAAAAGTACCAATATCTGAGCCCTTACAAAGATCTCTTTATAAATAGCTTAAGTTTGAAACACTGACCAAACCAGTGAGTGGCAAAAATGTGGGGCAGCCTGACTTCTCATGAGATTGTGAAATGGCACAATCAATTGGGAAATGATTTGATAGCTTTTTACAAAGTTATATGTATACCTACCACATGACTCAGCCATTTGTACCTCTAGAGAAATGAAAGACTATGTCCATGACTTGTATATGAATGTATATAAGAACTTTATTTTTAATAATTAAAATCTAGAAACAACCCAAATGCCATCACCAGATGGATAAATAAGTTGCGTTGTATATATATAATAGGAAAATACTTAAGAATAAAGAATGAATTGTTGATATGTTCCACAATATAGATGAATCTCAGAGTAATTATGCTGCATGAAAGAAGACAGATAAAGAACAACACATGGTGTATGCTTCCATTTACATAAAATTCCAGAAAATGTAAATTAATCTTTAGCAACAAATAGCATATTACTTAATCCCTAGAGATGGAAAGAGGTGATATCAAAAAGAAGAGTGAAGACAGGATTAAAAAAAGATACATAGAAACATTTGAGAATGAACAATATGTTCATTATCTTAAATTCAATAATGGTTTTTCAGGTCTACACATATATAAATTACACACCTTAAAAAATATATGAACATTTCATTATATATATTCAATTATAAGGTGGTAATATATTAAAAATGAATTAGGTTGTAGGGCGCCCGGGTGCATCAGTTGGTTGTTTCCAACTCTTGGTTTTGGCTCAGGTCATTAGCTCATGGTTCCTGAGCTCAAGCTCCTTGCCAGGCTGTACCCTAATGGCAGGGAGCCTGCTTGGAATTTTCTCTCTCTCTCTTTCTGCCCCTCCCCTGCCCACTCTCTCACATGCACACTCTTTCTCTCTTTCAAAAATAAATAAACTAAAAAAAAAATGAATTTGGTTGAATTAGAGACTAAATTGAGAGAAAGCAAGATTTTAACATTGAATAAAGAAAATAAAAAATGTTGTGGTTTTAGGACTTTTTAAATCAAATATGCAAAGTATAATCCCAAAAATGAAAGCTGGAAACTTTGACTGTGTTTTTAATTGTAGAATAGTAGTCACAACTAAAGCACAGGCAAAAAACAGAAGGCGTGTTTCTAGGATAAAGAAATTCTAAACTGAGTTGAAAAAAATACATAAAACCTGATTGGGAAATGGCACAGGATGTGAGTAGGCAATTCACAGGACTTGAAGTTACTATTGTATATAAAAGACTGTTAAGAATTTTTAAATTCTCATAGAACAATGGCAAAGATGTGACGAAACATGAAATGTATACTTTGCTGGTGATTAGATTAACTATTTTCAAGTTATTGGTGTATGTTGTAAATTTGATATTTATTTTTTTGCTTCCTAGCAAATCCCCCAGTATGTGCATGCCCCCAGGGAAATTCTAGCATAAGGCCACAGGAGATGAGCACTGTGTTGTTCTTTGCAACATTGTTTGCAATTCTGAAAATTGTAAACAAGCTAATTATCAAATGGGAGTGAATAAATCTTTCTTCTAATGCAGCATATTAGTGGTTCCCAACCAGGGATGATTTGGCCCTCTGGGGCACATTTGGCAGTGTCTAGAGATTCTTTTGGTTGTTACAACTATGGATGAAAGATTCTGTAAGGTGTGGTTACCACTAAGGATGAGCATCTTTTCATCGGATGGAGAAACCCGGTATGCTGCTAAACATCTTAAAATGTGTAGGACAGCCTCCACAGCACAGAATTATACCACCCCAAATGTCAATAATGCTGAGACTCAGAAACTCTGAGCTCTGATTTGAATGATTAAACTACATATATATGTATCAACAGGAGTGTGTCACAAAAGCATAATATTTAGCACAAAAGACTGTTGGCAGAAATATATAGATCATATTATATCTCAGTTTCAAATCAAACCCAGGAAACATTGCTGTATATTATTTATAATCATATATATTTGTTGTAACTTTTAAAAAAATGTTTATAGAAATGGTCTACATTGGCATTAGTAGTGCTTACTAAGGAAGGTGTAAAAGTAAAAGAATGTTAGTGTTATTTAGCTCTTTATTTCTTTTTAAAAAATAATGTGTTCATAGCAAATAAAATACTCATTTTTGGTAAGTCACTGGAACGTTTTTATAAAGTTATATCTTTACTAGTTTTGAAATCCTTATAATAACATTTTTGTTGTTAAAATAAAAACCTACTCATTGAATTCATGAATTACCTGAAAAGAAAAAAAACAAACAAACTACAAAACTACAGGGGAAAGAAATAGATTAGAACAGAATAAAAGAATCAGAAAAAGTTTTTTCAATATTCAAACAGTGAAATAATTAAATAAAGCCAAGATCATCTTTTTAGAAATATGTGAATAAAATAAAGTTTTGTTAAGTGTAACCAAGAAAAAAGGAGAAAAGATAAATTAGTGGTAGTTGTTAAAAGGGAATATAACACCAAGATTGTATAGGGAGATTATGGTAATAAAAATATCTACAACAGGGGCGCCTGGGTGGCTTAGTCGGTTAAGGGTCCGACTTTCGCTTAGGTCATGATCTCGCGGTTCGTGGGTTCGAGCCCCGCGTCGGGCTCTGTGCTGACTGCCAGCTCGGATCCTGGAGCCTGTTTCTGAGTCTGTGTCTCTCTGTCTCTCTCTGACCCTCCCCTGCTCATGCTGTCTCTCTCTCTCCTAGAAATAAATAAAAATATTTAAAAAAAAGATCTACAACAAAAATAAAAGGGCAAAGAATATGAATAATTAACAAAAAAGAAAATAAGTTTGCTTTATTTGGAGAAAATATGTCAATAAACCATAACATACATTCAATAAATAATTGAAAACCATATACCAAGAAATTAAATATTTTATAGTCATTAAAATGATGTATAGGTTAAGCAATTAAATATTATATAGCCATTAAAATGATGTAACAATAGACAGGCTTTTTTAATACAGGGAAAATAAAATATTAAAAAATAAAAAATAGCAAATACAACCTGACCTTAAGTATTTAAAATAATTGTATACAAAAAATTAAAAAGAAATATGCCTCAGCCCTAACCAGATATGACTATAATTGATAGAACTATGAATATGTTTTTCCTCTCTGCTTCTTTTTAAGTTTTTGTACTTTGGATATTTTATGATATTGACAAAAGTGTTTTAAGCTGTATTATCAGCCCTGACATGCAACATGAAATCTTATTATTACTTACTTTTTTAACAATATTTTTATTCTGAATTGTATAAATTCCCTAAACTAATTACGACATATTATTTGGGGGAAAGACTCGTATGATACAGACTCATCAAGTGTGACTCAGATGTTCATCTGTGAAAGTGTCCCCAAATTAGCAACAAACTATAAAACATGTTTACTACAAACGTGATTGCTATAAGTAATGGAAAGTTCATCTTCCAGAACCACTTGTATTGAGCAGGAAGTGGGCACTGGTACTCTGTGAGACAAGCTTAAAAACACTGTCATTGAAAGGAAGACTCCTACTCAGTGAATCATCCAACTGTAGTAAACTGTCATCACAGCTGGAGATCACAAGTATAATGACCAGTGATGCTACAGAAGCAAATACCAAGAGCAAACTGCTGCTCTGTGAACTTTAAGGCCCTCCCTACTTCATGTGGAGTTAGCCAACAGAAATAATGGTTCTTTGATGGCACATCCAGTGTGACTCACTAGGAGAGGTGACATATTTATCATTCCTTATTCTGGAACATTGTCCATCATTCAAAACTGAGTATTATTAAAAGAGAAAAAAAAATCCCTATCTGTTAGGACTTCCACAGTACATCACTTGGTATGAGCATGGCTATGTTTTCAAAACCAGTCAGCTGTTTCCTTCATCAGAATTTATTCTCCCCTTGAGTTTTTTTAGGCCTGCCTTTTCTTGATTCTTTTGTCTTATCATCAAACCATATTTGTTTCCTTCACTTTACCCTCCTCTCTGGTAAGCTAACAGCATGTACATCCCTCCCCTCAAAAAAGCCTTTTCTTCTCCTCATTCCTTCTTTGCCACCCTCTCTTTTCCTCTCATTGTCTTACCTGTTATCGCTAGACTCACACGTTATTTAGTGGGCCTTTACAGTATTCCAGTCATTTCTCCAAATACTTTATGTACATAGTATCAATTTTATTCTCTCCTTTAAGCCTCCCAATAATCTTATGAGGTAAGTATAATTATGTGCTCTATTTTAATAAAAGTGAGGAAACTGAGGCACAGAGAGGTCAACTTACTAGTCTAATGTGGGATAGATAGTTATAAGTAATAGAGTTGAGTTGAAGAAACTATGGAGAAGTAGCCTGCTTTGTGATGAAGATGTGGGTTTTCCCCCCGGATTCCATGATTCTAAGTCCAAGGTGCTAATTAGTAGATTTTCTGTACACACGCTCTCTGTCTCTCTCTCTGTCTCTCTCTCTCTGTCTCTCTCTCTCTGTCTTTCTCTCTCTCACACACACACACACACACACACACACACACACCAGACATATGTTTCTTTTTTTAGAAAAAATTTTTAATGTTTATTTATTTTTGAGAAGGGCGGGGGAGAGGGAGAGGATGAGCGGGGGAGGGGCAGAAAGAGAGGGAGACACAAAATCTGAAACTGGCTCTAGGCTCTGAGCTTTCAGCACAGAGTCCCAGCGTGGGGCACCAACTCACAGACCAAAGATCATGACCTGAGCTGAAGTCAGACACCTAACCAACTGAGCCACCCAGGTGCCCCAGAAGGATGTTTCTTTTGATATGTTTGACTCCCTTATTTTCCATCTGTTAGCATATGTTTAGGCCACATCTGAAATGAATATTCTAGAACTGGTTCAGCAGGATCTCTTCAGTATGTAACAGTCTGATACATCATCTCTAACGTCCTTAATCATAGACGCGTTAACAGTCCTCGCCACTACTGGAATTAGGCTTTATAGGCCTAACTCATACTCTAGTCAAATAAGAGTAGCTACAGTGTGTAACATCAACCACTTATGATCCACAAATGATGTATTCTAATTTACCCTTCCAAAGTTGGTATGAGTTACTCTTTTCTAAAGTTCAACTTCCAAATGCCTAGTATGACTATTATCTTTAGATAAATGTGCTAAATACTAATGGAAAGAAAGCAAGATGTAGAAGAGATGATTCTTGTCCATAGGCTATATTTCTTCCCCCAAATTCAATATTGTGGTATCCTCACAGATATGCTTTTTTATCATATTGTGCAGATATGCTTTTGTATCATATTGTGGTTTAAATTTTCATTGGTCAGACACTTTCCTTTTGGATTTATTGTTCTTCTCATTGTGGTCTTTTTATCTATTATTTATTATTTTCACTTGTATTGATTCTTAATTGTGTATATTATTAATATAATAATAATTATTATTAATAGTAGCATTATTATTCTGGAAAATGAATAAAGATTTCCTCCCCTACTATTGTGTGGATAGAGTTATGTCCCTGGTAAGCTTCGCCTCTGTACAGTCACCTTAGGGTACATATGTCTGGAACATGATGTGAGACTGAGCACCTCTAAGGTGCTCTGAGGTTGGCCCTCTCAGGGCACCAGTACCCGCATGAGAAGCCATTAAAGAAGAATCCTCAGGTTTTCCATCTGAGGATAAAACTCAGTCCCCCACAGAGTCTAGGATAGAGGGGGAAAGGTGTGGAAACTGATACAACTGTCATTCAGAAAGACCCTTCACTAATGACCACTTTCTCTTCCTCTTCTTACTTCTAGAACCATGCTCATAACTACAATTCTGCCTGATCTTAAGAGTTGCTGCCACGCTTTCTCTCTTTCATTCTTCAGCTATCCCTTTAAACCAACCTTAACTCACTTTTCTTCTTCTACAGATATATTAAAATTACTTCTGTGATCACTTCCTCCTAATCTCCTTGCTATTATAGGTTAATTTTCTTTTTGTGTATTTCTACAAAGTATTTTTATGGGGGTTCGCAGAAGAGCACAAAGAAATATTTAATGCATTTTACATCGAGTCCCCAATTTCCACGTTTCATGTGTTAGGTGCAGCGTACTCGAGGTTAAGGCAGTAATATAAATATAGTAACGGTAATTTATTGCGAATGCACAACACATATAGCACTCTGATGCAGAGAGTGATAGGAAAATATAAAGCATTTAAAAAAGAATCATATAAATCAAATATAAATTATAAACAATGCAAATAGAATTGACAAAGCAGGTGTTTAACTTTTCCTTTTTAAGATACATTGTGTGTGTCTTTGCAGCATATGTGTTACAGCGATGTGTGGAATGGGTAGCGTACTGCCTCACATAATCATAAGGCGACTGCAGTTCATTATGAAGTCGTCCGTAAACTGGTCACTCAACACATGGGTCAGGGGCTAGCCGAGGCTGACTAATCCCTGGACCCGGGAGTTATTATCTTTTTTAGCCTTTCCATTCTTTTTCTCATTCCCTACTTAGGTCATTAAAGGGGATAAATGAGTGAAAGTTGTGCCACCTTAGAGATAGCTATGTATTGTTTCTCTTGGTGCTTCTTTGTGTTTACCTTGACATTCCATTACTCATCATAATATAACATCTCATGCATTACTATAGTCAGTGCCTTCAGAATAATGAATATCTACCACTTAATAATTAAGCAGTTCAGATGCCAGAAATTTTTCATTTAAAGGTGGTTAATAGGATAAGATATGATAAGAAGCGTTCTAAAATCCTATCCAGGATGGATCTTAGACTGAAACACAAGCACACACAGGCACATAAGAAATAATCAACAGATGATCTTACATCTAATCACAGACATGTAATAGATGGGATTCACAATAACATAGTTTAGAGTACATCACCTGTTCATTATGGGAATTTGTGCTTCGATAATTCTCACTGAAATTGTGCACTGGAAAAATTGAGTCCCTGAATCGGCATTAGTTATTGATGTAAATATTTGAGCAGAGCCTCATTCATATTTTTGTGAAAAAATCAATATTTAATGGCTTTGTGAGCTTTTGTTTGGTCTCCAACAGTCTGCCAAACTGAGATCCACAGGGACCACTGGGTACCATAGCAAATATAATTTCAGACTTAAATTATTTCTGTGATCATGTAAATGTTTAAACACTGACTATATTTTGAATTTTTATTTTGTTTGATTGTAAATATTTATCATCATAACTCATTTAAGCTCTGGTGGTTGAGCAGCTTAAGGAAAAGTAAAAAAAGCAACAAAAAATTAAACTACCAGTGCTAATTTTTAAAAAGCAAAGTAGGAGTAAATATTCTTTATAATGCAGCTACTACTTATGTTTATTTTTTTAATATAATTTATTGTCATATTGGTTTCCATACAACACTCAGTGCTCATCCCAACAAGTGCCCTCCTCATTACCCATCACCCACTTCCCCCCTCCCCACTCCCTACTACTTACATTTAAAGGGAGAACATAAATCTGCATGCAACATTGTCAGTTCTCTATTTAAATATGTACATTTATATAGTAATGCATTAACAAAAATGTTACTCATACTTTATAGTACTCCATAGTTTACAGAAGTATTTAATATTATTATCTCTTAGTAAGGCTTATAATAAACCTATAGGGATACATTTAAATATATCCATTTAGGTATAAGGAAAGAGAGTTTGGTTTAAATAAGAGGAAGAATCATACCTGAGTTTCAAAACCAGGGATTTTTTTTTTACTGATTAACTATCAGATATATTTTCTGTTCTGTTAAAGTTGGCTTTATATTGCAGATCATAACCTGGCATAAATAAATCTCAAATCTATTTATTTTTGAATTTCCATGTAGATATTGATACAACTTTTCGATAAACTTTCTCATGCAGTCCTGTATTAGTGAACAGAGGATAAGTTTTGTATCATATCATATGTTAACATGCATGGTTCATGCCATGCATATTTAATTATCATTAGAAACATGTTTGTATCAATTATACCAAACTCAAACCGTTGCTTGTGGCTTTAATCCTTTCCCTTCCAGATGGATAATACTAAAGAATTTCCATAACTTTCCTTAACTGGTTATCTGTGGATGCCTTTTCTGACACTGTCATCTTGATTGGCCTATCAAGATAGAGTCCTCTTCAAAAACTGAACAATTTATTGGAGCCAATATAAAACCTGTTTTCTAATGGAAATGGTAATATCTCTTTTTGAATATTTTAAGGCATAGACATTCTTTGTGGTTTGTAGCTTAGGATTTTCAATTGAGCCCATGTTGGGAATATAGGAACCTTAAGAAAAGTTTTAGTCTTGGAGCACCTGGGTGGCAGTCAGTTAAGGATTCAACTCTTGGTTTAAGATCAGGTTATGATTTCATGGTCCACAGGTTTGAGCCCCACTTTGGACTCTCTGTGAATTGTGTGGAGCCTGCTTACGATTTTTTCTCTCTCCCTCTCTGCCTCTCCCCTGTTCATGCACTCTCTCTCTCTCACTCTCTCTCTTTCTCTCTCTCTCTCTTTCCCTCCCTCAAAACAAATAAATAAGCTTAAAAAATGTTTTGGCATAGTCTGTATGTGTTTCTGTAGCCTACCCACAAGAAGTGACCTCCCACCTCAGTAAGAAAAATCAGTTTTTTTGAAATTTTTAAGAAATTTATCTTTGCTGTCTACATACCTTGAACTGGAAGTATATAAAGCAATAAATAATATAGAATATGTCTGCACCACTTGGACAAGATCTCAACAGTGAAACGTCTTTATGGAGTTCCTTTAAAATTTCCTTGAGACTGCTTGTCTTCAGCATAGATGATCTAGAAGACATGATCAGCATTTGCTCATCTATACCATTTCCCATTATAGCTAAAGTAAAGGCAAAGACCTTCTTCTGGAATTTTCCTATTTCAGCTCTGAAAACTGTTATTCACTAAAACAAACTTCTCAAGTCCTTTTGACATGCAGTTTTATACAGAATGTAATCTTTTCCTGGCATCGTCTTTTTTCTCATCTTTGTAAGATTTGTCCCTAGGTATTTGGTTTAGAAAATTTGCACTGTTGTATTGAAGCCAGCTGTCTCCAAATGGTAGCAAAGACAGCACTGGACAGCTCCTGGGAAATGTTTTTTTTAGTATTCTTGAACTCTCAGAAAGAGTACTAGCTGCCTTTACTCTTCCCTACTTCCAGAATACTCCCTGAAAAAAACTGATTGGCCATACCTGAGTCATGCCTATTTCTGGATTGAACGTGTGGTAATAGGGTACTGTGACTGAAGCTGTGTTTTCATGATGACTTCTTTGGTGGAGACACAGGACTCGGTGATTGTTAGTTCATTTAGATGGAAGACAAGCAGTTATCATAAGGAGTTAAGGAATTCTCTTACTCGGAAAAGGGGAAATGGAGGCTGACCTGTCAAAAACATTTCTGTACTCTGTGCAGACATCCTTCAAGAGGTAAGGAGTATCATCCCATATGTGAAGACTTCCTTACTGAAACCTATAAAATCAGTCACTTGTTCTCCTGAGATGCCCATGGAACATGGTTAAGTAAGCAGTTATCACAGCACAGTGTCCTATTCTGTGGACTACTCTTTCTCTCTAGGCTCTAATTCTTTAAAGACACAGGCCATTTTTTAGCCATTTCTGTATGCTCAGTGCACCCTAGTTATTAGTAGAGGATAAATCCTAAAATTGTTCCTTATGTTAGAAACATGATAAGCCTGAGTTGTTCTGTCTTCTCTTGCATCAGTTCAAAAAAACACATTCAAGAGCAATTGCTTTAGCTGTGTGAAAAAAAAAAAAATCTTTGCAGTAATGTGATTTAAACATAATGGGTTTGGCTTTAAGCAATAGATGATATGAAAAATATTTCTTTATCTTTTGTAGAAGAGCTGCTGATGACACAGTCCATTATGTTGATCAATGCCTTTACTTAGAAATTTATTTGAAAATGTATCTAAAATCTGACAGAGAAAATTACTCTTCAAATTCATTGCCAACACAAAATAGGCTTCTCCTTATCATGTAGTATATTTCTTTCTGCTAAATAATGAGAAATTCAGTAATATCTGCTTTCATTTTGACTACCCAGAAATAGACAGATAAAATTTAAGCTTAATTGCTTTAGCCTAATTTAGGCTATGTTTTTTTTCTGATATAATTGTTTCCTATTCGGGTTCTTTAGTTTATCATATATAAATATCACTCAGGGAACTTCTTAAAATACATGTTTCCATGCCCCATTCGCTGATATATTTATACAGTCAATTAATATCTTGCATATTTTGAACATCTTATTGATTCAGAAATTAGTAAATATGTATGTTTTAATTCCTCGGTTATCCACTAAAAATATAGGAATGAAGCACATTTCCAAACAGGTACAAAGGGGAAATGATAAAGAACATGATTCATCCATTCTAAAAGAAGGCAAGAGAAGAGAGACAAAGAAATATAATCCTCCCTTGAACTAATGAAAAGAGAGGACTCTTGGTATCTCAAAAGGTTTCCCATAGTTCCTCAAAAAGTTAAAAATAGGACCCTATGATCCAGCAATAGCACTACTAGATATTTACTTGCAGAATGCAAAAACACTAATTCAAATGGATACATGCACTCCTGTGTTTATAGTAACATTATTTACAGTTGCCAAGATAAGGAAGCAGCCCAAGTGTCCATTGATAGATGAATGGATAAAGAAGATGCAGTATTTAAGATACACACACACACACACAAGAATATCACTCAGTCATAAAAACAACAAAATCTTGCTCTCTGCACTGAGATGATTAGAGCTAGACAGTATAATGGTAAGCAAAAGAAGTCAGAGAAAAAAATACCATATTATTTCACTCATATATGGAATTTAAGAAACAAGAAACAAAACACAAGAAATAAAAAAGAGACACACACGAATCAAGAAACAGACTCTTAATTATAGAGAACAATCTGATGGTTACCAGGGGAGGTGATGAGGGGATGGGTGAATAGGTGATGGAGATTAAGAAGTATACTTGTGATGAGCACCCGGTGATATATGGAATTGTTGAATCACTATATTGTACACCTAAAACTAATAAAAGGCCATATATTAATTAACATAAAACCTAAAAAGCCAAAAACAACAAACAAAAGTAATATACAGAAAAGTACTATATTTTGGCAACCTGGCTGGATATTACATTTCTATAAATCAACAACTCAAAAATATAAGTTTTAAAAGCATCATTCTTATGGGGCGCCTGGGTGGCTTAGTCGGTTAAGCGTCCAACTTTCGCTTAGGTCATGATCTCGCGGTTCGTGGGTTTGAGCCCCGCATCGGCTCTGTGCTGACTGCCAGCTCAGAGCCTGGAGCCTGTTTCAGTCTGTGACTCCCTCTCTCTCTGACCCTCCCCTGCTCACACTGTCTCTCTCTATCTCTCCTAGAAATAAATAAAAAAATTTAAAAAAAAGCATCATTCATAATGGCAACAAAGTCACAAAATACGTAACATTAAATTTAGCAATTAAATGTAAGACTTGTATGCATAAATTTATAAAATCTTTCAGAAATAAAAGATTACTAAATAAATGAGACATCTTGTTCATGGATAGAAGACCTCTGAAGATACCAGTTTTTCTAATTTGAGGTATAGAATCAGAGTAATGCCAGTAAAAAGCTTGTGAGCTTCTTTTTCTTGGACCTTGGGACATCTTTTTCCTTGACATATCTAATAGTTTTATGGAAGATAAAAGATCCAATAATAGACAAGATACTTCTGATGGAGGAGGAGGTGGGGAAAGGACAGAAGAAGAACAAGAAGATGAGACAAGAGGAGGAACTTGCCCTGCTCTTTATCAGGACTCAGGCTGAGCCAGTCAGCTTGACATTTGACGGTGTTGGCTTGACTGATCCATGGCAAACAGAGGAACAGTAAATAAAAGAAGCTTGGAAAAATGAATTTCCATTTAGAAAAAGGATATTAGACCTGAACCTCACATCATCCACAAAATTGAATCCAGATGGAGTATGAAATTAAAAGTAAAAAACAAAACTTAAACTTTTTGAGACTATATCATTGTATCTCTTTCTGACATTGAGGTAGGAAATATTTTAAGCAGGCCACTAAAAAAAGGCAGTAATTCTGAAAGAAAATTAGATTCATTTAATTATATTAAAGTATTGTTATGAAGAAATACCAAAAATTTATGTAAAAACAAGCTTCAAACTATAATATATTTTCAACAAATGCAATCAACAAAGGGTTAGTATCAGAAGTGAATATAGTAGAAACTCAGCATGTAGGACCCACCAGCCTCCTGTTCTGGGCAGTGCTTCAAAGCCTGGCCCAGGTCTGAAATGGGATTCTCCAGCCACTGGACTGTATCTGGCTCTGCAATCTTCATGACCTTCATTCTGGACCAGGGCTGTTTGACTCCACTACCTCAAGTTGATCCTGAGTGTCAAAAAGCATGTCCATTTGATACATTTGAGGAAAATGGGAACTTGGCGTGACCAACACTTTCTAGAGTGGACCTCCTAAAGGGACTGGTAGAGGAGATGCTATACATACTAAGAAAGTAGTTTTTTGTTTTTCCTTTTGTTTTTGATGACTTTGCAAACAACCATTACACATTTAAACACTAAGATGTCTCATTTGGTGTTTTAATAACTAAACCAGGTAGTGATACAGAAGTCTGCACAATCAACAAGCAGACCTCAAATAAGCAAATCTGGTTATTTTTCCCCATCCAGTGGGTGCAAGCATTATGGGTGGAATGGGAAAAGCTGGGTGTGTTCCCATGACGGTGTACTCCTCCATGAACTGCTGTCCACATAGCTGACTAAAAGTATATCTTTCTTTGCCTGTTCTGGAAAAAGGTACCTAATGCTCATTTTTAAAGACGTTGAGAGCTAAAAAGCCAAGATTAAATCTTCATTCTACAGCTGAGTTAACTGTATGTTCCTTTCCATTCTTGCTTTTGAGGGCAGTTATCTTGTGCATAACAGGTCTAGGGCGTAGGGGCAGGAATTGGTGCCTTCCTATTCACCCTCAAGTTCTGATTTGTGATATCTATGAAGCATTTTGCATTTGTTATCTAATTTTTATCCCTTCTGTCAACTCTTTTATCTTTTATAATGTTCAAAAACCCATATTTTAACAGAATAAACTTAAAAAAAGAAAATATTAAGAAAAATTTTGAAAGGAGAAATGAACTGGCTTAAGTTTTTCATTCATTGAATGCCTTCCCACAAAAATCATATGAAGGCTAATTGGCCAACCTCAACTTTCTCAAAATGAGACTCATTAAAAGGTATCTTATGAATGGATATCATGCCTTTTTGAAAGCAAAATCACTTCTGAGCCCTGTGTTATCAAAAAGGATATCCAAAGCAACTTTCAGTTCTCAAACTGAAATCCGTTCTTCATTTGTTCTTCATGACTGTTAAGATTTGGCCAGCAATGAATGACCTAAGAGATATGATGAGGCTTCTTCCATATATATATATATTTATACTCACTCACACACACACACACACACACACACACACACACACACACACACGTATATGTGTATGGATATTTTTTTCTTTTTATCTAAAGTTCATTCTAGAATCAGCTGCAAAGCATTGATGTTTGACAAAAACAAAAACAAAAACAAAAACAAAATAACTCCCTAGACTCTCTCCCAAAGAGAAGAAGGAACACAAAGGCCATGTCTATAAGCTGTGATGTAACACAATAAACAAGGTCAAGGAGCTGACGAGGTACTTTGTAAACTGTAAAGGGCCACAAAGATGAAAGAGATGTTTATAGGAGATGTTTGTATTGGTAAGAAGAACCGTGCTCCTAGACTTGGCTCAGCTCCAAAGTAATTTCCATCTAAGGTCAAGTTTCACCAACTTCTGGGACCTCTGGTTTTGAATCTATCAAATGAGAATTCAGCTGGATAGAACGTAGTTGATCTCTACTTGCTACCTTCAGTGGTCTTGGGCAGCCTAACAGTCTAGCTTTGTTGTCTCTGGGGAGATAGGGGAATGACAGAGAATTAACTTCTTTTTTTTTTTTTTTTTAATGTTTTTTTTTTTTAATTTCTAGAGAGAGAGAGAGAGAGAGAGAGCGAGAGAGCAGGGGAGGGTCAGAGAGAGAGGGAGTCACAGACTGAAATAGGCTCCAGGCTCCGAGCTGGCAGTCAGCACAGAGCCCGACGCGGGGCTCGAACCCGTGAACCGCGAGATCATGACTTAAGCGAAAGTCGGACGCTTAACCGACTAAGCCACCCAGGCGCCCCCAGAGAATTAACTTCTTAAGCTATGTGGTAAGCATATACTCATAGGTATTGCTCTATTAGAAATTAGTTTCATTCATATTAAAATAACCATCCTTTACTATCCCTTAAACGTGCTAAGCCTGTTTCACCATATAACTTCATTTTGTTTTATTTTATTTTTTTTTCTAGGAGAGAGAGAGAGACAGCAGGAGCAGGGGAGGGTCAAAGAGAGAGGGAGATACAGACTCCGAAATAGGCTCCAGGCTCTGAGCTGGTAATCAGCACAGAGCCCGACACGGGGCTCGAACCCACGAACCGCGAGATCATGACCTAAGTGAAAGTCGGAGGCTTAACCGACTAAGCCACCCAGGCGCCCGGATATATAACTTCATTTTAATCTTTACTGACCTGCACTTTATATAGGAAGAAACCAAAGCTCAGGAACACTAAATTCACCATAAGTTACACTCATCTTCTACTATTATTAGTTTTATTAGGAACAAGTATATATGAATATGTAGCAAAAGCTTTTGCAGTGGGTGAAAGAAAAACATATTCCATTACAGAACAAAAATTTTAACAATAGAAAACCATAAGAAATTATAAGTGGGTATTTATAATATTTACAATATTTTCCTTCTTAAGATCTTGTATCCTTTGGAAATTTTTAAGTGTGATAGGTGAGTGCAGGTGAGAAAATCAATAAAAACCATATTTGTTTTGGGGGCAAAAAGGCTCTAGGATTCTTACACAAAAAGTTATTTTAAAATGGGCAAAATATAATCAGCCATTTCACAGAGTAAACACATGTGAATAAGTATAGAAAAATGTGTGCATTTTCATTAGCAATCAGAAAAATGCAAATAAAAGCCACAATGTGATACCATTTTGCACCCAATAAAATAGTATTGAAAAGTATGAACAATAATGAGGTTTGGGGAAGAGGTGACTTAACAGTCTTTCTTCTAAATTACTATTCAAGTATAAATTGATAAAATTCTTTGAAAAGCAGTTTGGTTTTCTCTTGTAAAATTCAATGTTCACATATTCTGCAACTTAGAAATTTCTCTTACACATATATAAACCTCAAAGAAGCTCCCATATTTATCTTCCAGGAGACATGGAGAACAATGTCCAGAGCAATACTGTTTGTAAGACCAAAAACCTAGAAGTAACTCAAATGTCCGTCAGTAGAAGTTTGATGAGTAAATGAGAGTGTGTCTATACAGTAGATATTATGCAGCAGCAAAAATTGACTGTATCTTTATGCACAGTATGGATGAATTCTAGAAATTTTTACTCTGCAACAGATTTTCTGATATATTTCATCTTTTAGCATAATGAATACGATGAAATGTAAGGTCACTCAGTATTTTAGACATCTGGAATTTTAATGTGTATGTTCTTGTAGTTACCAAAACCAGAAAATGACGTGGTTGGTAATTGTGCCTATGCCTGGCTGGTAAATAGAATGTGGCATAACAAAGAATTTTTGGTAGAGCAGGAAATATCAAGGCAATATGGCATCAGCAGAATAAATCACAGTACTCAGTTGAGTAGTCAGTCTTCATCCAAAAATAAGCATTTACTTAAGGCATCTGAGTGATTCGGTCAGTTTAGTCTCCAACTCTTGATTTCGGCTCAGGTCATGATCTCACAGTTTGTGGGATCAGACTCTGCACCAGCAGTGCTGGCAATTCTCTCTCCCTCTCTCTCTGACCTTCCATCTCCCCGCCCATTAAAAATTTAAAAAAAGAAAAGCATTTTTAAGACTAATGTTTTATTATATAATTGTGATATATTAAGTTTTATGTTTCCTTCAAGGTATTATTTTTATTATTTTTATTGAATTATAGTTGGCATATAATGTTATATTACTTTCAGGTACACAACATGGTGCTTCAACAGACTCATACATTTCTCAGTGCTTCCTAGGATAAGTGTAATCATATCTGTCACCATGCAGTGTTATTACAGTGTTACTGACTGTATTCCCCATACTGTACTTTTCATCCTAATGATTTATTTATTTTACAACAGGAAGTTTGTTTGTCTTAATCCTCTTCACCTGCTTATTTTAGCAAAGAATTGTCAATTAAATTAGCATATCTTTTAAACATTATTCCCAGATGGCTTTTTATACAAAAAAGAAAGAAAAGCATTGTCAACATAATTATAAGTTTTTGATCAGAATATTTTTTTTCGATTTCAGTCAGTCTTTTTATTTTTAATACTTTGTAAATGTGAATAGGAAACAGTAAAGCATTCTTTTTTTGAACTAATCTTCTATCACAGTGATTCTCACACTTCATCATGCATCAGAATCATCTGAAGGGCTTATGAAAACACAGATCACTGGGCCCCATCTGCAAAGTATGTGATGTAGTAGCTCTTAGGTGGGGCCTATGAATTTACATTTCTAACAAATTTCCAGGTGATGCTGAAGCTGTTGGTCTGGGGACCACAATATGAGAACCAATGTCCATCAGCTTTTGGATTTAGATACCATTTGGCTCCTTTCCTACAGTCACTGGAGCCTGAGGTCATGTGTTACATGGGAGGTCGTACAGCTTGACTTCTGCCTGATGGTGCGATCAAGCTGTCATATCCACACTGTCATTGTGTATATAGAAATTTCACAGAAATTTCCAGTGGTCTGTAAGTCATTTCAGTTCTAAAATTTTATAAGTCCTTTCTTTTTTAGAATCACTTCCAGAAGTCAGTGAATTTACTTATCTTTTGATATTAGCTGATATATCCATTGCCAATATGTGTTCATGGAAGCTTTGTCAACATCTAATTAGCAGGGGCTCCTAGGTAGCTCTCTTGGTGAAGCATCTGACTCTTGGTTTTGGATTAGGTCATGATTTCATGGTTCATGGGTTCAAGCCCTGCATCATGCTCTGCACGACAGCATGGAATCTGCTTGGGATTCTGTCTCCCTCTTCCTCTGACACTCTTCTTCTTGCTCTCTCTCTCTCTCTCTCTCTCTCTCTCAAAAAAAAAAAGTAAATTAAAAAAATCTAATTAGCTTGTGAAAATCTCTCTCCAAGATAAAATTCGATATTGAGATTTTTTTTAAGTTTTGATCAACATAAGTGGTATATATTTGCAAAAATACACTTCAACATTTATTAAAGGCCAACTTTAGGGGCGCCTGGGTGGGTTAGTTGGTTGAGTGTCTGGTTGAGTGTCCGACTTTGGCTTGGGTCATGATCTCGCAATTTGTGGGTTCGAGCCCCGTGTCGGGCTCTGTGCTGACTGCCAGCTCAGAGCCTGGAGCCAATTTCAGAGTCTGTGACTCCCTCTCTCTCTGACCCTCCCCTGCTCATGCTGTCTCTCTCTCTCTCCTAGAAATAAATAAAAAATATTTTAAAAAAATAAAAAAATAAAGGCCAACTTTAAATTTTGAGAGGGAGCTAGGCAATACATTCTTTGTGATGTGGGAGTTCACCCTGTCTAACAATGGGTCAAGTAACTTTTACTTTGATTCTGTCAGAAATTCTTAATACTGAACGTAAATGCTAATGAACCCAGGTTCAAGAAGTTTTCTGGACCTCAGAGATGAGCCCCTGACTTACAAAGGCAAATGAGCACAGTAGTACAGACAACCTGAAGAGAACAGTCTGGTGAGAACTTTTATAGCTTGGCTTCACTCCCATTTGTATTTGTTAATATAAATCAATCTGGATGCATGACTATCTTACTGGGGTAGAGTCACTCTGGAGGGAAAAAAAAGCTATGTAATTGAAATAATGTATTTGGGATGTTTTTAAAAAGAGTTTATATTACTTCACAAACACGCTTCCGAAGCATCTATTAACATCTTTATATTTATAGATACCATCAAGAGAAGATGAACTGTTTGGTCCTCACATAGGTGTGATAAATGGTTGCACACGCAGTTCTGAGAATGCAAACTAGACCTTTAGCCATTTATTTCTGCTTTTATTGCTTGGAAGTTTCAGCCAACAACCTTTCTAATATCTTTTAGTGATTAAAAGTGTCTTCAGGGGACTAAAGATGATTTGAGGGTATAGAGTTCAGAATACTGATTCTTCTTTAACTGTATTTCATGCCTCTTCATTAATTTTAGTAATAGGTTTGATAAACTCACTATACAGTTGACATGGAACGTGTTCAAGAATTATATGACTCTTACACTGCTTGCAGACACAATTTCAAAATTATTAAAATAGAAAATATTTTGTCCAATGAGTAGGAATTCCTCCAGAGGAGTGGCAAAAAAAATGTTTTAAAAAATAATGTGTGAGAAACAAATTAAAAAGCAAATTTCTACTCTTTAAAAATATTTCAATTGTTTTGTTTATCAGGTACCCCAAAATATAAAAGAAAACATCATAATTCTGTGAGTTGCCTTTTGAGCTACTTGCTGGTTCAGAAAAAGATACTAGAAAAATGAAGCATGGATTTAATATATCTACATCATTTTTATCAAACAGCCCCAAATCGTTTCTTCTCAGGTGGGCAGTCTGCTATTTTTCTTCCCATTTAGGCATGATTTAACTCAGGACCCTAGAAAAATGAAAAACGTTCTTTTGGTTCTTGGCATCATCCAGGAAACTATCAGATTTGGAGTTCATCTACCCGTGCATTTTAACCTAATGTCAGTTTCAACCACAGAAGGGTGTGTGTGTGTGTGTGTGTGTGTGTGTGTGCGCGCGCGCGCGCGTGCGTGTGCATCTGTGTTGTATGTATGTGCTCTTCATCTTTGTGTGTATGTCTGTGCAGAAGGCCTGCCCCTTCAGTAGACTGAACCACCACAAGGCACCATCTGTAGATGTAGCTCTAGCCATGCTCTAGCTCAGTGTGTATGGCACGTGTCACACTAATCACCCTTAAAGAGAAAATTTTGGTATCTGTTAAACAGACAGAGTGCTCCATATTTTCCAAATAAAGTCTAGATGTCTATTAGGACCAAGGAGGGAAGAAAATTTATAAAAAGAAAGTTTCCAATTATCATTACTTCCAGTATTACCTTTTCTCTTTAGCCATCCTCACTGATCATGTCCTCAGCTTGTGAGTGAGACACAGATGACTTTTCTGAGCTGGTGTGCACTACTGAGCATGAGAGCTTTCAGTCCAGCATTAGGAAACTTAATCACAGATCCCTGAAGCACATGCAGACATATATACAAATACAAATCCTGTAGAAATTAAGAGCTCCAAGCAAGGTTTTTTAAAAAGGTGGTCATGCCATTGCAAACAAGTCCCCATGCACCTGTGCATCTGTGCGGCAGGAGGTAATGTTGATTACTGACTGCCTGTACCCAAGATTTTAAAAATATCAACTTCATATATTTGTATTTAGGAATATTTGCCATGATCTGAAGGGGGAGAAAAAAAAAGAAAACCTATCTCTCCTAGAGCAGTGGCAAGGGTCATTTCTGCTCACGTGTTGTGAGTTGAGCACCTGCCGATGCTATTTCCCACAATTTATGATTGATTAATTGATTGAGTCTGCATTAACATCCTTGTCCAGTCATATCATCATCAATTTCAGAGCACTCCAGAACTTTCTTCACTGATATCATGGGGTTCTTGACTTATGGGGAGCACCCCTACAAGATCTTCCCTACTATTTGAGTTAACTTCTCATCACTACCACTAATGATATAAAAATAAGATGTACTTTCTTCATGAACCTTGGTGAAACTTCATGAACATTTTCTCACTTATTTCTCCAGAAAAAAATTCCTTTACTTTATTGCATGGCATTCTAGCTTTACAAAAAAAATTTTTTTTACACAGGTTTTAAACTACATCATGAGTACATAATATGGTTTGAACTAAATATACTTGAATTATTTATAAGTTAGTAGGCTCACATAGTTTGTAAAGCTTTCGACAGTCTCTTCCAAGCACTCTTTAACAGTTTTTTCTTCCTTGTTTTGGAAATCTCTTCTCATGGTACCAACCTCCAGAATTCCATTCTTTTTATTATCCCTTTATATGTCTTCCCCAAAGTGTTGACAAGCTGTATGAGTGCTGTCTAAACCCTTGAACTTTTAGAATATTAGGAAATTTGGGCTTGGCCCCTAAATCACCACCGTCTGGATCTGAGATATTGTTTAAGCATTCAGTTTTATTTAAATAATAAATAAGTTTAAAAATATTTTTTCGTATGCAATTTTGGGTCACTGTTAAATCACATTCTTGTTTTGAATACAGGGTAATGATTTTTTTTCACTTACATGGGATCACCATTTTTTTACATTAAAGCTTATTTATTTATTTTGTAAGAGAGAGAGAGAGTATATGAGTTGAGGAGGGGCAGAGAGAGATGGAGAGAGAGAGAGAATCCCAAGCTCCATGCTGTCAGCACAGAGCCTGACACGGGGCTGTCTCTCCACTGAGCCAAAATCAACAGTCAGATACCTAACAACTGAGCCATCCAAGAACCCCCATGGGATCACTATTTTTATGCAAAACCATTTACTGCTGGGGTAAAGAGAACTTGCAAGTTACTAACCCGTTTTTGTATTTTAAGTCAGGTGAAAAAAACATAAGAGACTCTTAAATACAGAGAACAAACTGAGGGCTGATGGGGGTGGGGGAGAGGGAAAGGGGGGTGATGGGCATGGAGGAGGGCACTTGTTGGGATGAGCACTGAGTGTTATATGGAATCCAACTTGACAATAAACTATTTAAGAAAAAAATTTTTTTTGGTATTTATTTATTATGGAGACAAAGAGAAACAGAGCATGAATAGGTGAAGGACAGAGGGAAATAATACAATAAACTAGGAAAGAAAAAAAATAAAATGGAAACCAATAAAAAACTCATTCAGAATCTTTTTCAGTCACAGTTACATTGTTAGTAATTGAGAAGGAGAGGGAGTTAAAAAAAAAAGGAAAGACAGAGAACTAAAAATCTCTTGCTCAGTAGGTTTCACTTCGTAAAAGCAGAACACCTCACTCAGCATTTTCTACACTTGGGACCAGCACTAACTGCTGAGTCACGTCTCCCTCATTCTATAGAAACACAAGCTGCATCACAGGCATCAGTCAAGAGCTAATTTGATCTGACATGACTCAGCCAATGAGACCCGGGATTCTCTAAAGTAGAGAAGAGGTGACAGTTGTGAATAAATACAGAATCATTTGAGGCATGTAAGTTTTCTTAAGAGCCTCATCTCACAGGGTGGATGGGCAGCATTGATACCATTACTTTTTAATTATTTTCCCCAGTAGACAGGTGTCACCTTTTACCCTCAAATTACCCTGGATTCCATAGCCTTTCTCCTGACAGTCTTATCTTGCAGAAGTATTCATATAGTTTAATAGATTTTTTAATGCTTCAGTTGTTTTCTTTGCCTCACTTAATCTAATCACTTATTATTTGCTAGTAATGAGCACTTGTGCTTGTAAACTCAGTCCCTGTGTGCCTGTCTGCTGCTACTCCCATCTCTGTCAAAGGTTCATTTCAGTTTGCCGTTTGTGTGTGTGGTTTTTATGATGATTCATATGCTCTCCAATTACATGCTGATTATAGATTATCAGGGATCTAGGTAAGGTTCTAAGTGAATTCAATCTTTGGAAATTATGGTTTAAAATAGATGAAGTTTTCCTGCCCACAATATGAAGAAAGTCACATGGCAAATGATAGACACATATCTGCACTCAGTTTTCCTACTGAAATTTGGGAGGCAGAAATACAAGAAATTAGCAGAGAACCAGTGTTATAATGACCAACATAAAATGATCTATAATTAATTTTTTTTTAATCTGACAGCACACCCTAAGTACATTTCACTTGTTAGTTGGGGGTGCCTGGGTGGCTCAGTCAGTTAAGTGTCTTAACTCTTGATTTTGGCTCAGATCATGATCTCACCATTATGAGATGGAGCCCTGCATCAGGCTCTGCACTGGGCGTAGAGCAGACTTAAGATTCTCCCTTTCCCTCTTCCCTACTATGCATGCATGTGCACACACCCTGTCTCAAAAAACAAAAAACAAAACAACACACTCACAAAAGAGTCAGTTGGATTCTATTTAATAAGATCATACAAACAATATACTATATCAACTCTTTTCCATATAACATTCATTAGAAGCATAACCACACAACTACAAAGGAAGAGAGAAGCATAACTCAATGAGTGTAATTAAAATATTATGGATTATGGTACGTATAAAGCATAATGGGAGAGGCTAGCATCTAGAGTGTTCTTGGTGAAGGTTTTAACCTAGGAGGAGGCAGCCTTTCCAGAAGAATGTTGAAGAGGCAAATATGATGACTCTTGGACATAGGAAGTGTAGCTGGAAATAACATTAATATTGATTTAAATCTGTATACTTAAAAGTCATCCAAACCCCTCCCAAGACATAGTAGTTTCCCCAGCATGTGCACATTATTTACCATCTAGATTTTTTTAATAGTTTGTTGTCAAGTTGGTTTCCATGTAACACCCACTGCTTATCCCAACAAGTGCCCTCCTCCACGCCCATCACCCCTCTTCCCCTCCCCCGCCATCAGCCCTCAGTTTGTTCTCAGCATTCAGGAGTCTCTCATGGTTTGCCTCCCTCCCTCTCCTCCACTATTTTTCCCCTTCTTCTCCCCCATGGTCCTCTGTTAAGTTCCTCCTAATCCCCCTATACCTGTAAACATATGGTGTCTGTCCTTCTCTGCCAGGCTTACTTCATTTAGCAGAACACCATCTAGATTTTTACTGCCCAAGCAAACAATATACAACAATGTCAAAAGGGGGTTCTTCCAAAGACATTGAATAAACTATCTGAGGGCAGTCAGATAGGTTAATAAATGTGACTGTTATTAACCCAAAGGAAAACCTTTCCAAGCACCCAGTCAGCATCATATTCGTTCTTAAATTGAATCAGGAATATTTACCCAGGATTAGAAAATTCCAATTGGAAAATTAATAATTACTAGATATTTGAGGAAACCCTAAAGCTAAAAAAGAAAAAATAGTGATAAACATAAAACCTGACCTCAGAAGAAGCAGAGATGTTTCAGGGAACAGAAAATAACTTTAAATACATTTAATTACTGCCCTCAAGAAGTTCAAGAGAATATTACCTCTCTAAAAAGATCAGGATTCTTTTTAAAGAAAACACTTTAGTAAAATAAGAAGGAATTATTAGAAATTTTTTAAACATGGTAATATTAAGAATTTGTCAATACAAGTGTGGAATGGAAAGTTAAGAAAATATGATAGCACATAAAATAAAAAGAATAAGAAAGGAAATATGGGAGATAAGATAAACTCTTTTTAATCCAGAAGGTGCAATTGTTTATTACTTAATTGTTTTAGAAAGACTTAGAGAACAAAATTGTAAAAGATGTGCTTTTGAAGATTTTAATTGGAATATCAGTTTTCAAGGTAATTTAGGGCATTTAAAATTTTTTCTACATTCCTACTGATTTTTGTTTATTCTATCAATGACTAAAATTATTAAGGTATCCTGCTATGATTACTGATTAGATTCCTTTTCCTTGTGCTCTGAAATTTTAGACTAATTAGATATATGCAAACTTAAATTTTTTGTACCTTTTTTATATAACTTTAATTATTATTGAAACTTACTTGTTTTCCTCTGTATTAGCTTTTTACTCAAAGTCACTTTGCCTGATGGTAATATGGCTATATGACTTTTTTTTTTCCTAATTGAGTTTTTTAAATTTTTAGAAAAGTATAGATTAACATGTAGTTGTCAAAATCCAGAGAGAGCTCATATACTCTCTTCCTTCATGTTACCCAATGATTACATCTTTCAAAACTCTACTTACAAAACTAAGGTGCAGCATTTCTACTGATAGAGACTTAGTCAAGATACAGAATAGTTATAATTCTGCCTATATGAAAGTCTTTAGGTTATTGTTTGCAAAGTATTTTTTTTCTCTTCCTTCTTATTTCAAAGTTTCCATGGGTTAATGTTTTATATATATCTCTTATAAATAGCATATAGCTGGATTATAAAGACAATATGTCTTTCTTGCTTTAACAGTTCTAATGAGATATAACTGATAAACAATATAGTGCACAATATATACATTTAAAGTATATAGCCCTCTGAATTCAGACACACGCACACTTGTAAAATCAGTACCATGAAGATAATGAACATTTCTGATAAGGTCCAAGTTTTCTTCCTAATGAATTTTTCCTTTGGCTTGATCCTCAGACACCACTGATCTGTTTTCTGTCACTATAAATTAGTTTGGATTTCCTAGGATTTATTTTCTTTCTCTCTCTCTCTCTTTTTCTTTCTTTCTTTCTTTCTTTCTTTCTTTCTTTCTTTCTTTCTTTCTTTCTTTCTTTCTTCTTTCACATTTATTTATTTTTGAGAAAGACAGATTATAAGTGGGGGAGAGGCAAAGAGAGAGGGAGACACAGAATCGGAAGCCGGCTCCAGGCTCTGAGCTGTCAGCACAGAGCCTGACATGGGGGTCGAACTCATAAACTGTGAAATCATGACCTGAGCTGAAGTTGGACGCTTAACCGACTGAGCCACCCAGAGGCCCCTAAGATTTTCTATAAAAGAAATGATTTTATATAAAAGAAATCTTACATTATACACTTTCTTTTATCTAGCTTCTTTCCCTCAGAATAATTACTTTGAAGCTCATACAAGTTGTTGCATACAGTTGTCCCTTTGAATCTATTGTATGGATGTAACACATTGTGTTTATTCATTTACCTACTGAGAAATATTTGAGTTTTTTTCTGTTTGGAGCTGTTGACAAATACAGCTGCTAGAAATATTCAGCCACAAGTTTGTCTATGTGCACATGTTTCTTTTCTCTTGGAAAATAACTGGGAGTGGAATGGCTGGGTCCCGTGGTAGTTGTAAATTTAACTTCTTAAGAAACTGCCAAACCTCACTCCAAATTGGTCATGCCATCGTACATTCCACCCAGAAGTTCTGAGTGTCATTTTTTCCGCATCCTTGTCAAAACTTGGAATGGTCAGGCATTTTAATCTTAGACATTTTAATAGGTTGTTAATGGTATCACACTGTGGAGTTATTCTGCATGTCTTTAATGATTAAATTCTTTATTGATTTTTATATTAATTACTTATTGCTAATTCATATATATTCTTGGTGAACTCTCCAAGTATTTTTGCCCATTTAAATATGGGTTTCAAATTTTAAAATTGTTTTTAATGGATTTTCTTACTGAATTTTGTTTCTTGTAGAATGGATCCTTTATCAGATATTATGATGTAAAAAATACTTCCTTTTTAGTCTCTGCCTTCATTTTCATTTCTTTAAAAAACAAATATTTTTAATTTTGAGATTTCATTTATCATTTATTTCTTTTATGGACTTTGCTTTTGGTGTCATAATTAGGAAAACTTTGCCAGAACCAGGTCACAAAGATTCTCTGATGTTTTCTTTTAGGTTTTACATTTAGTTCTGTGATCCATTTTGAATAGATTTTTATACATTGTAGAAAATATGGATTGAAGTTAATTGCATATAGATACATACCCAGTAGAGCCAGTACCATATGTTAAAAGGCTATCCTTTCTCTATTGAATTTCTGTTGTACCTTTTAAGAAAATCAGTTGTCTATATAGGTGTGAGTCTATTTCTGGAAACTTCATTTAGATGCATTGATATATTTTCTTTCTTGATCACACTGTCTAGATTACCAAAGTTTTTAGTATATCTTAAAATCAGGTAAAGGTAGCTCTTCCAACTATTTTTTTTGAAAATTATTTTTGAATAATTGTAGGGCCTTTGTATTTTTAGGTGAATTTTAGAATCAACCTGTTAAACTCTATAAAATGTCTTGCTGAAGTTTTTGTTAGGATCACATTAAACATGGATAAATTTGGAAAGAGTTTGTACTTAGCAGTATTGAGTTTTCTGAACTCAGAATATGGTATATTGATGTTTTGTCGTTACTAATGTAAACGTCTTGAGCATCTTTTTTCAGACTTATCTAACAGTGTTTCATACCCTTAATGTATTATAATTGATGTTATCTTTTCATTTCAGTATCTGTTTGTTGTTAAAATATATGTCTAGTTGCCTTTTTAAATATGAATCTTATATCTTGTAATATTTACCAGATCACTGATAAGTTCCAGTACCTTTTTTTTACATTGTTAATTCTAATGGAAATTCTGCATAGGAATCCTGTTTGTGGCAATTCACAGGTAGATTATAGCACTCTTGAAATAGTGGATGTCTTTAAACATGCAGATCTGAAATAGAATCAGATAGAGCAATGTAGTTAAGGTCAAATATTTCCATTTACCTAGAACATGGTATGTATAAGGTGATATGGTAGTAAGAAAGTCAGGTTAGGATCAGTTTTCAGAAGGTCTTGACTACCAACCTAAGAGGGATATATCATAAATATACCTTTAAAAAATGAACAAATGACAAAATATCTTAAAAAAAATAAAAAAGTAGAGGCACCTGGATGGCTTCATTGATTTAGCCTCTGACTCTTGATTTTGTCTCACGTCATGATCTCTAGAGTCGTAAGATCAAGCCCCACAGTGGGCTCCAGGCTGAGCTCTGGGCTCAGAGCTGGGCTCTGAGCATGGAACCTGCTTAATATTCTCTCTCCCTTTATCTCTGTCCTGCCGCCTGCTCACATGCGCGCGCTCTCTCTCTCACTAAAAAAAAAAAAAGAAAAAGAAAAAGAAAAAGATGTAAATTTAAGCAATTGGAGTCTATGATCTGTTGAATATTGTTTTGGGCTACTGGAGATGACCATGTTGGATTAAATTATTTCTAAAATAAGTAAACAGGAAAAAGTTACTACTCATGATCCTACTGACAGGCATGGAAATGTTTCATTTATTATTAAGCTACAGCTTCCATGACACTGATGATCTATCACAGGGATAGGGTCCACTGTGAAATAAAGTGACATCTAAATAAATAAGCCATCACTCATCTGTCCTAGTCGCTTTTACTTACCTGAAGTTCTCTCCAAATAATGACTGATGGGTATTACTTTTGACGTTGCCATGTTTCTATAAAGAAATATCATGGACTTGTACATTATCATTTTCAAATTGCACTTTAGTCTCTGTCCTCTGTCTTCACCCCCCCCCCCTTATTACCCTCTATACAGATGAAACTATAAACTTATTGGCACATAAAAGGCAATTTGAACGTATGAAATCATGCCTCTCGAGCACAATTTTTGCTCTGAGCCCATTTGCGTATGTCACATATTATGTTTGTAACACATTATTGTTTTCGTCACTGTCACAGAAGAAAAAAAGCTTGGTTTTTATTCTTTGGTCTGAAAAACTTCTAATCTTTTCCCCTCAGGAAAAACTTTCTGTCTCTGTTTTGCACTTCGGGAGTGGGTCAGAAATATAAAGTCCTTTAGAGAAGTGATTCTTTGGGTGAGAGCCAGGTGAGAGTTTGTGTACTCTCATCCTTCCAACAAGGGACTGCATCTGCAGTATCTGCTTATTGAGGTCACATTATTATCATGCTATGAAGATTGTCTTTGGCTTTTATGTAGTGGTTAGAATGGCTTTGTTCTGAAATACAAACAGCTCTTTTATTTTTTTTATGCATTTATAAGTACCCTGCTATGTAATCGCATTTCTTCTCTCTAGGCACTGCTTTGCTGCTGCTACTGACCAGCTTTTTTCGGAGTATACACCAAGTATTATGAAAATGATTTTACGTATAGTATCTGTATTCCTTATATGTTGCTGTGTAATAAGCTTCACTAAATTATAACAGCTTAAAACAATGAAATTTATTTTGTCTCTTAATTTCTGAGTGTCAGGGATCTGGGAGCCTTTTAATTGGCTGGTTCTAGCTCAGGATCTCTCTTGTGGTTGGAATAAAGCTCTCAGTCAGCATTGCGGTCATTCGAAAGCTGTAGGGTCTGTTTCCAAGCTCATTCACATAGCTGGGTATCTGATTTAAACCTCCAACAACTTGATTAGATGTGTACTATTAATGTTCTCATATAAAATGAGCCTGTGGCCTAATGAGGAATTCAACTCAAGTCTAATGCCATTATATTTGGTTTTATCAACTGACTAAATTTCCTAGTGAGTGGAAAATAATTTTGGGTGTTTAACAATAATTACGTCTTTTGTTAGAGAAAACAAAATCTAAATTGACTCTAACAGGGGACCCAGGTCCTTCACACATCTGAAAAACATTATTTGGGTACTGTTGTGTTTTTAATCTTCACATTTATTCATCTTATCCTGAATGCATGCATGAGGTGTTCTGGATCAAAGACAGATTTCTTAGTAAGTACTTCATGGTAAGTAATAAATGAGTTGTTCTCCCTCTGCCTTAGTCCCCAGCCCAGAGTGACAAGGCAAGAGCCAAGTCACTCATCTTACCCAAGTGGCCAAACTCATCCATATGCAAGAAAGGAGAAAAATTACTTTTCTCTGCTTATAAAGTGGTAGGAGACAGATGTCTTTTAATGTCCTAAAAGGATCTCCTTCTTGCTCCAGCCCTTTGGTATGTAAATGAAACCTTTCCAGAAACCAGAGACTGACTCCAGACTGACTAATTCTTTCTTGAAACACATACATCTAGAAAGATAGCAGTTCCAGTCTTCACGGCACATTGAAGGGTTAACATAGGAACCTAGTCTAGGTTGTAGCCATCAGCCTTCTTGTCAAGATAAGAGTTGTATTATCCTTTTGAGTCAGAGCAGTTTACTAGACAAATGGTGACAGATCTAAATCTCACCGTATATGAAGAGTCTCAGGGGGCCTAGAGCTTTTTACTAGAATGCTGAGACAGTAAAGGCAATTTTATTTCCACACAGGGACCTTCTCACAGGCTAGGGGCCTCTCTCTTCTGAATAACTTCGTTCTTTTCCCTGTGTCTTTCTAATGAAAGCTCTTTCTGAAAGGACTTCTAGATTTGTTTTTACCTATCACTTTACATATGAGAACTAATTATTTGTCTGTGCCAGGTGCATCACTTATCATCACAGCACTCCACACGATTTTTGCACATTAGTCACCTAAGTATCTGTGTTATTAATTCATTAAGATGATTAATAATGACAGTTCTAAAGTGATTTTCACATCTATAACTTTCTGTATACATCCCACCTTGTCAGCAATAGCAACAATAATGGGGAATATTAATTTACCACTTACTAGGTGCCAGGCACTGTTCCAGGTGTGTTACACAAGTTAATTTAATGTTACTAATTGCACAATAACCTAAGTAATGACTCATTATTATTCCTACCATGGGTAAGCTCGAAAGTGTATGTACTTGTCCAGGGTGAAGTACTGAGAAGTTACAGAGCTGAGATTCCGACCCAAGTACTTTGGCTCCCTATTACAAGCACTTAACTATTGCCGAATTCCCTGTGGTTCATTATTTCATGAACAGGCACTTATTCTGCACCTTCTCTAAGCCAAGCACTGTTGCAGGCACTGTGAATACATCACTAAACAAAATATTTAAAGCCCCTGCATTCATAGAACTTGTTTCCTGGTTAAGGCTAGGTGGTCAAGTAGAAAAATAAAACCAAGCAAATAAATTTATGCATAACATAATATTAGATTGGTAAGTACTGTGGGAAAAATTAAACAGTAGGAAAATTGAGTCTGAAAGGAACTACTATTTCAGAGTTGTGAGGGAAGATATTATTTTGAAATATGAATTGCTACCCAAACTGTGAATAATATGATAAATTTATTCCATCAAGAATATTTTTTAAGTGAATTTATTTATTTTGAGAGAGAGAGAGAGCAGGGGAGGGGCAGAGAGAGAGAGTGAGATTGGGGCGCCTGGGCGGCTTAGTCGGTTGAGCGTCCGACTTTCGCTTAGGTCATGATCTCGCGGTTCGTGGGTTCGAGCCCCGCGTCGGGCTCTGTGCTGACTGCCAGGTCAGAGCCTGGAGCCTGTTTCAGTCTGTGACTCCCTCTCTCTCTGACCCTCCTCTGCTCACACTGTCTCTGTCTCTCCTAGAATAAAAAAAAAAAAAAATTAAAAAGAGAGAGAGAGTGAGAGAAGATGCCAAGCAAGCTTGGCACTATCAGCACAGAGACTGACATGGGGCTCAATCTCACAAAGCATGAGATCATGACCTGAGCCAAAATCGAGAGGTAGAGGTACTTAACTGACTGAGCTACCTGGTCACCCACATCAAGAACATTTTTTAAACAAAGTGTAGAATAGAAGTAATGTCAAGTTGAAAAGAAAATATCAGAGTTCATTGCATAAAGTAAACATACTTTTTCATAAAATATTTCCTTACTGTGTATACTTGTTTGCGTGTACTAGGTCATAAAGTCAATCATATTTCTATGTGTCATTTTTTAAAAAAAGTGATTTTGTGTTGTTGTTTGATACTCTGGGGAGCCATCAAGGAAGTCCCTGAGGCTGGTGGTCAGGGACTAGGAGGAAGTGGGTGGAAATGAAATCAGAGGTGGACATGCACTAGAACACCTGCAAAGCTCTATGTGCCATGGTAGAATTTTGGGCTTTATTATAAGTGCAGTGGGAAACCATTTGAGAGTTTAAAGCAGAGTAGCCATGATCTGATTTGCATCTAGAACAGTCATTTTGCCCACTGTATTGGAATAGATTGTATGAGACCAAGGATTGAGCCAAAATAAAATGGAACACAGTTAAACACAGTTTCACACAGTTGACAAGTAGAAACGGGATAGAGAATTTCTGATTCTTAGAAATATAATTTTAGACTGAGGACAGTAATGTAAAGATTATTTATCTAGCCTTCAGTTCTCTTATCCAAATGTTTTTCCTACAAACCACTCTATGTTTACATCACTTTAAAAGATGAAGGTGTTCTGGGACTCCTGGATGGCTTAGTTGGTTGAGCGTACAACTCTTGATCTTGGCTCAGGTCGTGATACCAGGGATCACGCTGTACACTGAGCATGGAGTCTGTTTAAGATTCTCTCCCTCTCCCTGTCCCTCTCTCTTTCCCTTTTCCTCTCCCCGTCCCTCTCCCTCTCCCTGTATGCTGCTCCCTGACTCATGTTCTTTCTCTTGAAGGAAGGGAAGGGAAGGGAGGGGAGGGGAGGAGAGGGGAAGAGAGGGGAGGGGAGAGAGGGAGGGAGGGAGGGAGGAAGGAAAGAAGGAAGGAAGGAAGGAAGGAAGGAAGGAAGGAAAGAGAAAGATGAAGTTGTTTTGTTTCATCTACTGAAAGGAGACCCACAGTAGTAATAAAGTAGTTTGCCCTGAAGGTTAGGATCATAGTTGCAAAGGGAGTAAATTTCGATACTATTCATGTACTTTTTCTTTTACGTTTAATGAGCACATGACCGCAAGAAGCACCCATTCGTCTGAATGGACGTGAGCATCTATTAGACAAGGAATACTTAATGAAAGATGAAGGCATCATTCGGCTTCTAACATTTAAAGACAGAATCTTGCAAATAAATTAGTTTACTGTGACAGAATTGTTTAAAATTCCTTAATTTCTTGATTTGGTATTTTGGAAGAAATGGTAGCCAAGCAAAGCAGAGAAAATGAAGAAGGACCACTCTTGTGGTTATGGGCAAAAAAAGAAAAAACGAAAGAACAAAGAACATGAACTCATGTCTCAAATTCCCATAATCCAGATTTTGTTCCAAAGAGGAAGAGGTGTGTTAGATAAGTGAAGATGACTTACACACACACACACACCACACTAAACTCACCACATGCTCACACACACACCACACACACACCGGACACCATACATCCACACATACTTCACACACGTATCACATACATTCACATACTACACACGTACACCACACACACTACACACACACATACTCCTACCACACACACGGTCTTGAAGGCCCTGGGAACAAAAGGTTCTATCACAGGTGCTGCTGTTCCAGCCTGGATCACAGCCATATCAAGCAGAACAGAGAGGTTGAGTAGAGGACTTTCCATCACAAGCATTTCTGCTGTGACCCAGAAGCAGCTGAGAGTCTAACTGTAGCATATACCAGAGTGTTGTTGAACTGGAGTGAGATGTGATGATGGTGACAGAACAGACCACTATGGGGCCATTGGAAGCCGCAGCCAGAATTCAGAAGTGTCTATGGCCCCAATGGGAACCGAGACTGAGGCTGACAAGTAATGACTATCATGCCCTGACTGAAACAGAGAGCCCAGATTAGGATTGAAGGACGATTGTCCAGCAGGAGAAGCACGTTCAAGTGAACCCTGATCCCATAAACCAGAAAGTGCAGAGGGTATCATAAGCAGGACTCAGATTCTTCCCTACCTCTCAGAAACCATCCTGTAGTGTCGGTGAAGAGAATCTAAGAATTTGTATATGAAAGAGTCTGAACACTGGTATGTGTAAATGTCTTTTAAATTAATAGGTCAGACTAAGCTTGGACTAGTAATAGGTTGGGGTTAGTCCTCACTAACACGAAGGTAGTGGTTCAGGAAAAAAATGACCAGAATGTTTACTAGCAAAATAAAGTGAATTTTCTCTGTATACGCAAGGTGCAGTGCAAGTTAAATATTATAAAAGCCCTAAATGGTTTGTTAACATTTGTTGGATGTCTTTGATATTTTTTTAATTTTTTTTTTTTTGAAGGGGAGAGAGAGAGCATGAGACAGTGAAAGGGGGAGGGACAGAGAGAGAGAGGGAGACACAGAATCCAAAGTAGGCTCCAGACTGTGAGCTGTCATTATAGAGCCCGATGTGGGGCTTGAATTCACCAACACAAGATAATGACCTGAGCTGAAGTCAGATGCTTAACTGACTGAGCCACCACGATGCCCCTTTTAAAATTTTTTTTACATTTATTTATTTTTGAGAGAGCGTGAGCAGGGAAGGAACAGAGAGAGAAGGAGGCAAAGAATCTGAAGCAGGCTCCAGGCTTAAAGCTATCAGCACACAGCCTGGTGCAGGGCTCAAAATCATGAGTTGTGAGATCATGACCTGAGCTGAAGTCAAATGCCCAATCAACTGAGCCACCCAAGCGCCCGGGATGTCTATGATATATATGCCTGCCCTAACTAATACCACACTCCACTGCCTGTTTAACAACAAAAATACAGAAGAAAGATGCCATTATAACTCAAGAGCTATAGCAATGCCTACCTGACCTCTTGGGGATACTTTAGATAAATGGATTTAGTTAGGCGTGGGGACAAGGAGCAGGAAGTTAAATAAGTACATCTTCAGACCCAGATATTCGGAAAGGTATCTCATACCTACCTGGGAGTGTCTGAAGCAGGAGAAGGTTTAAAAGAGTTATTTATTAGCCGCCTTGCACATCTCAGAGATACTAAGTTAAAGTCGCATGAAGGTCTGAAGGGATGCAGTGTCCTCAGGGAAACATCACAGTCATTACTGAGAGATCCAGGTCTTCATGGAAGCACATGGTGGAAAATGGTGCTGGCATTTCCCCAAAATGGCCTTCTAGCACGAGAGTCTAAGATTGGGCCTTTCTGTCAGCAGAAAATGGAACCATCCTGAAAAACTAGATTATTTGTATCTTTAGGAAAGCAAATTTGAGCAGGCCATACAGATTTTAGAATTGCTACTTCCCTCTCCATCTCTCTGACCTAATTTGCTCCCTGTCAGCCAATTAAAAATTATTACTAGATAGATATAAAGTTTCAGTCTACAAGCAGAGATAAAAGACCTAATATGCAAACTCTAGATTTATTTAATATATAAAATCAGGAAAATTACACTGAAGTATAATTAGTAGATAGATGAATAAACATAAATGAGTATCAAATTCTGTCTCTACACGTCATGTTAGAGAGAATGAGAAAAATAAGATGATAGTGGGATTCCGATGGAGAAAAGGAGACTGTTACCAAGGAAACAAATATTTCAACTTTATTTTCTTGCCCAAGGCTATTGCCAGTTTATTTTCAGTTGAGGCAAAGCAGAAGGAAGTTGTCACAGGTCACATATTCGGACAACTCTGTTTCGTTTGATTTACTGGTTTTGTTTGTTAACAATGAATCTCATCATTCAAGGAAACTTTAATCTCAGAAAACCCGTTTCCTGAATTATCACTATATTCAAAACCAACCCTTTAACTTCTTCACTTTACCTACAACTTTTCTTAATATCAAATTTCTTGCCAAATTTTGGAGAGTCAATAAGGCATCATTTCAAATTCAAAGCATTAAACTGTAATAAAATCAGAGTATCCAGTGTTCCCCATAAATATAAAAGAATGTATATGAACCAAGGGATCATGGAAGAAATGCCCATAGGTTTCAGTTTAAGCCTTCTTACTAGAGCAAGAATAAACAAATAGAAAACCATTTGGAGAATTTACATGTTTACAGTTTTGCTAGGATGCATTGAAAGCTGGAAAAAAAAACATGGAATTTTTTTGTTTTTAATATTGTGACTTTCCTTCTGTAACTAGTTTCACTTTGACCTCTTTTCTGTGGGACTGGTCTTTCCTGTCCTTTGTCACCTTTTCCCGTTCCTCTGGAATCCTATCTAGAAAAACAGGTAGAGTAAATTTGTCCTCAGTAAGAAAAATGCTATGGCTGCAAAGCAATGACATTTACGCAAGGGTCTTTAATTAATAAATCAAACTTTTCATACTACCCCTGCGTTAAAGGATGGTGGGCAATATTATTTTTATTACATTTACTGTCTTTTAATTAACATATTTAGTTTCATTAATATATGTTATATTCGGGGCGCCTGGGGGGCTTAGTCAGTTAAGCGTCCGACTTTCGCTTAGGTCATGATCTCGTGGTTCGTGGGTTCAGGCCCCGCGTCCGGCACTGTGCTGACTGGCAACTCAGAGCCTGGAGCCCATTTCGGAGTCTGTATCTCCTTCTCTCTCTGACCCTCCCCTGCTCACACTGTCTCTCTCTCTCTCTCTCCTAGAAATAATATATATATATATTATATATATATATGTTATATTCTTCGTAATTTCAGATTTTTCTATTTATAACATGCATTTCTGGTGTAATCATAAAAACAGTTATAACATCGAATGTTAAAATAGAGAAAAATGTCATTTTTTTCAGTTTTCAAATGTTTATTGTCCACTTATTTTTCTCCAAATTTATTTACTTATTTATAATAAAAATATTTTTTTCAGGAATAGAATTTGGTGATTCATCACTTACATGTAACACCCATACTCATCCCAATCAGTGTCCTCCTTAATGCCCCTTACTCCTTCAGCCCTTACCCCCAGCCAACACCCAACCAACAACTCTCAGTTTGGTCTCTGTATTTAGGAGTTTCTCATAGTTGTCTCTCTCTCTGATTTTATATTATTTTTGATTCCCTTCCCTTTGTTCATCTGCTGTGTATCTTCCACAAATGAGTGAAATCATATGATATTTTCCTTTCTCTATTTCGCTTAGCCTAATACACTCTAGCTCCATCCATGTTGTTGGAAATGGCAAGATTTCATTCTTTTTTCATCAGAGTAATATTCCATTGAATATATTTACCACAACTTCTTTGTCCGTTCATCAGTAGATGGATATTTGGGCACTTTTCGTACTTTGTCTATTGTCGATAGTGCTCTATAAACATTGGGGTTCATGTGCCTCTCCGAATCAGCATTTTTGTATCCTTTGGATAAATACCTAGTTGTGTAATTGCTGAGTCATAGAGTAGTTCTGTTTTTAATTTTTTAAGGAATCTCCATACTGTGATTATGTGTCTGTAACAAACTGAACCAGAAATATAACTCAAACTAATTCTTAAGGAATAAAATCATAGTACCTACCTGGCCTTGTAAATGGCTCTTCTTAACTTGCTTTCTGGAAATTTTTATTTTTTATTTTTTTATAGTTTACTTTTGAGACAGAAAGAGACAGAATGTGAGCAGGGGAGGGTTAGAGAGAGAGGGAGACACAGAATGTGAAGCAGTCTCCAGGCTCTGACCTAGCTGTCAGCACAGAGCCCTACGTGGGGCTTGAACCCACAAACTGTGAGATCATGAGCTGAGCCGAAGCTGGACACTCAACCGACTGAGTCACCCAGGTGCCCCATATCTGGAAATTTTTAATGGATTCCAAAAGAAAAGGGAAATTTTAAGAATCATAAGGTAGTTTTCTAACTTTTAAATAGCTAGCCTTTATTTTCCACCCAACATATTAAAAATGACATACCTCTGACCTGGTAATAAACTAAGAAAATTGTGACTGTACTCCACAGACAGACCTGAGTTTGGTCTTTAAAAATGTATGTACATATGTTGCTATTTCCCAAGGTGTTGTTGCCAGGCATTAATATTACCTAAGAACTATTAAAATGTGACTTAGCATTCTATGTAAAACGTTTCTTATGTGGCCAGAATGAAACACTCTGAACCATACCATAATATTTAATAAATAGCCAACAGACCATACAGTGTAAATGAAATCATGACTAGTAATGCCTGAATGTTTTTGAATGTGAGAAGTTTTGAAAATCCTAGAGCCTTCTGTACCTGATATATACCATATTGTGTTTCTTTTTTGTTTTCTTTTTAATTAAAAAAAATATTTTTTAGAGATAGACTGCAAGCAGGGGAGAGGGGCAGAGAGAATCTTAAGCAGGCTCTACCCTCAGCTCCACACAGAGCCCAACATGGGGCTTAATCCTACAGCCACAAGATCTTGACCTGATCTCAAATCAAGAGTCAGACACTTAACCAACTGAGCCACCCAGGTGCCCGTGTGTTTCTTTTTCTAAAATTTGCTGTGCTTATCAGTATTTATAATTGAAGATATATTTCACTTTCCATGGAAAAAGAAATCTATAACACTTCCTATATGAAAGATCAGTGTACTGATATAAAGTAAAAATTCTGAAAATAAATTACTTTACCTCATATATATTCAAGGTTGTTGAAATTTAAGAGTGGTGTATAATTTTTTACAATTCAGACTAATGTACAGGATAAATAATCTAAAAAATATGCAATTAATTTTAGCCTCATACTTTAAACTTCAAAGCAGTTGTCAACCAATATATCACTTTTCAAGTATAACTCTAATCATATTTTAGCATAATTTTTAAAAAGTAATTTCTTACTTTAGAATTCCTTCACATCCACATCCATAGAATAGTTTTTACAGTGAGTTCCAGAATATTGGTGAAACTCTTCTAAATATTTTAAAGATTCTATTCGTAATGGAAATAATTTAAATCCACTTTATCAAAAAATAGTTTATAATTTTAATGCTTTTATGAATATGAGAAGTTTAAGTAAATAGTTTGTAATTTTTAGGAATCTTACCTTCAGTATATTTAAAGCACAGAGAAAAAACTGGAATTGGTGTATTGCATTTTTCCCCTTTTTAAACAGTCAACCAGTCAGCTTTTTTTTTTTATTAATACAACTAGCTCTAAAACATCAAACCTTTTTTCTTTATTTGTATGTATAAACTTTAGAGAGACTTATTAAAGAAAGTTAATAAAATAGTACACTTACCGTATTTGCTGGCTATTATAAACTGTACAAAAGAAATTAGATGTCAATAGGAAATACAGTTTTTTTAAGTCTTCCTGAGTAACTTGATGACTTAAGAGTGCATTTAGCAAAATGGTGGACACTTAAGAAGCTAAATGTCAACCTGCTGATGTGACTTGAATTCCACATTGTAATATAAAACCAGATACAAATGGATTTTTCACTCCTGGGGTAGCCACCTCATTCCTTTTAATCAGAAAAGCGTACTTGAGAATGGGAAATAGCTTGCTATATGACTAGCACAGAATATCATTTATTTTAAACCTAGAGTGTTTCAGCATAGGGCAAAAGGCACAGTTTTTGAAGGTTGTATTCACAATGTTAATTTAGATCTGTGTTCTTTTGTTAAACCATTCGGAATGTTTCTGACCATACCATCTACTGACACTAATTAGTGATTGTCACACTTGTTTTAATAAAAATTGAGGGAACAGCAGATGAATTCCTCATAATTTGCAGTTAATTTATTCTGCAACTGCATTGTGTTGGGTGAGTGGGGAGTTTCTAAGGGGTTATCTGTTACCTGCGTGACTTTTAAAAAATTAAGCACAAGTATGTATTCTAAAACCTTGATAGTCTTCTTCAAAATATTTCCCCTTTATCTGTAAAACAACAAGGATGATGTAATAATATTAAGCTCACAGAGTAAAGATTAAATGATATAATGAATGCCTGGCATAAAGACTCAGTAATTATTAGCTGGATTTTTTTCTTCTTCTCCTGTATAAGGGCATTTGAAGACATGGAAGTAGATGCTTCTAAATGTTCTACATAACCTCGTATAGTAGATTAATAGGCATTTCATTAGTATTTTGCATTACTTAAATAATATGGGAAAGTAGTATGGAGAAAAGAAACCACCATAAAGCAGTGTATTTTCACTGTTAGCTGTTAGTAAGATTTAATACACATTCTTTGGTTCAATTAACAGGAATGTTTAAAAAAGTAAACTGAGATACAGACTTTTTCTATTACCTCACATTTATAACAGTAATAATTTATCAGATTAACCTTATGTTTTCCAAGTTTCTGATATCCTAAGTAGAAATATACACTTTGCCACTTTGTGTTTACAAATTGTGGATTTGTTTCTGAGAAATAAAAATGCTTCTGTAGAACAAATGGCATGGCTACTTGGAGTTATGGGCTATAAATTCTACAGCAAATTATTACACAGGTACATATAACTGTAGAAAGCAACCCTGATTTATTGAGGAGCATTTTGTCCTGGTGTGCCTCCACATACAGCTGAAAATTTTGCTGTTCCCGAAACCAGACATCAGTTTTCACATTTGGTTGTTAAGGCTTCTCATAAGCTTATACTTTTGAAAAAGAAACAAACAGACAAAACCCAGGGAAAGCATTTTTTCCTTGATTGATTCTTCCAATATATATGTAAGCCTTGGGCTTTCTAATGGATCTGTTTCAAGCCCTGGACATCCTATCTAACGAAATACATTGATCGTCTATGCATTCTTCGGGAGGCTAATTTACTAGCAAGTGGAAATATGCATGTAGAATTACCGGAGAGAATAAAAGAGGAAAAGGTATTTTTAAAAACACAGCATTTTATAAATACAGTAGTTCTTTAGAGGGCAAACTATCATTTACAATCCTTTATAAATGTGTAATTCATACGGAGATCAATACATTTGACACCCTAGGATGATTTTCTCCCTGTGATTAATTCTTTAAGCCTCCATTTTACCCAGATAACTTTGCATTAAATGTGCTTTAGCCCCAACACAGAACATTTTCTGCTACTCAGTTATCACTTGGAGACCCATTGGCATCTAGGCACATATCCCAGGCTACCCCTCAATACCCAGACAAACCACTTTTGTATGGCTCTCTACAAATCCTTATTCAAACCAGTCTTCAACTCCCCATCTTCCAAAGTCTTCTGTCTTACTGCAACCGAGGATGTATCCGTACGTAATTCTGCAATATATCAACTTCCCCTAAAGACACGTTGATTATCTTGTGCTAACTGTAACCAGAGTATTCCCTGAGAACTAAACTTCCTTTTCACCTTTTTCAGGTGAAGCTTGCTTTCCTTCATACTTAAAGATTTTAAGCATGAGGTAGTTGTACACTTTAGTTTGCTTGTTGTTTTTAAACCATTTCTCCTCCTACATGCTTCAAAAACATCTTTCAGTTGAAACCTATTGGAAAAGTCTTTTCCACCAGCTACTACTCCTCCTAGCTATTCTGTGCTGAACTCCAGCTCACTATCTTCAGTCAGTAATGACTTTAGAATCTGGCTTATTCTTTCTTTTTATCCCGTAACTTTTCCCCTCTGATTGAACCCAGGAATCTGTTTTCTACATTCCTGTATCATATGAGTGACTAAAGTAGAGAAAATTACAGAAACCTGTTAACTGGTTTCACTATAGATTTATTTCTTATTTGTTTTTTTTAATAGTTTATTGTCAACTTCATTTCCATATAACACCCAGTGCTCATCCCAACAAGTGCCCTCCTCCATGCCCATCACCCCCCCTTCCCCATCCCTATGAGTCCTCAGTCTGTTCTCAGCATTCAAGAGTCTCTCATGGTTTGCCTCCCTCCCTGTCCCCAACTAGTTGTCCCCTTCTTCTTGCCCATGGTCCTTTGTTAAGCTCCTCCTAATCCACCTATATGTGCAAACATATGGTATCTGTCGTTTCCTGCCTGACTTATTTTGCTCAGCATAACACCCTCAAGGTCCATCCACATTGCTACACATGGCCAGACTTCATTCTTTCTCATTGCCGTGTAGTATTCCATTGTATAGATGAACCACATCTTCTTGATCCATTCGTCTGTTGATGGACACTTAGGCTCTTTCCATGTTTTGGCTACTGTTGAGAGTGCTGCTATGAACATTGGGGTACATGTGCTCCTATGCCTCAGCACTCCTGTATCCCTTGGGTACATTCCTAGCAGTGCTACTGCTGGGTCATAAGGGAGTTCTAGTGTTAATTTTCTGAGTAACCTCCACACTGTTTTCCAGAGGGGCTGCTCCAGTTTCCATTCCCACCAGCAGTGTAGGAGGGTGCCCGTTTCTCCACATCCTCGCCAGCATCTAGAGTTCTCTGATTTGCTCATTTTAGCCACTCTGACTGGCGTGAGGTGGTGTCTCAGTGTAGTTTTGATTTGTATTTCCCTGATGAGGAGGGATGCTGAGCATCGTTTCATGTGCCTGTTGGCCATCTGGATGTCCTGTTTGGAGAAGTGTCTGTTCATATCTTCTGCCCACTTCTTCACTGGGTTGTTTGTTTTTCAGGTGTGGAGTTTGGTGAGTTCCTTATAGATTTTGGATACTAGCCCTTTATTTGATATATCATTTCCAGCTATCTTTTCCCATTCTGTCAGTTGCCTGTTAGTTTTATTGATTGTTTCCTTTGCCATGCAGAAGCTTTTTATCTTGATGAGGTTCCATTAGTTCATTTTTGCTCCTGATTCCCTTGCCTTTGGGGATGTGTCAAGTAAGAAATAGTATCCCCTGATAATTGCTTGTATTTCTGAGGGATTGGTTGTAAGAAGTCCATTTTCATTCATGATTTTGTCTATTTGAGTGCTCTCTTTTCTTTTGGAGAACCCTAGCTAGAGGTTTGTCAATTTTGTTTATTTTTTCAAAAAAAACCTCTTGGTTTCGTTGATCTGTTCAACTGTTATTTTGGTTTCTATTTTTTTTTTCCTGCTGTTAGCGGAGTATTAAAGTCCCCTGCTTTAGCACATTCTTATCCATAAGATTGTTTCTGTTAGTGATTAATGTTTTTTGTATTTAGGTGCTCCCGCATTCAGTGTGTAGACATTTATAATTGTTACCTCTTCCTGATGGATAGACCCTGTAATGATTGTATAATGCCCTTCTTCATCCCTTGTTACTGCCTTTACTTTAAAGTCCACTTTGTCTGGTATAAGTATAGCTACTCCAGCTTTCTTTTGATTTCCAGTAGCATGATATATATTCCTCCATCCCTTTACTTTCAACCCGAAGGTGTCCTCTGGTCTAAAATGAGTTTCTTGTAGATAGCAAATAGATGGATTTTGTTTTTTTATCCATTCTGCTACCCTGTGTCTTTTGATTGGGGCACTTAGCCCATTTACATTCAGTATTATTATTGAAACATATGGGTTTAGAGTCATTGTGTTCTTTGTAGGATTCAAGCTTGTGGTGGTGTCTCTAGTAACTTCCGTTCCTTGCAACATTTCCCTCATAATGTTCCCCTCAGGATTTCTTGTATGGCTGGTTTAGTGGTGATGAATTCTTTCAATTTTTGTTTATTTGGAAAGACTTTATCTCTCCTTCTATTCTGAATGACAGGCTTGCTGGATAGAGGATTCTTGGCTGCATATTTTTTCTGTTTATCACGTTGAAGATTTCCTGGCATTCCTTTCTGGCCTGCCAAGTTTCAGTAGATAGATCTGTCACCACTCTGATAGGTCTCCCTTTGTATGTTAGGGCCCTTTTATCCCTAGCTGCTTTCAGGATCCTCTCTTTGTCCTTATATTTTGCCAGTTTCACTATGATATGTCGTGCAGAAATCATTTCAAGTTACGTCTGAGGGGAGTTCTCCATACTTCTTGGATTTCAATGTCTTTTTCTTTCCCCAGATTGGGGAAGTTCTCTGCTATAATTTGTTCAAAGACTCCTTCAGTGCCTTTCCCTCTCTCTTCCTCTTCTGGAATTCCTATGATATGGATATTGTTCCGTTTGATTGTATCATTCGGCTTTCAAACTCTCCTTTTGTATTTCTGGATCAGTTTATCTCTCTTTTTCTCAGCTTTCTGTTTTCTATAATTGTGTCTTCTAATTCACCTATTCTCTTCTCTTCCTTTTCAGTCCACGCATTGTCCAATGCATTGTCGAATCTCAATTATAGCATTTTTTAATTCATCACAACTATTATTAAGCTCCATAGTCTTTGTAGCAAGCGTCTCTGATATCTTCCATTCCTTTTTCAAGCCCAGTGATTAATTTTATGACTATTGTTCTAAATTCTTGTTCAGTTATGTTGCTTATATCTGTTTTGAGCAGTTCTTTAGCTGTTATTTCTTCCTGGAATTTCTTTGGAGGAGAGTTCTGTTTCATCATTTTGGCTAGCTTTCTGTCTCTCATTAGCTTTAAAAGTTTGTTATGCACTCTGCACCTGCAAGTACTGCTGTTTTAAAGAAGGTTCTTTGACTGTCCAGGGCCTGTCTGTTCAGGAAGTGTTCTTTGAATGGTGTCTCTTGGTCTCTCTTGTTGACACTTAGGTTATTTTATTTCCCTACTCGTAATGGTATTTGGGACTCTCCACCATGTGTACTTTGGCTTGTTTCTTGAGGTAGCTCTTTACAGACTGTTCTCAATGGATTTTCCTTCTTTGCTGAGCTTCAAAGCTTCCAAGATCTTGGCAGCTGGGAAGTGAAAGGCAGAGGGAGGGAGCACGGGGCAAAAGCAGTGCTTGGGCGTGTGCACACTGTGGTGGCCACCTGAGGGATCCAGGAACTCACTAAAGATTTTTGAACACAAATGATCATTTGTCACTAGTAATTAATACCTTTATATTTTCTCTACTCAGGTTTCTAAGACTCCCTCCTCACTCAATCTAGTTAGTAACTTCATTTCAATAATCTAAAATTAATAGAAAATATCAAATGGGATTTCCCTCATCTTCTGGACAACAGATTTATTACCATCCTTTCTGCATCTGTACCGACATTCTCTGTCTCACTTGTTAATCATAACAAATGTAGTTTGAAACCCATCCATTCTCTTCTTAAGAATCTGTTTTCCCAGATTGTCCCTTGCACATCATAAATTGCTCAGCTTTGTTATGACATTCTCAATAGATAGCTCTCATGCCTTTGTTTCAGCTATGGGTTATTTTTTCTGCCTCTTTTTCATAAAGAGTCTCTGATCTCTTTCTTAAAAGAAGAGTCTATGGTCACTTTCTCCAAATGTTTCCCTCCGTTTTATCTCAACCCATTCCAAATGGATCTTCACTTCCTTCATTCCAGCCTAACATATGGTGTATACTAGACAATAATTCATGTCACTTGGGGGAAAATGTGAAGTCTGGTGTTGGAATATTCTGTAAATGTTTGTTAGGTCTAAATTTTCTGTAGTGTTGTTCAAGCTCTGTTACCTGTTAATCTTCTACCTGGCAGTTCTATCCTTTACTGAAAGTAGAGGGTTGAAGTCTCTTATTTTTGTAGAAAAGGTTACAAATTTTTTTTCAATGTTTGCTTCATATATTTAGGGGCTTTAAAGTTTAATGTATGTATTTGGAGTTATTCTATCTTCTTTGAGAATTGATCCTTTTATAATTAAATAATGTCCTTCATTTCTTATAATACTTCTTAAAGATTATTTTGTCTGAGATTAGTATAGTGATTTTTTGCTCTCTTTTGACTACATTTTGCTTGGAATATCCATTTCCATTCTTTCACTTGCACCCTATTATGTGCTTAAGTCTAAAATAAGTGTCTTGGGAAGTCTGGGTTGCTCAATCAGCTAATTATCTGACCCTTGATTTTAGCTCAGGTCATGATGTTACAGTTCATGCTTGGGATTCTCTCTCTGTCCTCCCCCAGTCCTGTCCTCTTTCTCTCTCTCCCCCTCCCTACTCCCTCTCCCTCTTTCTCTCTCTCCTTTTCTATCTCTTCCTTATAAAGTAATTTTTAAAAATTAATTAATTAATTAAAATGAGTGTCTATGGGCAGCATATAGTTAGATCCTGTTTCTTTGTTTTTAATCCAGTTTACCAATATATATCCTTTAATTGGGGAGTTTAATTCCATTTATATTTAAAGCTATTACTGGTAGGGAATAACTTACTATTACCAATATTATTTAGTTTCTTTATGTCCTTTGTTTCTTGGTCCTTCATTTACTCCATTATTGTCTTCCTTTGTATTTAGCTGTTTTTCATAGTGACATGCTTGGGTTCCATATTATTTCCTTTTGTGTATATTCTACAGACATTTTCTTTCTGGTTACCATGGGGATTACATATAATATGCTAAAGTTATAAGAATCTCTTTTAAACTGACACAAAGTTAACATCAACCACATACAAAAGCTATACTCCTAGATAGCTCTGCCCCTTCTTTCTGTTATTGATATGCCAAATACAGATTTATTTATTGTGTACCTATTAACATAGATATATAATTATTTTTATGTGTTAGTCTTTTAAATTCTTAGAAGAATGAAAAGTGGAATTAGAAACCAAATTGGAATAATACTGATTTTTATATTTTTCCATTTATTTACCTTCACTGGAGAACTTTTTATTTTTCTATGACTTTTAGTTACTGTTTAGCATTCTTTTGTTGTAACAGAGAAGAATCCTTTTATTATTTCATATAGTATAGGCCTACTGGTAATGGACTCCCTCAGCTTTTGTTTATCTAGGAAAATCTTAATTTCTTTTTCACTTTTGATGGACAGTTTTGCCCAATATTCAGTATTCTCAGTTGATGGGATTTTTTTTCTTTCAGCACTTTAAATTTATTATCCTCCTGCCTCTCCTCTGCAAGGTTTCTGCATAGAAATCTGCTGATACACTTATTGAGGACCCCTTGTATGTGATGAGTTTCTTTTCTCTTACTGTCTTGAAGATTTTCTGTTTTTGTTTTTTGACAATTAGATTATAATGAGTCTCAGTATTGGTCTCTGTGGTTTTATCCTACTTGGAGTTCATTGTACTTGTTGATTTACAGATTCATGTATTCCCTCAAATTATGGAAATTGATAATTATTTCTTCAAACAATTTCTCTTCATTTTTGTTTCTTTCCACTCCCTCTCAAATTCTCACAATGCCTATGTTTGTATACTTTATGGTATACCACTGGCCTGTTAGGTGCTGTTCAATTTTCTTCATTCATTTTTCTCCCTGTGTCTCAGACTGGATAATCTCAATTGACCTACTCTCAAATTCACTGACTCTTTCTTCTTTCTGATGAAATTTACTGTTGAGGCTTTCTAGTGAATTTTCACTTCACTTTTCATTTATCACTCTTTTCAACTTCAGAATTTCTATTTGAGTCTTTTAAAAAAAAATTCCATCACTTTGTTGTTATTCTCTGTTTATTGAGACTTTAATTCTATGCTTTCCTTTATTTATTTAGAAATGCATTCCTTTAGCTCTTTGAACATACTTAAAATTAGTAATATAAGGTGTTCATGTAACAAGTCCCAAGCTTGGATTTCTTCAGGGACATTTTCTATGGGTTCTTTTATTTTATTTTATTTTTTTTCTCTGTGTAGAGACTATATTTTCTTGTTTCGGGGCATGCCTCATAAATTTTTGTTAAACAGTGTACATTTTCAATATTATAATGTGGTATCTCTAAAAATATGATTCCCTCCCTCCCCTTTTGTTTGTTGTTGCTTCTTATTGTAATTGTAGTTATTTATTTAGTGACTTTTCTGAGATAATTTTGTAAAATCTGTGTTCTTTGCTGTGCATGTGGCCACCAAAGTCTATTCTGCTTACTACTCAGTGAATGATTTCACAGAAATTTCCTTAAAATGCCTGGTTTCAAAGAATCTAGTCCCTGTGGGGTTATTCTTTGTATTTTTGGGAAAAATCTTTTGCACTCAACTAGGCTTTTGACACCTCTGTCTCAAAGTCAGGAATACTGAGAACCTTGGACCTTCTCAGTTCTTGCCTGAGCGTGCACAGAACTTGGGCATATGTGTGGTCTAGATTTTCAGGTATACGCCAGTGCTTCCCAAAGCCCTTATTTCCCAAAGCAGCACATTCCCTGGCCTTTCCTCTGAACATTTTTGGTTAGTCTGTTGCTCGCCCCAGTTGTAATCCATTGCCTCAGGCAGCAGTGACTAAAACATTTGCCTGTAATTTTTTTTTTTTTTTTTTTGCCAAATGTCCATTGTAGAGCCTTTAGCATTAGATGAATTCTGAATTATGTAAAGTGAAAACAAGCCCATTGAGCTAGTCTTCCAGGGACTTAGCAGATAAATTAAAATAAAAAATGAAAATTATTTTCAAATGAGATCTGTTTTGTTCTCTCTGGAAGTGAAAATGTCGGCTGTTATTTTTAAGTCAATGGGGGATGATACTAGGCAGCAGGGGATGGTGGGCAGCAGGGGATGATGATAGGCCGAAGTGAAATTCCACAGAGCTCAGTTTTCCTATTTAGATTCAGTCCTTTTTCTTAAGTAAGTACTCCTCATGTTGCTACAAGCTTTTGGTTAGTTTTCAGAGTTCTGAAATTTTTTGAGGTTTTTTTTTTTTTTTTTTAATTGCTTCTGTGGAAGGGTAGGTTTTTGGTGTTCTGTGACATTTTTGCTCACATCCAAGAATTTTTTTAAATTTGTTTATTTTGGAAGACTTGGGTGAGTGTTCAACTCTTGATTTCGGATCAGGTCATGATGTCTTCATGAGACTGAGCCCAGTGTCGGGCTCTGCACTGACATTGTGGAGCCTGCTTGAGTCTCTGTCTCTCTCTATCTCTCTCTCTCTGCCCCTCCTCTGCTCTTTCACACTCTTTCTCTCTCAAAATAAATCAATAAACCTTAGAAAAATAAAATTTATTTTTATTAAACTATAATTGACATATAAAATTATGTTAGTTTCAGGTGAATAACATAATGATTTGATATTTGTATACACACAGCATTGTGAACTAGTGACCACACTAAGTCCAGTAAGTCTAGTTAACATTTGTCACCGTACATAGTTACAAAAGTTCTTTTTCTTGTGATGAGGACTTTAAAGATCTGCTGTCTTAGTTACTTTCACCTGTAGTATATAGAATGTTATTAACGGCGAAGGCCATCATGCAGTACGTTACATCCCCCATGACCTTACTTTATAATTAGGAGTTTTTAATCTTTTAGCCCTCCATCCCCATTTTAGTAATCCTCTGCCATTCACCTTGGCAACTACCAATCTGTTATCTGTATCTATGAGCTTCATTTTTTGGTTTTGTTTTTGTTTTGTATTCTGCATATAAGCTGTCATATAATATTTGTCTTTCTCTGTCTGACTTCTTTCACTTAGCTTAACACTCTTCAGGCCCATCTGTGTTGTCACAAATGGCAAGATTTCCTTCTTTTTTATAACTAAATAATAATCCTTTATGTATATACTGCCACTTTATCCATTTTTCTGCCAGTGAACAAACATTTAGGTTATTTCCATATCTTGGTTATTTTCAGTGAATGTGGGGGTGCATAAATCTTCTCAAATTAGTGCTTTTTTTTCAGTTCAGTACCCGGAAATGGAATTGCCAGATCATATAATAGTTCCTTTTTTTTTTTATTTTGTGGAGACTCCATATTGTTTTTCATAATGACTGTACCAATTTACATTTCCAAAAACAGTACACAGGATTTCCTTCTCCTCAATCTCACCAACACTTGTTATCTCTTATTTTTTTTTGAAAATAACGTTTCAATTATCTTTTTAAATAGCAATATGGTATTTCTCATTGTAGTTTTGATTTGCATTTTCCCTAATGATGAGTAATGTAGAGAATCTCTTCATGTGCTTAATGGTCATCTGTATGTCTTCTTTGGAAAAATGTCAATTTAAATGTTTTGCCCATTTTTTAATAGGATTATTTTTTTTTTTTTTTTTTTTTTTACTATTGAGTTATATAAATTCATCATTTGGATATTAATCCTTTATCAGATATATGATTTGCAGATGTTTTCTCCCATCCAGTAGGTTGTCTTTTCATTCATTGATGGTATCCTTTGCTGTGCAGAAGCTTATCTTTAATTTAAAATTTTTTTTTAAATGTTTGTTTATTTTTCAGAGAGACACACAGAGTGTGAGTGGGGTAGGGGGAGAGAGCAAGGGAGACACAAGGCTTGAACTCACAAACTGTAAGATCACATCCTGAGATGAAGTCAGATGCTTAACCAACTCAGCCACCCCGGCGCCCCTGTGGGTTTTTAATTTGATGTAGTCCCATCTGCTTATTTTTTCTTTTGTTGTCTTTGCTTCTGGTGTCATATCTAAAATTGTTTGCTTTAAAATATACAGATGTGTTTTCTTTTATAGATAATATAAGTCTTGGAAATAGAATAATTTAACTTTTAAAAATAACTTTATTGACGTATAATTTACATATCATAAAATTCATCTATTTTAAGTATGCAATTCAATGTACATTCATACAGTTGTACAATCATCATAACAATCTAATCACAGGACATCTTTACCTCCTGTAAAAGAAACCATTGGCTATTGCTCCTCATTTTCACCCATCCACCTCTAAGCAGTCACTAATCAACTTTTTGCCCCTATTGATTTGCCTTTTCTGGACATTTCATATCAATGGAATCATACAGTCTTTTGTAATCTTCTTCACTTAACATGTGTTCAGGGTTCATTCATTTTTAGCATATATCAGTACTTCATTCCTTTTTATTGCTAAATAATATTCACTTATCAGTATGTAAACTGAAGTCCATTAGGCTTTTTTCCACCTTTTAGCTATTATGACTAATGAGTCTATGAATGTTCATGTACAGGTTTTTGCATGGACACATGTTTACATTTCTCTTTGATATATATTCAGAAGTAGAATTGCTGGGTTATATAATAACTCTGTGTTTAATTTTTTGAGGAATATCCAAACTATTTTCCACAAAAGCTATAACATCTTACATTTCCACCAGCAATTTTGATGATTCCAGTTGCTCCAGATCCTTCCTAACACTTGTTGCTTGTCATTTTGATTATTGCCTTCTTAGTGGATGTGAAGTATCACCCTGTAGTTTTGACTTAAATTTCTTAATGGCAAATATACTGAGCATCTTTTCATATACTTATTGACCACTTGTATATCTTTTTTGGAGAAATGTTTATTAAAATTGTTGGACCGTTAAACATATTTTTGGTCTTTTTACTACTGAATTGTAAGGGTCCTTTATATATTCTGTTAATAAGTCCCTTATCAGATACATGATTTGCAAATATTTTCTCTCATACTCTGGGTTGACTTTTCACTTTCTTGACAATAGTTTTGAGTAGAAGTATTTTATAGTTTCAAGAATGAAACAATCAGTGTGTTGGTCAGTAAACATTCCAAAATATACTGCAGTAAAACAGAAAAATATCTGTATGCCAATCTACTGTTAAGAATTTACAGTAGAATAGCTAAGTATAGAAGATTGCTTCATGTGTATGCTAAACTAGAGAATGTCTGGATGTTGACACAGGACATGAGCCTCCTAATTGTCTTATATTTCACTGGGCTTCCTAGTAGAAACAGAAAAGACTTTGGAACTGGTGATAGTTTTTTTCACTTAAAGGAATGGAAACTCTTGAACAAATATAAAAGGGGAAAGAGGGTGCTTCTAACCTTGGAGGAATTCCCTGTGCAGATGTTCAATTGAACATGAGGCAGGTAGACAAAGAGCACAGTATGCCTAGTGCATCATAAGTGCTCACTAAATGACAGCTGAGTGAATGAATGAATCAATAAGAGTGTGTGATTTAGATTCCTTAGGGTCCTAAGTTTCTACTTGTTGCAACTTCATGACCTTGGTTGTACCTATGTAAGATTAATGTGGGCTTGGGAAACGAAAGGTGTTTGGATCCAGGCAACCTGAAGTATCCTAAACAAGTAAATTGGCTCAGCAACTACACAGAACAAAAACTTTATTTTCTGAAATTTTTTTTCTGGGAACTTAAAATTTCTGGCCTTTTATAAAATCTAGTAGTAGCAGTTGAGGTACTTGGTAGCTAATGCATGTTAATAGACTTCCTTGATGCTCACTTTCCAGAAATGGTGAAATTCTGGGTATCCTAGGGCAGGATGTCTAAAGCAGATATAAATGGTGTGAGTTCTCATAACCAGTTTGAAGACAAACTGGTGATATCCTGTGATGTACTTGGGATGACAAAGACTGAGATTATGAGATTTAGAGGGATCAAATAAGTGTTTTAAATGTATAATCTTAAACATGATACTTTCAGTGAAACAAAACCTCCACTGGTAATAAGTGAATGAGGAAAATGGACCTAGTATCTTACATTCATTCCTTAAATTTTTAATAGTCTGTACCATATGCCCTTTGGGAACATAATATTTGGGACACATCATCTCCTAAAGATCTGTTATTAAAATATGTGTTACTATTGGGTTTTTTAATGAATTGTTGATGTGCTTAAGTTACTGAAACATTGAAACACTGACATTACAATGTAAAGGATGATTGTCTTCCGGGGGCTTGACTTTGTTCTGAAACTGATGTGAACAAAATGAGTAACATTTCCCTTTGTTTAAAATTATTTCTCATAAAGTTTCCTAAAACACTGTGGTTGCACTCTACATAGGTCATGTTTCGACTGATTTCCTGGTCATACACCCAGCTATTCTAAGTGTGCAATTTGATCATTAGCCTTCTAACCAGCTGATGGCACTCTTGAGCATGTCTGATGCAGAATGAAAGGATTCTAGCTCATTAGTTCTCTATAAGAGCTTTGCCCTGTAAACACCTTGAGACAGAAAGACATGAGGCCATGGCTAAGATAAAAATTGAGAAAGTAATGGATCTTTTGGACAAATTAATGCTGTCGTGCCAGTGGACTGATTCTGGTTTTCCCCAACTCCAATAGATCCTGAAGCACAATTTCAGGAATGTATTTTTGTTTTACTCAACCAGAACCATTGAAATGTCAGGCCAGTTAAATGTCACCTGACTAATTTGCCAGGATGTGGCTGTGAAATTCTTTGAAACTGAGTCAGATCAAGAATTATTGAATTGAACTGTACTGTGTATGTTAGGGTGTTTGAAATGTTATTTACTGAAATAGTTTTTCCATTATGTATAATTTGTTATTATAATAAGGTCCCAATTTATCACATTATGTTTAGTCTCCTTTTTTGTAAGGGGATAATTGTAATATTGCTGGAAAGAGACAATGTCAGCTAAGAAAAGAATTTTCCCTCCTCAGTTTTTATAAATGTTTATGGTCAAAACAAACATTAAAAACACATAGTAGTATAGTTCTTACTATATGAAAACACATCTTATTATTAGCTTAGTAGATTAATTGAGCTAATATTAAAAGCACATAACACTGATATAAATACTAGTGCTATTATAGATATGCTACATATGGTATTATTATAGATATACTATTATAGACTATTCTCTTACTAAGGATCTTTATCCTCTCCAGTAATGTAGAGATAAAATATATTGTTACGTATAAAAAGACAGAATGGAACCAGAAGAGTTTCAGGGTTAATTTTGCCTTACAGTAATGTTTTATTTTTCCATTTTCAAATCAAAGATTACATACAGCCAAATGCTCAGATCTTAAGTGCACTGTTCAGTCTATTTTGATGAATCCATGTCAATAAATAGAACATTTTCATCATTTTAGAAACTAACTCCCTCTCTCCCTTTCCCAGCCAATCTCCCAGGATTATCCATTGATCTCATTTTTAGCTCTATACATTATTAGTTTTGCTTATTTTCTGAGCTGTCAGCACAGAGCCCAATGCAGTGATCAAACCCATGATCTGTAAGATCATGACCTGAGCCACAGTTGGAGGCTTAAGCAACTGAGCCACCCAAGCACCCTGTTGCTGATTTTTAAATTGGCTTGTTTGTCTTTCTAATTAGGTGATGCAGGCATCCTTTAATATTTTGCATATAATTCCTTTGCCAATTTTATGCGTCATGAATATTTTCTTCCAGTCTGTGGTTTTTAAATGTTATTTCTTGTTGGGGTACTTGTGTGGCTCAGTCAGTTGAGCATTGACTCTTGGTTTCAGCTTAGGTCATAATCCCAGGGTCAGGGGATGGAGCCTTGCATAGGGCTCCACTTCGAGCATGGAGCCTGCTTAAGAGTCTCTCTCTCTCTCTCTCTCTCTCTCTCTCTCTTTCTCTCTTTCTGCTTCTCCCTCTCTCTCCCTTTCTTTCCCCCACTCGTTCCTTGTCTCTCTAAAAAATGAAAATTTAAACATGTATTAAAAATAAATCTACTTCTTAAAGAGCAAAAGTTTTTAGGTTTTACCTATAGTTTTGATGAATTTTAAAAGTCTATTACCGGGGCGCCTGGGTGGCTCAGTTGGTTGAGTGTCTGACTTCCGCTCAGGTCATGACCTCACAGTTTCTGGGTTCGAGCCGCACTTCGGTCTCTGTGTTGACTGCCAGCTCAGAGACTGGAGCCTGCTTCTGATTCTGTGTCTCCTTCTCTCTCTGCCTCTCCCCCGCTTATGCTCTGTTTCTCTCTGTCTCAATAATAAATAAACATAAAAAAATTAAAAAAAAAATAAAAGTCTATTACCTTTTCTATGGTTTTTACTATGTCCTTGTCAAGAAATCTTTGCTTACCCCCAAGGTTACAAATTTTTTCTCCAGTATTTCCTTCTAACAGCTTTATTCTTTTTGTTTTTACATATGAATGTTAACCATTTTGATTTAATTTTGATTATAGTGTGAGGTAGATATCCAAAGTTTTTTTCTATCCCAAATGGATATTCAGTTTTCCCACATGACTTATTGAAAAAATTTACCTTTTCTCTGTTAATTTACTTTAGCACTTGTTTCAAAGATCAAGGCTATATTTATGAAATATCTTTGCAGTTCTGTTGATCTCTTGATCTCTTCTTTTGCCAACACCCTACTCTTTTGGTAACTGTAGCTTTATAATAAGTCTTAAAGTTAGGCTGTAGAATTCCTACATCTCTGTTTTATTAACACTCCTTTAGTTTTATTTTTTTATTTTATTTTTTATTTTTTATTTTTTTTACAAATAGTTTATTGTCAAATTAGTTTCCACATAACACCCAGTGCTCATCCCCACAAGTGTCCTCCTCCATACCCATCCCTCCTCCCCCCCACATCCATCAGTCCTCAGTTTTTGTCAGCATTCAAGAGTCTCTCATGGTTTGCCTCTCTCCCTTTCCCCCACCATTTCCGCCCTTCTTCTCCCCCTTGGTCCTCTGTTAAGTTCCTCCTAATCCTCCTATACGTGCACACATATGATATTTGTCCTTCTCTGCCTGACTTATTTCGCTCAGCATAACACCCTCAGGGTCCATCCATGTTGCTACACATGGCCAGATTTCATTGTTTCTCATTGCCATGTAGTATTCCATGGTATAGATAAACCACATCTTCTTGATCCATTCATCCGTGGATGGACACTTAGGCTCTTTCCATGTTTTAGCTATTGTGGAGAGTGCTGCTATGAACATTGGGGTACATGTGCTCCTATGCATCAGCATTTCTGTATCCCTTGGGTAAATTCCTAGCAGTGCTATTGCTGGGTCATAAGGGAGTTCTATTGTTAGTTTCCTTAGGAACCTCCACACTGTTTTCCAGAGGGGCTGTACCAGTTTACATTCCCACCAACAGTGTAGGAGGTTAACACTCCTTTAGGTATTTTTCCTTTTTAAAAATTTTTTCCAGCTTTATTGAGGTATAATTGATAAAACTGTAATATATTTAAATTCTACCTCATGATAATTTGATATACATAAACTGTAGAAAAGGATTCACCCCGACTAGTTAATTAACACTTATGGTTTGATTGATTGATGAGATCATGTAAGTTACACTGTCTTAGCAAATTTCAGTTATATAAAACAGTGTTATCAACTGTAGTTACCGTGTTTTATATTAGATTCTCAAAACATATTCTTCTTACAACTAAAATTTGCCATCTTTTATCACTTTTGCCTCATTTCAGCAAAAGAGATCATGTAGTATTTGTCTTTCTCTTTCTAGTTTAATTTGCTTAGCATAATGTCCTCCAGGGTGGAATTATCTTTTGATAATAATGGATATGAAGTAGTATCTCTTTTTGGCTTTGATTTCCCTGATAATCAGTGATGTTGAACACCTTTTCTTATACCTGTTGGTTATTTGTATGCCTTTGCAAAAATGTTTATTCAGTTCCTCTGCCCATTTTGTAATCAGACTTTTTTTGGTATTAAGTTTTATCATTTCTTTCTATATTTTACATATTAAACTCTTAATAGATAAATGGTTTGCAAATATTTTCTTCCATTCCGTTAGTTGCCTTTTCACTTGGATGAAGATTTCCTTTGCTGTGCAGAAGCTTTTGAGTTTAATGTAATTCCATTTATCTATTTTTGCTTCTGTTACCTTTGCTTTTGGTGTCAAATAATGTTTTAGTTATTTTTCACCCTTTGCCTTTACAAATAAATTTTCAAGTTGACTTACCAATTAAAAATGTTCATAACATTGAGTCTTCTGATTCCTGTACATAGTATTTATTCATTTATTTAAGTTTTCTCTAATTTCTGTCAGGAATGTTTTATAGATAACCATGCAGGAATCTTATACATCATTTCTCACTATTTTTAAATATTTCTGAATTTAGGAGTTTAAAATATTTGATGTTTTGATACTATAATAAAAAGTTTAAAATTTCATTTTCAAATGAATGTTTAGTTGGCTTGCTTTATTTATTTATTTGTTTATTTATTTATTTTTTAATAGTGACTTTATGTTCTGCCACATTGCTAAATTTGATAAATACTCTCCTTACTATTCTGATAACTTCCATAGGATTTTCTTCGTACATAATCATATCATCTGAGAATAATGAATATTTTTCATCTTTCTAATCTCTATGACTGTTTCTTTTTCTGACTTATTACACTTACTGGGACATCTAGTTCAATACTGAATTCAGGAATGGTAGGGACAAAGATTATATCTTGTTTTTGATGCTAAAGAGAAGTGATTGGGAGGGAGGCAAACCATGAGAGACTCTTGAATGCTGAGAACATACTGAGAGCTGATGGGGTTGGGGGGGAAAGGGGGTGATGGACATGGAGGACGGCACTTGTGGGGATGAGCACTGGGTGTTATATGGAAACCAACTTGACAACAAACTATTAAATAAAAGTGATTATTTCACTGTTAAGTGTTATATTATCTCTAGATTTTACATAGATGCCTCTTTTGAAGTTGATAAAGTTTTCTTCTATCCCAGTTCTGAGAGCTTCTGTTATAAATTAATGTTGTACTTGTCAAATGCTTTTTTCTGCAATTAATGAAATGCTTATATATATATTTTTCCCTTAATGTGTTGATACAGTGGTAGTGAATTACATTAATTGATTTTTATATTTTTTAATGTTTGTTTGTTTGTTTGTTTATTTTGAGAGAGACAGAGCATGCATGGGGGAGGGAAAGAGAGAGAGGGAGACACAGAACTTGAAGCAGGCTCCAGTCTCTGAGCTGTTTGCACAGAGCCCGATGCTGGGCTTGCAGCCATGAACTGCAAGATCACAAAGCCAAAGCCGACGCTCAACCAGCTGAGCCACTGAGGCACCCCTGATTTTGATATGTTAAATCACACTTTTATTCCTAGGAAAACCACAAATTGATCATGTTTTTTATGCAATGCTGACTTTAGTAATATTTTGTTAAGTAATTTTTCATTAGTGTTCATGAGGGAGATTTGGTAACTCAACTTAGCAGCCTCATATAGTAAATAAGGAACAGAATGACTTCAGCGAAAGCAGTACTCAAGTACAGAATTTTCTGCTTGCTAACTAGATGACTTTAGGCAAGTTACTGGACCTTTTTAATCTTTAGTCTTTCACAGGTGAGCAAACATTTATTACTTACAGAGCTGGGACTTGAAACATGTCCTTAAGATAAGAAAAGCCTACCTGTGCTCACCTGTATTATTAAAACAAAACTAAACAAAAATGACTTAGTGATATAAGCTTTTAAAATCCTATTAAGGCCTGCTAAAACTGTTTTTTTTTTTTTCAAAGTATCAAGCTGGAAATTCAACAAGGAATCAGAGCCTCTGATCTCCATCAGGTTTTTTCATTGAACTTTTTTTTTTTTTAATATAGTCAACATGATTACCATGAATTAAAAAAAAATAATGTTTATTTATTTTTGAGACAGAGAGAGATAGTGCATGAGTGGGGGAGGGCTAAGAAAGAGGGAGACACAGAATCTGAAGCAGGCTTCAGGCTCCAAGCTGTCAGCACAAAGCCTGATGTGAGGCACCAACTCATGGACCATGAGATATGACCTGTGCCAAAGTCAGACACTTAACCAACTGAGCCACCCGGGTGCCCTAAAATGCATTTTTTATAGATACTTTCCAAGAGTCTTAATGATCATATAGAAGCATGCTTCTCTGTAACTGAAAGAGAAACCTAAAAGTTTCCAGACCAAGATTGCACTTGTGAGCAAATAAGACTTTAGTTTTTAAGTCTATATTCTTTTTGTTTGTTTGTTTAAAATTGGTGAGTATTTTTCATTTATGTATTGTTTTAATTTTATTTAAATCCAAGTTAGTTAACATACAGTGTAATAATGGTTTTAGGAGTAGAATTTGGTGATTCATCACTTAACATACACCCAGTGCTCATCTCAACAAATGCCTCCTTAATGCCCATCACCCATTTGGCCCATCCCTACCTCCAACCCTTAGTTTGTTCTCTATCTTTTTTGTTTGTTTTTATTTTTTAGCTTTTTACTTGAAATTATTTTATTTTTTATTTTTTTTAAATAGTTTATTGTCAAGTTGGTTTCCATATAACACTCAGTGCTCATCCCCACAAGTGCCTTCCTCCATGTCCATCACCCCCTTCCCCTCCTCCCTACCCCCATCAAAGAGTGGATGGAGTTTTTGCATTGCGGGGATGCTACATCAAAAAACAAACAAAAACACTTCTTATCAGATTATTTCTTTAATGCACACAGTACATAGAATATAAAGTAAGTCCCCAAAACAGACTTTCAGTCCCATACTCCTTAGCCTTAAGCTGTGTTTTCTCTCTTGGTTGCTCTAAGAAACTTACTGTGAACGATGGATACGGTAACAGAGATATCCTTTTAAAATCTTTCAGTAAACCTTTAATATAACAGAACTACATAGAGTTCATTTCTTCAAATGAGTCCATTGTAATTTATGTAACCTCTGAATATTTACATTGTTTCCATTTTTATTGCAAATAGTGTTATATGATTAACCTTATAAAGGCAATTTAGACATATGTGTGAAATGTAGGACACATTTTTATAGGTGAAACTCTAGTTTACAGAGCACACCCACAATAGATCCTCATTATTGACAAATTCTATGTTTGTTGAATTCATTTACTTGCTAAAATTTACTTGTAACTTCAAAATCAGTACTTACTAGGTTCTTATGGTCATTTGTGGACATGTGCAGTGCAGCAAAACATCACAGTTGCCTGATATGTCTGTCCTTTCTTAGCTGTGGTTGAAGAAGGTGATGCTCTGCTTTCTTGTTTTATTTAGCTCTTACCCTGGAAACAAGTATCGTTTCAGAGGTCTAGTTAGTTCCATGGTTTTTTTCATTCTTGTGGTTATTCTTGGTGGTTTTTGTTGTTTAAACTTGTCCCCAAGCATAATGCTGAAGTTCTGTCTGGTGTACGTAAGCGCAGAAAGTCTATGTTATGCCTTTTTAAGGCAAAAATACATGTGTTCAATAAGTAAGTTTCATTTGGACATGAGTTATAGTGCTATTGGCTATGAGTTCAGTGTTAATGAATCAGCAATATATATTAAATAAGATGTATTTAAAGAGAAACACACATAAAACAAGATTATTTATTGATTAGATGATGAAAATATTGGGACCAGCGGCTCACAGAAACCTAATATTGTATATCTCCTAGGAGCCATGATTCATTATTTGCTAATTCAATATCTGCAGCAACTTTATAGATCATAACTACCACAAATAATTAGAATTGACTGTATTTACAGTTTTGATAGTAACAAAGACTTCTAAGATGTCTATAGCAACTTACACTCCAACCAAAATGTGTAAGTAGCTATTTATTTACATTTTCACCAACAGTATAGTTAAGGAAATTTTTAAATCTTTGTCAGGTAGGTTCAAAATGTATCTTACTGTTAATTTAACTTCATGTTTTCAATTATATATATATTTTAATTATATGTTTGCATGTGCATGCAGGCATGTGTGTATATAAAGAGTCCATTCATATCCTTTACTCATGGTAACAATTGCCCTGTGGTGTTTTTCTTGCAGATTTCTAAGGGCACTTTATATATATATATATATATATATATATATATATTTTTTTTTTTTTTTAAGAACCTTAAAAAATACATTTATTTACAAAATCATAAACCAATTGCAAGTTAACATGAATAACTTTCTTTTTAACATGAATAACGTTTTTATGAAAAATAACTACTTTTACAGAAGAAAACTAATATTTGTTGTGAAATCACAGTCTCTTAGTCTCTGGAAAATGCCTGTACACTTGTGAATGAGATCGAAAAAGGTAAATGATATGCATTTCTGGATTGACATTTCTGTTTACCAGCACTTTAAAGTTGTAATTTCCTTGTCTCTGACTCGCGCAGTTTCAGAGAAGTCTGTGGTAATTTTTATCCTTGTTTCTATGTGAGTTCTGGGAATTGTTCATCTTAATAGCCCCCTTTACCTCAGGCTTGGGGAGTTTGCCTTGTGCACGTGTAGATTAGTATTCAGCCAAAGACACCGGAGGACCCCACAGTGATTTCTGGAGTTCTTTCTACTTTTGAGTTCTCTCTCCTTTCTACACCGCCTTCAAAATTCTAGACTCCTTTGCCTTTCTGACATTGTTGCTGAACTCAGTGACGCTGCCATGCTGTTTACTGTGACCTGTTATGCACAGTGATCTGGAAGGGTCCTCCAGGCAGAAAGGCAGGGCAGTTATAGGGTTTACTTACTTCGTTTTGTTTTTCTTGGGAGGTTGCAGATTTAATGTCTCTGTTGTCCAATATCTGATAGCAGTGTTGTATTTCTCCACTTTTTTGTTATTGAAAGAGGGTAAATCTGATCCTAGTACTCCGACATGCCAGACACAGAAATCAGCTCTACTAATTTGTATTTTTAGAGCTGGTTAAGTTAAAAAAAAAAAAAAAAAGAATTTAATGTTCATTTTTGAGAGACAAAAACAGAGCATGAACAGGTGAGGGCCAGAGAGAGACACGCACAGATCCGAAGCAGGCCTCAGGTTCGAGCCCCGTATCGGGCTCAGTGCTGACAGGTCAGAGGGCACTTTATAGGAAAATTTTCCTTTTGCTGTCGTGCTGGTTGAAGATAATTTTTTTCACAGTATATCATATGTTTTTGAGTTTTGATTAACTTTGGTGTTGTTGGCTTTTTTTAACCATTGAAAACTCTTTAACTTTTTGGTGAAATTGATCAGTCTTTTTCTTCTGTTTTTTGTTTGTTTGTTTGCTTTGTTTTGCTTGAAACACCTTCCCTCATGTGAAAACAGATTTCAGAATTCTTCCATATTTTTTTCTAGTCCTTTTGGATTTCATGGTTTAATATTGAAGTGTTTGATTCAGTTGGAATTTGCATGGTAGGTCTAGCTTTACTTTCTTCTCTTTTTTTAAATGACAAGCTAGTTGAAACAACCACCAAAAAAAGCAAATATGTTCAGCAGTTTGAAATGCCATTTTGGTGTCATATATTCAATTGCCATATATACATAATTCTATATATTTAGAATTTTGTAAGTATATTTGCATAGAAAAGAAGAAACCAAGAGAAAAATACATTAATGTATTTATACTAAATAAAGTGGAACCTAACTAGTGAGTCTAATTGGTCTTGCCTCTGTTGTTTTCCAAATCATTTTAGCCTATCATGTCTTTGGAAGACTGTGAAACCAATAGAACATTAGCATCAGATGATGCTTAAATCCTTAGGGTTCTGTTGGTTGAAAGTAAAGCAGAACTGTCTTTAAATTTGGTGGATTCTCTATTTGCTGTCACTTCCAACAGTGTGTGGTGAAATAGTTTAGCACTACCATCCTAATGTAACTTTCAAATCAGTTAAAATGCATTCACTTTTCCTAGCTAAATGGCACATTGTTTGAAAATGTTAGTTTGGGACGCCTGGGTGGCTCAGTCAGTCACTTAGGCGTCTGACTTCCACTTAGGTCATGATGTCACAGCTTGTGAGCTCGAGTTGCCCATCGGGCTCTGTGCTGACAGCCAGCTCAGAGCCTGGAGCCTGCTTCAGATTCTGTGTCTCCCTCTCTCTCTGACTCTCCCCTGCTCATGCTGTCTCTATCTCTCTCTCAAAAATAAATAAAATTTTAAAAAAATAAACATTAAAAATTTTTTAATTAAAATAGAAAAAGAAAATGTTAGTTTATTACTCACAAATCCACCCTAAACTATAAGGCAAATAATAGCCTACTAAATATAACAGACCCACACATCCCTATAATTCTACAAATTAATGGTTTCATATAGAGAGAGAATCCCTACCACGGTCAAGAAATCCAAATTGGTTATTTCTGCCTGCTTTTCTAAAACTGAATCCTTGGGGAGGTGACAGAGATTATTGATGTTGAGCACTGCTAGTGCTGATCCCACTGACAGCCCTCCAATTTAAACAATAATTGCTTTCTCTGTGGCATTAAATGTTGCAGGTCCTTAAGTAGCTATGCAGCATCGTTCTTGGGGGACATATGAGAGTTACCCTCCTTACCCCCCAAACCCCACAACCAATCTACTAAGGAAATAGTAACAGAAGTAGGATCCTATGGAGGGTTTACAAAAGAAGCTTCCTTAGAATTGAAATGAGCAATATTCTAATTCATTTCTGCTGAGTCCATATAGTTTTTACGGTAACTCAAATTTTCCATCTGTCTAGTGAGCTCTGTTTTTACCAGCAAATAAAACAGGACCAAAAGCCTTTCATCAGCCCAAGTGGTCCCTCTGATAATTAATCTGGATCTCTTTTCACACACAAAATAACTCTTGTTTCAGAGAGGTAAAATTGTTTAGATCCTGGTTGATTTTTGTACCAGATTTGATGGCCCTAAAGTCCAGTTATACATCCATATTTCTCAGTTAGAGATCTGGTGGTTCCTTATGATTTTGGTAATGCCAGCCTCTTCACTTGCCTTCTTATCATATGTATCAGAAGGAATTTATTTAGACTTTTTGTCTCATTAAATTCTTTTCAGTCTTCTTTTAGGCCAGTTGATAATTTACATTAGCTGCCAGAGGTATTTGTTATAGAGGGCATTTACTGAATCTATATATAATGACTGAGGTGTTATGTTTCAAATTTTCTGAACATTGGATAGAGAAGTATTATAGAAAAATTTTCAAGTTCCCCAGAACTTTGTCTTTCATGATTTGGGGTAAAGAGTAATTAGGTGATGTTGAAGGCCATGCACATTCTTCTTCCAAGGAGAGACTAAATAATGTTTCAGTTATTTCCTGCTATATAACAAACAAACCCAAAATCTTGTGCTTTAAAACGGTTTATTGTTTGTGGCTTTGCCCATTGATTGTGCCGGATAGCATACAATTGACATTCTGGGCAATTTTGATTAGCAGTCTTTTGGGAGGCTGCATTCAGGTACTGAATCACTTAAGTTATCTGAAGGTTCTACTGAGCTAGGCATTCAAGATGGCTTCTTCCCTCACATGTCTGGAGCCTCCTCACGAATGGCTGGGACAGCTGAGCACTGGCCAGGCAGATCTCTGGCTGGACAAATTCATGATATCAGGAGACATGGTTTAATCCATCTTTAGGAAATTTCTTCTTGTCTGTGATTTCAACTCTGCTCCTCCCATTCCTCAGTTTTATGCACTGAAAAGCCAAAGCCAACTATATGAAGTCTGGAATGTATTTTAAATGGGTTGGAAGAGACACTTTAGAAATGTAGTGCACACATATAGGTGGATTAGGAGGAACTTAACGGAAGACCTTGGAAGAGAAGAAGGGGAAAAATAACTGGGGAGAGGGAAGGAGGCAAACCATGAGAGACTCTTGAATGCTGAGAACAAACTGAGGGCTAATGGGGGTGGGGGGAGGAGAAGGGGGGTGATGGACATGGAGGAGGGCACTTATGGGGATGAGCACTGGGTATTATATGGAAAGGAACTTGACAATAAACTATTAAAAATAAAAGAAATGCAGGGCACAATATCTTTTCTTGTGGTTTTGAATTTTTGCAATCTCAAGCCTTTAGCACAGTATTTTCCAGCATTTAGACGTTTGTATTTCTGTTTCATGAAGAACTAATGAAATTATATTGAGGGCTCCAGATTGGCCTACTCTTTAAAAATGTTTCTAAAAATGAAAATCATATACTAACTGTTCTTTTGGTATACTGTTAGAAATTAGATTGTAGCTGTATTGAACTTAACTTTTTCATTTTGCCAGCAGTGTATGTGTATAGTATATATAGAACAGTATGTGTATAAGTTATATGTTTTCTCTAGATATTGAAATCTAGTTATTTCTATTCTTTGAGACTCATTTTATTTGTTTTTGAAATATTACTGAAAAGCACCCTGTGATTTTCACTGTAAGTTTTCTTCATAACACAGAGACCACTGCTTTATGGAAGGACTTTAAAAAATAGATATAAATATGCTGCATTATAATGCAATACAGGTTGTGTGTCATTACTGGTTTAGAATTATCTGGCAGGAAGAATTTTTGTATGAATGAGGCTGCGTGTTTTACCTTTGAACTGATCATGTCTCCTTTGCTGCCATTTGGTTTGATATGATATCCAGCATATCAACACCTGAAAGTTTAAGGCACTTAACTGGAAAGATAAATGGTATTCTATCTGCACCTACAGACTTTGTCAGATGAGGGAGTTTAAAGGACAAGAAATGTTTACTGAAGAAAGAATGAAAAGTTCCAGGGGCTTATTCCTAAATTAGGCTCTACTGATCACTTTCCTTTTCTAGTTCATCTGTGAGTTTTTCCCAGATTTGAGCACTGTGGCTAAAAATTTGTAAAGAACAAATTTTTTAGTGATTCATGTTGTGTCAGACTTGCTAGTTATTATATTCTGTGGCCAACACTTCCTTAGCCACTGTGTCATTGCAGGCGTGATTTGAGTTAGGTAAAATAGGAATTTGTATAAAAACTGTCTTCACTGATAAGTCACTGCCAGCTTAGCAATGACTTCGAATATATTCTTCAGACAGAGGTGGATGCTCTTTGACTCCTTCACTTAGTAACGACTTTGAATTGGTTACTTAATCTCTCCAGACCTCAGTTTTCTCATCTGGAAAATGTGACTAATAAGAACTTTTATGCCTATTAAATGAGTCATGCATGCACACCAGAATCTTAATTTTCCCCACAAGATTCACTTTGCACCCTTTTCCTCCCCAGTCTACTTTCCAGGAGGCTGACTTGCATGGGAGGTTCTCTTGCCCCGTTGGTGTGGCCAACAAGAAACCCAGACAGAAGATCAGAGAAAGGGCTGGCAGTGAGGTTGGGCATTTATTCTGAACCTTGCCCTACATTAATGCCGTAGGTTGTCTCTATTTCTCTCTGAAACTTACTACAAGACTCTCCTTCTATGTTCTGGGAAATTACTCCCCTATCTCTTTCCTTCAGACCTAAGGATGAGTAAGAGCAGAGCTATTACTAGCCCCAGGATATAGCACTATCCGTACCCCCTGTCGCAAGTTTGCAAATTAAACTCTATTAAACTCTTTATTAAACTCCTCTAGGATAGTCCTGGTTTGACTGTGCCTTCTATTCTGAGATACTGATTGATATAGACTATGTTTAACAGAGTGTCTTAGACATAGCAAAGTGTTCAACAAAGCTATATTTATCATTGAAAGGACTTGAAAGCATGTAAATCAATGTCATAATATAGACACAACCAATATGTTACACAAGTGGGTTTTTGGATTGTGGTAAAATAAAAACACAGCTTTCTTTTTATTTACTACTTTGTGTTTCTACTTTGTTCAGTGGAAATATCTTCCTCTGTCCCTGGAGGAAAACTTCAGCAGTCCCATGATTTCTCTGCTCACTCTTAAGTGACAATCCTACAAACACTTAAGGTCACAGATTCACTCACAGTTCAGTAATGAGAATATCCTGACCTCGGAATATTAATGATCTGATCTTGGTCAACCTTTCTGTTTCCCAAGTTGTACCTGCTCTATACAGGGTGAGGTACTGGCTTCTCCCACTTTACCTCCTCCCAACTTTACTGCTATTTTTAGAACTGATAGAGTGTTAAGGGCAGGAGAGAGATGAAGAGTAAGAGGGAGCATTGCTTGCCTGGAGGGCTTTATTCTGTCTGGACACAGTAGGTGGTTAAAGCTGATGCCCCATGGTGGGCCTGAAGATGAATGAAATTCTTTTTGAGTTCTTCAGAGGTTTTCTCTTGGGCCTTATCTGTCGCAGTTCCCTTGGCCAAATGGATTGCTTCCAGGGCATCCATCACACACCTCCTCCTGCTCCAGCCTCCTCTAGGTAACCGTATTGGCTGGGGGACAGGATGATCCCTCTCCTATGTTCTCTCCTTCTGCACATACACATGATATGAAACATGAAGGCATCCTACCAGCCAATCCCAGTGTAGCAACCGTATCTTCATTTCCTTACCCAAGGACTTAGCTTATGAACATGTAGGCAAGATGTAGGCTACTCCCTACTCTGCTAGAGCTCTCAGGCACTAGTTTTCTGCATCTCCCGAGCTCGGGATCACATTTCACAGGTTTTGCAGAGGTGCCCCCAGATTTCCCCCCACCAAGCTCTGGAATAGAATGCTGCCCACCCCAGCCCATCAACAAATATGTTGAGGGTGAGGAAAGTCCTCTCCAAAGAAGCACTGTCACCGTATCCTCAAGCCTGCCAGCTTCTCTGGTCCCTTTTATATCTATGGCCTTCAAGAGTCAGGAATAGATTCTGATAGAACTCTTCCTTGGTAAATCTACAAAAGATCATTGTTTGTCATATGATATCTATCATATCAACCTGATTATAAAAACACATATTTTGTGATGGGCGTTGAGGACAGCACTTGTTGGGATGAGCACTGGTGTTAAATGGAAACCAACTTGACAATAAACTATATTAAATATAAAATTTAAAAAAAGAAGAAATGTGTTACATATATTTAAACTTTACTAAGATTAAAGTTAAACATTGTAACTTAAAAAAAAAACATATTTTGGGGGCATATGGGTAGCTTGGTCAGTTAAGCATTCAACCCTTGATTTTGGCTCAGGTCATGATCTCACGATTTGTGAAGATTTGTGAAATTGAGCCCCATGGTGGGCTCTGTGCTAACTGCGTGGAGCCTGCTTGGGATTCTTTCTCCCTCCCTCTCTGCCCCTCTCTCCCACTTATGTTCTCTCCTCCCCCCTTCAAAATAAATACATAAACAGTTTTTAAAAAGATACACTTGTTTTAATTCATTAGCCAAAATTGCTTTTAGTGGTTTTTAAAATTTTATTTATATTTTTTTTATTTTTTAGAATAAAAGTTTAATAATCGAGACCTGACTAAATGAAAAGAGTTTTCTAGTTGGTTAATTTGATGATGTTTATATTGTTTTCCTTCTGCCTGTATTTGAGTCTTTTCCTATGAGTTCTGACTATGGATAGGCTGGGATGAGAACAAAATTGGGAGTGTTAGTGCTGCAGACATCTAGCGTGATAATTGTCAGCTAGAGCTGGATGCTGTGGGTGAATCAAAGCCAAAAGGAAGCATCTTGCACTCTGGAATTTATAACTTAAAGGGAAATATGAGACATGAACTAGAAAAGAACCAATGTTATGAAAAATCAGATATGGGGCGCCCGGGTGGCTTAGTCAGTTAAGCGTCCAACTTTCGCTTAGGTCATGATCTTGCGGTTTGTGGGTTCGAGCCCCGCGTCGGGCTCTGTGCTGACTGCCAGCTCAGAGCCTGGGGCCTGTTTCAGAGTCTGTGACTCCCTCTCTCTCTGACCCTCCCCTGCTCACGCTGTCTCTCTCACTCTCTCCTAGAAGTAAATAAAAACATTAAAAAAAAAAAAGAAAAATCAGATAAAGTGCTGTGGAAACTCAGAGGGAAAAAAAGGACTCATTCATTCTGGGGAATGTTGTGCCAGAGCACACTTTTGTTGTACAAGTCTGTAGATCACACCAGAAGATAAAAGATAAAAGATCACACCCAGAGAGATCCTCAATGCAAAACCTGACTCTTTTTGTGGGATCAGTGTTTACCTTAGCTGATAGAAGAGCCTCTACTTAAACCCCTTGAAGCCAGCAAGTCTTATCTCTGATTTTTTTTTTTTTCCCTGCTGTTGCTTAACAAGGACAGGCCTTTCCTGATAGCTGGGTATGGCAAGCATCCATTTCACATAACGGACTGGGACAGATCTCAGCTTAGACCACAGTCTTGATGGTTGCTAAGTCTGTTTGCCATCCTCAGCTGTCAGTAGTAGCAGTAGAGTTATTACAGGGTGTAGGGGAATAAGAGTCAGGGAAAGCAGCTCAGAACTCTTGCCTTCCTTTGAAGGCGATGTTCAAATGTTCCAGGAAAGTGAGTGCCTTTAGAGAGGGATTGAAGGCTGCATACATTAAATATTGAAGTGAGGTGGTCTGATTCACCTCTGTCTTATAAAGATAGGGTGTCTTTAAAAAAAAATTATGATGTAGGGGCACCTGGGTGTCTCAGTGGGTGAAGTTTCTGACTCTTGATCTTGGCTCGGGTCATGGTCTCATGGTTCTGGAGTTCAAGCCCCGCCTCAGGCTCCTCACTGACAGTGCAGAGCCTACTTGGGATTCTGTCTCTCCCTCTCTCTGACCCTTCCCTGCTCACTCGCTCTCGCTCTCTCTCTCTCTCAAAAAATAAATAACCTTAAAAATTTATGATGTCAATTTTCTAACATACACAAAGTAGAGACAATAAACTAATGAATCTCCATGTAGCCATCATCGTGAGAAGAGGGCTCCATAACAGTTGAAATAACTACTCTGTGTCCTAACTTTTTGCTCTGCAAAAGTAACATATTTAGAAAAACTTAATGATACCGAATCAGTATATTGTACACCTCAAATTGGTATAACACTGAATGTTAACCATCCTGGAATTAAAGCTGAAAAAAAATGACATTGAAAAGAAATATACTATTTAGTTTTCTGGCAAAGATGCCCATTTTAGTTTCAAATAATAATTTATGATATCACTTCTGCAAAATTTCTTTTGATATTCAATGGAAGGGATGATGTCTTTGATAAATCTGAGCGAATGACTAACTTTACTCTTCCAATTATATAACATTTTAAGCATTTGAATTAAATATATATCATTCTCAATTTTTACAGCACATTTGTTGAGTTGTCGTTAGACCACAGGCTTAATTTCCTCAGAGGACAAACCAATGATGGCTCTGGCTATCCATTTTATCACCATCTAATATCTTTTCTTAATTATTCAACAGTCATTCACCCAAATTCCCTTATTCTTCTCTCCTCTTGCTTCCTTCTGGGCTTTTAATTTCACAGTCACCCATTCATCAAGGAAGAACTTTGTCAAGATGAATAGTTTAATTCAAAACAATCTATTTTGCCACTCTACCATTCCTGGAAAATATCTGGACCAGGCTAGTAATGAAATCTCTAAAAGGCACTAATTTTTTGCAGTTATACCACTTACTCGAAGTGGGAATTTGGACTTATCTGTGAAAATTTATCTCTGTTAGTAGGGATGATCCATAGTGCATTGTAACATGCAGTCCTGGGTATTCAGAAGACCAAAGCAAGGGGACTCTTGGGATTCAGTTCACTTACAACAGGACCCAATGGACAGGAGAATGAGCATGGAAGAAGCATTCCCCCCAGTCAGCCACCCTTATTTAAGGGCCAAGGGTTTAAGCAGGGAAGTCAGAGTGGTCATATAGTCCAGGTCAGCAATGCACAAGAGATCATGGCAGTGGACTCAGTTGTCAAGGCTGGAAACTAGGTCTGCAACAAGGCAGGAATTTATGTGATGAAACACAATTTGGACCTATTTTGGACAACTTCAAAAACCTCTCAATTTCTCTTATGAGCAAGACACACACTTATACCTACATATAAAACATTGTATATGTGTGTGGATGTGTATATATATATATGCATACATATAGTTTGTAGTTCATCTGACCATGATGTAGCAAGCTAAAATTCTTGATGTTTGGAAAATCCTACAAGCGTGTGAAAAGAAGTCTGTTAGTGGAGTAGTCATTTGATCCCAGAGTCTTTTAATAAGGAGACTGTACTCGGATAGGACTCTCTGTAGGATGATGCCATTCACATCCTCACTGTGAAATATAAACAACTGCAGGAGAAACAAGGGCTGCCAGCACCGACTATGTATTCCCAGGAGTGCCATCTTTTTAATTATTTCTTCCTTCAGAGCTAGAGGAAGAGACTGGAAAAGGAGAGAGAGAATCCCTTTAGTAACAGCACCATGAACATTGTCAGAGTCTTCTGAGAGCCCAAAGAAATTCAAGCGTCTGCCCAAGAGTTCATCATAGGCAGAGCTACACATCCACCACTATGTGGTTCCCGTGGACTGGACACATTCCCCTTAAGTAAAAATAAAACCTGTCCAGAAGTTGGCGCCATCCTAGAGAAGTCTTCCTTCTTTTGGGCTGTGGAAAAGAATACGAGAATATTCTCCTATTATGGTCAACCAAAGTCAACTTATTAAAAGCATTTTATTATCTGTGGGTTGTCAGAATGGTACAGTCTAGAGACTCAAATGTGTGGCTTTGATGTCTTTGCTGGAGAAGGAAAAGGAGTCATTTGGCTGACTTTTGAAATATGTGTGTCCTACCCGATGTAATCTCCTTCAGAGGAGTTTACAGGTTTGGGGGATAAGTCAGAATCTTTTTCTCCTTTCCAAGGTGCAGTTTCTTGAATGCATAATAGTTTTAGGGGGTGAAAATAAATAACAAGGTCCTCTTTTTCCTAAAGCAGTATTTGTAATGGAAGACATTTTTTTTTCCTGCAACATTTTATAAATGTGGGCTTGGGAGTGAGAAAAAGCAGGCACAGAAGGAAAATCATATAAATAATTGTTCAGAATGTGTCATGTACCAGTTTTTTTCAAATGCAGGCCCTGTTCTTGGAGACATTCTCTTGTTTCACTGATTCCTAGAAAAATAGGAAAAGAAGGGTGAGCCTGCTTGTTGTGTTTTAAATGGAATTTCTTATTTCACTTTACCTGCCTGTTGGAGACCACACCCAGCATTTCTTGGACTAGAGGATGGTATTTGGACTGATCTCCCTGGCCTGATGTGCTTCACTGTTGCTGTTGGAAAGATGAATGGTTCCTACATTTTTCATATGTGGACGACACAGAGGAGGTTCGCTGCATCGTACCAGCTATCAAAAAAAACCAACAGAGCATTGGAACCTCTTTCGTAAAATGATTCAATATTAGAACAGCAAAGGGGTTCCTGGGTGGCTTAGTCGGTTGAGTATCCAACTTCAGCTCAGGTCATGATCTCACAGTTTGTGGATCGGATTCTGTGCTAATAGCCAGCTCACAGCCTGGAGCCTGTTTCAGATTCTGTTTCTCCCTCTCTCTCTGACCCTCCCTTGCTCACGCTGTCTCTCAAAAATAAATAAAACATTTAAAATATATATAAATACATTTTATATATATTTTAAATGTTTTATTTAATATATAATATGTTATATATATTATATTATATATATATATTAGAACAGCATATATAATATATATTATATTAATATATATTATATTATATATATATATATATATATATTAGAACAGCAGAAGACTTACTTTATGTGTGGAGGAACTGATGTCCAGAGAAAGGAGTGGTATGGTTATTGCAAAGGTCTGTGGCTGCTTAGCGGTGCAGCCATGACAGCTGTGACTTCCACCCAGGTGTCCTAACCCTTCTTCACTGCTGACATTCCCATTCTTTATCCATGAGTCCGGTTGGCATGCTTTTATTTGCTCTGTTTACCTCAGACTCTCTCATATCAAGTAGACTATCAAAGATTCCTACCTTTGTAAAAACAGCACAAAACATAACAAACAACAGCAAAAAACTGCCCTGATTTTCTCTCTTATCAAAGTCTGTAATCTCCTGGCCTTGGGCTACAAATAAAAATTCCTTAAACATCTCTCTAGATTGCCAGTCAATCTCTATCTAAGGTGTTCTTTGTAACCCTTCTTCAGTCTGCTTAATTCCCAAATCATTAGCTTTGCTTGACCTTTGACTTAAAGACAGAACAGGAGGGACCCTTTCCTCTTCTTTATGGTAGTAGGAATCTTGTACTCAAGCTTTCCCTTCCTGTGAGTGGGGAGTGTTGGGAGGAGACTTGAACTCTTCTCTGTCTCAGTTCTCATTTCTCCCTATGAGCCAGGAGTGGAGGAGCTAGTTGAGAAGTCATTTTTGTTGGCGAGTTAGATCAGTGACCCTCATGGTAGAGAAATTGGCTCTGTCTTTGACTTCAAGCAGTGTTTACCCTCTTACCCTTCAGCCTCTCTATTTCTGAGCGCTTAGTTCAACTTTGTTAACTGCTGTGTGCTCCAGGGGGAGCACTTCTGCAGCAGGATCCTGACTTCCATGACTCTGGCTGACTAAGTGAACTCAGGGTGTGTTCTACAGACTGCTGCCCCCACTGCTCTTCCTTTCCTGACCTGTTACAACATCTTGGGCAGATTCTCAGCATTCTGATTATTTTCAGCATTTGAAAAATCTAGTATATACCAGTCTAATCCACCTCAATACTTAAAGCTCATCCTATGTGGCGTTTCCGTAGCCCAAGCCTCCTGCTTTGGATACTGGGATGCTGTCAGTGCTTTGAAGCAAACTTTTCTCCTTCTTTTAGGCCCCAGCTGTTCTGATGTGTGGGGGCCAAACATGAGGGATTGGTTGGTTAATGGGGTCAAAAGTCTTTTTTTCCTAATTGGTGCTACTATCACAGCTGTCAGGCTGGGGAACAGGCTGAGCAGTGTGCTGGGAAATGTTTAACAACCAGCACTCTGAGAAACACTGTGTTTGGGTGTTTTAAAAAAAGTGTGTATACATATATATGTGTGTGTGTGTGTGTATATATATATACATACACACACATATATATATATATACACACGCATACACACATATGTATATATATGTATACACACATGTATATATTTTATAAATAAATGAAAATATAGTAATATTATTATACATTATACTGATGAAAAGGATTTTGCAACTATAAAGGCTAAATAATAATAAAATATACCTTTATTGTAAATTCCATATAGCTATTTGATTCTCAAAGAATGCTGTAGTTGTTTTTCACCAATTGCATATCTGTAGCCAACTTTTAGTTACAATTAAAGAACAAGTATAGTTTGGATATGAATGTGGTTGACATTTTTATTTATGTTAACAAGTGAGAAGCAGAAAGGCAAAGATATATGTTGTTAATGTACTTGTTCATCACGATGTGACTGAATTCTTTGATCCATGAGAAAATCCATGTGAAAGAACTTGTCCAGCCTCAAGTCACATGCAGGCTAAATCATCAGCACAAAGTAATTATAGTAACTGTAGTCACAGTGATAGTGGACAAGTTTTGAGCATTTAGTATATTCCAGGCAATATGGTAAATTCTTCACATGACTTAACTCATTAATTGAAACTACAGTCTGACGTAAGTTACAGACAGTGTCTTATAGCTCAAATCTCATGATTCTCAATTCTTTTTTCTATCCTTTGCCCTTCTCTGCCATTCCACATTTCCCAGGCCTTCCTTATGGAGCATTCTTAGCATTGGCCCCCACAGTCCATACATCATTTAGCTAGAGATTAACTACTTACTACAGTGGAGCAAGCCTTTGGGACTGAACTCTGGTACTAGGTGGAATTCAAACTGCAGATCACCCAACCAGTAGCTCTGTTAATTCTGATAAATGGCTTTTCTTTGTGTCAGTTTTCCCATATGTAAAATGGACTATGGAGTAAAATTGTTTCTAGTTTGTAGTATAGTTTGAAAGATTAAATAAATCAATTCATATTAAATGTTAGATAAAATGCCAGGCATACGGTGAATACTCATTAAATTAGCTATTATTTGAATCCATAAGGCTCAGGTTCTGCTGGTGCCTCCTCAGCTGATCACCCTCTGGCCTTGTCTACCCATTTTTTCCCCCTCAGTCACATCATTTTTAGAGTTTAAGTATTTTAGTCACACCTTCTTAGACTACAGCACATGGGCTGTCTCTGCTGAAAGACAAAAATGGTTCATTATCAGGAACTGACTCCCTGTCATGAAACAACATCAACAGCAATAAATTTTCAAAGCAAACCTCTGATCATCTGTTAGAGGATTAACATTAACTACCATCCTCACACTTTACTGTGGATCTTTTTATCTAGAAAGCAACAGTAGGACATCCCTGTCTCTGGCTGTGATCTGCCATTTATGTGTTTCTTCTTTAAAGTTCTTCTCAATACTCATTTTCAATTGATTTTACCTCTGTGACATTTTCAGGTTTATGTTTGTCAACAGAGTGTGATTTACTGTTGAATTCACCATTTTGGGATAGGGAAGTGGACTAATCCTGATTTCGATGATAAAATTAGCATCTTTAATTAACCAGCTCAAAAAAAAATTTAAGAGCCTATAATTTGCTCCTCTCTGGACAGGGTTGTGGTTGTTTAGAATTGAAAATGATGTTTACAATGTAATAAAAATTCAAGAAAGGATGACACCAAGTTAAGTTTAATTGATAGAAAGAATAAATCATCTGGATAATAATTTGATATACATCACCTAGAGAATAGGAGTAGGTTTCCATTTTTGGTTTTCTTGTTTATTTAAACATAACTGCATTGGATTATAATAGATTGATTCAGCTTGTTGTTTTAGTTGTTTGAAAAATCTGCTATAATTATTTTAACTATTTTGATGAAATTCTTAAATTAGATAAAGAATATTAACAACATGGGTGAACTGGGTAGCTCAGTTGGTTGACCGTCTGACTTCAGCTCGGGTTGTAATCTCACCTTTTATGAGTTCAGATCCCACGTTGGGCTCTGTGCTGACAGTTCAGAGCCTGGAGTCTGCTTTTGATTCTGTCTTCCTCTTTCTCTGCCCCTCCCCCACTTGTGCTCTGTTTCTCTCAAAAATAAATAAAACATTAAAAATTGTTTTAGGGGTACAAATAACTGAATGGTATTTGATCACTACTGTGGGTGAAAGAAGCATGACATCAGAGAAACAGCAAATTCTTAATGTTGGCTGGATAAGGTCATGTTATTATACACATATATACAGTTCAAAAGGGAATGCTTATGGTTGGGATATGCTGTGTGGACAAAGAAGTCTATTATGCTTCAGGGCCTGTAAATAATATGAAAAAGACTGCAAAGATTAATCACACAACAGCAAATGAAGTATATCTCTGACTTAAGAGAATTCAACTTTTAGGAAATAGTTTTTAATTAGAATTTTTAATAACTTGCATCTATCTCCTTCATGGGAACATATTTTAAGTGGACATAGAACTTTAATCATTGTTTAATAAAGCTATATGCACATTGCTTTCCTAGATTGAATTGCCTTCTCTGGAATTCTTTTGTTTCCATTAGAATTAGTCACAATTACCCCTCTGCTGCATTTTAGACAGTGACAATTCAATTAATGCTTTCCAGGTGTCCATGTGCTGCCCTGCACCTCAGCCCTCCATATCTGTATTGTACCACATGATTTATTACCATCAGTAGTAAGTGGCCAGAAATGATATCTCACTTCTTGGTAAAAGCATGAGTGTTAGAAACCTTCCCCCTTTAGTCATTGAGTTGACTAGTTGCTTATTCAGGCAACTAGTAAAGGGAGGCTCCAATATGGTAGACCTGCAAAATGGAAACATAGTGCCTTCACTGTTAAGAGAGAGCCACCTCACATGCATGTTTCTGTGTGATATGATTAGAAAGAAACCTTTATTATGTTGACTTGTGGATATTTTAGGATTTATTTGCTACCATAGGATGATCTGTTATTAGAGCAATCTACAGGCACACTGTCACGTTAATAGTAGGGGTTAAAATGGAGTCACTTGTTTTTTGATCTTGAAAATCTACTCCTGGCACTATATCCCAAGAAGAAATATAGAATGATGTAAATACTACTTTTAGCCACTAAAACTGTATTTACTCTATGATGCCAATTCTAGTCTTAAAAACACTACACATTGCTACTCATATTTACATTGCAAATATATATTGCAAAAGTTAGGAAGAAATATACAAAATTATTCAATTATTCTGTCCTAGTTTTGTTACTAGGACAGAAGATGGTAATAGAAATTATAGGATTTTTTTAATTTAAAAAATTTTCAGGGCACCTGGATTACTCACTCAGTGGAGCCTCCAACTCTTGGTTTCATTCAGGTCATGATCTCACAGTTCTTGAGTTGGAGCCCTGCATTGGGCTTATGCTGGCAGTGTGGAGCCTGCTTGGGATTCTCTCTCTCTTTCTCTCTCTCTTTGTAAATAAATAAACTTGAAAATAAATAAATAAATAAATAAATAAATAAATAAATAAATAAATAAGAATTATCTATTTTTCATATTCCATTTAAAAATATAACTTTTAGGGACACTTGGATGGCTCAGTAGGTTAAGCACCTGACCAGCTTAGGTCATGATCTTGTGGTTTGTGAGTTTGAACCTCACGTTGGCCTCTATGCTGACAGCTCACAACCTGGAGCCTGATTCACATTCTTTGTTCCCCACTCTCTCTGCTCCCCTCCCACTCATACTCTCTCTGTCTCTCAAAAATAAACATTAAAAACAAGTAAATAAATAAAAATAAAAGCATAGCCTTTGTAATTAGGAAATGAAACAACAAATGTCGTAAAAGAAACTTTTTAAAAGATCAAGCATAACCCAAGGAGGATAAGTAGATGGTGAATGAACACCTGCAGATATGTTCAACATAATTAGCCATTAGGGAAATACAGATTAAAACCATGCTACAGTACCACTATACACTTATTAAAATGGCTAAGTTTAAACATTTATATTGACAGTACTAATTGCTAAATCTGTAGAAGAATGAATTCTCATACATTTCTAGTAGGAATGTAAAATGGTACAGGTATTTGGGGAAAATTAGGGGCATTTTTTTTCATAACTTTAATGTTGGGTTACTTACGGTATGACCCAGCAATCCCACTCCTGGGTATTTACCTTAAAAACATGAAAACTTCTAATCACACAAACTTTTGTGGTGACTCTAGACACAAAACCTGAAAGTGACCCAATGGGGACTTCAGTGGGTGACTAGATAAATGGTGGCACATCCATAGAATGTAATACTTATCAGCAGTAAAAGGGAATGATACCAATGTACACACAAGAGTATGGATTCATCAAAGGCATGATACTAAGTAAAGGAAGCCATTGTCAAAAGGCTTCCTGTATGATAGCATTCATATGCCTTTCTTGAAAAGACAAACCTGTGTGACAAAGATGTTGACAGATAAGACCAGTTACCAGGTGTTAGAGGTGGGAGAAGGGTGTGACTCTAAAGTTACAGTACTAGGAGGTATTTGGGGTAATGAAATTGTTCAGTATCCTGTTATACAAATGTACATGAGTTAAAATTGATAGAACTCTGTACAAAACAAGCCAATTTTATTCCCTGTTAATTACCAATAAAATAAAAAATAAAACAAATCAGAAACAAAGTGAATAACTCCCATCCTTCAGGCTCTACCGTCCCTCCAACACCTACTTTTCAAGTTCACTGCAGTCAGCATTGAGTTATCCTTTTCTTCCTCTGAAAGGGTGTTACTGAGTATGTCATTTATCATTTGGTTCTTATCAACAATAGAATTCACTTCCTTGATCAATAATAATACTTAGAATAACAGTGTTTACTGCCTACATCATTTATCATCGGACATTTATCAGTAATTGCTTTTGCACTTTTGCTCACCTCTCTCAGGTGGGCACATATTATTTTTCTAGGAAAAATGGACTAGCATTTATTATTATGTACAATACTATTCTATGTGTAGAATGCATTTCATCATTTATGTCATCATTTATTCAAAACGAGTTAATGAGATACTAGTATTTCCAATTATTTGCGTAAGGAAGCTGAATCTTGTAAAATTACAGGAAGTGTCTAGAGACACACAAATAGTAAGAGGCAGAGCTATAGGTCATGAACAGGCCTGGCTGACTCACAAGCCCATGATCTTTCCTCTATACCAGTGTGCTGCTCCACAGCCGTTTGGTGTGTTATCAAAGGTGGAGAATATGCCTTACACTTCAGAAACCCCATTAGTCTTCAAGGAATTCTGGACATTGGAATGGAAAAATATATATGTTTAGTTTTGTTCTGTCAGATTGTTTTAAGGTGTTCAACTCTAGTTAGGGTGCACACTTACTTCTCAGATAGCAATTACGTCCACTTGTTGGACTTAATGTTGCCATGGGTGAGGTAGTTAAGCTGCTGTGAATAGTGGATAAAATTATATATAGGTTGCAAGTGCAAAGGCTAGGTTTGTTTCTTAATAATTAAATCAGAAATTGGGAATGACATAGAAAACAAAGAATAGGGGAAAAAAAGACCTAAGAATGATGAGAATTGAGCTCAAATGCCATACAGCATTTACTGTAAGTAATTAAACAGTTCTCTCTTCTGTTTTTGGAATGTTACTAGGTGGTAGCATCCTTTGGAGACTGAGAAAATAATCAACTCTAATTATTTCTCTGTGTTTTATAGTTCAAATGAGGAACCTCAGTTGAGAAAGACCAGTGGTTGGGAATGTGGGGTAGTAGGAGAGAGTACCATGACTTTCTGTGCAAGGGAAAGGAGTATGGGATAGGTAGAAAGGGGAAAGTACAGCAAGTGAAAAGGGAGACCAGTACTATGCCTAGATCTGTGTGTTGGTCATGGTAGTGGACACTGCTTTCATCCTGCTCTTTCTGCTCCCAGTATGTCATTACTAGATGAGGAAAACCTGAGTTTGATTAGGAATATGTTCCTGGGGTCAGTATCAAAGGCTTAAATTTCTTTTGCATCAGCTCTGGGCAAAGTAGGTCTCCAAGGGCTGCTTTATTTGCTGGGGGATTTGCTAAGGTAAAAATATAGGAAAAATAAAACTGCCCAGAAAGTTGTACATCTACAAATAAACCTGCACCAAAGTGTAAAGTCAGGGTTTTTCTCTGAAATCCCTCCTCTTAATATCTTGCTGCTGCTGCTCAAATATTCAGAAGTCCACTAAAACTGATCCATGAATTCAGCAAAGTGGCAGGATACAAAATCAACGTACAAAAATGGGTTGCATTTTTATACACCAATAATGAAGCAACAGAAAGAAAAATCAAGAAACTGATCTCATTCGCAATTTCACAAAAAACCATAAAATACCGAGGAATAAACCTAACCAAAGATACAGGAGATATGTATGATGAAAACTATAGAAAACTTATGAAGGATATTGAAGAAGACACAAAGAAATGGAAAAAGATTCCATGCTCATGGGTCGGAAGAATAAATATTGTTAAAACGTCATTACTACCCAAAGCAATCTACACATTCAATGCAATCCCAATAAAAATTGCACCAGCATTCTTCTCAAAACTAGAACAAACTATCCTAAAATTTGTATGGAACCACAAAAGACCCCGAGTGGACAAAGTCATATTGAAGAAGAAAACCAAAACGGGAGGCATCACCATCCCAGACTTGAGCCTCTACTACAAAGCTGTAATCAGCAAGACAGTGTGGTATTGGAACAAAAACAGACACACAGACCCATGGAATAGAATAAAGAACTCAGAATTGGACCCACACATGCATGGCCAATTAATCTTTGACAAAGCAGGAAAGAGTATCCAATGGAAAAAAGATAGCCTCTTTAACAGATGGTGTGGGGAGAACTGGACAGCAACATGCAGAAGAATGAAACTAGATCATTTTCTCACACCATACACAAAAATAAACTCAAAATAGATAAAGGACCTGAACGTGAGACAGGAAACCATCAAAACCCTAGAAGAGAAAGCAGGAAACAACCTCCTTGACCTCAACTACAGCAATTTCTTACTTGACACATCCCCAAAGGCAAGGGAATCAAGAACAAAAATGAACTATTGGGACCTCATCAAGATTAAAAGCTTCTGCATAGAAAGGAAACAATCAAAACTAATAGGCAACTGACAGAATGGGAAAAGATAGTTGGAAATGACATATCAGATAAAGGGCTAATATCCAAAATCTGTAAGGAACTCACAAATTCCACACCTGAAAAACAAATAATCCAGTGAAGAAATGGGCAGAAGACATGAACAGACACTTCTCCAAAGAGGACATCCACATGGCCAACAGATGCATGAAACGATGCTCAGCACCCCTCCTCAACAGGGAAATACAAATGAAAACCACACTGAGATACCACCTCACGCCAGTCAGAGTGGCTAAAATGAGCACATCAGGAGACTATAGCTGTTGGCGACGATGTGGAGAAACGGGCACCCTCCTACACTGTTGGTGGGAATGTAAGCTGGTACAGCCCCTCTGGAAAACAGTGTGGAGGTTCCTCAGGAAACTAACAATAGAACTCCCCTATGACCCAGCAGTAGCACTGCTAGGAATTTTCCCAAGGGACACAGGAATGCTGATGCATAGGGGCACATGTACCCCAGTGTTCACAGCAGCACTCTCCACAATAGCCAAAACATGGAAAGAACCTAAGTGTCCATCAACGGATGAGTGGATCAAGAAGATGTGGTTTATCTGTACGATGGAATACTACATGGCAATGAGAAAGAATGAAATCTGGCCATGTGTCGCAACGTGGATGGACCTTGACGGTGTTATGCTGAGTGAAATAAGTCAGGCAGAGAAGGACAGGTACCATATGTTTGTACATATAGGTGGATTAGGAGGAATTTAGTGGAGCACCATGAGGGAGAAGAAGGGGGAAAATAGTTGGAGAGAGGGAGGGAGGCAAACCATGAGAGACTCTTGAATAGTGACAACAAACTGAGGGCTGATGGGGTTGGGGGGGTGGGGGGGGATGGGCATGGAGGAGGGCATTTGTTGGGATGCACACTGGGTGTTATATGGAAACCAACTTGACAATAAACTATTTAAGAAAAAAAATATTCAAAAGTCCCAAATAACAGACTTTGTGATTCGTTGTTTCCTAGACACTTCACTGTCACTGTTAGAGGCTTTTGGTCCCCTCCCCCACCTTGATGTTATTTCATTCACATTGCAAGTGGCTGCTTTATTGTCACTTTTCCCTCTCGCCTTAGCATCTGCCTTTGCATACTAAGTTTTCCCAGATTTCCTTTATACAGCATCTTTATGTTTTATACAATGTGGTAGTTTGTTTATAGTGGTCCCAAAGCCCATTTTCTTTTTCAACCCGTATTTTCGACATAGAATGTTTTTATTTTCTTTCTTCATGCCACTGGTGTCACGTCTTAACTTTTTATCATTGGCATGTGTAATTAATTTGCTACTTACATTTTTTGGTTCATTAACAAAAGACATTAAACAAATGTACCATATGTTACAACTTAATCTGTAACTTTCCATTTTTATTTTTTTTGAGTCTTGACATTTTCTGTTTTAAACATTCACCCTTAAAGGCTCCTGACCCTCATGCCAGCTGTAAGTATGTGGCTGACATTTTATGGGAGGTAGATTCCAGTCTGTGTTATTTGTGGGAACGTGGGGGGAAAGCCCTGGCCTCAGAATAGCATTCCCTCTAGCATGATTTTTACTTTAAAAAATTACCTGGAATTCTGTCAGCTGGGGAGATGGATGTATGTAGAAAATACTCTCCTCATATATAGAGTACTCTTGGAGCATTAACAGGGCTCTAGCCTTGATGAACCAGACTAGACAGTAGCTTGAAGTTTCAAGTAGACCTAAGGAGAAGTACCTTTTGGATGGAGGGAGAGAAGTGAAAGTGACTTGTGGAATTGTGCTGTGTCCTGGTGTGATGGGGGGGGAAGCACAGAGACCCCTGTGCTTGGAAAGGGGAAAGAGGAGAAATAAAGGAAGACACCAGGAGATGAGAAAATTGGAAGTAAGAGGGCACCAAATGATGAATGTTCTGGTAATTTTTCCTAGAACTCAGAGTCCAGGGACAAAGGAGACAAGTTGTACTTTCCATGGCTTAGAGATCAGTTTCTGCCTCAGCCTTCCAGATTGACAATCTAGTGAGAGGCAGCTTTCATTTACAGCAGTCTTGCAGACTAGATAGTTTATGAACACCAAAAATGCTTTATACACACAGTCTCTCATGTATGTATTGTGTGTCCATCTTTTTACATGGAGAGCTGGATTGACAAGTTGCAAAGGAATTTTTGAGTTCAGAATGTTAAGTATAAATCTTCATGGTCAGCAGCACTGGACCTAGTACCTGCCCTGGGCAAATCTGTATATTCCTAGTTGCCTGAAGCTTTTCTTATAATAGGTCAGGGATAGGTACACATAGAGATCTGTGGATTTACCAGAGACTCTAGGAGAAAGTCAAGATTCCTGAAAAGTGACCTTTAGCAAAAAAGAGAACCAGAAAAAAATCTACACAGAAAGGTAGTAAGAAATCTTGCCTGTCTTAACTGTGGCTCTGATAGAGGGAAAAGTTCCATGACAATTTGTAACTATGAGCTGGGTCTCACAATCGTTTGGGAGCCAGAATCCACTTTACCTATGTGACCCAAAGAAACCCCAAGTCAAGTATCTTGTTTAACCAGGTTATCCAAATAGAAGTCCTGTCTAGAGGATTACACCCTCAATTCAAGCTTAAGAGAAACCCGATAGGGAAAGTCTTTGTAAAAATGACCTCCTCTCTCTCTGTCTCTCTGTCTCTGTCTCTCTCTCTGTCTCTCTCTCTCACATACACACAAACACACACACACACCACCAACAACAATCACAAAACAGTTGGAGAAATGAGCGACTATTGGTGAGCATTAACTAGAAACAAACGATTGCAGAAGTAGAACATTGAAGGCCTCAGTATTAGATATAAAAATAGATTATAAAATTAGCATTCATGATAAGTGTAAAAAGATAAGGGGTTAATATCAGTCTATTCTGTGCAGCGGATGTGAAAAAATGAAACTATAAGAAATGAATATTTTAATAAGTGAAATTAGAAACTCATAGCCTTCTGCATTTTTGTTGAAAGTACAAATAATGTATCAAGGGTGTATAATTCAGCAATTCCTAATTTACATATAGAACAAAGAATAACAAAGAGCAGAGGTTTTCATGGGAAGGGCCCTGAAAGCTAACTTGTGGCTAGCACCGTATTTCTCGGTCTTGCTTCATCAAAAGGATCACCTTACCACTGTTTCAAGAATAGAATCTTGAGCTTCACCATAGAAATTTTTAGTTCCAGTTAGTTAACATATAGTGTAATATTAGTTTCACAGGTACATTATAGTGACGCGACACTTCCATACAATACCTGGTGCTCATTACAAGTTCACTGCTTAACCACCATCACCCATTCAACCTACCCCTCCACCTACCTCCCCTCTGATAACAATTTGTTCTCTATAGTTAAGAGCCTACTTCTTGATTTGCCTCATTCCCTTTATTCCCTTTGCTCATTTATTTCGTTTCTTTAATTCCACATATGAGTGAAATAATACGGTATTTATCTTTCTCTGGCTGATGTTTTTTCACTTAGCATAATACTCTCTAGCTCCATCCTCATCATTGCAAGGTCATGCAACGTCATCATTGTCATCCTCATCCAATGACATGGTAAGATGTCATTCTTTTTTTTGTAGCTAAGTAGTATTTCAGTGTGTGTGTGTGTGTGTGTGTGTGTGTGTGTGTGTGTACACCACATCTTTTCCATATATCGGGCAATTAGTATTTGGGCTCTTTCCGTAATTTGAATTTCGTTGAGAATGCTGCTATAATTATCAGTGTACATGTATCCCTTTGAATTAGTGTTTTTGTATTCTTTGAATAAATACCTAGTGCTAGTGCTAGATCATAGAGTAGTTCTATTTTTAACTTTTTGAGGAATCTCCATACTGCTTTCCAGAGTGGTTGCACCAGTTTGTAGTCCCACCAACCCTGCAAGAGGGTTTCCCCTTTCTCCACATCCTCACCTACACCTGTTGTTTCTTGTGTTGTTGATTTTAGCCATTCTGACAGGTGTAAGGTGATATCTCATTGTCATTTTCAACAAATGTTGTTGGGAAAACTGGATGGCAACATGCAAAGAATGAAACTGGACCACTTTCTTACATCATATGCAAAAATAAATTCAAAATGGATTAAAGACCTAAATATGAGGGGCGCCTGGGTGGCTTAGTTAGTTAAGTGTCCGACTTTTGCTTAGGTCATGATCTCACGGTTCGAGGGTTCGAGCCCCGCGTCGGGCTCTGTGCTGACTGCCAGCTCAGAGCCTGGAGCCTGTTTCAGTCTGTGACTCCCTCTCTCTCTGACCCTCCCCTGCTCACGCTCGCTCTCTCTCTCTCTCTCTCTCTCCCTCTCTTAGAAATAAATAAAACATTTAAAAAAATAAATAAAGACCTAAATATGAGACATGAACCTGTTCAAGTCCTAGAGGAGAACACAGGCAGTAACCTGTTTAACATCTACCATACCACCTTCTTTCTAAATAAGTCTCCTGAGACAAAGGAAACAAAAGCAAAAATAAAAAGCTACTGCACAGTGAAGGACACAAACAACAAAACTATGAGGCAGCCTATGGAGTGGGAGAAGATAGCTGCAAATGATATATTTGATAAAGGGTTAGTAAATATGTAAATAACTTCTAAAACCCTATACCCCAAAAGTGAATATTCCATTAAATAATGGACAGAAGACATGAATAGACATTTTCAGAAGAAACCATACAGATAATCAACAGACACATGAAAAGATAATCCAGGAAATACAAATCAAAACTACGGATTTTTTAATCAGAATTTTCAGTGTTAGCAGCTTGGAATTAATCATATCACATGTTTGTTATGATCAGACAAGTTTTAAAAAACATATGCTATGGCAAAGGAAACAATCAATGATATGAGCAACCAACAGAATGGCAACCGATGGAATGGGAATAGGCAACCAACGGAATGGGAAAAGATAGTTGGAAATGACATATCAGATAAAGGGCTAGTATCCAAAATCTGTAAGGAACTCACCAAACTCCACACCCGAAAAACAAACAATCCAGTGAAGAAATGGGCAGAAGATATAAACAGACACTTCTCCAAAGAGGACATTCACATGGCCAACAGACACATGAAACCATGCTAAACGTCCCTCATCACCAGGGAAATACAAATCAAAACCACACTAAGATACCGCCTCACACCAGTCAGAGTGGCTAAAATGAACAAATCAGGATACTCTAGATGCTGGTGAGGATGTGGAGACACGGGCACCCTCCTATACTGTTGGTGGGAATGTAAACTGGTGCAGCCCCTCTGAAAAATAGTGTGGAGGTTCCTCAAAAAATTAACACTAGAACTTCCCTATGACCCAGCAATAGCTCTGCTAGGAATTTACCCAAGGGATACAGAAATGCTGATGCACAGGGACACGTGTACCCCAACGTTCATAGCAGCACTCTCCACAATAGCCAAATCATGGAAAGCGCCTAAGTGTCCATCAACAGACGAATGGATCAAGAAGTTGTGGTTTATCTATACCATGGAATACTACATGGCAATGAGAAAGAATGAAGTCTGGCCATGTGTAGCAATATGGATGGAACGAAAGGGTATTATGCTGAGTAAAGTAAGTCTGGCAGAGAAGGACAGATACCTTATGTTTTCACTTGTAAGCGGAATAGGCAAAACTTAACGGAGGACCATGGGGGAGAGGTAGGGGAAATAATAGTTAAGGAGAGGGAGGGAAGCAAACCCTAAGAGACTCTTGAATACTGAGAACAAACTGAGGGTTGATGGGAGTGGGGGAGAGGGGAAGTGGGGGGATGGGCATGGAGGAGGGCACTTGTTGGAATGAGCATTGGGTGTTATATGGAAACCAACTTGACAATAAACTATAAAAACAAAACAAAAACAACAACAAAGCATGTGCTTAGAGCAGTGATATTCAAAGTGTGGCCCCTGCCCCGACAGTATTAGTTTCACTAGAAAACAGTTAGGAAGGCAGATTCTCAGACTCCACTCAAACATACTAGATGAAAAGCCAGCAATCTATGGTCTGTAAGACCTATAAGTGATTTTGATGTACATACAACTTTAGAACTGTTGTGCCAAATTACTCTCTGGCTCTAGAATTAATGGAAAATTAGTTTTGCTGGTCTGCACATGTCAAATAGAAGAAGTGAAATAAACAAGAAATGGACACAATTTTCTTGATCTCCACAGTCAAAAGTACTCTCTTAAACCTCTGGTAGCCCACAGAATTTTTCATATCCCTTTAATACCTTCTTTTTCTGTTCTTTACCTCCTCTTTCCCTGTCACCTCCTGCATATCCTTTAAGTTTCAGTGTAAGTAAATGGTTCTCAGATTTTAACATAGGGGCCACACTTTGGAGCACAACTGGTTGAATGCTATCACCTAACCCATGCCCTATGCTAAGTCACCTGTTGCCTCTTTTTTTTTCTTTTTTTTTTCCCCCGTTTTATTTGAGTGCATTTGACATACAGTGTTAGTTTCAGGTGTACTCCCCTGTTGCTGCTTATGCCAGCATCTTGCTCTTCTCTTTCATAGAATTAAGACAAATGGAAACACAGTAATTATTTATAATGATTCACTCATGATCTTTCCTCTTTGCTGAACTCTAAGCTCAGTGAGGGCAAACGCCATGTCTGCTCTGTTCACATTGGTTATTCTAAAGCCAAGCACAGAGCCTGTCACAAGAAGGTTGTTGGTAAATATTTCCCAAACAAGTGAATAGATGCCTTTATTTGCTTGCTGTTTGCCTCCTACCAGAAGTTCTGGACTAACCTTGCTGAGCTGGTTGCACTCAAAGCAACTCTCTAATCTGTGCGGTGTTAAGGGAAGAAAGGGTTAGAAGCACATATTCCTTTTGTGGTCATGCCTATTTACTTTTTAATTAAAAAAATACATACTTTCCATTTATCCTTTGTGTGTATATTTAGTTGTGACCTTTGGATATTCTTTTTACTGTTTTATCTGTTTTCTTTTAGGAATACTGTTTATCTCTGCATTCCCTTATTACATTGTTGTTTAAATACCATGAACTAGGAGGCAGTGTGGTAGAATGTGTGCGTTTTGAGCATGGGCACTTTGGATAATCTCTTAGTTTCCAACCATAGGCTTTATAGGTAATTAGCATGGGTGGAAGCCAAGAGACAGGTCCTAGAAGGACTTAGGAATTGAAAACTTCAAGAAATTTTGAAGATGGAAGTGCAGATGAGGCTGGCAAGCTTTAGTTAAAAGATGTTAATTAGAAGGAAAGCCTCTTGAGATTTCCCTCTCTATACTATAAGCTTTTGAGGGGACGTTTGGCCCGAATTACTTGAGGCTATTTTTTATAATGTGGCGAAATGTACACATTCTCTGCCTTCAAATTTGAAGCTCATGCCTCAAAATTGAAGTAACCAGGTTACCCGTAAGGTCCTATAGACATGTATTTAAAGGGTCAGTACCAGAAAGCTTTTAACAGCTGTCTGTGAAGAACTGAAGTATACAAACAATTTAAATATTGTATTTATATGTAGATAACCAGTTTTCCAAGACCATTTATAGAAAAGGCTCTTCTTTACTAATTGAATGAATTTGGCAACTTTGTCAGAAATTATCTGACCATATATGCAAGGGTTTATTTCTGGGCTTTGTACTGTTCCGTTGGTCTGTGTGTGTGTCTGTCTTTATGTCAGTGTCATATTATTTGATTACTGTACATCTGTAGCTTTGCAATAAGTTTAGAAATCACAAAGTGTGAGTCCTCCAGGTTCGTTTTCCATATTGTTTTAGTGATTTGGGAGCCTTTGAATTTTGTTATGAATCTTAGGATAAGGTTTTCTGCTTCTGAAAAAAAAAAATCTGTGAGGTTTTGATAAGGATTGCATTGAATCTGTAAAGCATTTTGTGGAGTATTGACATCTTAACAATTTAAAGTTTTCTAATGAACATGGGATGTGTTCCATTTATTTACATGTTCATTTCTTTCAGCAGTGTTTTGCCATTTTTATTAACTTCCTTGGTTAAGTTAATTTCTAAGTATTTTATTCTTTTTGATGCTATTATAAATGAATGTGTTCTGATAATTTCATGTTTTCAGATTATTCATTGTTGGTGTATGGAAATTTAACTGATTTTTGCCTCTTAACTGCATATCCTGCTGCTTTGCTGAATTCATGTACTAGTTCTAACAGCTTTTTTGTGGAGTCTTCAGAGTTTTCTCCATAAAGATCATATCACCTGCAAACAGAGATAATTTTATTTCTTCCTTTCCATTTTGGATACCAGGTATTTATTTGTCATTCATTCATTCTTTTTTTTTTTTTTTTTTGCTTAGTTGCTCTTACTAAAACTTAGTACGTGGTACGTGGACATGAACTAGTAAGAGCATCCTTACCTTGTTTCTTATCTTAGAGGAAAAGCTTTCAGTCTTTCACCATTAAGATGTTTACTATGGGTGGGGCACCTGGGTTGCTCAGTTGGTTAAGTGTCTGACTTCGGCTCAGGTCATGATCTCACAGCTTTGTGGGTTCAAGTGCTGCGTAGGGCTCTGTGCTGACAGCTCAGAGCCTGGAACCTGCTTTGGATTTTATGTCTCTATCTCTCTCTCTGTCCCTCCCCCATTCACATTATGTCTCTCTCTCAAAAATGAATATACATCTAAAAAAAAATTTTTTTAAAGGTGTTTACTCTTGGCTTTTCCTAGTTTTCTTCTGTTCCTAGTTTGTTGACTCTCTTCATCATGGAAAGGTGTTTAATTTTGTCAGATGTTTTTCTCCATCAACTGAGATGGTCATGTGTTTGTTTTTCCCTCATTCATTGTGTTGAAAAGGTGCACCACATTGGTTATCATATGTTGAACTATTCTTGAATTCCAGGAATAAATCTCAATGATTAGAGTGTATAATCCTTTTATATGCCACTGAATTCTTTTTTTTTTTTTTTAATGTTTTATTTATTTCTAGGAGAGAGAGAGCATGAGCAAGGGAGGGTCAGAGAGAGGGAAACACAGAATTGGAAACAGGCTCCAGGCTCTGAGCTGGCTGTCAGCACAGAGCCCGACGCGGGGCTCAAACCCCCGAACCGTGAGATCATGACCTAAGCGAAAGTCCAACGCTTAACTGACTAAGTCGCCCAGGCGCCCCTATATGCCACTGGATTCTGTTTGCTAGTATTTTGTTAAGAATTTTTATGTCAACATTCATTAAAGATATTGGTCTGTAGTTTTCTTATACACTTTTAGGCTTTGGTATTAGGGTTATACTAGCTTCATAGAATGATTTAGGAAATTTCCCTTTCCTTCAATATTTTGCAAAAGTTTGAGCAGGATCATAGTTCTTTAAATATTTTGTAGAATTTACAAGTAAAATAGGGCTTTTGTTGTTGGGAAATTTTTGATTACTGATTTAACCTCTTTACTAGTTATAGGTCCAATCAGGTATTATTGTTTGGGAGAGATTATTTTTTAATACTGATTCAGTCTTCTTACTAGTTTTGGGTTCAATTAGATTTTACTTCTTCATGATTTAGTCTTGGTAGATTATGTGGTCTAAGAATTTGCCTATTTCATCTAGCTTACCCAGTTTTTTGGCATACAGTTGTTCTTAGTACTCTTGTATAATCCTTTTATTTCTGTACACTTGATAGTAATGTCTCCATTTTCATTACTGATTTTTGTAATTTGGATTTTTCTCTCTGTTTTAGTCCATTTAGCTAACAGTTTGTGAATTTGTTGCTCTTTTCAAAGAACCAAAATTTGGTTTCTTTTTTTTTCTCTTTGTTTTTGTGTTCTCTGTTTTATCACTATAATCTTTATTATATCATTTCTTCTGTTAACTTTGGGTTTAATTTGTTCTTCTTTTTCTAGTTCCATAAGGTATAAAACTAGGTTGATTTGACATCTATTTTGTTGTTTTTAATATAAGCATTTATAACTATAAATTTTTCTCTCAGCACCGCTTTCACTAAGTCCCATAAATTTCTGTACATTATGTTTCATTTTCATCCATCCTAAGTATTTTCTGATTTCGCTTATGTTTTTCTTTGATGCATTTGTCATTTAAAAGTGTATTATTTAATTTTTATAAATTTCTAGATTTTTCAATTTTACTTTTGATACTGATTTTTAACTTCATTCCATTGTGGTCAGAGAAATGCTTTGTATAGTATCTGTTTTTAAATCAATTAAGGCTTGTGACCTAACATACGGTCTCTCCTGGGAAATGTCCCATGTGTATATGAGGGGAATATGACTACTGTTACTGTTGGATAAAGTGTTCTCTATTTGCCTCTTCGATCTAGTTGGCTTATTGTGTATTTAAGTCCTCTACTTTCTCATTTATCTTTTCTCTGGTTTTTCTATCCATTATTGAGACTGGAATATTGAAATCTCCTACTGTTATTATAGAATTATCTATTTCTTCCTTCAATTCTGTCAGTTTTTGTTTCATTTTTACTTTTTGTTATTAGATGCATAAATGTTTTAATTGTTATATCTTCTTGCTATATTTGAGACACTATAGAAAAAGCAGGAAAGACTTAACTTCAGTAAAGCCACTGGTCTGAGGTAAGGGTTAAAAGTTTCCATCTATGGGGGCACCTGGGTGGCTAAGTTGGTTAAGCGCCGACTTCGGCTCAGGTCATGATCTCACAGCTCATGGGTTCAAGCCCCACGTCGGGCTCTGTGCTGACAGCTCAGAGCCTGGAGCCTACTTTGGATTCTGTGTCTCCCTCTATCTCTGCCGTTCCCTCATTCATGCTCGCTCTCTCTCTCTCTCTCTCTCTCAAAAATAAATAAACATTAAAAAAAAAGTTTCCATCTACTTAGAGGCAAATACTTCCTTCTGAGAAAGCATGAAAATAAAAGATAATAGCCATTAGGGAGTAATGGCTATCTGGGCAAAGTTAGAAGTAACAATTTAAAACGAGCTTGCAAAAGTTTTCTATTTTCAAGAGCCCTAAAAAAATGTCAACCATGAACAAGACATCCTGTGATTGTCTTGTGTTCACTGAAAGTAACATCCACAAAGTAATGACTGTGGGACTGAAGGGTGCTTCCCCATTCCCAGCCCCTCACCCTTTGGAAAAGTGCCTTTATAAGCCTTACATGCTACCTCTGCAGGAATGACATTCCTTTTTCTTGTTGGCTCCCTTGTCTACAAGCCATCTCTAGTAAACCCCTGTTCATTTCTATGACATTGAAACCCAAGAACCTCATATTTGGAGTCCAGTAATATATTGAACCTTTTATTATACGTCATGTCCTTCTTTGTTCCTTGTAAATTTTTTATTCAAAGTTTATTTTCTTTGACACTACTGTAGACACCCCTGCTTGGTTTTTGTTAGTCTTTTCCTGGGGATCTTTTTTCCATCCTTTACTTTCAGTCTATGTGTCTCTTTGAATCTGAAGTGTCTTTGTAGATAAACTGTAGTATGTTTTTTTAATCCTTTCTGCCAATTTCTGTCTTTTGTTTGAAGAGCTTAGTCCTTTTAACATTTAAAATAATTAATAAGGAAGGATTTGTCACTTTACTATTTTTTCTGTATACCTTATAGCTTTTCTGTCTCTTATTTCACACAGTACTATCTTCTTTTGAGTTTAGTTTATGTACTGAAACATTTAAGTTCTTTCCTCAATTCCTTTTGCATATTTTCTTTATGATTACCATAGGCATTGCATTTAACAGTGGTCACTTGTCCCTTTGTCTCTGCTTCTGTGATCAGAAGAGGCAACCAGCAATCAGAGCATAGATCCTCTAGTATTTGGAGCACATGGTCCTTTTTGCTCACCTTGGCCCTCACAATCAGTGTGCAAGCTGTTTCAGTAACTTATGCATAGCTGCCTGACATAGGATTTGTGTGAGGGTAGGGGCTACTGTCCTAAGAAGTGAAATTGACTGAAATTAACCACAGTTTATTATTCATTCCCTCCCCTGGAAGTTGCAAACCTTCAATGGACTCCAGAGTTCCAAAATTGTTACAGGAGATTCTGCTGGAATAATTGTTGTCTAGATGGAGAAAATTCCTTATGCTTCTAACTCTGTCATCTTCCTTGAAGAATTTCTTGCAATGAAAGTTTAAAGGAAGAAATCATGTCCATACTTAAAAGTGATTCATATTTCAATGTATTTCTAGACAGGCATTTAATTTTTTCACACTCTTCTATTTAACCCCTGATAACTTCTACTAGATTATTTTTATTTGTGATAGTTAGGAAAACGCTGAGAGTATGATAGGGTGTTAAATATACTTACGGGATTTGAAGAGAGAGAGAATACAAGGCACAAATATAAGGAACATTTTTAGAATAGTCTAAATAGCTTTATACAACATGGCCTCTATTTGCTCACACTGATTTCTTGCTAATGATGTTTTTGTTAGCTATTGAATGTATTTTGTAGTATTCTTCCTTGTATGCTCTGATTTAGAAATATCCAGCTACTTGCATTTAAATGAACAAACACACTTTCCTTTTATCACGTCTTTCTGCTTATAGATTTGGTATTTCCTATGTTTGTAATGTTCCTCTTCTTCATTACATTCAGCAGATTCCTGTGTATCCTTGAAGACTTGACATAAACTTTTTTAAATAAGTTTACATCTCCTTCCTTCTTTATGCAAGCAGTTACTATTTCTTTCTTCTGCTTTTATTTTCCAACATTTGTTCATACTTCTTTTATTTCATTATCATCCTGCACTGGTGATTATTTCCCCATTCTTTTTTCCATTTAGACTGAGAGAGTATCCATAAGGGAAAGGTTCTGTCTTATTCATATCAGATCCTTGATTAGAAAAGGGCGTACTCAGTAAATGGTGAAAAAGAGAGAATCAGTAAGTAACTTCCTTTCTGTAATATAAAGAAGCCAGGACCTTTGGAAAATATAAACATTGTGAAAATAAAATTTAAAATTGTGAAGAAACTAGTAATTAAAATATAATTAAACATATTTAGAAAGGACTGTCAATTACAGGAATTAAGAGATACAATTGTTTCCTGTGTAATTCCAGAGTAACCAAAATATAAAATAAATAGGACTTCGCTGCCCAAATAATCTGGAGACTTGGGTTCTTTACCCACTTTGCTGTTAGCTAGCTGTGTGCTTTGAACAAAAATAGGCATTCTAGGCCTCTCTTTTCTCACTCATAAAATTAGGGTGTCAAACTAAGGCCTCTGCTAGATGAAAATCATGTTGACTAGACCATTTCCCAAACTTTCTGGAAACTTAGCTAGTCTCTGATTGTCGTCTTTTCAGATAGCAGATGACAGCAGAGATTTACAGATGCACTTTGAATTCCCTAATGATAGGAAGTCGAGAAGGAAAGAGAACATTGGATGTTGCCAGATTGAGCAAAACAAATGCTTTTTGTTACTATTGAACCTTAGAGAGGGAGAATTCTCTCTGGAGAATCTTTAGACTACCCGTGTAAAATTTTTTTTTATTCAAATTAAAAAAAAAGTAAGTTTATGAAATCAATTTATTACCAATTTTTTAGAGACAGCTTTCATGGAATGACAATGGAAGAGAAGTTAACTTATTGTAAGTAAAATTTAATAACCGAGAACACATTGACAGGTATGAAAGGACACCTGGCCAGTGATTTATTGACATCTTCACATTATGTGGAAACAGATGGTGGTAATAAATCTGGAAAAGGACTTGAGATTAGAGATGAAAAATTTCCCTAAATATGGAGATAATAAAAGAATGAGACAGAGAAATCATATTTCTTGAACTCATAAGGCACTGAAGAGGTGGAAAATTCTATCTTTCTAATTGTGTGAACAGTGGTATATGACAATAAGTAGTCCAGAGCATCAAGTTATAGAAGATGGCAGAAGAGCATACATCATTGGCGTTTCTTAAGAGTTTTCATTTTTAGTACCACAGGATGAGTTATTAGCCCTTAACATTTTATGACATGACAGTTAGCGAGGTTTATTTTTGCATTTTGGCTCCAAGAATTATTTTCTTGTCAGGGAAGAATTTCTAATAGGAAGTATTTTTCTTAATTCTTAAAAGTGAAATTTTAACAAAAGGTTAAGTAATGAAGCAGCTTAGAGAAGAGGCTGATGGTATGAATTATCTGGCAGTGTGAAAGGATGCAGGTAAAGGTTTTCATGACCTTCAGTTTCTCAGTAATACACGTTAGTACCATCTCCCCTGATAAAGGGAATACACTGCAGAGATAGATTTTCTTGTTTGAAAGTCTTTTGCACGAGGCAGACAAGTAAAGTGCGGATATACATATCCCACTAATTACTAATTAATAATATGAATGTTCTTAGACAATAGAAACTACACTTCTGGAGGTCTTGGGCCAAGGGGAATGCTTGCAGAGGCAGAGAAGCAGAAGCCCAACTCTGTTTGGTGTTCAAGAAACTTAATAAAATCAGTAAAGATCAGACCTGCAAGGAAGATTACAGAGAGTGAGAAGCTATAATAGGGGCTACTTTGCTTTGCTTTAAGTAATCATGGCAACTATTGAGTGGAAACACAGCAGGTCAGAATTCAGACATTCCTCTCTGGTTCCCTTTACAATCTTTCATATCCTCTATCATCCATTCAAGTTAGGAAGATCAAGTCAATTTCTCTGTAGCATTGAGATTCATCCGTTTCAATCTCACTTGAGATTGAGCCATTTTCTCAATTTCACCCATTTGTGAACTGAAATTCCCTTGACAAGGTATAAGGACTTAATTGCTGTATAACAGCAGAAAAGACTACACACCTCACAACTTATGAAAAACTTTCATCGAATACTTTTCCTAAGATTGCATTCGTTTATATATGTACAGAGAAAGTTGGCATTTTTTCCTGATTACCTCCCAAATCTTTTGGTTATGTTGCAACTAAAATTTCTTTGATTGATGGCAATATATATTTCAGAGCTTAGGATTTCTAACAGTCACTCTTGGTAAGATAATAAGAGAAGAAAATTATTTTCACAAATCCTGAAAGATCCTTATATTTGTGTGTGTGTTTATTAATTCTTAAGAATGTAACTTACGGTTTTGCTATTAGATGTAATTATTCAAGGCCATCAAGGTATAGGAGATGTTTGGGATGAATGTCCATACATAATATCAGTAGCAGTTAGGCTTTTGGTTAAGAGCATTTGAGTATCTTTTCACTGGCATTCAAAATCCACGGATTTTACCATTTGTTCCATGAGCCCTGATGCTTAGTTTGATGTAAGGAGAGCCAGGTGTCACCTACATACACAATAGGGTTATGTTACAGAGAGAATTCTTGAGCTTCGAGAACTCAAGTCTTTTCTAATGGTCAGTGAGCCTTCCTGCCGTTTCCTTTGGAGGGCAACAGTACCTCTGTTAGTTTTCTTGCTTCCCCGTGTTCTTCTTCTTGGTCTTTTTTTTTTTTTTTTTAATTTTTTATTTCTAGTAGAGAGAGACAGCACGAGCAGGGGAGGGTCAGAGAGAGAGGGAGATACAGATTGAAATAGGCTGCAGGCTCTGAGCTGGCAGTCAGCACAGAGCCCGACGCGGGACCCGAACCCACGAACCGCGAGATCATGACCTAAGCGAAAGTCGGATGCTTAACCGACTAAGCCACCCAGGCGCCCCTTCCCCGTGTTCTTCTTGACAGCCCTGACTAGCATAGTGGCAAAATCATTGAATCTCACATGGGGTTATCTCATCACTTAGGTGCCCTGAGTTCAAATCACATGGTGTACAACTCTTGGATCTGATTAAGATAGTATTCAACTCCCACCCAGGTCACCGTGTCACCAGTTTGGATTTTGTGTTTGACTTATAAGAAATATAAGTATCTTCCTGCCAAATATTAAAAAAAAAGACATAACTTTGAACTTGATGGAATCTTACATTTTACCTCTCATGTATTTCCTATTTGTTTGAGGCACATAATTTTGCATAATAAATAATATCTGAGATTTGGAGGTTCATCATAGTTCTGTTTGGCTTACTCTCATATCTTTGAGGGTTTTTGACTGGCATTAATAAAATATGTTTGTTTTCAGAGGCCCTGTAACAATAATGTTCAGGAAACAATTTCTTTTTTAAGCTCAAGTAGCCGAGTAAAATATACATAAAAAGGAATAATATTCATTGAGTTTGTTTTCTTTACATGAATGACAGCTTTCCTCTCCCATCTTTCAAAAAGAATATAAATCCAAAGTGCAGTCAATAATTTCATTGAATGCTGAGTTTGTATTTCCCATTTTATCTTTTATCAGCTTTTTGGTAGATAGCTTATAAGATTTGTTTAATATGGTTTCAGAAATTTCTTGGATTCACTGATGGGTGTTTCTAAATAACTTACTGCTACCTAAAGTTACAAGAAATCTAAAAGGAGCTTTAAAAAATTCATTTTTTGGTAGCAGACCTGCCATATGTTGCTGTGAAATACAGCTTCAGGTTGATAGCATCTATTGTCCTACACACAGTAAAACATTTAAACACAACAAAAAGGAAGCAGTGAAAAGCAAGTCTCTTCTTACAGTGGGCCCATGCTTTCTTTTTTATCAACAACCACTTATATAAAAAAGAATTCTCTGTATTCTCCCAGAAGTTACACACACACACAATCTTTTATATAAATGCTGGGAGAATTTTAAACACATACCATTTCTTTTTATACTTTCATATAATTTTTATTATCATTTATGTGTAATAAATTCACAGATCTTGAGTGTATAGTTAATTGATTTTTGAGAATTGCATACACCTGTGGAATCACCTAAATAATGATTAAAAGAACACTTTCATAACTCCAGAAAATTCTTATATGCTCCTTTCACATCAATTCCTCTGTGTGTTCAAACACTCTCACATTTCTTACAGCACAGATTAATTTTGCCTGTTCTTAGAGTTCAGATAAATAGAATCATACTCACCAAGAGACAATATTTTTCTTAACATTTGTTGTTTTAGGCTTTGAATTTTAGTTTTGTGCATGATATTGTGATAGGGATCTATTATAATTTTCTAAAACTTTAGCAAATAGATATTTTAGGGTAGTCTATCCTTTTCCCATCAATTTATGGAGACATGCTGCCCATGTTTTATTCCAGTTTTTCATAGAGATCCATTCTTTTCTGGTTCCTCTACTGTGATCATCATTGTACTCATGCCATAGTATCCTAATTACTATAGTTTGAAATAGGTTTTTATGTATACTAAGACAAATCCTATCTCCTTTCTTTACTTCAAAATTATCTTCAATATTCTTAACTTTTTATATTCCAGTGGATTTTGGGACAGCTTGCTGAATTTTATGTAAAACAATTTTGAAAAATAGATTATTTGAAAAACTTTACATGTGTACAATGCTGAGTTCCCCATACCTGAATGTGGTGTCACTGTTCACTCATCCAAGTCCTCTTTTATGGCCTTTAAAAGCATCCTGCTCCTTAAAAGTATTGCACATATGTTAGATGTGTTCCTTGATATTTTATATGTTTTGTTTTGTGGCAGGCAGAATAATGGACTCCCAAAGATAACCATACCTTATTTTCCAGAATCGATGAACATGCTAGGTTCCATGGAAAAGGGGATTTAAGGCTACAGGTGGAATTAAGACTGCTGATCAGCTGACCTTAAAATGGGGAGATGATCCTCGATCATCTGAATGGACCGAACATAATCACAAGGGACTTTACAAACAGAAGAGAGAAGTAGAAGAGAGGTCAGGGGTGCGATGACAAAAACGTTCAAAGTGATTGAATATGAGAAGGATATTGTTGTTTCTGCCTCTGATGATGAAGAGGACCATGAACCAAGGATTGTGGGCAATTTCTAAAAGGTGGGAAAGCCAAGGAAATAAATTTTCTCCTGGAGCCTCCAGAAAGAAATGCAGCTCTGCTAACACCTTGATTTTTGCCCTCTGAGATCCATGTTGGACTTACAGCCTCTGCAACTGCATAATAGTAAGTGGTATGGTTTAAACCACTAGTTGTGGTATCCAGGAAACTAATACACACCTCCACCAGTAATTGTATCTTTATTTCTCTTACATTTTCCAATTTTCTATTTGATTATTGTCAGTATATAAGGAAAACACTTATTTTTGTGTGTTAGAGGGTATCTGTAGTTATATTTCCCATTCAATTTGGAATTTTACTGAGAATAATAGTGAAAGAAAAAAAAACCAAAAATTGAGAAATTAAAGAATTATAAAACAAAGAAACAAAAGGGAGAAGCAGAAATATAAAACTTAAGTCTTTGAAAAGATACCTTTAATAGACAAACTTCTTTTTTTTATTTTTATTTTTTTTATACAAATAGTTTATTGTCAAATTAGTTTCCACATAACACCCAGTGCTCATCCCCACAAGTGTCCTCCTCCATGCCCACCCCTCCTCCCCCCCACATCCACCAGTCCTCAGTTTTTGTCAGCATTCAAGAGTCTCTCATGGTTTGCCTCTCTTTCCCCCACCATTTCCGCCCTTCTTCTCCCCCTTGGTCCTCTGTTAAGCTCCTCCTAATCCTCCTATACGTGCACACATATGATATTTGTCTTTCTCTGCCTGACTTATTTCGCTCAGCATAACACCCTCAAGGTCCATCCATGTTGCTACACATGGCCAGATTTCATTGTTTCTCATTGCCATGTAGTATTCCATCATATAGATAAACCACAATGATAACTATTGTGTGATACACAATGATTGGAAGATGGTGACGGAGTAGGCAGACCCTAGGCTCGTCTCATCCCAGGTACACAACTAGGTAACCTTCCAATCATCCTAAATATGCCAGAAATCAACCTGAAGACTGACAGAACAAGCTTCACAACTGAAAAGACAGAAGAAGCCACTAAAGAAGGTAGAAATTGCATAGATGTGGTTTAGCGGAGAAACATATTGTGGGTGTTGTGGAGGGGAACGAGCCATGGTGACAGAGAAGAGCAAGAGAGAGAGGAGCACAAAGGGGAACTCACAAGGAGAACATTTCCTCAAAGCCATGGCTGGGAAAATGTGAAGGGCTGATTTTTGTGAGATCTTGCAACCAGTGAGGCTTAAAGGCTGAGATTTTAAAGGTCAAGAGGCTTGGAGGAGATAGAGCCGGGAGGGCACAGCGCTGACCCTGGAGAAAAGGGAAGCACAAAAGCATGGAAACAGCAATGTGACAAAAGCCTGCAACACACAGCAGGGAGATTAAAGCTCTTCTCATAGCGCTTCTCTGAGGGCCAGTGTTCCTGAAGCTAACCATCTTGGGGCAAAAAAGCTGAGCCACCTGTGGGAAGCAGCACAGCACCAACACAGGCTGCAGCACTTGCTTACACCACACCCCACACCCCTATGCTCTGGTGGGACTGCCCTTCTCAGTCAAACTTGCTTCAGTCCCAGCACAGCAGGCCCCTTCTCCAGAAATCCAGCTGAAATCCCTGTCCACATGACATCTCCCAAAGAGAGAAATCTGCAGGATTTCAGTTCTAGTGAAAGTAGCATCAGGTATCATTTAACAAGCATCCGGACCAGAGCACACCTAGTTAAAACTTGCCACATTCTGACCAAACACTGCCCACTGCAGGCAAGGAAGAGCCTCTGTAGACAACTAGCCTGAAGGATGCAGCAGCTAAAACACAACAGCAGAGAGAACGCAGCACACACTGGAGACACTCCCTGAAGAACCAGTCCCTGGACACTACATAACCTCTTCATAAAGCCAGTACTCCCAGGAGCAGGAAACATAACAGGATTGTCTAACACAGAGAAGAAGGCAGAGACAGACAAGACGCCATCATGGAGGAACTCATCCCAAATGAAAGAACAAAAGGTGAATGAAAGAATAAGGTGACTGCCAAAGATCGAAGCAAAACAGATTTAAGTAACTTGCCTAATGGTGAATTTAAAACAGCATAAGGATACTCACTGGGCTTGAGAAAAGAATGGAAGACTAAGGGAGACTTTTATCACAGAGATAAAGGAGTTTAAAAAGAATGAGTCAGAAGAGAAGAATGCAATAACTGAGATTAGAAACAGGCTTGCTGCAATGAACAGTAGGCTGGAAAAAGCAGAGGAGTGAATAGGTGATAGAGAAAACAAAATATCGGAAAGTAATGAAGATAAACAAAAGAAAGAAGAATTAAAGAACATGAGAATAGACAGGGTACTCAGTGACTCCATCAAATGTAATAAGATTCATAGAGTAGGAGTCCTAGAAGAGGAAAAGAAAGAAAATTATGCAGAAAATTTATTTGAGGAAATAGTAGCTAGAACCTTTCTTAACCTGGGGAAATAAATGGACATCTAGATCCAAGAGGCACAGAGAACTCCCATCAAAATCAGTAAAAGCAGGCCAACACCAAGTCACATTGTAATTAAATTTGCAAAATATATTGATAAAGGAAAAATCTTAAAAGAAGCAAGACTGCAAAAGTCTTTAACCTATAAGGAAAGACTCATAAGGCCATCTTCAGATTTCTCAACAGAAACTTGGCAAGCCACAAAGGGAGTTGCATGATATATTCAAAGTGCTGAATGGGGAAAATCTGCAGCCAAAAATACTCTATCCAGCAAGGCCAGCATACGGAACAGAAGGATAGATAGTTTCCCAGATACATACAGCTAAAAGAACTTGTGACCCCTAAACCAGCCTTTCAAGAAATATTAAAGGAAGCACTTTGAGTGGAAAGGAGAGACCAAAAGTGACAAAGACAAGAAAGGGTCAGAGAAAATCTCCAGAAACAATATGAAAACAAGTAATAAAATGGCACTAAGTACATAACTAATAATAATTACTCCAAGTGTAAGTAGGCTGGATGCTCCAATCAGAAGATATAAGGTGTCAGAATAGCTAAAGAAACAACATAGCTATATGGTACCTACAAGAGACTCATTTCAGATCTAAAGACACCTGCAAATTGAAAGTGAGGGGATGGAGAAACATTTATCATGCAAATGGATGTCAAAAGAAAGCTGGAGTAATAATATTTATATTGGGCAATCTAGACTTTAACACAGACTGTAAAAAGAGACAAAGGCATTATGTAACCATTGTAAATACTTATGCACTCAATCTGAAAGTACCCAAATATGTAAAACAATAACAAACAAAGAAACTAATTGATAACAGTAGGCAAGTCTAACACCCCACTTACAGCAAAGCACAGGTCATCTAAGAAGAAAATCAATGAGGAAACAATGGCTTTGAATGACACACTGGAGCAGATGTACAAATATAATCAAAACATTGCTTCCTGAAAGAGCAGAAAACACATTCTTTTCAAGTGCACATGAGACATTCTCCTGAATGGATCACATATTAGATGGCAAAATGTCCTCAACAAATACAGAAAGATTCAAATCATATGATGCACTTTTTCTGACCACAACACTATGAAACTAGACATCAGCCATAAGAAAATTTGGAAAGACCACAAATACATGGAAATTAAACAACATGCTACTAAACAATGATTGCCATAGCAATCAAACAAAAAGTAATAAAAGACATCCAAATCAGCAAGGAAGAAGTCATATGTTCACTATTTGCAAATGTCATGATACTGTATATAGAAAACCCGAAACTCTACCAAAAAATTTCTAGGACTGATACACATTTTCAGTGAAGTTGCAGGATACAAAACCAACATACAGAAATCTGTTGCATTCCTATATACCAATAATGAAGCAGCAGAAAGTGAATTAAGAAAACAGTCCCATTTACCATTGGACCAATAAAATAAAAATATCCAGGAATAACCTTAGCCAAAAAGGTGACACACCCATACTCTGAAACACTTATGAAAGAAATTGAAGAGGGCACAAAGAAATGGAAAAGACGTTCCATGCTCATGGAACGGAAGAACAAATATTGTTAAAATGTCTGTATTACCCAAAGCAATCTCTATCAAAATACCACAGACATTTTTTGTAAGCTAAAACAAACAGTTCAAAATTTGTATGGGACCACAAAAGGCCCCAAACAACCAAAGTAGTCTTGAAAAAGAAAGGCAAAGCTGGAAGCATTACACTTTTGGACTTCAAGTTATATTATAAAGCTTTGGTAAGCAAAACAGTACAGTACTGGCACAAAAATAGACATATAGATCAATGGAACAAATAGAAAATTTGATAATGTACCCACAGCTTTATGGTCAATTAACCTTTGACAAAGCAGGAAAGAACATCCAGGGGAAACAAGATAGCCTCTTCAACAAATGGTGTTGGTGATGACAACATGCAAAAGAATGAAACTGGACTGCTTTCTTATATCGTACACAAAAATAAATTCAAAATATGTTAAAGACCTAATTTGAGACATGAAACCATTAAAATCCTAAAGCCGAAAACAGGCTTTATGATGCAGACTTTATGACATGGGCAGTAGCAACTTCTTACTAGATAGGCCTCCAGAGGCAAGGGAAACAAAATAAAAAATAACTCTTGGAACTTCATCAAAAGAAAAAGCTTCTTCACAGTAAAGGAAAAATCAAAAGTAGAAGACAGCCTTCAGAATGGGAGAAGATATTTGCAAAAAACATATCTGATAAAAAGTTAGTATCCAAAATATATGAAAAACATAAAATTCTGCCCCCCAAAAATGAATAATTCAGTTTAAAAAATGGTAGAAGATATGAATAGACATTTCTCCAAAGAAGATATGGCCAACAGACACATCAAAAGATACTCAACATCCCTCATCATCAGGGAAACACAAATCAAAACTACAATGAGATACCACCTCACATCTGTCAGAATGGCTGAAATCAATAACACAGGAAAACAATAGGTATTGGCAAGGATATGAAAAAAGAGGAAAGTTCATGCATCATTGGTGGGAATGCAAATTGGTGAAGCCACTTATAAAACAGTATGGAGGTTTCTCAGAAAGTTAAAAATAGAACTACCTTGTCATCCAGTAATTGCACTACTAATATTTATCCAAAAAATAAAAAGATACTAATTCAAAGGTATACATACACCCTGATAATTATAGCAGCATTATCTACAGTAACCAAACTATGGAAAGAGCTCAAATGTCCATAAGGCAATAATGAATGGATAAAGAAAATGTGGTATCTATATAAAAAGGAATATTTCTCAGCCATAAAGTGTGAAACCTTGCCATTTGCAACAACATGGATGGAACTAAAGAGATATTATGCTACGCAAAGAAGTCAGTCAGAAAAACACAAATACCATATGATTTCACGTATATGTAGAATTTGAGAAACAAAACAAATGAGCAAAAGGCAAAGAAGAGAGTCAAACCTAAGAATAGATGTAATTAGATGTAATTAATTTCTAATTTGATGCATTTTCCTTTTTTTTTTTTTTTTTTTTTTTTGCTTATTGCCTGAGAGGCGGTCTCAAAAAAAAAAAAACAACTATGTATAAGACCAGTGTCACAGAGTTTACTATCTATGGGTTCTTCTAGGAGTTTATGGTTTCAGGTCTTTAGCATTGAATCCATTTTGAGCTTATTTTTGTATATGGTGTAAGATGGCAGTCCGTTTACTCTTTTGCATTTAGCTGTCCAGTTTTCCTAACATCATTTATCAAAGAAACTGTCTTTTCCTCCGTTTTTGCCTCTTTTGTCATAGTTTAATTGACAATGTAAGCATGGTCTTCTGGCCTCTCTGTTTCATTCCATTCATCTATGAGTCTGTTTTTGTGTCAGTACCATTCTGTTTTGACAATTAACGCTTTGTTGTATATCTTGAAATCTGGAATTGTGACGACCTCCAGCTTTGTTATTCCTTCTCAAGGTCGCTGTTACTTTTTGGTGTCTTTTGTGATTCCATGTAAATGTATTATTTGTTCGATGAAAATTGCCATTTGTATTTTGATAATGATTACATTGAATCTGTAGGTAGGTTTGAGAAATATGGACATTTTAACGATATTATTTATTTCAATTCATGAGCACAGTACATATTTGCATTTATTTGTGTCATCTGCAATTTCTTTCATTGTCCTCTTAGAGCTTTCAGAGTACAGGTCTTTCACCTACGTGGTTAAATTTATTCTTAGGTATTTTATGCTTTTTGATACAATTATAAATTCTTTTAAAATTTCTTTTCCTGTTAATTCATTATTAGTGTATAGAAATAGGACTGATTTCTGTATTGATTTTATGTCCTGCAACTATACTGAAGTCATTTATTACCTCTAGTAGTTTTTGGGTGAAGGACTTAGGGTTTTCTATATATATTATCATATCACCTGAAAATAGTTAGGTTTTACTTTTTCCTTTTTAATTTGGGTACCATTTTTTTAATTTTTTTCTTTTGTGATTGCTATGGCTAAGGCTTCCAATGCTATATTAAATAAAAGCAGCAGGAGTGGACATCCTCCTGATCTTAGAAGAGAATCTTTCAACTTTTCACCATTGAGTATGTTAGCTGTGGCTTTATCATATATGACCTTCATTATTTTGAGGTACATGTCCTTTATACCCACTTTGTTGACATTTTTATCATAAATGGGTGTTGAATTTTGTCAAATGATTTTTATACATCTTTTGAGATGATCATATGATTATTCTCTGCTAATCTAGTGTAGGCTAATGTAATGTGAATATTGAACCATCCTTGAATAAATCCTGCTTGATAATGATTATGATCCTTTTAACATAGTATTGAATGCAGTTTGCTAATATTTTGTTGGAAATCTCTGCATCTGTGTTCATCTATGTTATTTTCTGTTTTTGTGATGTCTTTGGTTTAGGTATGAGACTAATGCTGCCTCATAGAATGAGCTTCAAAGTTTCTCCCCCCTCCCCCCCTTAATTTTCTTGAATAATTTGAGAAGGATAGGTATTAACTCTTTCAATGTTTGGTAAAATTCACTTGTAAAGGCCATATGGTCCTGGACTTTTGTTTGCTAGGAGGTTTTTGATTACTGATTAAATTTCATTGCTCGTTATAGCTCTGTTCACATCTTATATTTACTTCTGATTCAGTCTTGGAAGATTGTATCTTTCTAGGAATTTATTTGTTTCTTCTAAGTTGTCCAGTTTGTTGGCATGCAATTGTTCATAGTAGTCTTTTATGATCCTTTGTATTTCTGTGGTCCTTTAGGTGTAAGTTTTGATTATTTATGTGAGCTTTTCCTTGCCCAGGGAGGGCAGGACTCAGATTTGAAAATCTCTGGGATCTTCAAAAGGATATGATCATGGGAATATATGATAAAATCAGTATCATTTAAGGTTCCTATTTACAAACTAATTGTGCCCTGCTGTGATATGATAGATTTTATAGGGCAGAGTGTTTCCCAGATGTCAGGTAAGGATTTGAGCCCAAAAGGTAATAATTACACAAAGGAAAACCAAAGCCTTATTTTACATAATAACTACAGAGATAAGATTTTCATTCTTTTTAGGCTTTCCTTGTATAGCAATTAGTACAACTGAAAAGACATTAAAAAAAAACAAAATTTTAGAGTACAAACTTGGACTACATTTTAACAACTTTGCTTAATTTAATCAGAATTGACCTTGTAAGTTCCAGAGTAAAAATTTTTTTTGTAATACTTAAAATATATCTATTAGTGCATATTCTGATAGGGGAAGGAAGAATAGCTGCTTTTCCTTACAGTAGTTACATAAGTATTTACAACTATCTTATTCAAGAGTATAAAGATTGAAAAACAATTATATTTATAGTTCAAAATTTGGAGAATTAAGATATTGCTATTAGAAGAGGAAATTGAATTATTTTACAACTTAGCAGTGTCACCTGCTTCATTTGAAGATCATTAGAAAACATTAAAACTTGTTCTTAGACTTTCTTGAGAGATCTGAATGCCATGAATGGCATGCAGAGATGTTTAACCAGCAAAAATAAGTAGGTAAAATTTAACAGTGGTTCCAACTGGTGACATTTTATTGCGAGATAATTACCAAACTCTAGAGTTCTCTTTTTGTAGCCCCCTCAGAATGGAAGACGGATCTTGAGGTATTATAACACATATGCTATGACCCGTCTAAGGGACAAAGGACAACAAAATTTGCTTGAAAGATACTATTCTTGAATAAGTCACTTTGAAACTTAGTTACCTCATTTGTAAACAAAGTTCATACTATCTGGCCATTCTGCCTATAACAAGTGAGGTGTCGGAATGGATGCTGAGGAGTAAAGGCTGAGAAAAGCTCAGCAATGTATCTTGCATATTGCCTTGAAATGCTTTGTGTGTATCGCAAACATGTCCCTATTTTTTTTGGTCACCTGTGTCATTCATATTGCTTTCTTAGCACTCATTTCTTTCCTTTGGCTTTATGTTTGACAACACTATCTTTTACAAAGATTCACAGGAGCCACAGTTTGGGGAGGTTCATTGTTTGCCATCTGTACAGAGAACAGCAATGAAGAGTCTTGCAAGAGTTATCCTTTAGCTTTGTGAAAAATTTCTGGCTAACAGAATTAGTACCAAAAAAACCTAGTAAACTTTATTCCTTATTTCAATTTTCCTTGAATTGAATTGAAATTCAAATTTCCTTGAATTGAATTTCCTTGAAAGGAATTCCAATATTCCTTATTGAAAATATGAATTTTCAATATTGATCAATCTTAAGCATTTCTTAGCAGTAAGTGAGTGAGTGTGAGCTCAATTTAAGAAAGCAGTATCAAGAGATTAGGAAGGGGAGAGGACTGGCATAAAATTTTATGTTGGACTTTTATCCATATCAAAACTACTAAAATAGGGACACCTGGGTGGCTCCATCCATTGGGCATCCAAGTTCAGCTCAGTTCATGATCTTGCAGTTTGTTCGAGCCCTACATCGGGCTCTGTGCTGACAGCTTGGAGCTTAGAGCCTGCTTTGGATTCTGTGTCTCCCTATCTCTACCCCTCCCCTGCTCATGCTCTGTCTTCCTCCTCCTTTCTCTCTCTCTCCCTAATGTATAAACCTTAAAAAAATACTACTAAAATAACCACTTCAAATAGGAAGATAATGATGATCATGATGATGGTGATGATGATAACAACAGTAACACTTTTGAAAAGTTAATTTATTGAGTATTTTTTTCTCTCTCAAGTATGAACATGGTTATATTTCCTGCTTTTCCAGTGTCGTGGAGGCTAGAATATAATCAAGTTGATGCAAAGAGAAACATAAATGTTCCATTTCTGGCACACCTGAGCTTGTGGACCAAGTTCATACTTGCTGTAACTTACTGAATTTACAGATGTGGGCAAAGTGGTTGTTGGAAGACACAACCACCAGGGACCCTAAGTGTTCCCGCATGTTCTTGGCTAGAGAAATCAAAATGCAAGACCCTAACTACTCTTTACTGTGATAATTTCTCAAGATTATGTTTGCTGCAAATAACCTTGAAAGATGTGGTAATATCTTTCCCTAGACAAAGAGCAGGGCTCCTTCCTCTTACTATAATCATAGTGAATATCTTTAGCTCAGTGTTCCTCTCCTGTAATCCAATCCAACAGGACACAGACAGAGTGATTAAGAATATATCTGTAATGGACCAGAACAAAGACTGCTGAATACTGCTAAGAGATGGAGTGTCTGTATATACATAGAAGTTCCATGCAATGCCTCTGAAAGTGTGAGGACAGCCATCTTGGTCACTCGCCAGCCGTTGTAGGGAACCATTGGACCTGGTCAAATGAAGTGCACATCTCCCCTATGACTCAGAATTTTGCTCAAGTAATTTAATGCATTTTGAAACAAGAATAAATGTTAGCTCGTTCTTGGATCATCCTTATTCCAGAAATCTGTGAGGATGTCTATCACCGTGTTGTTTGTGATGGCAGGAAAACTGAGATGATTTGTGTGTCTTTTTCTTTGGATGAGTAGGTCATGTATGAAGTGTGCACATCATGGAATCCATTTTTAACTTAGAAGTAATATACTATGTATAAAACAATATGATCTAATTTTAAATCTTAATGCTAAATATAAAAAATAAGAGTTAATAATAATGACACAATACCTTCTCTGTACATTAGGAATACATACACTCTAAACAACTTAGGTTTTACAAGAACCCATGTATTTAGGGGTGCCTGGGTGGCTCAGTTGGTTAAGCATACAACTTTAACTCAAGTCATGATCTTGTGGTTCACGAGTTTGAGTGCAGCGTCAGGCTCTGTGCTGACAGCTCAGAGCCTGGAGCCTGCTTTAGATTCTGTGTCTCTCTTCTTCCTGCCCCTTCCCTTCTCTCTCTCTCTCTCTCTTTCTCTGTCTGTCTCTCTCTCAAAATGAATGAATGAATGGATGGATGGGTGGATGAATGGATGAATGAATATTGAAAAAACATTTTTTAAAGAACCCATGTATTTATACATATTAAATGCTTTAAAAAGCATGTCCTTGGTGACTGAAAGATGAAAGAAAATAATGACAGGGTGAAATAAAATAAATAAATAGATTAAAGCAAGAGAGGAGTCTTGCATAAAGCAATATGACAGTAAGCCATGTGTAGCCCTCTATGCCCAAGGTTAAAAAATGCATGTGTTGGGGCACCTGGGTGGCTTAGTCGGTTAAGCATCTGACTTTCGCTGAGGTCATGATCTCGCGGTTCATGGGTTCGAGCCCCGTGTCGGGCTCTGTGCTGACAGCCAGGTCAGAGCCTGGAGCCTGTTTCAGAGTCTGTGACTCCCTCTCTCTCTCTGACTCTCCCCTGCTCACGCGCGCTCTGTCTCTGTCTCTGTCTCTCTCTCTCTCTCTCCTAGAAATAAAACATTAAAAAAATGCGTGTGTATTTGTATGTGCTAAGTAAGGTACAAATGCTAAGAATTTCAACAGGTAGTGTGGATGGTTCAGCCTTGGTTAAGGTTATCCATTACTTCTGATGAATTCTTTTTCCCTCTTAAAAAAAAAAATGTTGTGCTAAGAACATTTAATATGGCATGTATCCACCACACATTTTAAGTCTACAGTGCATTATTGTTGACTATAGGCACAAGATTGTATCTTTTATCTAGAGTTTATTCATTTCATTAATTGAAAGTTTAGGCCTGTTGACTAGTAACTCCATTTCCCTCTCTCTCCAGCCCATAATAACTATCATTCCACCTGGTTGGACCTTGAGGATATTGTGTTAAGTGAAATAAGACAGGAACATAAAGACAAATTCTTCATGATTACACTTATATGTGAGGTATCTAAAATAGATAGATTAATGAAATCAAACACTAAAAGGATGGTTATTACCACAATACATACATACATACACACCTGATTTATTTCCTCCCCTAAAGTCACAAAAAAACCTCTTCTGCTCTGTGAAGTAGTAAGAGGTCAAGGTATTTACTGGTGGTAAGTAGAAGCAGGACAGAATTGAGGCCATGGATGTAGGTCCTAAATCATACCAAGACAGCTTTTAAATTTAAAGAATAATTGGGTTGAAATTTTGTACTTAGTAGAGAAATTTCTTCCTTAGGTTGAAAAAAACCCATATTGGCTTTATCTAGAAGACACACATCCCTTAGAAATATTTCACTTCAAAAGAGTTTCAAGTATTAGGTGGCTACTTAAGGCCCTGCCTCACGTTGGAGGGGTAGGTTGGAGTGAGTAGTATTCACATTCCTTTTACATAACACTTCTGTTGCATTAGGTTTTTTAAAAAAAAATTTAATGATTATTTATTTTTTAGAGAAGGACCAAGTGTGAGCAGGGGAAGGGCAGAGAGATAGGGAGACAGAACCTAAAGCAGGCTCCAGGCTCTGAGCTGTCAGCACAGAGCTCATCATGGGGCTCAAACCCACAAACTGTGAGATCATGACCTGAGCTGAAGTCAGATACTTAACTGACTGAACCACACATACGCTCCTCCATAAGGTTTTTTCTTTGGAATTAATTTTAATTAAATGTTTTGTGCCTCATCTTCATCTTTGTGTCTGTTCTCTAAATGGGTATGATAAAAATAGTATCTACTTCATAGTGTTGTTAGGAATATTAAATGAGTTAGTCATTAAAATCACTTAGAATATGGCCTGGCACATAGTACACATTATATTAATGTTAAACAATAAATTTGAAAGATCCATAGTTTTATGTGCTTTCTATATTTGGTTTTATTTGAAAAGTTTTGAGGTTATGAAATTGGGGGAAACATATCTGTAACACAGGAATTCCAGGGTTTTTTTTAGTGCTTATTTTTAAATTATTTTAATGTTTTCTTTTTTGGAACTCCATTATAGTTAACATAGAGTGCTATATTAGTTTCAGGATTACAAGATAGTGATTCAACAGTATACACTACTCAGTGTTCATCATGATAAGTATACTTTTAATTCCCATCACCTATTTCACCCATCTCTCACCCACCTCCTCTCTGGTAACTATCATTTTATTCCCTGTAGTTAAGTCTCTTTGTTCATTTGTTTTTCCCTCTTTTTTCCCTTTGCTCATTCATTTTGCTTCTTAAATTCCACGTATGAGTACAGTCATATGGTATTTTTCTTTCTCTTACTGACTTAATTCGCTTAGTGTTATACTGTAAAGCTCCATCCATGTCCTTGGAAATGTCAGGATTTAATTTTGTTTTGTAAGTGAATAATATTCCATTGTATATAATCACATCTTTATCCATTTATCCCTTGATAGACACTTAAGCTGTTTCCATAATTTGGCTACTGTAAATGATGCTACAGTAAACATAGGGGTGCATATATCCCTTTGAATTAGTGTTTTTGTATTTTGGGGTAAATACCCAGTAGTGAAATTACTAGATCGTGGAGTACTTCCATTTATAATATTTTAAGGAACCTCCATGTGTTCTCTAGAGTGGCTGCATCAGTTTGCATTCCCAGTAGCAGGGCACGAGTGTCCCGTTTTTTCCACATCCTCACCAGCACCTGTTGTTTCATCTCTTTTTGATTTTAGCTGTTCTGACAGGTGTGAGATGATATTTCATCCTAATTTTGACTTGCATTTCCCCAGTGCTGCGTGATGCTAAGCATCTTTTCATCTGTCTATTGACCATCTGGACGTCGTCTTTGACAAAAGTGTCTCTTCATGTCATTTGTCCATTTGGATTATTTGATTTTTGGGTGTTAAGTTGTATCATTTCTTTCTATATTTTGTATACAGACCCTTTTTTGGATGTGTCATTTGTGAATGTCTTCTTCCATTCAGTAAGTTGTCTTTTAGTTTTGTTGATTGTTTCCTTTGCTGTGCAGAAGTTTTTTATTTTAATGTACTCCCAGTAGTTTATTTATTCACTTTTATTTCCTTTTCTTTAAGAGACCTATATAGAAAAATATTGCTATAGCCAGTGTAAGAGAAATTGCTGCCTGTGTTCTCTTCTAGGAGAGAAGATACTGGTTTTAGGTCTCACATTTAGGTCATTAATTCATATTGAGTTGTTTTTTTTTTTTTTAATTTTTGGTATAAGACGTTGGTCCAGTTTCATTCTTTCACGTATTGCTGTCCTGTTTTTCCAACACCATTTTTTGAAGAGACAGTCTTTTTCCTATTGGATATTACTTCCTCCTTTGTCAGAGGTTGATTGACCATATAATTGTGGGTTGATTTCTGGCGTTCTTTTCTGTTCTGTTGATATATGTGTCTATATTTATGCAAATACTATACTGTTTTGGTAATTACAGATTTGTAATTTAACTTGAGGTCTGGAATTATGATACCTTCTGTTTTGTTTTTCTATTTCAGGACTTCTATGGCTATTCAGGGTCTTTTGTGGTTCCACACAAATTTAAAATTGTACTAATTCTGTGAAAAATACTGTTGGTGTTTTGTTAGGGATTGCATTAAATCTCTAGTTGCTTTCAGTAGTATAGAATAAATATTGTTAAAATGTCATTACTACCTAAAGCAATCTACACATTCAATGTAATCCCAATAAAAATTGCACCAGCATTCTTCTCAAAACTAGAACAAACTATCCTAAAATTTGTATGGAACCACAAAAGACTCTGAATAGCCAAAATAATATTGAAGAAGAAAACCAAAACAGGAGGCATCACCGTCCCAGACTTGAGCCTTTACCTACAAAGCTGTCATCATCAAGACAGTATGGTATTGGCACAAAAACAGACACAGAGACCAATGGAATGGAACAGAGAACTAAGAATTGGACCCACATATGTATGGCCAACTAATCTTTGACAAAGCAGGAAAGAGTATCCAATGGAAAAAAGACAGTCTCTTTAACAGATGGTGCTGGGAGAACTGGACAACAACATGCAGAAGAATGAAACTAGATCATTTTCTCACACCATACACGAAACCTGAATGTAAGACAGAAAACCATCAAAACCCTAGAAGAGAAAGCAGGAAACAACCTCCTTGACCTCAACCACAGCAATTTCTTACTTGACACATCCCCAAAGGCAAGGGAATCAAGAGCAAAAATGAACTGTTGGGACCTCATCAAGATAAAAAGCTTCTGCACCGCAAAGGAAATAATCAGTAAAACTAATAGGCAACTGATGGAATGGGAAAAGATAGTAGGAAATGACATAGCAGATAAAGGGCTAGTATCCAAAATCTATAAGGAACTCACCAGACTCCACACCCAAAAAACAAATAATCCAGTGAAGAAATGAATTGAAGATATGAACAGATACTTCTCCAAACAGGACATCCAGATGGCCAACAGATACATGAAATGATGCTCAGTGTCCCTCCTCATCAGGGAAATACAGATCAAAACCACACTGAGTTACCATCTCATACCTGTCAGAGTGGCTAAAATGATCAAATGAGGAGACTCTAGATGCTGGCAAGGATGTGGAGAAACGGGCACCCTCCTACACTGTTGGTGGGAATGTAAGCTGGTACAACCCCTCTGGAAAACAGTGTGGAGGTTCCTCAAAAAATTAGCACTAGAACTTCCCTATGACCCAGCAATAGCACTGCTAGGAATTTACCCAAGGGATACAGGAATGCTGATGTATAGGGGCGCAAGTACCCCAGTGTTCATAGCAGCACTCTCAAGAATGGCCAAAACATGGAAAGAGCCTAAATGTCCATCAGCTGATAAATGGATCAATAACATGTGGTTTATCTATACACTGGAATACAACATGGCAATGAGAATGAATGAAATCTGGCCATGTGTACCAACATGGATGGAACTCAAGGGTGTTATGCTGAGTGACATAAGTAAGGCAGAGAAGGACAGATACCATGTTTTTTAACATATAGGTGGATTAAGAGGAACTTAACAGAGGACCATGTGGGAGAAGAAGGGGGAAAATAGTTGGGGAGAGGGAGGGAGGCAAACCATGAGAGACTCTTGAATGGTGAGAACAAACTGAGGGCTGATGAGGGTGAGGGAGAGGGGAAGGGGGGTGATGGGTATGAAGGAGGGTGCTTGTGGGGATGAGCACTGGGTGTTATATGTAAATCAACTTGACAATAAATTACTTATGAAAAATAAATAAATAAATAGAGGTATGAAAATTTGAAAGTGTAACTCTTTACCTATATAGTCCTAGTGTAGGCCGCTCCTCATTTCTCTGAATCATTGCAAAAAACCCAAAGTAGATGTCATTTTTATAAATAATCCTTTATAAATAAAGCTTTTTATTTCTCAAAAAAAATAAAAATAAATAAATTTTCTATTCCTTGCCACTTCAGTTTTGATAGTTTGTATGTTTCTAGAAATTTATGCTCTTCTTGTAGGTTGTATAATTTGTTGGCATGTAATTTTTCATAATTCTGTCTTCTAATTATTTGTATTTCTGTCGCATTGGTTGTTATTTCTCCTCTTTCATTTATGCTTTTATTTATCTGGGCTATCTCTCTTTTTGTTTTTTTATGAGTCTGGCTGGAGGTTTATCAATTTTGTTGATCTTTCAAAGAACTAATAGGTTTCATTGATCTGTTGTATTGTTTTAGTTTCTATATCATTTATTTTTGCTCTAATCTTTATTGTTTCCTTTCCTCTGCTGGTTTGGGGTTTTGTTTGTTCTTTTTCTAGCTCCTTTAGGTGTAAGTTTAGGTTATTTATTTGAGATTTTTCTTGCTTCTTGAGATAGAGTTGTATTGCTTTATACTTCCCTCTTAGAACCAATTTTGGTGCATCAAAGATTTTTGGACTCTTGTGTTTTCATTTTTTTTCCCTCTGTGTAATGTTTGATTTCTTCTTTGATTTCTCACTTGACCTGTTCTTTGTTTAGTAGCATGTTGTTTACCTTCATGTATTTGTGTTCTTTCTGGATTTTTTCTTGTGATTGAATTCTAATATAGCATTATGGTGAGAAAATATGCATGGGCTGAATTTAATCATTTTGAATTTGTTGATACTTGTTCTTTGGACTAATATGTGACCTATTCTGAAGAGTGTACCATGTGTCCTTGAGAAGAATGTGTATTCTGCTATTTAGGGTGGAATATTCTGAATATATCTGTTAAATCTATCTGGTCAGTGTGGCATTCAAAGCCACTGTTTACTTATTGATTTTCTGTTTGAATGATCTGTCCACTGATGTAAGGGGGCTGTTAAAGTCCCCTATTATTATTGTATTATTACGGATTAATTTTTATATTTGTTATTAATTCTTTTATATGTATGTGTGCTCTCATATTGATTGCATAAATATTTACAATAGTTACATCTTCTTGTTGCATTGCCTCCTTTATTATTATATAGTGTCCTTCTTTGCCTCTTATTACAGTCTATGTTTTAAAGTCTATTTTGTCTGATACTAGTTTTGCTACCCTGGCTTTCTTTTTGATATCCATGTACATGATAAAATGTTTCTCCATCCTTCAGTTTCAGTCTGCATATATCTTAAGGTCTGAAATGAATCTCTTATAGGCAAATATGATGGATCCATTTTTTAATCCACTCTGTCACTTATCAGTTGTAGCATTTAGTCCATTTACATCAAAGTAATTATTGACAGGTATGTGTTTACTGCCATTTTGTTACTTGTTTTGCAGTTGGTTTTGTAGTTTTTCTGTGATCCTTTCTTCTCTTACTCTCTTTCATGGTTTGCTAGGTTTCTTTATGATACACTTGGATTCCTTTCTCTTTATTCTTTGCCTATCTGTTACTAGATTTTATTTTATTTTTTTTTTTAATTTCTAGGAGAGAGAGAGAGAGAGAGAGAGAGCGCGTGAGCAGGGGAGGGTCAGAGAGAGAGGGAGTGACAGACTGAAATAGGCTCCAGGCTCTGAGCTGGCAGTCAGCACAGAGCCCGATGTGAGGCCCGAACCCACGAACCGCGAGATCATGACCTAAGTGAAAGTCGGACGCTTAACCGACTAAGCCACCCAGGCGCCCCACTATTACTAGATTTTGATTTATGCTTACCATTAGGTTTGTAGGTAATATCTGCATAAAGAAGCCTATATCAGATAGATGGTCACTTAAATTTGAACCCATTATTTACTCCTCTCTCCCCACCATGTTTTAGATATATGATGTCATATTATGCATCTTTTTATTTTATCAGTACCTTGACTGGTTTTTATAAAAACATTTATTTTTACTCATTTTTTGGGTTTGGTTTGGTTTGATTTTACTTTTTATACTCTTACTTATGGTCTCCTCTTCCCTCCCCTCCCCACCCCTCCCCTCCCCTTCCCTTCCCACTTTTCTTGAGTGGTCATGAACGCCTTTAGCTTTGTTTGTGTGAGAAACTCTATGTCTCCTTCTAGTCTCAATGAAACTGCAAAGTTTCTGCTGAAAAGTCCACTGATGGCCTTTAAAAGTTTTCCTTGTATTGAACTCTCTACTTATTTCTTGCTCCTCTTAATTTTTTTTCTTAGTCAGTCTGTTTGCCATTTTAATTACTAGATGTCTTGCTATAGACCTCCTTGGTTTGATTTGGGGGGGGAAGTCTCTGTGCCTCCTGGATGTGGATATCTGTTTTCTTTCCAATTCAGGAAGTTTTCAGCTATTGTTTCTTCAAATACATTTTCTGCCCTTTTTTCTCTCTTATTCCTCTGGGATTTCTGTAATGCTAATTTTTTTTTTTTTTTTTTACACTTGATGGAGTCACTGAACTGCCTAAGACTGTTCTCACATTGCATAGTTGTTGTTGTTGCTGTTTATTTCTCTTCTCTCATTTGGTCATTTTGGTTACTTTATGTTACTCTGTCTTCCAGGTCATTAATTTGTTCCTCTGCTTCCTCTAGCCTTCTATTTATTCCATCAAGTGTATTTTTTTAACTAGTTTATTGTCAAGTTGGTTTCCATATAACACCCAGTGCTCATCCCCACAAGTGCCCTCCTCCATGTCCATCAACCCCCTTCCCCTCTTCCCCACCCCCATCAGCCCTCAGTTTGTTCTCAGCATTCAAGAGTCTCTCATGGTTTGCCTCCCTCTCTCTCCTGAACTATTTTCCCCCTTCTTCTCCCATATAGTCCTCTGTTAAGTTCTTCCTAGTCCACCTATATGTGAAAATATATGGTATCTTCTCTGCCTTACTTATGTCACTCAGCATAACACCCTTGATGTGTTATCACATCCATCCATGTTGCTACACATGGCCAGACTTCATTCTTTCTCATTGCCATGTAGTATTCCATTGTATAGATGAACCACATCTTCTTGATCCATTCGTCAGTTGATGGCCCATCAAGTGTATTTTTAATTACATTTATTGTGTTCTTTATCTCTGAGTGGTTGTTGGTTTTTTCCTCCTTATTTAGTGTCTCATTGATGTCCTTCACTCTTTTCTCTTAAATCCTAGACTTTAAGTTTCTCTTTGTAGGAACTCATGACATTTACCCCTCTCACTTTCAAATCCCAATGTTATAGGGATTCATTTTCCCCATGGGATCCTGGATGTGATAGTCTATTTCTCACCGTTATCTGTGACCCAAGCTCTATCCTGACCAATGTTGACCACAGCTGTTTTGTTCCCAGACCATGTCTCCGTCCTTCTTACCTTCTTCTTTGTGGCCTTTTCTCTGCCTTTAGTCGTGGAGTTTGTTCTGCCAGTCTTTGGGTCATTTTTCAGGTTATTTACACTGATGTGAGTGTTATCTAGTTGCATTCATGGGAGGAGGCGAACTTAGGGTCTCCTATTCCAGTATCTTCCTAGCTTTCTGGAGTCTACTAGGAATTTTTATAGTACAACACAAATGATACTGTAAAGTTTATACAGCCCCTTTTTCATTCGCATGTAATATTTGACTTTTGTTGTTAATTTGTGTTTTCTAAAAGTTTTGGGAGTAATTTGGGGTAATGCCAAACTGAAATGACAAATTTCTATATATCTATGAGCTTCTGAGAAATTAGTGTTAGGGTTAACATTTTTATCATTATACATTATACATCATTATCATTTTATCATTATACACAAATGTTTTAGTTCACATTTTGCAAAATCTCTAGTCATTGAAGTAGTGGCAAGCTTATTTGGAGAGAGCCCTCAGGGCTTATGGTATGAGATATTTTTTCTTTGGGCCGATCTGCATATTAAAGGTTGAAGGTAAGATCCTGACAATGAGAATTACTTTTTGAAAATGGAATATGCCCTTTCCATGTTTTAGCTATTGTGGAGAGTGCTGCTATGAACATTGGGGTGCATGTGCTCCCATGCATCAGCATTTCTGTATCCCTTGGGTAAATTCCTAGCAGTGCTATTGCTGGGTTATAGGGGAGTTCTACTGTTAGTTTCCTTAGGAAACTGCTGCGAAATAAGTGAGGCAGAGAAAGACAAATATCATATGTTTGCACGTATAGGACGATTAGGAGGAACTTGACGGAGGAACAAGGGGGAGAAGAAGGGGGGAGATGGTGGGGGAAAGAAAGAGAGGCAAGCCATGAGAGACTCTTGAATGCTGACAAAAACTGAGGACTGATGGATGTGGGAGGGAGGGGGGGATGGGCATGGAGGAGGACACTTGTGGAGATGAGCACTGAGTGTTATGTGGAAACTAATTTGACAATAAACTATTTGTAAAAAAAAAAAAAGAAGAAAAAAAATGGAATATGCCATTTGTTTGTTGAATTATTTTAATTCTCCTTTGTATGTGTATGAAAAGCTACAAAACTTTTAGTGTGTTAAAACTTCTTAATCCCAACTGTGAGAATGCACTTAAAGTATTTGCATACCACAAACTGTATTCTGTTTCATAAAATGTTTCAATCAAGTTATAGTAGCCCATGGAAACAGTAACTTGTTATACTACATTAGAATAACAGGATCATATCTAAGAAATGCCCTGATAAAAGATTAGTATGCCAAGGTTTTGTCAGTGTTAATATGAAAAAGATGACATTGGCAAAAAGTAATATTTCAGACTTTGGGAAATGCTTCCGATACTGAAGCTGCTGTGCCTTTGATTTTATTTTCTAGGTCATTGTTTCCTGAGCTAGATGCTGAACCCCTATTGGGACTGTGAAGATATTGTGAGTGTTCTTGGTGATCAGAGCAGAAGAGATCCAACAGTCGTAGGGAGCAGTGAGAGACTGCAGGCAATTATATAAATGAACCAGATGCCCTCTCTCCCTGGGCCCTCTTAGTAGCTCCACATCAACAGGCTTTCTTCTAGTCTTTTCAGATCTAATGCCTTGCTCAAAGACAGATGAGTACTGGTATCTTTCTCCTTTTTTTTTTTTCCCCTTTCCTTTCCTTAATAATTATAGTTAATGACTATTGAGCAATTACTTTGTGCTATGAGACAGTGTTGTGTGTGTAAATTGAGTAGATTATTTCATTTAAACCTCAGCATAATTCTGTGAGATAGATACTATTTTTTTTTTTCCTCCAGCTCATAAATGGAGAAGCTGAGGCTTGGAGAATTTTAGTGATTTCCAAGGCAGTCAGCTAAAAAAAGATGTTGTAGATATTGAACACAGGCAGCCTGAATGTAGGACCCCCGGTCTTTTCTCTCTATTCTCCTTTTGTTTTCATTATCAAATCTTATTGGATGAAATGGCCTAAGAACTTTTTCTCTATCATTATGAACTAGGCTGAGGATGCAAAGTAAGCCACCTCAGTGGAGCAACTCAGAATATTCTGAGCTTTTACAAATGGCAAAAATGGTTCCTACAGAGATTAAGAAAGTTCCCTTAGAATCCTCAGTCTCTAATTAAGAATTACTTTCTCTAAGGAGAGAAGGAAAAATTATTTTAAAAATGCAGCAGATATGGGTAGGACACAGAGGATGATAAAAGTTTAGAGCCTTTTCAACTCTCTGGCTCCTCAGACTGCTTTGACATGGTTAAAATTTTTGAGTGATGATGACATCACTGTGTAAGAATTTTTTTGGTCTTTTTGATAAAAATGCTAAAGTGTCTCCCTCTTACCTTCTCTTTGCTTCCTTCTGTTATCTCCTGCGTCTGATGAAGGAAACTGTGTAATACTGTTGTCATTGGGGAGAATTAAGGGACACATTTAATAGTTGAATTCTTCCAAATGAATTCCAAACTTAATAGGAATGGAATTTCTAGTAATGATGGCAAAAAATGGCATTTTCTTCCACAAACAATTTTTTTTAAAAACAGTGGTTTTTAAGACAGTAGTATTAGAGACAATTAGCTGAAGGCACTGGACAGTGTCCAAGGCAGACAGCAAAGTGAGAAAAAACACTCTTGAAAGATTGCTCTTACATTGGTTGATGGAGACACATCTATGACTTTCTAACATAGGGTGCTCTCCAAACCCAACTCTGGCTCAAGAAAACCTCAGCCTTGCTAGTGTGAAGAGGAAGGTATTCAGGTTCAGAGCCACAGAAACACTGGTAAGTTATGGAGGGATTTTGGAAGGGAGAAAACCACATTTACCTAACTGTTTCACTTTTCCTGTCAAATAAGCTTTAGAGCTATCTTCCTACTGATTCTCTCACTGCTCTGAGATAATCTGTAATCTCATATATTGGTTTATATTATCTGTTTTTTAAAACTGGAATTTACGTGAAAAGCAGTGTATAGGTTGGCATATTTGAGACACAGCAGACATATGAGGTCTTTATGTTTAACTTTGGCGGTGGGCGGAAGCCTTCCTTTGGGAGACAAAAGCTATAAAGAGTGTGGAGGGGAAAAAAACAGATAAATTCTTTAAAAGAAAAACTTGCCTTTGGTCATTCTTACTATACTTCTGGTTGTTCATATGGGAAATAATCCATTGGATACCCAAGTGTTATGGCCCATTAAGCTGGATAGCCCTAGGAACAAACTAAGGTGACATATGTGTTCAGGATAGATCAGTGGCTTGGGAGAGACTAAACTGTTTATTGGAATTGCATTGATTTGGGAGTATTGTACAGATTTAGATACACCTCGGAAAGGAGGAGAACAAAGATCTAGCCTGGCCTGAATTCTTATCATCTGCTGCACACCATGGCCATCACTTTTACTACACACATATCACTCTACTGGAGACAGATTCAGTCTCGGGTGACTGTATTAGTTAAGGTTCTTCAGAGAAACAGAACCAGTCAGATAATACACATATATAAAGAGATGAAATGTAAAGAATTGGCTCATGCAGTTGCAGAGGCCAAGAAGTCTCAAGAGCTCCAGTTAACAAACTAGAGACCAAGGAGAGCCAATGGTATAGTTCTAGTCTAAGTCTAAAGACTTGAGAACCAGGAGAGCATATAGTGTAGGTTCTAGTCCAAGGCTGGATCTGAAAGGAGATGAGTAATGTTCCAATTTAAAGACCAGCAGAAAGAGAAAACTCTTTCTTACTCAACCCTTTTATTCTATTCAGGCTTTCCATGATTTGGATGAGGCCCATGCATACTGGAGAGGGAATTCTGCTTTACTCAGTCTACTGATTCACATGTTAACCTCATCCAAAACACTTTCTCACAAACACCCAGAGTAATGTTTAATCTAATATCTTAACACCCCATTGGTCAGGTCAGGTTGACATAGAAAATTGACCATCGCAGTGACACATGGTGAACTAGGCCTCTCTGGTTAATCCCTTTGGCCAAAAACCCGACCTTGGTTAGAAAAGCACATCTCCTAACCTCATGTTTCTGGTGGGGCATAGGTTCTTCTCGGCCAAATTCTTGTTACTTAAAGATTCAATAAGTACTATAGTGAAGATATTACAGCGCCACCGAGGCAAAAATAGAAACTGGTTAGCATTCCTAGGTAATACTTGGCCAAAACAAATATATCTTCGAGAGAAATGCCTTGAGCTTGCCTTGGGAGAAATCCGAAGCTGACTATTAACACAGGTCATCCTTGTTAAGGGCCATAATAAAGAAAAACAGTGCTATGAGAGTAAAGGGGTAAGGGACAGGGAAAGGCATTTTAGCTGTGTCTTAGACTTTTTCATCATTTGTATTTACCTTTGCTTATTTGGGGCACTTTTTTTTAGGTGAGATATAAGTCACATACCATAAAATCTACCATTTCATATTGTAAAATTCAGTGATTTTCAGTATATTCATATGATTGTGAAACCATACCATTATCTAATGCCAGAAAAAAATTTTCATTCTCAAGGCTTATTTTTGCAACACATAAGTGTGTGGGTTTTTCTTTTTTTCCACCATCATTTGTAAATCTAAAGGCCTATCAAATGCTACAGCTTCAGTTTATTAGTGAAAAATATTGATTATTGATGTAGACAGAGAAGCAGTTGCTTTTTAATTTATTACACAAAACCTCTTGCTTCATATGGTATGTCATCAATAAGTTTTCAATTTATACAATTTGAGAATGAACCCTTATCAGTTTCTCATACTGCATCTTTGCCCTAAGATTTTTACTATAATTTCACATTGTCGTTCTTATGTTCCCATCAACTGTGTGACTTTTCCTTTTTAGGGAAGCAATTTCTGTTACTAAATAGCTTGCTTCCTAAGCCTTTTTTTTTAAATTTTAGTCTGTTTTGGGATTCCAACTGCCATTTAAAATAATCAAGTCTTGGGGTACCTGGGTGGCTTGGTTAAGCATCTGACTTCGGCTCAGATCATGATCTCACAGTTCATGAGTTTAAGCCCCACATCAGGCTCTGTGCCGAAAACTCAGAGCCTAGAGCCTGCTTCAGATTCTGTGTGTGTGTGTCTCTCCCTCTGCCCCTTCCCTGTTCATGCTCTCTTTCTCTGTCTCACATAAATAAGCAAACAAACAAATAAATAAATACATTTTTAATAAGGTAAAATAGAATAATCAGCATCTTCACTTGTTAAATGACTGTAATGTGTGGTTCAGTGTTGTCTCAATTTTGCTGGAGGTATCAGAGCGGTTGAAAGGTCTTTGTACCAGTCTCCATGCAAGGGAAGATCAACTTGGTTTACCAGCTCATTTAAAATCCACTGATAAGTACCTTTCACTATAAAAATGGATTTTGCTTTTTGTCTGTGTCACTTGTTGCAGTAGGACAGCAGAATGACCCAGATTATAAATAATTATATATCCCTAACCATATCAGAATTGTCTATAGACCTGAGCCTAGAAATCTCCTTTTTCATCTCAAAGCGTTGCTCCAAAATTCATCACGTTGCATTGTCATACATGTCTGCAAAACACAAACAAGTGCTATATAAAATGGAAGGGTATAGTAAAGAACCCACAGAATTTTCAAAAACATATAGTATGACAGCACAATTGACTTCTACGTGACCCAGTCTGTGCCTTGCAGTGTTTGCAGTCACAAAGTGTCAAGGAGAAAGCTCCACCACAGTGTTTAAAAATCTCTTTCTTAGAATGAGATTTCCCTTTGTTTCTCTATTCTACTAAAAGAAATTGTTGGCACTGGGCAAAGGGAGGCTGGGAAAGGTGATGTGAGGCAGAAGCTGCCATCAATCTGCTGTCCTCTCTGTGTTCCAGACCCACTGTTTATTACTGGCTATCCATTTCTTGTATAATACCTGAAAAGAACCCAATTAAATCTTGTCTTACTAATTTATAATATTGTCATAATCTATTTATTTAATATGCAATGCTGCTAACTTTGAGCCACTATCAGGAGAAGATACATCTCAAATTATTTTTCTGCTGGTGCTGTGTTGCTCAGCTCTCTGGCCGTGTAAGTTGTGTGCTCAGTGGTATTCGACCTAGCAGGAGTCACTGAGCTGCTGAGTCAAAGGTCAGATGAGCAGAAACCCCGTTGCCTGGTACTAACCTCCCTTTAGTACTTAGCAACTCTAATTGCCTGTTTACTTGTCCATTTTCCCCACTGAATCGGATGTTCCATGAAGGAAATTTTTTTCTTCCTTTACTTACTATTCATTTCCCTGTATGTTATGTAACACCCTGTAAAAGCCAAATGTTTTCTAAGTGTTTACATCTTGAGTGAATGCTGAACTCCCTAAAACATCTTGTATCCTCCTGCTTCATACTTATTTGTGAAGACAACTAAACTCTAACAAAATGTTCATAGTAGTCTTATTTTAACAGCGGCAAACCCCAGTAGGCACTGAACTAGAGCCTAATTCAAAAACGTATTAAAAAGTCTCCTTCTCTTGGATGGTAGAATCAATGTAATTTTTTCCGGTTGAAACAGAAACAACTCAAGTAACACTCAGTATTGTGTGTGTGTGTGTGTGTTTTGGCCCATGGGCTACAAACAAATGAAAAGTAATTTTATCCCAGCTATGCAATCACCTTTGAGGAATTTCAGAGGCGGTGGTGTCCTGAATTACTGAAAATACCTCAACTCTGCTGTTTCCTTAAGACGTACATCGGTAGACTATGCTCTGCCGATGGGAATTTTTTAGTTATTTGTGATGCTGCATCATAGGAAGGGCACAGAATGTTGTCCTTCGCTTGCCTGAGACTCTGGGGATATTTGCAGGAAATTAGATACTTTACTTTTGAGAAAATTCATTGGCTCAAGTTATTTGTTTCCTAGTTCAAAGCATTCCTTTGCTTCTGCCATGGGATATTAGGGAAATTCCCAGAGCATTTTTTTTTTTTTTTTTAAATCAGAGCTACTCCTGTTGTCTTTTACTCTCAAGAGGAAGTATGCCATTGAGGTGACATTTAAGAGCCAGTTGACCCTTTTCTTGTCCTTATATTAACCCTTGTCACCTGACAGTGGCACACTGCAACTTACCAGCTTTACTTAGTAAAACTGAGCCCATTTGTTTGCCTTGCTGATGCCTTCCAGATTAGATTTCTAATAAAGTCATCATTGCTTTTTTTTTAGTCTCTGTTACCATTCCTTTGCTAGTATTTCTTGTTTCCAATTCTTGTGTTAGTTACCTTTCAGACTCACTTTGTCTACTTTGATACGGTATTTCCTTTTTTAGGCCCTTTTGGTTTTTTACCCCTACCTTTTGGATTTTTCCTTTTCAGAGCCCTACTTTGCATAAACTCTTCAGGTCAAGATGACCTACTTCTCACTGAGCTCTTGTTTAAGATCCACTTGACTGAGAATCTCTTCCTTAACTGCATTACACTAAGATTATGTGGATAACCAGAAAAAAACATTATCTGAACTTCAGAAATTTTTAAGGACTACTGTGGCTATTTTTGTTCTCTGAAGTTGGTCACCATTTGCTAAATCATCTTCTTAACACTGTGAACTTGGCCTCCCTCAGAATAGTGTGAAGAATGAGAGGGAAGAATAACTCATCTTTCTTCATATATCAAAAAAGAAGTGAATAATCCTCAAGAAATGTTAAGCTATGTTACAACATAGCTATTATGAATAATACCATTTTACATCTGAGATAACCAAGTCCTAGAAAGAAGGTTAATCTCCAGTCTACACAGCTAACAAAGGAGGAAGGACCCAGGATTCCAAGCCAGACAGCAGAGTTTCCAGTCCGAAACTATACCTGTTCAATGTGGTTTGATCTCTGGGTTCGGTTTAAATTGAGTACATTTTCCAGTGTTCTAGTTTTAGAAGTAATTGGGAGAGGAGGTGGGGAAAGAACTAAGTCACATAATAATATAGGAAGATCTTGTTAAATATTAATCTGGTCTTACTGAGGGTCAGTAGTTGTACAGAAGATGAGGATACATCAGGGGACAGGGTAACCTTGCTCAATACTGTAGTTTCCATTCAAAAGAAAGTATGAGATAATGGTTAGAGCTATGCAGGGGGAAAAGAAAGGTAATTTGACTGTAACAGTGGAGCAATGCTGCCTTAGATGGGGAGCCTGGGAAGGCTTCTCAAGGGAGGTGACGTTAGAGCTGAGAATTGAATAGTTCACATTCTGTTCATTAATATTAACAATTACAAATGAATGTTTCAAGTGTATCAAAAATTTAAAAACTGTGAAATCCTTCCAAAGCCAAAACAAAACCAAACAAAATCCAAATGATGCATCCTCTTATTAAACCCCAGTTAAAGAGAGAAAAACAACGTCCACGTCTCTTTTTCTCTCAAGTTTTTCCTTCTCTCTCTCTTTTTTCAGGATAACGATCCAAAGTCATGTATTTACATTGACATTTACATGGACCTTAACAAAACAAAAGACATTTATTTTTCCATTTTATTTTTATCCGGTTACGTACATACAGAGTTTAAAAAGGCAAATGGTTCCAAAAAGGCTTAAAAGGAAAAAGAAGTGTCACCTGTCATACTCCTCCCCACTTGTAGTTCCAACAAGAGACAAGTTGCTTTCATTCTTTACTATTTTCTCAGGCTTTTCCCTCCATTACTTCAAAATAACAGATTGATATAGTTCTTTGATGTGTCAGTTTTCTATGGCATGTATTGATGTATTCTATTAAAACTGGTATTTTAATGTTCTTATTCTCTCCTCCCACATGTCCTCTATCTTTTCAAACCAATTATACCATCAGTTTTAATTAGATAAATTTAGATCCTTTAATCCATTTAGATCAATTAGATGTATTATCAATTAGATCATTAGAGTTAATGGTTCTGTGTTTATATTTTGATGGGGATTGAAGTAAATACTATTTCACGTAACAGCCATGTAGCTACCTGTGATTATATCTCCTTTCTTGCATATCCCTTTGTCTTCCCAAGTGTTAATGATTGATCCGTTTTGAATTTTAATTTATGTTCTACCTTTGTATCATTAATTCAAACTCTCCCTCAGAACTATAAATCTCCTTTCAAACATTCAAATGCATTATGTAGTCTATGCATTTCAACTTTTTCTTGGAAACCTTTCTCCTTGAGCCCTGCATTCTCTTGTCCTAATCTGAATTGGTTCATCTCTCAACATTCTGAGACTCCATTTTTCTTTTTCTTTTTTTAATGTGGAGCTGTGTATTTTGGATTTCATATACTCTTTTCCCTTGGGTATGATAGGCCAAGTAATGACCGACCCTTCCCCCAACCCCCCAGAGATGTGCTCGCATCGTCACCTCTAGAACCTGTGTATATACTACTTTATGTGATAAAAGAGATTTCTTAGATGTGCCTACGGACCTTGAGCTGGGGACATTATTCTGAATTTTCCAGGCAGGCCCCTTGTCTTTATACATCCAAGAGGGAAGCAGCAGAGTCAAAGAGAGAGTTGAAGATGTTATGCTGCTGGCATAACATCAGGAAGGGACCATGAGCCTAGGAAAACAGGCAGTTTCTAGAAGCTAGAAAGGGCAAGGCAACAGATTTTCCCCCACAGCCTCCTGCAGGAACATAACTCTGCCTACACCTTGATTTTAGGACTTGTGACTTCCAGAACTATAAGATAATAAATTTATATTGTTTTAAACCGCGAAGTTTGTGGTAATTAGTTACAGGGGCATAGGAAACTCATTTGGTGGATTACCTTCTAATTTTGGTAGCGTGCTTCCTCTGGCATCTTAAACACAATACATGAAAGAGAATTTTGGGGGCGCCTGGGTGGCTCAATCAGTTGAGCATCCGACTTCGGCTCAGGTCATGATCTCATGGTTCGTGGATTCGAGCCCCGCGCCGGGCTCTGTGCTCACAGCTAGCTCAGAGCCTGGAGCCTGCTTCAGATTCTGTGTCTCCCTCTCTCTCTGACCCTCCCCTGCTCACGCTGTCTCTCTCTCTCTCTCTCAAAAATAAATAAAAACATTAAAAAAAAAGAAAGACGGAATTTTTGATGCTTCGTATGTGCAAAAAATATCTTTATTTTTTTATTTAAAAGTCTTTAAGGATGGAAATAATTTTCCTTCAGGATTTTGAAGGTGTTGCACTATTGTGTTGTTTCTGGCAGTGAGCAGTGCAATGCCATTCTGATGCCTGATCTTCTGTGCCCTGTTTTGTTTTTTTATTTTTCTCCTGGAAGGCTGTCAATCTACTCTTTTTGGCCCCATCGTTGAGAAATTTCCTGATGATATGCTTTGCTTTGGTGTAGCTCCTCTTCTATCTAGTGTATTAAGCACTTGTAATAAATTTAGTCAGTTCTGGACCATTTCTGAATCTTTTCTTTTTGACAATTTCCTTCCCTCTCTTTTCCTGTTCTCTCCTTCTAGAATTTCTGCCACGTGTCTGGTGGGCATTCTGAAATGACCTTTGAAGCTTTCTTTTTTTTTTTTTTTTTTTTTAATCTCCTGTTTTCTCTTTCTATCTTTATTCTCCTTTCTGGAGATTGCCTTGACCACATCTTCTTTCTCTTCTTTGTCATTTCATCTATCTGATTTTTAAATAATTTTTTTTAATGTTTTATTTATTTCTAGGAGAGAGAGAGACAGCGTGAGCAGGGGAGGGTCAGAGAGAGAGGGAGTCACAGACTGAAACAGCTCCAGGCTCTGAGCTGGCAGTCAGCACAGAGCCCGACGCAGAGCTCGAACCCACAAACCGCGAGATCATGACCTAAGCGAAAGTCGGACGCTTAACCGACTAAGCCACCCAGGCGCCCCATCTATCTGATTTTTAATTTCCAATTCCTCTTTCTTTGATTTTTGAGTTCTCCTTAAAACTTTGCCATTCTTTTTTTTTAAGTAAACGTAATATTTTCTTTTTCTTTTTAAAGAAAATAATTATCCCTTTATGATATCTTTTTTCTGTCATCCCATTATCATCTTTGCTTCTTGTAGGAGGCTTTTCTCAAGTGTTTGGTGTATTCACCTCTAAGAGTGAGGTCCTAGAAAGCTGATTGGGTGCCCTGTGTGCCACTTTGTGTGTTGGGGTTTGGGGGGCGGGGCACAGACACATAGGCTGCTATTGACGGTCTTCACGGAAGTGTTGTTTGTCTCGGTACCTTCTGGAATACAATTTTGACGGTTAGTGTAGGTCACCCCCTCCCCCACTGGCACCAGTTGTGTTGATCATTGACTTCAGGGACAACTGCTTTAAAATCTCGTCTGGGAGATCTAAAATGTCTGCTAGCGTTTCTGAAGACAAATGGGCATTCGGACCCATGTATCTCATTGTTCAGTTTATAGACTTTCACTCAGTCCTGTTTTTCAGTTTGCCTGGAGTCCTCCTATACAGTCTCCCTGATTTAATCTGTCCAAGTCGTCTGTGACGATGGAGGACAGAATCTGTGTTAACAACTTCTTTATATAAATTCTTTAACAACCCTCCTGTGTCAAGTCCAGTCTCACCCCTATGATACCACTTAATTTCTGAGAATTTCTTGTGTTTTGAGGCCTAACACAGCCAGCTTCTGGTTTCCTGCTTTCAGGGTTTTTCTTGCTCTCTAATCGTTTTTTCTGGTTTCCAAAAATAGGTCACCATCATTACTTCTTAAATTCGCTTTATTCTTAGGAATCTCTTTAAATCTTTCCACTACCTTTTTAGTGAATTTCAGGACAGAACAGTGGAAATGACATGTGTTCAGTCTTTTATGTTTAACTGAAGCTCAAGAATTTATTTATTTGTTTTTTAAAGTTATATTGATTTTTAACAAAACCACATTTTCTGGGCTCTAGCACTCAGCCTTTAAGTCTGGAAGTTACTCCCTTGTTTACTGAGGTACCTGACAGAGTAACTGATGAGCCTATAAAATTATACAGTTCCTCTTCCAGTTTTCTGGCTGTGTTGGTTATTGGTAATTATAGTGTCCATGGCAGCCCTGACAGTACCTTGTGCCTTGTCATTGTCACATCTGCATGTCATGTAACAGTTGTTTGAAAATTAGTGATGGCTCAAAAATTAGTGAGCTTTTCTTAAAGGTGTACTTTATTCAAAGACTATGAGATATAACTTGTGGGCCTCAGTCAGTTGAGCCTCCCACTTCAGCTCAGGTCATGATCTCACTGTTCATAGACTCAAGCCCTGTGTTAGGCTCTGCACTGATACCTCAGAACCTGGAGCCTACTTCAGAATCTGCCCATCCCTGCTTGTGCTCTCTCTCCCTCTCTCTCAAAAATAAATAAACATTAAAAAGTTTTTTTAAAGAGGGGCGCCTGGGTGGCTTAGTCGGTTAAGCGTCCGACTTTCACTTAGGTCATGATCTCGCGGTTCGTGGGATCGAGCCCCGCGTCGGGCTCTGTGCTGACTGCCAGCTCAGAGCCTGGAGCCTGTTTCAGTCTGTGACTCCCTCTCTCTCTGACCCTCCCCTGCTCACACTGTCTCTCTCTCTCTCTCTCTCTCTTCTAGAAATAAATAAAACATTAAAAAAAAGTTTTTTTAAAGATACAACTTGCTTTCATGTGTTGAGAGACACTCTTCTTTCATTAATAGAATTTTATTTTTAAAAAAGTGATTTCTAAGAATTTTCCTGAAACTCCAAACCAGCATAGTCTTACTTGTTTTGCTAACTTTTTATTTCACACTCTTCTGAATTTATATCTTTTGATTAAGCATAGACACTTTTCATATTGGGCCACTATGTAAAGTACTTGTCCTAAAATTATTTTTTTTTTGAGTTTGAAGAGTGTACCTAGTTCTAATATTCTGGGATAAACTGAAGAAATCCATGTGTACTTCATCCATGTTTCTAAGGATATTTATCTCCATGGCTCCTTAATCTTTTTATAAAGGAGCACCTTAATTATTTTAGTCTGTGTTCAAACTGATACCTTTTATCATTTTAATTTTGTGTCTTTGGACCTTCTCCAACTTTATTATATTTGTTTTGAGGCTCATTAACCAGAAAGTCATATGGTACTTCTCGTGTGGATTCTTTATGAGTTTTTAATCAGAACAAAATTTTGTTTTCTGCCTGGCTCCGTGTTTGGCCTCCTGATGAGGTCCAGCGTTTTTCTTGTTCTAGATTTCATTTCAAAGTCTTCAGAGCATCTATAATGGTAACTGGGTTGACTTTCAGGACAAACTTGTGACGTTTAGGTCTGTCATTTTTGTTTAGAGTAAAAATCAATAGCAACAAGAAGGTTCATTAGATGTTATATGGCACAGTTCCATGTGCGGGAACAAACCTATGAGGAGGTCAAGTGCCTAGGGGACACATGTCCCAGAAAACTGGACTCTTGGATCATGACCAGGAATTTCCCTTCTGAATCTTTCTGCCTAGTAAATAATGCCTAGCCTACCTAAATTTAGGCTAAGTCCCCATCTCAAGATAAATTAGGGGAGTTCTATGCACCATACTTTTTTTTCCTTCTCTAATATTACCTCCATTCTTTGTACCATCCCCAGTTTCCTTCCCCCTCATGTGTCTGTCTATACTTTTTATGGGTTTCTCTTTTTTCCACCTACTATTTGCATACCTTTGCTCAATGCTACTTGCTCTGAACCTGTAATTTTGTCCTAAGAATACAAGGATTAAAGACAAGAGCTCTCTTCTGCCTTATTTCCGTGTTTGCCCCTCTACTGTCTGTGCTGCTCACGGCAGCTTGTGTGTTCTTTAGAAGAAGCATCTGCAGAGAAAGAGAAGAAAAAATAAAGCAGGTTCAGTGAGATAAGTAGGGATCAGAGTTGAAGAGAAAGCCAAGGTACCTCTCCAGTTCTTTACAGGACTCGGCTGTACTCCCATGTCTTAGGATTGCATAAAGCATCCTTCTATCCCTATAATAAATCTTCCTTCTATGCTTGTAAGAGCTCAGGTTCATTTCTGCTTCTGCCAGCTGAGTTGTCATAGCTCATACCATATGTTTAAATAAAGTGATGCACTATTTGGAATGTTTATATTATGTGCGGAAAACTATTTTATTAGCTAAAATTTTGCATCTTAAGCACAACCTATAACACTGTCCAAATAATGGGGAAAATGTATGTCCAAATAATGTAAATTACTGTTAGGAATAAAACCTAAATTCTCAATTTGGGATTGCTTTTTTTATCAGTTAAATTTTATTATCTATGTTTTATTAATGACACTTTGTAAATTTTTTATGTTTATTTATTTTTGAGAGAGAGAGAGATAGAGAGACAGACAGATAGCAAGTTGGGGAGGGACAAAGAGAGGGAGACACAGAATCCAAAGCAGGTTCTAGGCTCTGGCTGTCAGCACAGGGCCTGATGTGGGGCTCGAACTTGTAAACTGCAAGATTGTGAACTGAGCTGAAACTGGAGGCTTACCTGACTGAGCTACTCAGTCACAATTACACTTTTAGAAGTATACATTTATATATTTTTTCTCTTCTTTATGTACTTACTTGGGGATAGGACTCATGCTGTAGTCCTAAGAGGCAACCTTTAGCTATTATTGACTGTCAAAAATTATCCCTATGTCATTAGTCTGTCCCAATGAACCTACTGACATTTTCAGTCAGAGTTTTTGTAGAAACAATTCAATATCAGTTAAAAATTTGTCATGTGAAGGAACAGCACAGCATAGTGCTGGAGGAGAAAAGACTTTCACAGCATCTACTTCTCTCACAATAATAAATCTACTAACCCACCTTTGCCATAAAGTTTTAAAAATGCAAAGTGAAAGAAAAAAAAAAGATGAAAAATCTGGTCTTTAAATCAGTCAAATTGGATCAATCAGTAAATAGTCTCTGAATGTTCAGTTATGCTTTTAGGTAGCTGAGTGTGTGTGTGTGTGTGTGTGTGTGTGTGTGTGTGTGTGTGTGTGTGTGTGTGTGTGTGTGTCTGTCTATTATAGGCTCTGAGCTGCCAGTAATAAAGCATTTTAAGTCCGATAAAGAAAAAACAGATAAGTATGGTTTGTTAATTGCTGAGGCAATATCCAGTGAACATCAATTGAAACAGAAGGCTTTGAAATCAGGGAAAAATAATTTTAAAGAGGGCTGTTGTTTTTGTTAATTATAGAGTAAGAGTGAGACTAATTCACTGCTTCCCCCCAACCCAAGCCATAGATAAAAGACTTTCAATAGCATATCATTCAGTACAAGAACTTTACCCTCACTTTTATTCATCAGCAAAACCAAAGAAACAATTGCAGGATGTTCTCTATTATTTAGCATGGAATGCCTTTATCACTTTATGTCCTTGCCTGACATTCCTCCTTGTTTGTTGCCGTTAAATGCTGGCTTTTAGTCACATAGCACACTGCTAAATAAGACACTGTGCAGTTTATGTTATATTGCTTCGAGGGTTACAGCAATGTCACCTCTTCCTTAAAGCATTTGGTCAACACTGACGACAAAGTTGAGTATAGCGGAACCCTTATACTGATTACCATGAGAAGCAAAATAAATTATGAACTATATAAAAAGTAATAGTGAGAATGAATTGACTGGCAGACTATTTGATTTCATTGATGGTTTCATTTTTAAAAGAGCTGACAACATCCTGTAGCATTCTGTGGTGATTACATTAGAAGTTACATTTTCCCACCTTTAGCTGCCTACCTAAAAGTGAAGGCAAATGCTTTTTGGGAGGAAGTGGGTATTTTTCTTTTTTGTATTTAATCTGTTGACTTTTCTATAGATAGGAAAAGGCTACTGACCTGGTCAGGGTAACTGTTCTGATGTCATTTTCCAAATTACTCTACTGTGATTTTCAGGGCCTGGCCTCTATAGATCACTTATTCATTTGGTAGTAATGCTTATGGAAGTAGACAAGCCACATTTCCTTGTGTGATTTTATAATTTATAAGGACAATTTAGCCATGCTAAGTTTGGATGCTTCCCTAAGATGCTTTGGCTATCTTCCCCTAACCATATGATGAGCCTCATTTCACATCTTTGAAATCTCTCCTTTAAATCTTTTGCTTTGGGTATAGTTTCTGGATATAGTAAGAACAGTGTGCTTCTGAAGGTAGCTTTTGTGGACTGGGTGCTGCTTGGCAGTTAATTCTCTTTCTTTCTCTGTGGACTCCAAGTGGAATGTCCTTGAAATAGTAATGATGTATGACTTTTTTCCTACCATGTCTAAGATGTTTCTGGTAATTTAAAATTATTTATCGATGCATGTACCAGATATAACTATATTAATGAGCTCTGCATACTCTTCTTGACTTCTTCTCACCTGTGAAATTAAAAGAGCCAAATTATAGACATGATGAAGCTTCACTCTGAATGCGGCTGGGTTTTAAATAAGTGCCTCCAAATAATAGCTTTGTCTTTAGTGTATTTTCATTTGCAAGACTCTGTCACGCTTTATATTCCCCCCACTTCCCATTTAAATAATCACTTGGGGTTCCTTTGTGGTGTTAATAATTTTAATAATTTCTCTTTTTTTAAACTTTTATTTAAGAGTGTATCTGGATGTTCTTATCTTGGATGATTATGTCTCTGGCTTCTGATGGCAGAAATTCCTTTTTATTTAGAACTTATTATTACAGGTTTTGATCCCACTTAATACTACTGTATTTTATAGGTTCTCTTTTTAAGACTAAAACCACACATTTCTCCTGGATGAGAATTAGTTTTCAGGGGCTTGCACATTAGTCACTAAATAATTCTTGAATCTGTACCCCTAATCTGTTCATCCTCCCACACTCTTAGATGTTAATTTCATGTCATGCTTCTTCCTTCGGCATCACTTTCAACTTCTTATTTCACTGAGAAAAAAATTAAAGCAATCAGAGAACTTAAGACACCCACTACATCTACTCACCTACTATGTCTGTCCCCATATATGGTAGCTTCTCTCCTCTTGACTCTATTTAACGACCTTGTTCCTAGCAAATGCTAACATCCCTGTCCACCAAGCTTCCTTTTTTTTTTTTTTTTTTTTTTAACCTACCAGCATTCTTCCCATGAGATTTCCAGTTGCTCTGCTTTCTTGCTAGTACTTGGGATCATCAGTTTCTTTTTGTTTTTCCTCTCTTTCTGCTTCTTCTCATCCTTCCCATTTCTTTATAGACATTATTGTAGGCTTATAGTGATATCTCACTGACGCTGACTGGCATTTTGCTGTTTACAGATGATGTTGAATATCTTTCTTATGAGCTTATTTGGCATCCATATATTTTCTTTGGGTCAGTGTCTATTCAAGTCTTTTGTCTTTTTTATATTATACTGTTTGTTTTCCTACTGTTGAGATTTGAGAAAATTTAATATATTTTATATACAATTCCTTGCATATATGTGATTTGTGAGTGCTTTATCCCAGTCTTTAGCTTACTCTTTCTCCCTCTTAACATTGTCTTTTTCAGAGAAGAAAAAGGTTTTAATGTTAATAAAGCCTAATTTGTCTTTTCAAAAATTTTTTAATGTTGTATTTATTTTTGAAAGAGAGACAGAGTATAAGTTGGTGGGGCAGAGAGAGAGGGAGACACAGAATCGAAACAGGCTTCAGGCTCTGAGCTGTCAGCACAGAGCTGGAAGTGGGGCTTGAGCTCGAAACTGCGAGATCAACCTAAGCCAAAGTTGGATGCTTCACTGAATAAGCCACCCAAGCCCCCCTGTCTTTTTTTTTTTTTAATTGATTTTGTTTCTAGTGTCAAACCTATGAGCTAGTTGTTTAACCCAGGGTTAAGAATTTTTTTCCCATTATTGTTTTCTAAATGTACATAGTTTTATGTTTTGCATTACGGTCTACAGTCCATTTGGAGTTAATTACTGAACAAGATGTAAGGCATAGGTTGAGGTTTAATTTTCTTTCCATACGGTTGTTTAGTTGTTATAGCACCATTTGTTGAAAAGACTATAATTTTTCCACTGAATTCTATTTGCACCTTTTTAAAAAGTCCATTGTGTCCATATTTGTGCAGTTCTGTTTCTGCATGGCTTGTATTCCTTAGTGAATAGTGATGTTGAGCATCTTTTCTGGACCTGTTGACCATCTGTCTATCTGTCACTGGAAAAATGTTCAGGTCCTGTGAGTATTTTTAAATCAGATTATTTGTGTTTTGGGTACTGAGATCTATGAGTTCTTTATATATGTTGGATACTAACACCTTATCTGATACATGGTTGAAATACATCTTCCATTCATAGTTTGCCTTTTCATCTGTTGATTGTGTGTGTGTGCAGAGGTATTTAGTTTGATGTAGTCCCACTTGTTTATTTTTGCTTTCATTGCCTGTATTTCTGGTGTCATATCTAAGAAATCAATGTCAGTGCCAAGAAGATTGTCTTCTTTTTTTTTTTTTTTCTGGCATTTTACAGTTTCAGGCCTTTTATATTTAAGTATTTGATGCGTTTGGGGTTAATTTTTGTGAATGGTATAAGGTAGAGATCTAATTTCATAATTTTAGTGTTTTCTCAGAACCACTTATTAAAGAAACCTACCTTTGGCTCTTGATTATTCCTAGTTCCCCTGTCAAATATTAATTGATCATATGTGTATAGGTTGATTTCTGGGATCTCAGTTCTGTTCCATTTGATCTTTGTGTCTCTTTTAATGCCAGGACTATACTGTTTTGATTACTACAGCTTTGTAACATAGTTTAAAACCAGAAGTATGATTCCTCCAGGTTTGTTTTTCTTTCTCAGTGTTGCTTTGTGATTCTATAAACATTTTGGTTCCATACACATTTTAGGATTCTTTTTTTCTATTTCTGTGAAAAGTGGCACTGGAATTTTGGTAGGGATTACATTGACTCTATAGATAGCTTTGGGTGGTTTGGACATTTTAATAATAATAATTCTTCTGATTCACCAATATGGGATATCTTACCATTTATTTGTGTCTTCTTCAGTTTCTCTTATCAGTGGCATATACTTTTCAGTGTATAGGTCTTTCACTTCCTTAGTTAAATTTATTCCTTAGTATTTATTGTTTCTGATGCTATCATAAATGGGATTATTTTGCTTCTTTTTTTTTTAGGTATTTTGTTGTCACTGTATAGAAATGCAAGTGATTTTTGTATGCTTATTTTATATACTGCAACTTAACTTAATTTGTTGATTGGTTCAAAACTGGTTTTGGTGGAGTTTTTAGTTTTCTATATCATAAGATCATGTCATCCACAAATGGACAGTTTTACTTCTTTCTGATATGGATGCATTTTCTTTCTTTTTTTTGTTTGTTTGGGTGTTTTGGTTTTTTTGTTCTTGTTTTTGTTTTACCTACTTGCTCTGGCTAGGATTTGTAGAACTATTTTGAATAAGTGATGCGCTCGCTTTGGCAGCACATATACTAAAATTGGAATGATACAGAGAAGATTATCATGAAGATGACACACAAAGTCGCGAAACATTTCATATTTTTCTGGGTGTTATATGGAAACCAACTTGACAATAAAGTATAAAAGAAAAAAATAAAGGTGAATATAACGCTTTAATACTAATGTGATATTTTACTACTACTAATATGCTACATTTACATTGTAATTTAAATTTGTTTATATACTGTATGGTCTTAAGTAATAAGTGTGTTGATTTTCTCTGCATCCAGTGATATATGAGTAAAGATACCGAAAGTTTTATCAAAAAGATTTAGTATTTTCATGTCATTTTTCTTTCTTTGCATTGCTGACCTTGATGTTTTAGAAACAGAAGCGTGTGGGAGCAGTAAGGATCTTTTGTATTGTTCTTTCATAAAAGGAGATCTAAGATTCTGAAGCAGAAGTATTCAGGAGTTTGTTTTTAAATGTTAATACCATTGTCAATATACTGTAGAACTTAAACAATGTTACAGAGAGTGTTGCAGAAAGAACTTTATTTTTAAAAACATGAAAAATAAAAAGGAATACTAGTTGAATCTTCAAAAAAAAAAAAAAAGAGTGATATATATGGGCCCCTTTGTTTTGTTCCTGATCTTAGAGGAAAAGCTTTCAGTTTTTCATTAGTGAGTATGTTAACTGTGAGCTTGTCATATATGCCCTATATTATGTTGAGTTCTGTACTTTTTCTGCCAAATTTGTAGAGAGTTTTTATAAGAGAGTGTTGAATGTTGTCACTTTTTTTTACATCTATTGAAAGAATCATGTGCTTTTTATCCATTCTATTAATGTGGAAGTCACATTTATTGATATGTGGATATTGAACCATTTTTGCATCCTAGAAATAAATCCTGCTTTATCATCCTGTTTGATCTACTGATGTGCAGTTGAACTCACCGTACTAGAATTTTGTTGAGAATTTTTACATCTATATTTATCAGGGATACTTATAGTGTCAAAATCTGGCTTTGGTAACACTGACCTCATGAAATAAGTTTGGGAGTATTCTTTTCTCTTCAGTGTTTTGGAAGAGTTTCAGAAGTATTGGCATTAGTTTTTCTTGAAATGCTTGGCAGAATGCCCACTGAAACCATCTGGTCTAGAGTGGGGGAAATTCTTTCCTGAGTTGTTTTTTTTTTTTATTACTGCTTCAGTCTCCTTTCTTGTTACCAGTCTTCTCACACAAGTCTTCTCTTGTTTCTGCCTGATTCAGTCTTGGTAGGTTGCACATCTGTAGGAATTTATTCCAGGTTATCTAATTTGTTGGTGTAATTTTTTTTGTCTTAGATTTGTTTTTTTTGCTTTCTTTAAAGTGTATTTATTTATTTTCCTATAATGTGCAGGAGGGACAGAGAGAGAGAATATCCCAAGCAGACTCTGTAGGGTCAGCGCAGAGACCAGCTTGGGGCTCAAACTCAAAAACCATGAGATCAGGTTGGGGCGCCTGGGTGGCTTAGTCGGTTAAGCGTCCGACTTGCGCTTAGGTCATGATCTCGCGGTTCGTGGGTTCGAGCCCCGCGTCGGGCTCTGTGCTGACTGCCGGCTCAGAGCCTGGAGCCTGTTTCAGTCTGTGACTCCCTCTCTCTCTGACCCTCCCCTGCTCACGCTGTTTCTCTCTCTCTCCTAGAAATAAATAAAACATTAAAAAAAAAAAAACATGAGATCAGGACCTGAGCCAAAATCAAGAATCAAACACTCAACCAGCTGAGCCACCCAAACAACCGTCTTTTACATTTTGAAGCAGTCCATTAGATTGGAAGAGTATTTATACTCTTATAATCCTATGTATTTCTGTGGTGGTGTTGTAATATCTTCTCTTTCATTTATAATTTTATTTAAGACTTTTTCCTTTTTTCTTGGTGAGTGTAGATACAATTTTGCTAATTTCATTTATCTTTTCAAAAAACTATCTCATGATTGGTTTTCATGATTCTTTGCTATTTTTTTCATTCTATATCATTTATTTCTGCTCAATCTTTATTATTTTCTTCCTTCTGCTAACTTTGGGCTTAGTTTTTTTTTTTTTTTCTTTTTAATTCCTTGAAAGTTAAAGTTGGGTTGTTTATTTGAGCTCTTTCTTTTTTTCTTTAGGGAGGCATTTGTTTCTAAAAGCTTCCTTCTTAGAAATGTTTTCCCAGCATCTTGTAAATTTTGGCATGTTGTATTTTCATTTTCTTCCTTCCTTCCTTCCTTCCTTCCTTCCTTCCTTCCTTCCTTCCTTCCTTCCTTCCTTCCTTTCTTTACAAATAGTTTATTGTCAAGTTGGTTTCCATATAACACCCAGTGCTTATCCCCACAAGTGCCCTCCTCCATGCCCATCACCCCCCTTCCCTTCCCTCCCACACCCATCAGTCTTCAGTTTGTTCTCAGCATTCAGGAGTCTCTATGTTTTGCCTCTCTCCCTCAGTTTCCCCCCTTCTACTCCCCCACTGTTCACTGTTAAGTTCCTCCTAATCCTCCTATACATGCAAACATATGATATGTGTCCTTCTCTGCCTGACTTATTTCGCTCAGCATAACACCCTCAAGTTCCATCCGTGTTGCTACACATGGCCAGATTTCATTCTTTCTCATTACCTCGTAGTATTCCATCATACAGATAAACCACATCTTCTTGATCCATTCATCCGTTGATGGACACTTAAGCTCTTTCCATGTTTTAGCTATTGTTGAGAGTGCTGCTATGAACATTGGCGTGCATGTGCTCCTATGCATCAGCACTCCTATATCAGTTGGGTAAATTCCTAGCAGTGCTATTGCTGGGTCATAGTGGAGTTCTATTGTTAATTTTTTTGAGGGACCTCTACACCGTTTTCCAGAGGGGCTGTACCATTTTACATTCCCACCAACAGTGCAGGAGGGTGCCTGTTTCTCCACATCCTCGCCAGCATCTAGAGTTCTCTAATTCGCTCATTTTAGCCACTCTGACTGGCCTGAGGTGGTAACTCAGTGTGGTTTTGACTTGTATTTCCCTGATGAGGAGGAACACTGAGCATCGTTTCATGTGTCTGTTGGCCATCTGGATGTCCTCTTTGGAGAAATATCTGTTCATGTCTTCTGCCCATTTCTTCACTGGATTATTTGTTTTTTCGCATGTGTAGTTTGGTGAGTTCTTTATAGATTTTGAATACTAGCCCTTTATTTGATATGTCATTTGCAACTATCTTTTCCCATTCTGTCAGTTGCCTATTAGTTTTATGGATTGTTTCCTTTCCGTGCAGAAGCTTTTAATCTTGATGAGGTCCCAATAGTTTATTTTTCCTCTTGCTCTTGATTTCTTTGCTTTTGGTGATGTGTCAAGTAAGAAATTGCTGCAGTGGAGGTCAAGGAGGTAGTTTCCTGTTTCTCTTCTAGGGTTTTGATGGTTTCCTGTCTCACATTCAGGTCCTTTATCTATTTTGAGTTTATTTTTGTGTATGGTGTGAGAAAATGATCTAGTTTCATTCTTCTGCATGTTGCTGTCCAGTTCTCCCAACACCATCTGTTAAAGAAGCTGTCTTTTTTCCACTGGATACTCTTTCTTGCTTTGTCAAAGATTAGTTGGCTCTACATTTTTGGGTCCAATTCTGAGTTCTCAATTCTATTCCATTGGTCTCTGTGTCTGTTTTTGTGCCAATACCATACTGTCTTGATGATGGCAGCTTTGTAGTAGAGGCTGAAGTCTGGGATTTTGATGCCTCCTATTTTGGTTTTCTTTTTCAATATTACTTTGGCTATTTGAGGTCTTTTGTGGTTCCATACACATTTTAGGATAGTTTGTTCTAGTTTTGAGAAGTATGCTGGTGCAATTTTGATTGGGATTGCATTGAATGTATAGATTGCTTTGGGTAGTAATGACATTTTAACTACACTTATTCTTCCAATCCATGAGCATGGAATGTTTTTCCATTTCTTTGTATCTTCTTCAATTTCCTTCATAAGTTTTCTATAGTTTTCATCATACAGATCTCTTATATATTTGGTTAGGTTTATTCCGAGGTATTTTATGGTTTTTTTGTGCAGTTGTGAATGGGATCAGTTTCTTGATTTTCTTTCTGTTGCTTCATTGTTGGTGTATAAAAATGCAACCGATTTCTGTACATTGATTTTGTACCCTGCAACTTTGCTGAATTCTTGGATCAGTAGGCTTCTGGTGGAGTCTGCTGGGTTTTCGTTGTAGAGTATCATGTCGTCTGCAAAAAGTGAAAGTTTGACTTCTTCTTTGCCAATTCGGATGCCTTTGATTTCCTTTTGTTGTCTGATGGCTGATGCTGGGACTTCCAGCACTATGTTAAACAACACCGGTGAGAGTGGACATCCCTCTCGTGTTCCTGATCTCAGGGGGAAAGCTCTCAGTTTTTTCCCCATTGAGGATGATGTTAGCTGAGGACTTATCATAGATGGCTTTCATGATGTTTATATAAGTTCCTTCTATCCCGACTTTCTCGAGGGTCTTTATTTATTTATTTTTTTTACTAAAATATTTTATTGCAATAAGATATTTACTGTGCTCAAAATCAATACAAAGTAAGTTATTAAAATTATTTACATACAAATGCTGAAACTACATAGCTAATAATAGCTGCTGAGTAATAACAACAGCACAATTTCAGCCTCTAAATCAAATACGTAATTTTCTAAGGATTGTTAACAATGGTAAAGAAAAAAATTACTGATCATGGTTGTTAAATTCACTGATTTCCATAAAAAGACATGTCCTTCATCAGGGTTGTCTAAGGTAAATAATTTATTCATTTGAAGAGTAACTGGAGAAAAATCTGATTCATTCATGTCTATTACAGTCCAGTGAACTTTATGATTAAATAGTACATTTTCTAAACTTCATACCTATTTCTCAAGCAGATTTTTCCTTTGTATAAATGTCAATGTATACTACATTTCATATTCTATATAAAAAAAAGTATCCACATTAGTTTTTTGTCAGTTTGGAAGTAATATCCATGGTTGTAACAAAGTATTAACAATTCTGATATCTGCACTGTGTACACTCAGATACACCCACAAAAACTAGTCTGTGGATGACTTTAAAAAAATATATTAAGATGCCAAATAAATCTATTTTTTTACGAAACGAAGACTTTGATTAAGAATATATTTTTATTAGGCAATTTGGTAACAAATCATTACCTTATATATAGTTGAGTTATTCAGTGTATTTTTAAGAGTAAATGAATTCCATTGTAGTTTTTCTTGAAGGAAAGGAAATCCTTTCTCCAGTTGTTGAGGAGTACTAAAAGTTTCATACACATTAGCAGCAAAGTCTTTCACTTGCTCCATCATCAACAGATCCTGAACAAAATGACTAGGTGTTTCACTGCAAACTGAATGGATCTGTCCATTTACTATTGGAATTATCTTAGCTAATGGCAGACTGACACTGGAAAGACTACTCAGGGAGTTGCTACGTTGCAGGTCCTGGTCAGTAGGTCGAAAGAACTCAGCCATATTGTCTAGCAGTCTGCTAAAACCTCGGTTTAAACATGTATTCAAAACTGTACTAAAATCTGGACTTTCTAACATGTCTCTAGTTTCATTGAGTAGTGTAATAGTGGTAACATCTCTAGGAGAAAGCCCACAGGCCTGAACTGCTAATGGAGTTTCTTCATCTGGCATCATATAATGGCATAACAAAGATTTGGATCCATCTTTATTAATCCAAGAAGAAGATTTATGCTGCTCTACAAGATTTCTGATTTCTTTTAGTTGTTGCTCCGAGTCCAAAAGGGACAAAGAATGTTTAAGAGAAACACTTCCTAAAATCTTCTGCACAGCCTGTTTAATGACAGTGATCAATTCTGTCAGACCGTCTCCAAGGAGGTGTTGAATACTTGATAAATACTGCTGTTGGACATCAGGGGGAGCAAGAACTGTAGTGCCATTTTTGCCTACTGCTGCATTATCCAAGTAAATATATCAACCAATTATGTTTAACTGGACTCGCAGAAGAACAACCAGCATACAAGTACTGTATACCGCTACAATACTTCTTGTGAAACTTATTATCTTTAGATCCTCCCATATTTCTAACTTGTTTGAAGGCCTGTTTTTTAGCAGAGCCGTGAGACTCTCAGAATTGAGTTGCTGCATTAAGGCCTCTCTCAGTGTTGGAAGCATGGACAGCACTGTCATATTGCAAGTCCTCTGGTTACTTTCAAAATGGTATTGTCGTCGTGCTTGAGTAATGTATTCTGCAGCCTCTCTTTCTTGTATTTCTCTGATTTTCTTCTGTCCATATTTTCCCAGGATATATACTCCTCCGAGCACTGTGCCCAGGAAGATGCATTTCTTTTTGTGACGTTTTAGAAAATTCCACATAGATCTCAGCATCTTCAGACCCTGGAGGTGCGGGCTACCTAGGGGCCGCGGGGGTGAGGGGGCTGTTCGCCAGGAAACCGTTTCTCGAGGGTCTTTATTAAGAAATGATGCTGTATTTTGTCAAAAGCTTTTTCTGCATCTATTGATTTTTGTCTTTTCTTTTGTTGATGTGATGTATCACATTGATTGATTTGCGAATATTGAACCATCCCTGTAACCCAGGAATGAATCCCACTTGATCTTGGTGGATAATTCTTTATATGTGCTGTTGAATTCAGTTTGCAAGTATCTTGTTGATGATTTTTGCATCTATATTCATCATGGATATTGGCCTGTAGTTCTCCTTTTTTACTGGGTCTGTGGCTTGGGAATCAAAGTGATGCTGACTTCATAAAATGAATCCAGAAGTTTTCCTTCGATTTCTTTTTTTTGGAATAATTTGAGAAGAATGGGTATTAATTCTGTTTTAAATGTCTGGTAGAATCCCCAGGGAAGCCATCTGGCCAGGGCTCTTATTGATTGGGAGATTTTTGATAACTTATTCGATTTCCTCACTTGTTATGGGTCTGTTCAGGTTTTCTGTCACTTCCTGTGTGAATTTTGGTAGGGAGTGTGTGTTTAGGAATTTTTCCATTTCTTCTAAGTTGTTCAGTTTGTTGGCATATAGTTTTCGTAGTATTCCCTGGTAATTGCTTGTATTTCTGAGGGATTGGCTGTAATCAGTCTGTTTTCATTCATGATTTTGTCTACTTGAGTGCTCTCTCTTTTCTTTTTGAGAAGCCTGGCTAGAGGTTTGTCAATTTTGTTTATTTTTTCAAAAAACCAACTCTTGGTTTCATTGATCTGTTCAACTGTTTCTTTGGCTTCTATATTGTTTTTTTTTTCCTACCCTGATTTTTATTATTTCTCTTCTTCTACTGGGTTTGAGGTGCTCTTGTTGCTCTCCTTCTAGTTGCTTTAGGTGCACTGCTAGAGTTTGTACTTGCGCTTTTTCTAATTTTTTGAAATATGCCTGGAGTGCAATGTACTTTCCTTTTAGAACTGCTTTCACCGCATCCCATGGGGTTTGGATTTTTGTATTCTCATTTTTATTTGTTTCCATATATTTTTTAATTTCTTCTCTAATTGCCTGATTGGTCCATTCATTCTTTAGTAACATGTTCTTTAGCCTCCATTTTTTGGGGGGTTTTCCAGACTTCTTCCTGTGGTTGATTTCGAGTTTCATAGCATTGTGATCTGAAAGTGTGCATGGTATGATCTCAATTCTTTTATATTTATTGAGGGCTGCTTTTTGTCCCAGTATGTGATCTATCTTGGAGAATGTGCCATGCGCACTTGAGAAAAATGTGAATTCCATAGCCTCAGGATGTAGAGTTCTAAATATATCTGTCAAATCCATTTGGTCCAATGTGTCATTCAAGTCCATTGTGTCTTTATTGATTTTCTGTCTAGTTGATCTGTCCATTGCTGTAAGTGGAGTATTAAAGTCCCCTGCTATTAGCACATTCTTATTGATAAGACTCTTTCTGTTTGTGATTAATGTTTTTTGTATTTAGGTGCTCCAATATTTGGTGTGTAGACATTTATAATTGTTAGCTCTTCCTGATGGATAGACCCTTTAATTATTGTATAATGCCCTTCTTCATCCTTTGTTACTGTCTTTACTTTAAAGTCCAGTTTTTCTGATATAGAAAGTATATCTACTCCAGCTTTTTTTTTTTTTTTTACTTCCTGTAGCATGATAGATATTTCTCCATCCCCTTACTTTCAATCTGAAGGTGTCCTCCAGTCTAAATTGAGTTTCTTGTGGACAGCAAATAGATGGATTTTGTTTTTTTTTTATCCATTCTGCTACCCTATGTCTTTTGATTGGAGCATTCAGCCCACTTTATTCAGTGTTATTATTGAAATATATGGGTTTAGAGTCTTTGTCTCATTTGTGGGATTCATGCTTGTGGTGTGTCTCTAGCATCTTGCATTCTTTGCAACATTTCCCTCAGAGAATCCCACTCGGGATTTCTTGTAGAGCTGGTTTATTGGTGACAGATTCTTTCAATTTTTGTTTATTTGATAAGACTTTTATCTCTCCTTCTATTCTGAATGACAGGCTTGCTGCATAGAGGATTCTTGGCTGCATATTTTTTCTGTTCATCACATTGAAGATCTCCTGCCATTCCTTTCTGGCCTTCCAGGTTTCAGTAGATAGGTCTGTCACCACTCTGATAGGTTTCCCTTTGTATGTTAAGGTCCTTTTCTCCCTAGCTGCTTTCAGAATTCTCTCTTTGTCCTTATATTTTGCCATTTTCACTATGATATGTCATGCAGAAATCATTTCAAGTTACGTCTGAGGGGAGTTCTCTTTGCCTCTTGAATATCAACGTCTACTTCCCTCCCCAGGTTGGGGAAGTTCTCTGCTATAATTTGTTCCAGGACTCCTTCAGCACATTTCCCTCTCTCTTCCTCTTCTGGGATTCCTTTGATATGGATATTGTTCCATATGATTGTATCGCTGAGCTCTTGAACTCTTCTTTCAAGGTCCTGGATCAGTTTGTCCCTTTTTTTCTCATTTTCTACTTTTCTATAATGATGTCCTCTAAATCACTTATTCTCCTTTCTGCCTCTTCAATCTGTGCATTGGACACCTCCAGTTTATTATGTACCTCATCTATCGCAGTTTTTAATTCATCATAACTATTTTAAGCTCCATGGTGTTTGCAGCCATTAGTTTCTTTGGTGTCCTCCATGCTTTTTTCAAGCCCAGCAATTAATTTTATGATTACTGTTCTAAAGTCTTCTTCAGTTATGTTGTTTATATCTGTTTGGAGCTGTTCTTTAGCTGTCCATTCTTCCAAGAATTTCTTTGGAGAAGGGCTCTTTTGTTTCATCATTTTTTTAATGTTTTATTTATTTCTAGGAGAGAGAGAGAGACAGTGTGAGCAGGGGAGGGTCAGAGAGAGAGGGAGTCACAGACTGAAACAGGCTCCAGGCTCTGAGCTGGCAGTCAGCACAGAGCCCGATGTGGGGCTCGAACCCACGAACCGCGAGATCATGACCTAAGTGAAAGTCGGATGCTTAACCAACTAAGCCACCCAGGCACCCCCTGTTTCATCATTTTGGTTAGCTTTCTATCTCTTGTTAGTTTTGAAAGCTTGGTATGCTCTCTGCACCTGTGAGCACTGCTGTACCCAAGAAGGCTTTTTGACTGTCCAGAGCCTATCTGTTCATAAAGTGTTCTTTGAATAGTATTTCTTGGTTTATCTTGTTGAGACCTTGGTTATTTTATTTTCCTACTCGTAGTGGTACTTGGGACTCTCCACCATGTGTACTTTGGCTTGTTTCTTGAGGTAGCCCTGGAGAAGAAAACAGAACGACAAACACACAGGGAACATTAGCTCACAAAAGCACAGACAAATCCAACAAACACACAAACCAAAAGGGAAAACAAAAAAGGAAAGAGAAAAGAGGGAGGAGGGAAGGCAAATAATAGAAAATAAAAATACATAAAAAAGAAAAAAGAAGAAAAGAAAAGGAAAAGAGAAAAAACCCAATATACAAAGAACAGTTTAAAGCATATAACCAGATTTCCCAGCTACAAATAAATAGCCAGGCGTATGCAGAGCTGGTTGAAGAGCATAGAGAAAGAGAGAAATAACAGGGTGGGGATGAGGTGAAGTTGGAAATGAAATGAGCAGGCAGAAGGAATAAGAAGCTTTTTTCAAAGAGCAAAAGAGTGGAATATGGTTGAAGAGGTGAAAGAAATGACGATGGTGTTATTCAGAGAAACTATATAGTCTGATTACTCCAGAGAGAGAGATGAAAAGGTAGGTAGGTGTAGAATTTACATCTAGAGAATGGATTAAATATGACTGTTTAAGCAAGCCAGTGACCAGAATTAATCAGGACAGTGCTCCCGTAAAAAAAAAAAAAAAAAGGAGGCAGCTCTCTAGCAGGGATGGGTGTGGTTTGATCCATTGTGTCCTGTGGGAGTCCTGCCTTGGCAGTTGTGGGGAGAAGAATGGCGGTGCTCCAGTCCCTTTTTGAACCAAGCGTTGCAACTCACTTTTTTGGGTGTTGTAAACTCCCTGTGCCGGGGGCGCAGTCACGGTGGGCCGTGCTCTATATCCCAGGTCAGGCCTCGTTTCCAGATCCCAGTCTGCGTGCCCCACTGAAATTGCTGGAGACACAAACTCTCAGGCGATCCCCTCAGGGCAGTCCCAAACCTCTTGTGTTCCCCTTAAGGATTGAGCCAGAAGCCAGTGCTCCCATCTCCTCCAGGCTGGGTTGGCGAGCAAGGAGCAGTTTAATCCGGGGGTCACCTGGGACGAATGCGTCCCGCTCAGGGTCAGCTGGAGAGCAGGAAACTGGGTCCCTCTGTGTCTCGTTGCCCAAAACACGAACTCGCGGGCAAATCTCCCAGTTTTAAGCCCTTCACCTCCCCTCTAGGGATCCAGCCGAGCCAGAAGCACAAAGGCGCCGCTGCCTCGTGTCCCCTCCAGGTCTAGCTAGGGCGCAAGGAGCAGTTTCCCTGGGGATAGACTGGGATAAGTGCATCCCACGTAAGGTCAGCTAGAGAGCAGGAAACCAGGTCCCTCTGTGTCCTGAGCGGAGGCTTTCCTGTTCCCCAGCGACAGGGACAGTGTCTTGAGTGGTTTTGGCCACTCTCTTTCCCCTCTAAACTCCCCGCAGAGGGGGATCGCCCCCATCCCTCTGTGTCTCTGTTTCTGGCCCAATTTTATCTTCCCCAGTTCACTAGAAGATTTTCCCAGCGGACTCTATCTCCTTTCCCTCCCAAACTCCTGGATTCTGTAAGGGTTCCTATGGCTTCAGGCCTTCTCTGTGCGAGATATGGGGGCGAGTGCAATGTACGGAGCTCCCTTCTTCTGTATTTTCATTTTCATTTGTCTCAAGATACTTTCTCATTTTTAAGCTTATTTATTTATTCATTTTTAAGTATCTCTGCACCCACCATGGGTCTGAAACTCACAACCCCAAGATTAAGAGTTGCACGCTCTTCCAACTGAGCCAGCCAGGCATCCCACTTTCTGATTTTTTTATTTATTCTTTGACCCCTTGATTGTTCAGAACTATGTTGTTTAATTTCCACATATTGGTAAATTTTCACTTTTCCTCCTGTAATTGATTTCTCATTTCATACCATTAGTCGGGAAAGATATTGGAGATGATTTCTATCTTCTTAGATTTGTTAAGGCTTACTTCATAGCTCACTTTATGATCTATCCTTGAGAATGTTCTGTGAAAAGAGGACTTTTGAGTGCTTTATAAGTATTGTTGGATGAAAGAATATATCTACTTTCATTTGTTTTATTCCTAGGTCAAATTCCCTAGCAATTCATTCCCCGCTTAATAGCCACAGTGATATTTTAGAAATACAAAACTCAAAGAAATCCTGATCACTTGAAATGAAAATAGAATCTTTCACTGAGCCTGCAAAGCACTGAATGATCTGACCCCTGCTTACCTTGCAAACTTCATCTTGCTTCACTCACATCCTCTTTCACAGTTGTAGCTACCTGCCCTTCTGAAGGTTCTTTGAGGACACAGAGTTCTTCCCTTCCCTTCCCTGCCTCGGAGCTTTCACCTGCCTCATTGCTTCTGCCTAGAATATCCCCACCCCCTACTTGAATCTGTGAGTGACTTTACTTTCAGTCCAGTCTGTTTTTAAGGCAAACACTTTATTATTAACACTTTTTTAGGTGAAAGGGTGATAAAATATTCTCAAAACAGAAAATCTAATGGCAGAGAATAGGGTTGTCCTAACTCCATTAAATTAATTTTATTTGGATAATTAATACTTCTTGTGTTTATTGAGGATTTAAAATATTATTTGACAACAGTATAGATTTTCAGTTTGGTGTACTTACAGATACAAGAGATCTATTTTTGGGTGAGAGATTGAAAATAGGAAGGGAGGAGGGTAGGGGAGCTGGAGAGACTGAAAGAAGCAGATTCTCTATTAAAGAGTCTCCAATGAAAGCTAACAGTATAAAGAAAAGATAGTGCAATTTCTGCAAACAAAAAGGAATATCTTTTATGTTCTAATCCTAAAAGTGCCAAGTAATATTACTTTATTGATCCTTGCAATGTCTGTAAAGTAGATGTAAGGAGATGTGAATTGCAGTTGGAAAAAAGGAAAGAGAAAGATAAAGAGAGCTTTGGAAGTGAGCTTGGTGTTAAAGACTGAATAAAAGATACTTTAATTTATCACTCCTGCTGAGGTAGCTCTTGGATTTTGTTTCAATTTGGTTTGATAAACAAGTATTAAATATATTTTTCCTGCAAGAATTTTGGGGATACAAAGCGAAATAAATGAGTCCTGCCTCCAAGGACATCCTAATCTAGGTGGAGACAGACACCTGCAAGTAACCACACATACATTAAACCCTTGTGTCAGTGGATGCAGTCGGAAATATGATAGGATGCAGATGAAGAAGTAGTTCATTTGAGCTGAGGAGGATTTGGGAGTATTTTATAGTAGAGGTGGTATTTGACCTGGGACTCACTGAGAAATTGAATTTTTGACAGATGGAGACATGGAAGAAGAGCATTTTTTACTCTCCCAAAGGATGTAGAGTTATTAATGAGCATGATATATTTTGTGGAAGAGAACAAAATCTGGTGCTATTGAAGCGTGGAATTTGTAGAGGGAAATGAGGTTTTTTACCATCTGCTTTCTTCCTCACAGGAAATACCCCACACTGGAGTACACCCCCTCCCCTTGTTCCTTGGGACATTTTCTCTGAAATGCCTTGTTGACCATGTGTTTCCATAGCACCTGTGTTTCCTCTTTCATCTCTTTTTGTTAACCTGTGCTTCCATCTTTCCCACTTTCCTTCCTGCCTGCCTGCCTGCCTGCCTTCCTTCCTTCGTTCCTTCCTTCCTTCCTTTCTTTCTTCCTTCCTTCCTTCCTTTCTTTTTTGCTTGCTTGCTTGCTTGCAATAGACATTTAACTGATATCTGCCATGTATCAAGCATTGTACTAAAGTTAGCCTAGACACAGTGTTAAAGAAGACACAGTCTCCACTGATGTTCATAGCCTCGTAAGAAAAGATAGAAACAAATAATCCCAAATACTTATACAAATAACTAATTGAAATTGTGTTGTCTACAGCTAAGGGGAAGTAATGGATGCTATTTATCCAACCAGAATTAATTATTTATCACCCGTTATGTGTGATAAGAACTGGAGATATGGCAGTGAACAAAATGAACAAAAGTGTCTGCTTGATGGGAACAGGTAATAGAGAGATCTGGCATGGTGGAAGGGGTAAAGGAAAGTATCCCCTGGAATGACATTCAGTTAAACTTGACTGTTGTGCTGTCTCCCCCTGGCATTTATGAGCTATTTGTTATTTAACAGAATACCAAGAAGAAGAATGATACTACTATTCTTTATTACTGCTTCTAGCTAATACGATTATATACTTATTGTGAGCCAATTTGTTAATGTGCTGTGATGCAGTATATTATTTATTACCTATAAAAACCTTATGATGTAGGTACTGTTTTTCTAATATCCTAATGTAGAAATTGAGTCTTATAGATGTGAAGACTTTTTCCTAAGATCTCACAGCCTGTCATTGGAAAGGCTACAATTTAAACCCAAACTTGTGTGACTCAAAATGTACATGAATTTCAACCACTAGAATATATTGCCATCTTTTACACTTTCTACAAGTCCACATTTGACATTCTGGTCCTGTCCAAAAGTTCGCAGGTCTCATGTGGTCACTCTGATGATAGGAAGTAAGGGTTTAGAGAAGACACTATGAGAAATGTATCTGCTGTGTATCTTCACCCTCTAGAAATTTCTGGATGTCTCCCATGCCTAGTTAGGTTTTTAAAGGTAGCAGATTCAGGTGTCCTAAGGAGCTATGCTATAGAAATCCTGGGATCTATGAATGAACTGCCTCCCCTGACATCACCTAATGAGCAAGGCTACTTTATGGCTCCATGAGGACAGAAACCTCATCTGTTTTATTCATGATTATTCCACAGTATCAAAGTCGGTAGGTAAATTCAGACCTAGTACTCTAATACCTAGCCTGGGAGAGAAGTGTAGCTCATCCTGGGATTGAATGCTCTTCTGTGAGGACTTCAAACACATTTATGAATCAAAAGAATATGCCAACATTGATTTACTTTAGATTTGGAAGCACCTTCTAATCCATTTCACCTCAAAAAGGTAAAAATTTGGAAGTGGCTTCTGCTTTATTCATACTCATATTACCTTTTGCTTTAATGGGCCTGGAAGCTCCATTTTTGACATTGATGTCAACCACAAATTCCCTTCTCTGTCCTAACAGAATTCCCTCCCTTTGTAGTTTCTCTCCTTTCCCCCTGTCCCCTCTGTGCTTTTTACTTTTGATTATCCTCTGCTTCGCTTCACTCTACCCCTTTGAGAGTTCAGGCTCTTGAGGAATTGTCATGCATTGTATTGTATCTAGTCCTGATGAGGAACAGGGATGTAGAAAGATTGACAAAATAAGCCCTTACTGGGATTTCCCATCAGAGTTTTATATAAAAGAAAATCCAGCTTATCAGAATATAGAGGTTAACTTCCTTCTAATGTGTCTCCTGTGAGTTACTTTTTCAAAAGAATGTCTGACTCCTTCATTTCCATGTCCTCAGTTCATCTGCACTGGTCAGGACCCCTTTCCTAATCTTTACATGGTCTAGACAGATTCCAGAAAGAATGAGAAGGAAGACAAACAGATGCATCCCATCACAAAAATAATAGAGCAAATGATACAATCAGTCATCAAACAACTAGGAAAATGAACATTCTTCACTACTCTTCAGACTTAAGGAACCATGGAGAAAGTATTGAACACAGATGCTTTGATTTACAGTTCTCATTTGGAAGCCCTAAGATGGCTAAATTGAATGCACAAGTTAGATTAAGCTAAGAGTGTTTGTTTGACACTTGTGCCAGGTGCTACATTAGGTTTAGGAGGACACACAGATGAATAGTTCGTTCCCTGGCCATGCTGATCACAGTCCAGTTGGGAATGAGTTATATAAACGGAATTGGAATTATATAAATTATATAACTTATATAAATTTATAAATATATAAATTATATAAATTCCAATACAATGTGGTGTGGACAACAGTAGAATTATTCTTAGGTACTCCACACTAAACTCCATAATAAATCAAGGAATGGTTTCCAGAGAAAATGATGCTGAACCAAGTTCTCGCCAAAGTGAAGTAGATAAGAACAAAAGAGTTGTAAGCAAGGAGGATATGGTGAACAGATCATAAAAAGGCAGAGTATGCACAGAAACTCTGTTATTAGAGCATACAGTTTAAATATTCTTTAATGTTTATTTATTTGTGCGGGAGAGACACAAAATGTGAGTGGTGACAGAGAGACAGGAAGACACAGAATGTGAAACAGGCCCCAGGCTCTGAATTGTCAGCCCAGAGCCTATAGCAGAGCTCAAACTTATGAACAGTGAGATCATGACCTGAGCTGAAGTCAGATGCTGAACCAACAGGGCCACCCAGGCGCCCCTAGAACATAAATTGTAAATGAATGAGTGACAGAAGAGGAGGAGGGAGAATGGATGGGGCAAGGGCTTGACGGTCTTGTGTGTTGTGCTAAGAAGCCTGAGCTTGTACCTGATGAACCATCAGTAAGTGAAGGCATTGCTCTGCTATGGTTACAAATAACTCCCCCTTTTCACTGATTTAAAACAACAAAAGTTCATTTTTCTTTCACTACATGTCGATCACAGGTCAGCAGGGGGACACTGCCTTGTTGTTACTAAGGGACCCAGGCTACTGAAGTTTCTTGAATGTGAGAAGTTATGTTGTCAGAAGGAAAAGAGAATTCTGGAGGGTTTTGGTCCACAAAAACTTACTGTTCATTAAGAGTTACTGTCTTGTTCTAAAAGATCTGGGTATTTCCTTTCCCTCAATACACAATCACTCTGACTTGTTAATGACCTCAACTCCATTGGTGGAAGGCTTGGACAGAGATTCAAGTTATTACATGTGGCAGTGCTGCAGGGTTTGTTTGTGTTTTCTCAAGGAGACCTGGATTCCTTTCAAGAGGCTATGAGGCTCATGATGGAGGCTCAAGTCAAGTTTCTGGCCCCTAGATTTGAAGATTTCCAGTTACATAGATCACAAAGGATTTTAATAGGCTACTTACCATTTTATTTCTATAGACATCTTAATTAGTCGGCTGCTGACAAAGTGCCTTGTGTTCAAAACTTTCTGATTATTTCTTAATGTTACTTCTCACTAAAGTTATTGTTCTCCCCTGGTTTATGGCAATTAAATGCCACTTAGTTTTGGTTACTAGGGTTCTATCATCCCTCCTGAAAGCAGAGAGTCACTTCATTGGCAGTTTTGAGCTTTTCAAGTATGTTTTTGCTCTTTTATTTAGTGTATTTCTTAATTCTTTGGTGAAAGGAGTATTCTCTGGGCCTTCTTGGGAGGAATTAATGGAAATGGGGGTAGATGTGCAGTTGCACATTTTAAATCCACTTCATCACTCCTATGTTGCTTTCTCTCTAAGATATATATATGTTAGATGTATATATATATATATATATATATATATATATATATATATAATTATATCATTATATATAGTACATTATATATAATTACACATATAAATTATTGTATGTATATATACAATAATGTATTATTGTATAATATATAATATATATTAATATTATGTTAATATATGTATTTATATATACAATTATATATATATATAATTAGAGGTATCTTTAGAATTTTTAAATTTGCATCCCAGGGACTTTTTGGCTTCTCAGTCTCACATTAAATATATTCCCCCTGGTAAATGCTCTCATGTCAGTATGTTAGACTCCATTTAGTTATATTCCATCTTCCTTAGTCGAATGCTCTTAGCATCTATTCTCATATACTCTCCAGTTTTTTTGTCAAAGTAAAATAGTTAAATCAGATAATTCTCTTGGAGCGTAACTGATCTCCTTCCTTGTTAGTTTTTGCATGATTGCACCTGGATCATTACACTCAAATTCTAAGAGTAGATGTTATAAGGGGTAATGGATGTGTGCTTCCTCCTACAAGATACCTGTTTCAGATGATTTCTTACCGGATTTCAAACAAGAGCAAGTGTGTCTCCTCAGAAGAGACTCAGAATGACTTTGAAGTTCATGAGTCTCATTTTCATCTGCATCTACCTAGATGTCCTCATTTCACAGGTCTGGAACCTATTATTTCTTATTGATGCCCTGACTTTCACAAAGAAGACTCTCTATGAAATCAACTTCTATTGTACTTCTTCAAACTGCACAGTTAAACATGGCATCTGGTTGTAAGCATTCTCTGTCTCACAGCTATAAGGGGGGAATCAAAAATTATCTTAGGACTGCCATAGAAAGTCTCTTTTTCATGAACTAAGAGTTTAAACGTCCTAAGCTTATTTACTTCTTATAAGTTCTCCAACAGGCATAATGAAAGAAAGTAAGTCTCACCCCACAGTTTTGTTGTCATTGCTGCTACCGTAAAGGTCAGGGGCAGGAGACCTCTGGTTCCCCAAGACATTTGCTTTAATAGGGATCTTACTGTACTTACTATGCCGATAAATTAGTAAATTCTGATGACACAGTTTAAACTGTATGCTAGAGATGGTTGGTAAAGGCATACCTCGTTTTATCGCACTTCGCTTTATAGAGACTCGCAGATATTGCATTTTTTACAAATTGAAGATGTGTGGCAACCCTGCATTAAGCAAATCTGTTAGCATCATTTTTCCAATAGCATTTGCTCATTTTATGCCTCTTTGTCACATCTTGGCAGCTATCCCAATATTTCACACTTTTTTTTATTATTTGTTATGGTGGTCTGTGACCAGTGATCTTTATTGTTATCCTTAAAATTGTTTCAGGGTGCCATAAACAGTACCCACATAAAATGGCAGACTTAATCAATAAATGTGTGTGTTCTGATTCCTCCACCCTTTCTCTCCCTGCCCTTGGGCCTCCCTATTTCTTGAGACACAACAATGTTGAAATGAGACCCATTAATAACCCTACAGTGACTTGTATGTGTTCAAGTAAAAAGGGGAGTCACATGTCTCTCACTTTAAATCACAAGCTAGAAGTGACTAAGCTTAATGAGGAAGGTGTGTGGAAAGCTGAGAGAGGCCAAAAGTTAGGCCTCTTGCATGAAACAGTTATTCCAGTTATGAATGCAAAGGAAAATTTCTTTAAGGAAATTAAAAATGCTATTCTAGTGAACACATGACTGATAAGAAAATAGTAAAGCCTTATTGCTTTACTATTTGGTAGTCTAACCAAATATGGAGAAAGTTTGGTAGTCTATCGAGAATATCAAGCCAGTCACAACATTCCCTTAAGCTAAAACTTAATCCAGAGCAAGACCGTTAATCTCTTCAATTCTAGGAAAGCTAAGAGAGGTAAGGAAGCTGCAGAAGAAGCATTTGAAGCTAGCTGTTTGATTCATGAGTTTTGATGAAATAAGCTCTCCTTATACCATAAAATCAAGGTAGAACAGCAAGTGCTCAAATGGAAACTGAAGAAAGTTATCCAGAAGATCTAGCCAAGATAACAAACTAAGATGGCTACACTAAATACCAGCTTTTCCATGTATGCAAAATAGCTTTCTTTCAGAAGAAGATGCCACTTAGGGCTTTCATAACTAGAAAGGAGAAGTAAGCCTTCAAAATTTCAAAGCACTAGCTGACTTTCTTCTTTTTTTTTTTTAAGTTTATTTAATTTGAGAGAGAGAGAACACACATGTGTGCTAGGGAGGGGGAGAGAGAGAGAGAGGGAAAGAGAGAATCCTGAATAGGCTCCACACTATCCGCACAGAGCCCAATATGGGGTTCGATCTCATGAACTCTAAGATCATGAGCTGAGCCACAGTCAAGAGTCAGACACTTATCCAACTGTGCTGCCCAGACGCCCCCAGCTGATTCTCTTATTAGGAGCTACTGCAGCTATAAGTTGAAGCCAGTGCTCATTTGCCATTCCACAAATCCTAGGGACTTAAGAATTGAGGCTGAATCTACTCTGCCTGTGCTTTATAAATGGGAGGCCTAGGTAACAGCTCATCTGTATACAACATGGTTTACTGAATATTTTAAGACCACTGATGATACCTAACGTTAGAAAAAAGGATTCTTTTCAAAATACTACTACTTATTGACAGGGCACCTGGTCCCCCGAGAACTCTGATGGAGGTGTACAATGAGATTACTGCTGTTTTCATGCCAGCTAACACAGCATCCATTCTGCAGCCCAAGGATCAAGGAGTCATTTCGATTTTCAAGTCTTACTGAAGAAATAAATTTCCTGAGGCTACAGTTGCCATAGATGGTGATTCCTTTGATGGATCTGGACAAATTACACTGAAAACCTTCTGGAAAGGATTCGCCCTTCTAGCTGCCATTAATAACCTTTGTGATTTATGGGAAGTGATCAGAATATTAACATAAGCCAAAGCTTGGAAGAAGTTGATTCCAACCCTCATGTGAGGGATTCAAGACTTCATTGGAGGAAGTCAGTGCAGATGTGGTGGAGACAGCAGGAGAAGTAGAATTCGAAGTAAAGCCTGAATTTGGGACTGAATGGCTGCCCTCCCATGATAAAACTTTAACAAATGCATATTTGTTTCTTATGGATGCACAAGAAAATAGTCTGTTGAGATGGAATCTACTCCTGGTGAAGACGTTGTGAAGATTGTTTAATTGACAACAAAGAATTTATAATATTTCATAAACTTAGTTGATAAAGCAGCAGGAGGATTTGAGAGTATTAAGTCCAGTTTTGAAAGAAGCACTACTGTGGGTAAACCACTGTCAACATGCTTCCTAGAAATCATTTTGAAAGAAGGAGTCAATCGATGCACCCATCTTCACTGTTGTCTTACCTTTAAGAAATTACCCGAGCCATACCTCTCTTCACATCCCACCAGCCCAATCAGTCAGTAGCCATCAGCATTGAGGCAGGACCCTCCTCCAGCAAAAACATTGCATCTCAGTGAAAGTTCAATGATGATTCTTATTTTTTAGCAATAAAATACTTCTTAATTAAGATATGTGCATTGCTTTTTATACGTAATGCTATTGCACACTTCATATACAACAACTTTTATATGCACTGGGAAATAAAAAAAAATTAATTTGACCGACTTTATTTTGATATTCACTATATTGCAGTGATCTAGAACCAAACCCATATCTTCAATATATGTACCCATTTAAATTTTCAAGTTGCTTAGCATTCAAAGCTAATGGACTAACCAAATCAGTCCTAGGATTTTACCTTAGAGAATCTGTCTCCTAACTTCATTCATGGTGTCGATTGCTATATCCGTTGGGTTCACTTGGGAAAAATAAATCACACTAGGAATTTCTATACTATGGTTTTAATGTTTAGAATTGAATACATAGCTATGGAAGGATTGACAGACAAAATCATAACCAGATCACCCAGATATAATAACTGCAGAAAGCAGATGCCACTCCTGAGGCTGGGTGAAACAACAGGTTATTATAACCTAAGATTTTGATAGAGGGACCCCACGGCATTGGATCTCAGACCTTTGAGGAACACATACGTGTAGCTGCTGCTAACACTTCTGGGGTTGATTCTGTGAGTGTGGAAAGTTATCAATGTCTAGAGCCAACTGCTGCTGCTGAGATGAATGGCCAGTGCTGTGCCAACACAGAGAGCAAACAAACTAAATAAAGGCCCTTCTCTACTCCTTCTTTCTTCCATTCTCTCTCTGTTGCCTCCTCTTGACAGAATCTAACATAATAAGCCTCTGGTAAAGGAGTCCCGGAAAGGATCATTTGCAGAGTCCCAGATTAAGCATTATCTAAAAGAACATAGAAGATAGGGTTGTGGAGCTGAGCTGCAACAGGTGCATAACCAGCATGAATGCATTCCATAAAGGTGCTAGAGAAGCAGTAATTTTTAAGTTAAAAAAACTTAAAAAAATAATTTGGCTAATTCTGTCTTTGCTTTAACTTTTTTTCCCATCTAGTATTTTGCTGTTTTTTTTTTATCATTAAGATATAATTGACCTACAACATTATGTTGGTTTTGGATGTACAACATAATAATTTGATATTTATATATATTGTGAAGTGATCGTCATTATCAGCTCAGTTAATATCTGTTACCATCCACAGTTACAAGTATTTTTCATGTGATGAGAGCATTTAAGATCTATTCTCTTAGCAATTTTCAAATATGTATTATAATATTATTAATATTGTAATGCTATACATTACATCCCCATAATTTAATTATTTTATAACTGGAAGTTTGTACCTTTTGACCCCCTTCACCCATTTCTCCTGCCTTCTATTTCTTGCCTTTAGTAACCACCGATTTCTCCTCTGTAACTATGAGCTTGATTTATTGTAGCTGTTGTTGTTTTAAATTACACATATAAATGAGATCATATATGGTACTTAAATTTCCCTGTCAGTCTTATTTCACTTAGTATAATGCCCCCAAGGTCCTTCCATATTGCAAATGGATAGATTTCATTCTTTTTTATGGCTGAATAGCATTTCAGTGTGTGTATGTGTGTGTGTGTGTGTGTGTGTGTGTGTGTGTGTATGCCACATCTTCTATATCCATTCATGTATCAGTGGACACTTAGATTGCTCTTATATCTTGGTATTGTAAATAATGCTGCAGTAAACAAGGGGGTACATATATCTTTTCAAGTTGATGTTTTTATTTCCTTTAGATAAATACCCAGAGGTAGAATTTCTGAACCATAGTTGTTCTATTTCTAATTTTTGGAAGAACCTTCATACTTCTTTCCTAAATGGCTGAACCAGTTTACATTTCCACCAACAGTGCACCAGGGTTCGGTTTTCCCCACATTCTTACCAACACTTGTTATTTCTTGTCTTTTTGGTTATAGCAACTTCAATAGATGTAGAGTGAATCTCATTATGGTTTTGATTTGCATTTCCCTGATGACTAGTGATACTAAACATCTCTTTGTGTGACTTGTTGGCCATCTCTGTGTCTCTTCTTTGGAAAAAAAAAATGTCTATTCAGATTCTCTATTTTTTATTTTTTTTTTTAATGTTTTTTTTTATTTATTTCTTAGGAGAGAGAGAGAGACAGCGTGAGCAGGGGAGGGTCAGAGAGAGTGGGAGTCACAGACTGAAACAGGCTCCAGGCTCTGAGCTGGCAGTCAGCACAGAGCCCGACGCGGGGCTCGAACCCGCGAACCGCGAGGTCATGACCCAAGCGAAAGTTGGACGCTTAACCGACTAAGCCACCCAGGCGCCCCAGATTCTCTATTTTTTAATTCAGTTGTTTGTTTTTGCTATTGAGTTGTATTAATTCTCTATACATTTTGTATATTAGCTTCTTATCACATGCATGATTTGCACATATATTCTCCCACTCCATAGGCTACTTTTTCATTTTGTGGATGGTTTCCATTGCTGCACAGAAGCTATTTTGCATTCCCATTTGTTTACTTTTTCTTTTCTTGCCTTCACTTTAGGACTCTGATCCAGAAACTCATCACGACCAATGTTAAGGAGCTTACTGCTTATGTTCTCTTTAAGTAGTTTTATGGTTTCAGGTCTTACATTCAAGTCTTTAATGCATTTTGAGTTGATTTGTGTGTATAGTATAAGATAATAGTTTAGTTCCATTGTTTTACATGTGGCTCACCAGTTTTCCAGTACCATTTATTAAAGAGGCTGTGATTAAAGATGACTTTGATTCTTACTCTTTATCTCTCTGTTTTTGTAGAGTTGTTGACTTTGGAATAAGAACAGTAAAGCAAATCAATAAAAAACAGGTTCACATAGATTTTCCTTTTTCTTTGTTTAGAGATTTATTTTTCACAGGAAATATTCTACAAATGATAATGTGTGTTATAGTTCAACAGTGTTTTTAATTTTTATTTTTAAATTTATTTCTGAGAGAGAGAGAGACAGCATGAGTAGGGGAGGGTCAGAGAGAGAAGGAGACACAGAATCCGAAACAGGCTCCAGGCTCTGAGCTAGCTGTCAGCACAGAGCCCATTGTGGGGCTCGAACCCACTAACCGTGAGATCATGACCTGAGCCGAAGTTGGACGCTCAACCGACTGAGCCACCCAGGTGCCCCAGTTCAACAGTTTTTCTCTTTCTTTTCTTTCCTGATAAGAAGAACTCTCTTATTCACTTATATGACATAAAATGATTTCAGCCTATTTGACTGCAGCCCAATGTTTTACAAAGGACTTTAATCACCTCACAGTTTTAATGAAATCAAAGACTCCGTGTGTAGGGGTAGCTCCTTGAAAACAAGGGGTGTGTTACTTCTACACCTGATCTGTTGTACTTGCATGCTTGAGGAATGGGAAAGGATGCTCTGATTTCTTGTCTTATTGCACTGTGTTTTACTACTTAGATCTTTACTACTTAAGTAGAAATCTGGAATGGATACTTGGGCATCAATATCCTATGGCTTTAATGCTATGCAAGCCATTTCTGAATTTTATTCTCTTTAGAACTCATTGAAGCTTCAAATTCCTCAAAGATGGTTTGCTTCATGTACTCTGTACATGATACATGGCACATTAGCTATAGAATGATGTGCCGATTTGTGGGTTTATGATTTAGTTTAATCATCTATCATGACTAACTGTGAGAGGTAGAGGTTTAATGTGGTTCTCTGACTTCCTGGTGTTTTCATTTGCTTTGAAGATCAAAAAAAATTTTACATCAATTTTTGTTTTTTCATATATTTATTTTTTCTTATTATACCCTGGTATGCATTAGCTTTGGTTAATTAATAAGTGATTTTTCAACTCTCCTATTTTCTTTACTTACACAGTTTGAAACCAAGGCATCCAACTTACCTAATTTTCTTGCTCATTATAAATAAAAACTAGAAGCTCAATTAGAAAGAGAAAAGAACTCCATCGTGCTGCTTCCCAGGTATCTGCATGCATTATAAGAGATTATTTGTAGGAGAACTGTGTGAGAAAGATGAAAACAACTATTTTATGACGATTCAGTGGGGGCTTAGTCAAAGTGTGACTATCTCTTGCTAGAGAGTTTCTTAAAGGTCACAGTCATTCCTTAGCCCTTGCCCCTTGAGACATTAGTACTTAATTAGGAAAAGCAGTAGGGATGCCTTCAAATTCCGGTGCAGAAAAATCACAGTAATGACTAAATAAATATGTTCGGATGAACTAATGAACACAATTATTATATCTGAATTCTAATGACAAGTTCTGTGGTTAGACACCAAGCATTTATTAATAATAGGTGCATCATGCATGTTGTGTTCAGAGTGAGAAAGTCTGTATTGTATTCAATACAGAAGATTGTATTCAAAGTGAAATAGCTGCTAAGTAGTTTTGTGTTGTAAAGCATGGTCTCAGACAAAGTGCCAAAGAACTAGGTTTGAAAAGCAGCATCAGTTTTTTTTAATGGTTTGATTATATTTGAGTGAGAGAAATAGAGCATGAGCGGGGAAGGGGGAAAGAGAGAGAGGGAGTCATAGAATGTGAAGCAGGCACCAGGCTCTGAGCTATCAGCACAGACCCCAACGTGGGACTCGAACTCACCAACTGTGAGATCATGACCTGAGCCAAAGTCAGACGCTTAACTTGACTGAACCACCCAGCCACCCAGCAGTGTCAGTTTCATCACCACACTCATCATACTTCTTACCTGTTTCTTACCAGTCTACCTGAGTCCAAATTAAGAAATAATGACTAAATTGTCAGCCTCTGGAGGGAGTGCTGTAGATTTCCCCTTTCCTCCTCTTGAAGAATGAGAAGGGATTGTTTTGCTCTATCCAAGTGAAGAGGATGGGCACTCCAAGAGATCCACTCACAAACTGGAATGATCTGAAGGTTGTGAGTTACATCTTAATTACAGGCTGCACGTGTGCTTATGCCTATTTGACAATAAAAGTGGAAAGAGCCATAATAGGAACAGGGTTGCGGGGAACCTGGGTGGCTCCGTCACTTGAGCATCTGACTCTTGAATTCGGCTTAGGTCATGATCCCACAGTCATGGGATAGAACACCATAATGGACTCCATGCTGACCATGGAATCTGCTTGGGTCTCTCTCTCTCTCTCTCTCTCTCTCTCTCTCTCTGCCCCCTCCCTCCCTCCCAACCTCCCTCCCTCTGTCCCTCTCCCTCCACCCCCTCATGCTGTCTCACTAAGGGAAAAAAAAAAGGAAAGAGAGTTGAGTATTAGGGAAGGCGCATGTTCACTGTTTAGTACATAAAAGATCATGATCAGGGTGCCTGAATGGCTCAGTCAGTTAAGCATCCAGTTTTGGCTCAGGTCATGATCTCTCAGCTTGTGAGTTAGAGTCCTGCATCAGGCTCTGTGCTGACAGTTCAGAACCTGGAGACTGATTCAGATTCTGTGTCTCCCTATCTCTCTGCCCCTCCCTTGCTCACACCCTGTCTCTCTCTGTCTCAAAAACAAATAAACATTAAAAAAAAAAAAAAAAAAAAGACCGTGATCCTTCCATGGACCAGCTGGCTATGGGAAAGGGAACCAGGCTTCAGTCGTGTTGCAAGAAGAATGAGGTTACAGAACATAACACTGAGCAAGAGTGAATTGGATGAGGTCAAGTTGGGTAGATTGTCTATATCAAAGATCTGGCTTTTCTCTGCAGGGCTTCCTGAAGAACCCACATGCACCTCTGCTGTGAGAGAACGAGCCTTTAAATGTCTGTAACACAGAAAACACTGATGGATGAGGAGGGTGAGCAGCAGCACCATTTGAAGTTAGAGACATTTGCCCTCTGCTCTTAGCCACTCCAAGGTTCTATACCCCTGGGGAAGAAGGAGCGGGAGGGGGTGGAGAAGTGTTCATTGGACAGCTAGTAAATGGTCTCAGCTAGGGGAGGAATAGAGCATTAAACCAATTTGAGGGTTAAATTTTATATTGTATCTAATTTTACTGAAATGACTTATTTAAAACCTGAAATTGGCTGTAAAACTCTACCACCTAAAATGTTACCAAGGAATTGAATAAAATACATACAGAGCAAAGACTGCATAAGTGACCATAGCAGGATTTGATTAAATATGCAGAGGAGCAAAAGCAAAAAAGCTTTCTATGTGTGTACTCCACTGAGTCAGGCCATTCAGTATGCCCATGAGGAGCCATCTTATCTTTTCCTGCCCACTCTTCTGGCTTAATCTCCTGAATTCAGATCACTTTACTTCCACTGCCACCAAGATCTCTCCCACCTTAAGGCTTGCTGTTTTCTCTACCTGGAATGTTCATTCTTGGATCTTCCTAAGACTGGTGCCAGCTCATATATCCCTCCCACAGAGAGGCATTTCCTGACTATCTTGTCTAAGTTTGCTTCTTTCTCTTACTCATTTACTTTATCCCATACCCCCGCTTATTTCTCCCATGGTAGTTATGCCATCCCTAATTATTTTGAACACTTATTTATTTCCTTGCTTGTTGATGTTGAATTAGTCTATTTTATCTCTATATATCCCAGAGTCTGGGATATAACCTTTCAGTAAACATGTATTAATGAATGAGTGAAACAAGCCTCATTGACTTAAGAGAACCTTAAGTTTACTAGTAAACAGTAATAATTGCCATGTCACTCTCTCCCACATATAAACTGGTGGCTAATGACAGAAATAGGGCTGTGGCTCAGGGCCTTTCACTGTATAGAAACAGATGCTTCGGGGGCACCTGGGTGGCTCAGTCGGTTAAGTGTCCGACTTCGGCTCAGGTCATGATCTCATGGTTCGTGGGTTCTGGCCCCGCATCGGGCTCTGTGCTGACAGTTAGCTCAGAGCCTAGAGCCTGTTTCGGATTCTGTGTCTCCTTCTCTTTCTGACCCTCTCCTGCTCGCTCGCTCTCTCTCTCTCTCAGAAATAAATAAAAAACATTTTAAAAAAGAGAAAAAAGAAAACAGATGCTTCTGTTTTCCTTGTGGCAAAATGATTGCCTTTAGAAAACAAAATGCAATAATTTGTACTTACTGTGTATCATGTGCTTTAAACATTTATTCATTTACTTTTTTAAAACTCTTCAAGGTCAGTTTGCTATTTTATAGATTCATTTTATAGATTCAAAATCTAAGGGTTCCAGTGGGTACAGGACTGGAAATTTGCTTTGTCAACATTGCATCCACGTTCATTTGGCTCTGAAGTCCATGGTCTCCCTGGAACATCATATTGCTTTCCATCTTAAAATTGTTAGGTCATTAGCAATACCATATATGACATAAATGGTGGCTTTATGGAGTTGAGATACCTCTAACTCACTGTTTGACTTTGCCTCTAGGATCAGGGGCTCCTTGTAATAAACCCTTGTTTTGCATGCATTATTTGGACAAGACCCCAAAGACCAAAAGAGTATAAATTGTAGAATTTGTCTTTGACTTTTTGGCTGAGACAAAGATTGTCTGTGCACGTGGTTTACTGGGAAGGGTTCCCAGAAGAAACTGGTTAATGGTATGGGAGTGAGGGGGGTACACGACAGAATCCAAGCCAGGGGCTCACCTCTGGGGAGGGTTAGCTACTTTCTGTATTGGTTGTGAAGTTGTTGAAGTGGAAACTTCAGAGTTGTCTTGACCTGAGTGGAAGAGGTGGGCTTTTATACTCTCCTGCCAGGCACTGGCTGGGGGAGGGAAATGGGAAGGTGCCAGTGGAAACCTGCCGGTTCTCTGCTTCTGCAGCCCAGCTGTGCCAGAAGGGAGCATTCCTGTGTCTAGGCCTGTGGAGGCAAAAGAACACCAGAGGCCTGAGGAGGGGTGTGCAGAAACTGTATGCCAGGTAATTTAGGTAAAGTGCTGACCAGTACGCATTATACTTATCATAACTGTCTTATTTTAAAGGAAAACTGAATTCCTCTTGTACAAGGAAAAATTGAAATTTCATTTTGTGACATGACTAGGCTGTTGATCTGAAATGAAAATGTAGGGTCCTGAGGTGCTTTCCGAGATGGATGTTGGTGGGAATGGCATATAGTTGTAGTAGAGGCATAGGGTCCTTGTAGCAAGGCTTCAGAAAATGCATCATCACTGATTTACGAACGTTGGCTGTATTCTGACCATCTCTTTATTGCCTCTTGAGTCGGAAAGCTCAGCACATTATTGTTTGAGAGGCCAGATGCTCTTAAGGCAATCTATGGGATGCCTCTCTTTCCGGTCTCTTCTTTATAGCTTGAGAACCTTTATAGCTCTTTCATCACTCCCTGTTTGACTTCATTTCTGTTCTGCAGTTTTCTGATCCTCCCCAGAAATTTCTTCCTTTGACATGCTGGCAAAACCTTTTGCTCTCTTATTCCTCACCTCTCCCTAACTTTTGTTCATGCATGTGTTTAAATTACCATCATACACTTACTTTTAGTGAAAGGATTTAAAATATAAGTGTACCAACTGATCTTTATTTCTCTATATTCTTTTCCAAATCTAATACTTTTGTTTTTCCTTCTGAGTTTAAACTACTCTTTAATAATTTCAGTTATATTTGCATTCTGTTTTTGGTGCAAGTCAGAGTAATTTAGCAGACAATAGGAAAACCTAATATGAGTTGAAGTACAGTGGAATCCAAATTGTGGTTCTTCACCAGAATTGAGTTCCATTTATAGTGACTTGCTAGAAATGATTTCTTATCTCAAAATAAGAGATAAGCTTATCATTCTAAATATTTTTATATGTGTTTTACACATTACCAATTAATACATGATGAATGAACTTGTGATAATGTTGAATATTCTACTATAATTGGTTAATTTTATGTGTCAGATTGGTTGAGCCACGGTGCCCAGGCATTTCATCAAACATTCTGGATGTTTCTCTGAATGTTCTCTGAATGTGTTTAACATTTAAATCAGTTGACACTGAGTAAAGCAGATTACTTCCATATCGTGGGCAGGCCTCCTCCAACAATTTGAAGGCCTTAATTTTGAAAAGACTGACATCCCCTGAGGAAGAAGGAATTTTGCCAGCAGACTGCCTTTGGACTGAAATGGCACCTGTCCCTGGGTCTCTAGCCAGATTATTCTGCAGATTTTGGACTTGTACTTCCCCAATCACATAAGCCAATTCCTTAGCATCTAGCTATATAGCCAGCTAGCTATATATCAATCTGTCTATACATAGCCTGATGATTATATTTCTCTGGAGAACCCTTATACGTTTATCTACTTTAAATTGACCTGTTAAAACTTTATCCTTTTAAAAGGAGAAAAAGGTTTAGTGTAAGCGCTCAGTCACCAATGAAATTATTTTGGAAATGATAAATGTCGAATGTGGTCTATTTTTTTATGATCAACAAAGAAACACATTAAAACGATGGGGCACCTGGGTGGCTTAGTCGGTTAAGCGTCCGACTTTCGCTTAGGTCATGATCTCGCCGTTTGTGGGTTCGATCCCCACATCGGGCTCTGTGCTGACTGCCAGCTCAGAGCCTGGAGCCTGTTTCAGCCTCTCTCTCTGACCCTCCTCTGCTCACGCTCTCTCTCTCCTAGAAATAAATAAAAAATATTTAAAAAAATATTAAAAAAAAAAATGAAACAGTGACAAAGCCTAACCTCCCCCTACTCCTACCCCTTAGCTGTGATTGTTGACTGAGTTAGGAATTTTATGTTCAGCTCTCTCAGCAGTGAACAGGCCATGGACCATTTGTCCGCCCTCTGAAAATGGCTGTAAGTGGATTTTTGTTCTCAAATCTGAGTAATGTATAGGCTTTTCCTAAAGAAAAAAGTTAGAAATATCCACTGTTGAACTATATATATATTTTTTAAATTAGAGTAGTACTTAAATATGATCACCACAGCAATCAGACAACAAAAAGAAATTAAAGGCATCCAAATCATCAAGGAAGAGGTCAAACCTTCCCTCTTCACAGATGAGTAAAACGCAGGGGTGCCTAGGTGACTCAGTCGGTTGAGTGTCCAACTCTTGATTTCTTTTCAGGTCCTTACCCCAGGGTCATGAGATCAAGCCCTGCATTGGGCTCTGTGCTGAGTGTGGAACCTGCTTAAGGTTCTCTCTCCCTCTTCTTTTGTCCCTCTCTCTCTCAAAAATAACTGAAACATTTTTTTAAAAAAAGAACATTTATTAAAAACAAAAAAAAGCAAAGAAAACCCAAAAGACTCCACCAAAAACTGTTAGAGCTGATAACATGAATTTGCAAGGTTGCAGGATATAAAATCAATATACAGAAATTGGTTGCATTTCTATACACCAATAATGAAGGTGCAGAAAGAGATATCAAGGAATCGATCCCATTTACAATTGTCCCCCAAAACCATACTATACCTAGGAATAAACCTAACCAAAGAGGTAAAGGATCTGTATGCTGAAAACTATAGAAAGGTTATGAAAGAAATTGAAGAAGACACAAAGAAATGGGAAAACATTCCATGCTCATGGATTGGAAGAACAAATATTGTTAAAATTTCAGTACTACCCAAAACAATTACACATTCAGTGTAATCACTATCTAAATACCACCAGCATTCTTCACATAGCTAGAACAAATGATTCTAAAATTTGTATGGAACCAGAAAAGACCCCAAATAGCCAAAGTAATGTTGGGAAAGAAAACCAGAACTGGAGGCATCATAATTCTGGACTTAAAGCTGTATTACAAAGCTGTAATCATCAAGACAGTATGCTACTGGCACAAAAACAGACACATAAATCAACTGAATTGAATAGAGAACCCAGAAATGGATACATAGATATATGGCCAACTAATCTTTGACAAATCAGGAAAGAGTATCCAATGGAAAAAAGACAGTCTCGTTAGCAAATGGGTGAAGGGAAAACTGGACAGCAACATGAGAAGAATGAACAGAACAGGAACAAATTTTTTTATTTTGTTCACTGATATTTCCTAGCTCCTAGAGTGGTGTTTGACATATGTTAAGTATATCCATCCATTCACTGGGAAATGACTGAATGAATCCTTATATTTCTTATCTGGCTATAAAATTCAAAGCAAACTTCACTATTAAGTATGTTAAAACAAGTCTATTAACCTGAAATATTTAATAACATTAATTTAATGTCATAGATAATATTGTTTTACTAAAATTAAATTTTTGCTTTCAGCTTGAATATTGTACTATTGTTGTGGTACAAAAATGTTTGGCTTCAGCATTTATTCACTTTTTTCTCCTGAAAAGTATTTACATGGTTTTCTTTGGCCTTTGGCTTATACCAATGTGTTATTTTTATATAAATATATTCAGTGGTTTACTGATAAATGTTTAGTCCTCAGCTCTCTAAAAACAAGAAGTGTGCATGAGTGTATAATATGCATATATACATATGTACATAGGTTTATTATAGAGCTTAATGATATAAAGGATATATACCACACGTATTATTTATTATAAATTTCATAAAGCCATTTGGCATGTCTTTCCATTTATTTGTATCTTCTTCAGTTTTTTTCATCAGTGTCATATAGTTTTCAATATATAGTATTATGCCTGAATCACGAGTCCCCACAGACCTCCAAAGAGCCAACACCAGTGCAAGTACATAAGGGCCCTTATTAAAAGCTCGAGCAGGGGCTCACCCATCATCCGATGCAGTGGCAGCAGAGTGAAGCCCCGAACAATACCAAGCAGGGTTTTTATGGGGTAAGGGATGGGGGTGTTACGGTGCACATGTTGTACACATAGCATCATCACATAAGTACCAATCATAATTGTACAGCACCCATGGCAACAGCTTTGACCATTCAGTATCTGTGAGGTGTTCGTTACTTTTGGCGGGACCTAATCATGACCTTTGAAAATCCTTTGAAAATGACCAATTATGAGGTGAGTTTAAAGGGCCCACGTGGGGTTCAGGCAAGCGGTGGGTGATTAGCTAGTTTGTACAGAGTAGTTATCCAGAGTCCCCAGACCCTGACTCAGACCACAGGAATGTTACTTCTATCTTTCTTAGCTTCTTTTGATTGGCTGACCTGAGGGTGGTCCGAGGGTGGCTTCAGCTTAAGTTTTTCCTGGAACTGGGGCTACCTGCAGCCTGAGGTTGCTCTTAATGGAGGCCTTAATCTCAAAATGGCATTACTTAGGCCCTTCAATTGCTCCTTGGTTAAATTTATTACCGAGTATTTTATTGTTTTCTTAAATTTTTTTATGTTTATTTATTTTTGAGCGAGTGAGCAGGGGAAGGGCAGAGAGAAAGGTAAACACAGAATCTAAAGTAGGCTCCAAGCTCTGAGCCGTCAGCACAGAGCCTGACGTGGGCCTTGAACTCACACACTATGAGATCATGACCTGAGCCGAAGTCAGATGCTTAACCGACTCAGCAACCCAGGTGTCTCTATTGTTTTTGAGGCTGTTAAAAATGAGGTGGCTTTATTTATCTTTTTATATAGTTTGTTGTTAGTGTATAAAAGCACAACTGATTTTTCCTTTTGCTGGTTTTATTTTCTGCAATTTTACTGAATTGTTTTATTAGTTCTAACAGCCTTTCAGCATGGCTATCTTGAGCTTCCTTACAGCATGGTGATCTCAGAGTAGTTAAACTTCATGATGTCCAAATTCCCCCAGAGCGAATGATCAGAGGAGCAAGTTACGAGTCTTTTGTCTTGATCTTGAAAGTTCCTCAACATCACTTCACTTGTATTCTCTTGGTTAAAGAGAGAGAGGGAAGGGGACTTGGCAGGGATGTGAACAATTGGAGATATGGTTCATTGGGAATCATATTTGGAGATTAGCTACTACACATATGGCTTTCTTACTGTAATTTTGATAGGTTGGGCCTAAAGCTAATGTCAAATTAAAATGGAGATTTAGTGAAAAAAAAAAGCCCCACAGTATAGAATTACCATATTCAGACTTAGAACACACTTATCTAATGACTTCTTATAGTCCTTCTAACCATTTTATGTTCCAGGCAAACATAAACACTTTGGTCCGTGCGAAGTGTTTTCAGGGAATTAAGCAGTCTAGATCCAGGAATCTAGACATTTGAGTGTTGGAAGTGACTTAGAGGTTTTTATCATCTACTCACACTTTAAAGCAAGGGAAATCAGGGCTCAGGTAAGTTAGAGGGACATGTTCACAGGAATTAATACAAGTATTTTGTAGCAGAACCACAAATAGTACTCAGGGCTTTAAATGTTCTTTTCTTTATGCTTCATGTTATCAGCATCTTTGGTGAATAGTGTGTCCCCTATGGGAAGAACTTGTGTTCATGTGAATTTAGTAATGTGGGGAGTGGTAACAAAATTGATTACTTAGGAAATAGTGCACAAATGTAATACCTTTTAGTAAACTATTAAAATGCTTTTCTTTGCCTTGTTTCACTTTGTGACAAGTTTCATAGAATCAAGTGAAGTTATACTTAACCATCAGTTCTCTAGAGTTAAGAGTCTTTTTCTTGGTTTGTCTCTCTTTTTTTCCTTTGCTTTTTTTGTTTCTTAAATTCCACATATGAATGAGAGCATATGGTATTTGTCTTTCTCTCACTGACTTATTTTGCTTAGCATTATAGTCTCTAGCTCCATCCATGTTGGTGCAAATGGCAATATTTCATTTTTTATGTTTGAATAAATATTGTATATATATACCACATCTTCTTTATCCACTAATCAATCAGTGCACACTTGGGCTGCTTCCATATCTTGGCTATAGCAAATAACGCCGCTATAAACCTAAAGGTGCATATATCGCTTTGAATTAGTGTTCTTATATTCTTTGGGTGAATACCTAGTAGTGCAATTACTAGATCATAGGGCAGTTCTATTTTTAACTTTTTGAAGAACCTCCATACTGTTTTTCAGAGTGGCTGCACCAGTTTGCATTCCCACCAACAGTGCATGAAGGTTCCTTTTTCTCCACATCATCAGCACCATTTGTTTCTTGTGTTGATTTTAGACATTCTGACAGATGAGAAGAGATATCTCATTGTGGTTTTGTTTTGCATTTCCTTCATTATGAGTGCTTTGAGCATCTTTTCATGTGTCTGTTGGCCTTTTGGGTCTTCTTTGGAAAAATGTCTGTTCATGTATTCTGCTCATTTTGTAATTGGATTATTTGTGTTTTGGTGGTGGGTGTTGAATTTTATCAGTTCTTTGTATATTTTGGATACTACCCCTTTTTTTTTTTTTTTTTGATATGTCTCTTGTGAGTATCTTCTTCCATTCAGTAGGTTGCCTTTTAGATTTTTTGTTTTCTTTGCTGTAGAGACACTTTTTATTTTGATGTAGTCCCAGTAGTTTATTTTTGCTTTTATTTCTCCTTCCTCAGGAGACATATCTAGAAAGATGTTGCTTCAGTCCATGTCAAAGACATTACTGCCTATGCCCTCTTCTAGGATTTTTATGGTTTCATTTAGGTCTTTAATCCATTTTGAGTTTATTTTTGTGTATGCTGTATGAAGTAGTCCAGTTTCATTCTTTTACATGTGACTGTCCAATTTTCCCAACACATTTTGTTTAAGAGACTATCTTTTCCCTATTACATATTCTTGCCTCCTTCATCAAAGATTAATTGCCCATATAATTGTGGGTTTATTTCTGAGTTTCTATTCTATTCCATTGATTAATGTGTCTTTGTTTATGGCAGTACCATTCTGTTTTATTATTATTGCTTCATAATATAACTTAAAATCTGGAATTGTGATACTCCATTTGTGTTTTTCTTTTTTCAAGATTGCTGTGGCTATTTGTGGTTTTATATAAAGTTTAGGATTTTTTGTTTTACTTCTGTGAAAAATACTGAAGGTATTTTTATGAGTGTTGCATTAAATGTGTAGATCACTTTGGATAAAAGAGACATTTTAACAATATTTATTCTAATCCATGGGCATGAAATGTCTTTCCATTTTTTTTGTGTGTCATCTTGAATGTCTCTTTCATCATTGTGTTATAGTTTTCAGAGTATAGGTCTGTCACCTCTTTGGTTAAGTTTATTCCTGGATATTTTATTGATTTTTATGGGATTATTTTCTTAATTTCACTTTCTGCTGCTTCATTATTAGTGTTAGGAATGCACCAGATTTCTGTACCTTGATTTTATACCCTGTGACTTTATTGAATTCATTTAGCAGGTATGGTTGTTTTCTGGTGGAATCTCTAAGGTTGTCTGTATAATATCATGTCATTTGCATATAGTGAGAGTTTTACTTCTTCTTACCAATTTGGATGCCTCTTAAATCTTTATGTTGTCAAACTGACGTAGTTAGGACTTCCAGCATTATGTTGAATCAAAGTGGTGAGTGTGGACATCCTTATCTTGTTCTTCACATTAAGAAAAAAGCTCTCATTTTTTCTCCATTGAGTATGATGTTGGCTTTGGGTTTTTCATATAAAGCCTTTATTATATTGAGATATGTTCCCTCTAAACCTACTTTACACAGGGTTTTTATCATGAATGGATGTTGCGCTTTGTCAGGTGTTTTTTTCTGCATCTGTTGAAATGGCTGTATGGTTTCTATTGACACATCACCTTGATTGCTTTGTCAATATTGAACCACCCTTGCATCCCAGGAATAAATCCTGCTTAATTGTGTTATATGGTTTTTGTGATGTATTATTGGATAAAATATAGTTTTAATACAGGGCTTATGGTTGAAAAACCAGGAACCAACCCATTTTGAAGTCCTGAGTCTAGAAAGTACTTGGGGGTGACTTTTGGATCTCAGCTCATGGTGTTCCCCAGGGTGTTGGAACTGCCAAGGGAACATAGGCATGCTTGGTTCAGGGGTCGAGAAATAATTGGAACCTTATAGCCCTGATACTTCTAAGAACTTTTTTCTTGTCTTTAGAATGCAAATCTCTATTAACTTTTCCTCTGAAACTTTCCTAAAAGGTACAGTGTGGATGGTATGGTGGGTATGCAGGTACTCTTGGAGTTCAGATGCCATACTTTGGTGGATCCCAAATTCAGAGCTGGAAGGTGTGCTGAGCCATTAAGTTCAACTACTCATCAGAAATTAGGTTGTTCTGGCAGAAGATAATCCTGTCTGATTACCGAAGCAGCTGCCGGCCAGACGGGACTGACAGTTTTCTTGGAGACTCATTCCTGGCAGCTTCTGTGCGTAAGAGGCCACACACATCTGCTTTCTGCTACCATTGCCTCCACCTAGGATCAAGTTAATTACTGCCTTCATTCTTTTTTTCTGTTTTGTGCCCTCTCTTCCACCTACTCAAACTCCATATAGCCTTCAATGCCAGTTTTAAGTTCCCACACAGGTTTCCCTGACAACTCCAGCCTGTACTGGCCTCACAACTCTCAAGTCTTTTTCACCTCCTAGAGTCTTTAGAAAAATGTCTGGAATGACTTTTCCACCTAGATTGCTAACTTGCTGTACAGCAGTCGTTTGCCCAATGGCTTCATGTTAGAATCACCACTGGGGCTTTCGTAACTACTTACACGCAGACTGTCACCCAAATTAATTAAATCAGAATCACTAGTATTAAAGACATCTGCCCATAATCCCCACTCCTCCCACCCTGCATCATTTATTTTTAATCCCCAGATGATTCCAGTGTGCAGCCAAATTTGCACCCACTGCTGTACATATACACTCTAATTTCTAAAAGGTTGGAAGTGAAAGTTAAACTCCTTTTGCACGCCTCAGGATCCTTAGCACTGGTTTGGTCACAGAGTGGTGACTTACAAACACTGGTGCATGGTTCAGGGCTGGGAGAACCAGTACCCACATGTGGACTGAATTAAGCATGTGGTCACAGTCCAGATAGGCAATAGGTGAAGGTGTTAATATGCACACTTGGGGTTCATATCTGGAATAAAATCCTGATTGTGGTATTCAGTACCATGAACTTGGACAGCTGACTTGAATTCATTGTTCTTCAGCTTACCCATCTGTAAAGGAGGGAAAAGTATATTGCTTACCTCATAGGATTCTTCTGCAAACTTTTAATGTATAAGTGACTTGGAAAATCACCTGGCATTTAATAAGCCCTCAACAAATTATAGCTACTTTTTTATTGTGCCATAAGGAAGCTTCTGTTCTTTTTGTCTCATATTCTTTAATACTTATTTTCCTTCAAAGCTTGAGAAAATAGGATATCAAGAATTACAATGATAGTATTTACAACAAAAAAATTTAATATAGATTCCAGCTTCAAAAGGAAAACCAGGAGAGGTGTGCCTGTGTGGCTCAGTTGGTTGAGCAACAGACTCTTGGTTCTGGCTCAGGTCATGATCTTGCAGGTTTGAGTTCAAGCCCCACATTGGGCTCCATGCTGACACTGTGGAGCCTACTTGGGATTCTCTTTCTCTCTGCCCCTCCCCAGCTCTCTCTCTCTCTCTTTCTTCTCACGCTCTCTCTAAAAATAAACTTTAAAAATAAAATAAAATAAAACAGAGTTATATAAAAAAGGAAAAAAAAACAGAAGAAATAAAACTGGACCATATGTGTTCCCTCTGAATCACTAACACACTAACAAGTCAGTGAAATTGTTCACCCTTTTTAGGTTGTCCTGAGAAGCAGTGATGAACAATAAACTTCAAGAATGGCACTTAATGACAGCATCTGACTAGCACAGTCTGCTTCCTGTGGTCTATAGCTATAGCTATAGACTAACAATATTCATAAGACAAATAAGTAATAATATTGAACCAAAACCTCTTGGCACATTTTAACAGAATTAGTTCTTATTTATGTTCTTACTAAAGTCATTTAAAATGCCATTGACTGCCAGGGCCTCTATCATAAGACAGGTGCTACTGGGTTTGAATTTATATTAGAGAAAGTTTCTAGATGAGAATATTGGATGTATGCATTCATATTCCTCTCTGGATATATTTTATATAATTACACTATATTTTTTTTTACAAAGCCCTCTACCTCCAATTCAAGTAATTTTTTAAGTTTTTAAATTTTCATTCCAGTATGGTTAACATATAATATTATATTAGTCTCAGGTATATAATATAATGATTCAGCAATTGTATATAATGTTCTGTGCTCAACACTTTTTTCTTTGCTTGCTTTATTTCTTAAATCCCACATATGAGTGAAGTCGTATGGTATTTGTCTTTTTCTGACAGACTCACTTTGTTTAGCATTATACTCTAGCTCCATCTCTGTCATAGCAAATGGCAAGATTTCATTATTTTTTATGACTGAATAATATTCCATTAAATGTATTTTTATATGTCTATATGTATATAAAAATGGATAAAGAAGATATGTTGTACATATTAAAATATATGAATATGTAAATATATAATGTATAATGTATTTCTATATAAAATATATGTAATACATCTTCTTAATCCATTTACAGTAATTTCTAAGGTCACAATATAAAAACTGATTAACAGTATAATTAAAAAATATATCTGAACTGGGGTGGGGTTTTTTTTAAGTTTTTATTTAAATTCCTGTTAGTTAACATGCAGTGTAATATTATTTTCAGGTGTACAATGTAGTAATTCAACACTTCCATACATCACAGGGCACCCATCACAATAAATGCACTCTTAATCCCCATCACCTATCGAATCCATCCCCCCACCCACTTCCTTTCTGGTAACCATCAATTTGTTCTCAATAGTTAAGAGTCTGTTTCTTGTATTTCCTCTTTTTTTTTTTTTTTCTGAAATGAGGCACTTTTGAGGGCAACAGGAGACATTATTAGTAGTTATACCAGGGTAACAAATCTAGAGTACCCCAGAACTTACAGTCATCCTCACTGTGGTCACCAAGAAATATCAAATCCATTAATGGTAGAAGGAAGATGTTAAGGCTTGTGGGCTTTTCCGCTCTCCTGGCTTTTATCTGAAGGCTTCTCTGAATTAGTTCTCTGTCTACCCATGTGTCTGAAGCTTTATATACCTCTGGCAATGACTGGCTGCTTAACATTATAGATAAGTACAGTTCTCACTATTGGACATGAGTCTAAAAAAAATAAAAGATTGTAGCAGCTCTGTGGAATTCAAAGTTAAGATACTTTTCTCTGAAGGGAAATAAATATTACAAGAAGGGTGTTCTTCATCTTCATTTGTAATGAAGTACCTAGTAGCTATGTCTATGTTTATTATCTGTTTTAATCTCTGTCTAGCTGTTTTCCTCTTCTTGACCTACATAGATTTAAATTTCTGCTTGAGGCCTGCACTTCCTTTCTAGTTAGAAAGGGCTACTCTTTAGCAACAGGCAAAGAGAAATTCAAAGTGGGCACTACAGGGGCACTTTTGTGGCTCAGTTGGTTAAGCATCTGACTTCAGCTCAGGTCATGATCTCATGGTTCATGGGTTTGGGCCCTGCATCAGGCTCTATGTTGACAGCTTAGTGCCTGGAGCCTGCTTCTGATTCTGTGTCTCCCTCTCTCTCTCTGACCCTCCCCTACTCATGCATTCTCTCTCTCTCTCTCTCTCTCTCTCTCTCTCTCTCTCTCTCTCTCTCTCAGAAATAAATAAAAAGCATTTAAAATTAAAAAAAAAAAAAGTGGGCACTATCCTAAGGGGGGGAATCATGTTAGAAAATTTCCCCCATAATTTTTCTGTGGTATGACACTGATAGCATACAATTACTTTGAAATATTCTACACTCTCCTGGATCCTCCTGTGATGCTTCAATTTAAAACCAGTAACCTCTGGAGATGCCTGGCTGACTCACTGAGCAGAGACTGCATCTCTTGGTCTCAGGGTCATGAGTTTGAGCCTGGTGTTGGATGTAGAGATTGCTGAAATAAACTTTTAAAACAAAACAAAACTAGTGACCTTTGAGCATTTTATATAGTTTGGCTCCCATGGACTCCCATGGGTAGTACAGAATTGGGGAAATATGTCAATACTTCCCTAAGTCAAAATCTTTCAGCTCCTTGAGGTCATAGACTGGCTGCATTTTTGTAGTTTAAGAAGGCTACATTTTTTCTATGTGTTCTGTGTTCCTATTTTCACTTTTTAGAAGGAACATTCTCTAGCTCCTGCTATTCCACGCCCTACACACTAAATCCTGATTTTGTCTTTTCACTATTTCAAATAGAGTGATATTTCTCTACATTACACAAGTGACCTTGAAGTACAGACACTAATCTCAGGAAGTTTTAGATACTGTGCATTTCCCCCTGTTTAGACCAGGAATGCTGGTCATAAAATGCATTGGATGTAGGTTCCCTGGGGCTTTAGAGCATACTACTTTGGATTTTTTTTTTCATTCTTTCTTTTTTGACTATGTGACGTTTGTGTGTCTGTATGTGTCTGTGTCTGTTTCTGTGTGTCTGTGTTCTGTGCACCTTGAAAATAGCATCAAGCTCTGTCCCCTGGGTGGCTCAGTTGGTTAAGCGACCAACTTGGGCTCAGGTGTTGATCTCACTGCCCATGAGTTTGAGCCCCGCCTCGGGCTCTGTGCTGATAGCTCAGAGCCTGGAGCCTGCTTTGGATTCTGTGTCTCCCTCTCCCTCTGCCCCTACCCTGCTTGTACTGTCTGTCTCTTTCTCTCAAAAATCAATAAATATTTTTTTTAAAAAAGAAAGAAAAGGAAAGAAAATAACATCAAGCCAAACTTTCTGGAAAGAGCAATGCATAAAGAATGTACCTCTTTGAAGAAAGGAACTCTGGGTAAAATGGTCTCTCTGGTTTTCCAGATACATTATTGTCTTTTATTCCTTTTGTTTGTTCAAAACTTTTATTTCCTAGTGTAACTACTTTTTTTAAAGCCCAGGATCATGTTCTGTCAGAGCTGAAGAATGAAATGATGAACAGGGTTACCAGCAGTACAGGCACCAAGTTTATTAGGGCAAAATGAAACAAAAGGAAAACACTCCCGCTACCCAGGAGGGGCTCCGTAAGGAGGAGGCCTGTTTCAACAATCATTCAATATATCAGGAGGGAGTTTATCAGCCTGGTTAGTGGCCAAACACATTCTACAAGAGGCCCTGAGTCCTGATTTAGGGCTGTTAAGGGCTGGACCTAGGGTACCTCAGTCTATTTGTTCTATTTCCGGCAGAAGAGATAACTTCAGTAATCAGTAGGGGACACTGATGAAAAACAGTCAAGATGGAAATCCATCACTGTGTTAGTGACATTCCAATACATGTACTCTTTACTGTAAGCTTCCCTAGGAAACAGTTCCTGGTTGAGTTTGTTTTTCTGTTTATTTGTTTGTTTGTTTTTGTCTTATTTATGATTTTTGAGAGGGATAGAAAGCATGTGAGCAGGGAAAGGGCAGAGAGAGAATGGGGAGAGAGGATCAGAAGTTGATTCTATGCTGACAGCAGAGAGCCTGATGTGGGGCTTGGGCTCATAGACTATGAGATCATGACCTGGCCGAAAGCCAGATGCTTAACCGACTGAGCCACCCAGGTACCATCCTGGTTAGCTTTTAATTCATTTGGGTACTGGTTTTGAATGGCTCCGAGCAGAGGCCTCACACGGCTAGAAGTGGCTAGAGAGGTGGAGGCAATCTCATTAGACCAATGAAGAGGAAAGCTCACACGGGAGTCTTTAAGATTGGCAGCTGTCCTAATGACCTAGGGGCTGTCCTCTGCCCAAGACAGAAAACTTTGTATAAGAATAGGAATAAAGAGAGGGCAAGAAGTTTCTGGGTCTTATTACCATTCTGGCCACGGTACTAACTTCCAGCCAAAACATAGGCTTTCTTCTCCCTGTAGAGTAACTGTGTGCTGGAGGATTGTAGCCTAGGCCATTGACATGAAAGTGTTCCAATAAGACCTTACTCCTTGAAAAGTCCCTGAAATGAAAGTCAGGCAAGAGAAGAGGAATTACTCACCAAGTTTGTACCGTACCTCAGACTCCAGATGAAAAGACTCAAAGCTCCACATAAGGGTGCCAAAGTGATAAAACTGTAAAATAGAGTTCATGAGAAAATAGCTAAGAAAGAATTCTTGAGGTGTTTTTGGTGCAGAAAGGTGATTTTATTATAGCAGGGGGACAGGACCCGTGAGCAGAAGACTTGCGCCAGGATTATGAGGAGTGACTGATTATATACTTTAAAGTTCGTGGGGGTTGGGTATAGCATAAATCTCTAAGGAATTTGGAAGCAAGGCTTTCAGGACCTTGAGAGACTAGCTGCTGTTACTATAAGGTTACTCTTACTCTTTCATAAAACAAAAACATGAAGACAGTAAGTCAGCCATGAGTCCTTGAGGAAGGTCATGATCTGCATGTTGCACGTGTGTATCTGTGGGCTGCACGCTGTAAGGAGTTTTAATCTCTGCTACACTTCTCTTGCCTTTGTTTCCGTCATCACTAGTAAATTACCTCTAATAAAACTTGTATATGAAATTAGGTGCAGCTTGGACATACATGTATCTGTTTGCTTGCTTGTTTGTTTGTTTGTTTACTTGTTTATAAGGGGGAGAGAGAGAGAGAGAGAGAGAGAATCCCAAGCAGGCTCTGTACTGTCAGCTTGGAGACCAACGTGGGGCTCGAACTCAAAAACTGTGAGATCATGACCTAAGCCAAGACTAAGAGTCAGCCCATTTAACCAATTGAGCCACCCAGGTGCCCCAGCATGGATGTTTTAAAAGAAATTCATCTGTATAGAATTATTTTGGGGGAAGACTATAAAAAAATAAAAAATAAAAGGATAGTTAAATGGTATCTAAATAACCCCTGAGTCCTGGGTTAATATAAGTCTGCTTTACTCTCTGTCCGGTAGTTTGTGTGTTTAGAGACAGATAAAGGCAGCGTGAAAGAATTATTGGCATGAGTAGCCTTTTGGACATGGAAAGCTCTTATAGGCTCAGAGAAACAGAAACACAAAGTGGGAAAGGGTCCTGGCTAGGAGGCAAACCTTTCTGTGTTCACATTCCTAGACCTACAGTTGCTAGGGCTACCTTGGGTATATTCCTTAGATTCTCTGTGTCACAGTTCCTTTGTCAGTACAATTGCAATAATGATACCTAATTCACAAATGTAATAAAGGTGAAAAGTATTCGTACAGTACCTGACACACTAAAGCACTCAATATATAAAAGGGACATTTCCTCAGGTATAACACCAGTGAGTTAGGGGCTCAGTATGACCTTACAGTACTTCTCAGCTCATTTTTCTTCTGCTAGTTTTTCTTTCCCAGTACTAAGGAAAACAAACCTTCACACTACAATTCAAATGGAAACTCTTGAAAGTTTTAGCATCACTTATATAGTCACCTATCTTGTTCTTTTTCAACACTGGTTCCTAATGTATATACCTTCAAATAGTCAGGGTAGTTTTATTAAATACCACTCCCCCTGCCCAGAATATATACAGACATACAGAATTGCATAAATCAACACAATGTCTATTTTGTTACCAAGGAGCTTGCATACTGCTCTCAATATCTTTAAATCTCATATTGAACATCCTGCATAAATCATTATAAATATCATTAATATAATTGTATTTACCTTGATAAAGATAGCTTGCGTAGAATGCTGCCCGACGGGTATTCTGCTAACTCTGTCATGAGGATCGGGATCTCACAACCCTATTTCTTATGATATTTCCCAATTCATGAGTGAGAAAACTGAATCTAAAAGAGATCAAACAACACAGCCAGGAAGTGGCAGGTCTGGTGTCTGGCTGGCAATGGCTTTAGAATGTTTCCACTGCTAATAAGACTACTATGCCCGTCCTCCTGGATGATACGATTTATGGTGGACAGCAGCTTTTACTCTGGGAGTCCAGGGTCTGGGCAGCTGTGGCTAGGTGTTGTGTGCCTACATCCCCAGCCCCCAGCTAAAAGCCGTGGGATCCATGTCTCACATAGGCAAGTCTCACACAGGCTTCCCTGGGCAGAAGCCCTGGAAGAGAGTGAGCTGAGTGTAGCCCCTCCAGGGAGAGCGTAGAGAACCTCCAGGCTCTGCCAGACATGACTTTATCCCCTATTGCTCTTTATGGGTAGCTTTGCTGTATTGCTGTAATAAATCTTAGCCCTGAGCACAACCATATGCTGAGATCTGTGGGTCCTTCCAGGGAAGTGCCCGATGTGTGGGCGGTCCTGGGACTGCTGAAGGAGTCTAAAGTGCTGACATAGGTGTTGATTAACTACTCGAGAGTCACATTGTCCATCACTCAAAGAACTTCCTTTAAATTACCTTCCTGAAACCTGTAAAGGTGTTAGTAGAGCTAAGATTGCAGCTCTTCTAGAAGTTTCAGTACTCACGCCTCATCTTGGGTATAATATGTACTTTGTAAAACAATTAACATTACACAGTAGTTAGAAAATATGCCAATATCTTTAGTATTTGTTTTGCTTTATTTTCTGTGTTGTGTTTTTATTATTTTGCAGCAGAATGCCCAACACCGAACAGAATTGCAAATTTCTAGCTGTGCAGAAGGGGAAATAGGGCCTTAGTAAAAATGGCAAACATGAGTTTTTTAAAAATAAGTACCTAAACAGAACTAGTGTCCTACAAACACATGGAAACTGGGTCTTGGTAGCTGAGCTGCTTCACCAGTGGCCCCACCATTATAGTCAAGGTTTCCCTCCCCCACCAGTCAGTACATAGTCTCAAAGTGCCAGTGGTCAAATGTGTCACAGTGAGTCCCTTTCCTAGAGTTTTCCTTAACCCTTAAAAGAAAATTGTCTTCTTAAATAAGATTTTAGATATTTTTATTTTCTTTTAAGCATTTCCCTCTTATTTTCCAAACATAAGTGATGTGTGTGTGTGTGTGTGTGTGTGTGTGTGTGTGTGTATACACATAGTTCTTACAATAAGAAAACCTGACATTTAATAAGCCATATTACAACATTTTGAATATACCAGATAAAATCATAGTGAAATTTGCTCATATATACAACAGTGTGAGGGAACAAACAAAAAATTTTATGATCTTTGGATCATAAAATTGTGAGAAACCTTGCGGCTCCTCGGTGGCTCAGTCAGTTAAGCATCTGACTACTGATCTTGGCTCAGGTCATGATCTCATGGTTTGTGGGCTTGAGGACCATGTGGAGTTCTGTGCTGACAGTACAAAGCCTACTTGGGATTCTCTCTCCTTCTCTCTCTCTGCCCCTCACCGGTCATGTTCTGTCTCTTCCTCTCTCTCTCTCAAAATAAACAAATAAATTTTAAAGAGAATTATGAAAAACTTGTTCTCACTTTCTACTTTTTTATTTTTTTCACAATTTTCAAACATTTCTTTCAAAATGACAAAATCTTGTATTGATATTATTTACTATGGAAGCTTGAAATCTGCTGGGATATGGTGGATATCAGGCCCATTTATCAAAATATTTCTTTTGGGGAAGAAGTTCCCAAGACACTGTGTCCAAGAACACGTGGACATTAGAATGTGGAAAGTGGCCAGGGTGCCTCTACAGAAAAGGTGGCAAAGGACGTCCACACCATAGCATTTATACCCAAGTCCTCTTTTATTTTCTTAAATTTTTTTTAATGCTTACTTATTTTCGAGAGTGAGACAGACAGAGTATGAGCAGGGGAGGTGCAGAGAAAGAGGGAGACACAGAATCCCAAGCAGGCTCCAGGCTCTGAGGTGTCAGCACAGAGTTCAATGTGAGGCTCAAACTTAACAGACTGCGAGATCATGACTAGAGCTGAAGTCAGAGCTCCAACCAGCTGAGCCATCCAGGCACTCCCAAGTGCTCTTCTTAATATGTGGCTTTGGGATTGGTTTTATTAACCAAAAATCAAAATCAATCTATTTGATAAACACACATTTTCATTGATCAATAAACCTTTATTTTGTAGAATTTATAATAGGAGGATTTTAGGAAATATTCTAATAAATATTTATTTCCAAGATAAAGAGGCTTAAACCCAAAGAAATTAAATGTTTTTTTTCAGTGAATAATGAAGGAGTAGCAGGATGAAACTAGACTCCCATTTGCCTGGATTCTGTGACAGTGCTCCAAGGGCTGTGTCTAATTATGCTTAAAATAACTCTTCACCAACAAAACACCATGTTCAAGTCTAGGTATCTTTCCTATAGATCCAGCACAGTAAAGTAATTCTTTTTGCTTCTTGTTGCTCAAAGGAATTAGGTTTGTCAAACCATCTGAACTAACTTTACTCTTTTTTGCAAAAGGTCACAACAAATAGTTAATATTATGCTTCAAGCCAAAAAATGCTGAAGATGCACATCTTGAGGAAAAAAAGGATTGGAAAGTGAGTCTGAGAAATAACAGATTTTTTATTTATTTCTGAGAGTGTGATAGAGAGACAGTGTGAACAGGGGGGGTCAGAGAGAGAAGGAGACACGGAATCTGAAACAGGCTCCAGGCTCTGAGCTGGCTGTCAGCATAGAGCCCGACACAGGGCTCAAACCCACGAACCATGAGATCATGACCTGAGCCAAATCGGATGCTTAACCGACTGAGCCACCCAGGAGCCCCAACAATTAACAGGTTTTAGAGAAGAAGATAAACTAACTGCCTGGACAACTGCTCTATAATATGAACTGTTGGAGTCAACCATAGTGATTATCTTTCCTCTTGACCTCAGTTATCTCCGGTAATCCTGAGATCAGCTTTACAGGTGCTTTTTCACAAAATTCTTTTTTGTACAGTGGAAGTTGCTAATGCCCAAGTTATTGACAATGTTCCAGGGAAAGAATAAATGCTCTCTGTAGTAGGATTAGTGGTAAATGATTTTTAAGGATTTTTAAAAATTATATTTGAATCAAAAACCATTATTTGACTTGTCCTGTTGACCAAACATTAAATAAATTACACTAAGTGGGTGTACATTTTCTGAAACTCAGGAGTCTCTTTCAAGCACATTTTCTATTTCTCTCTATTCGGGTTGTAGGAAACTTAGGTGTTAGATTGCCTAGAACTGGGCTTTCTTTTCCACTTCACCCCCACCCCCAGTTTATTAGCTATTTAAGTGTCTAGTAGCCATTCTGAACTTAGATTCTTTAGTTTCTAACTTTCAAAGAGCCTTAGGCTGCCAAAACAAACAAACAAAAATTAAACCAAAATGGTTAAATGAGGCTTTGGAGGATTCATAAAGTTAGAATTTTAATATACAAGAAAAAGGAAAGACCCGTGTGTGGGTTATTGACAGTACTTTCTTCAGATATATGAACTAAATCACATATACATCCTTGACATCTGGGATGAGATTATGTCCTTGTAAATGAACAAAAAAGCAATTGAAAAATATTTTCAGGCTTCTGAATTAGATGGCATCTGACTAAAGATAATGCTAAGCAGGCGCTGTCATGAAGCACAAAAACTAACTTGATTTTCATTGTAAATGCCAAAATCCTCCTGGGACCTATATTGTGTGCTGTGTGCCTGGCCTCCCATAGGCTGGGGAGACCCATTTTCTGTACTATTTAGGAACTGCATAGAATTCTATCCACATGTTCTCCTTTTATTTTTGTGAACACAGGCCTTGAAGCACATCAACTACTTGTTCTTCCTATGTGCCAGATTTAGTTTGGTGATGGCTAGTGTGATGACATGAGACTCCCTTTGTTTATTTGTTTTCAGTTTAAGAGAAATATATCAGAATGTATACATTCTGATGAACCATAGAACCATGAAAGTTTAAGCTTAAAGAGTAATGTCTTGAGGTCACTTACGTTAAACCCCTCATTTGTCACTATCTGGTCTCCCTCATTTATACCTAAAATAATTGACAGGGATAACATTCAATAATATTTAATTTCTAATTTGAGATATCTCTTTTTCCCTGAAAATATTAAAAACTAGCAAGCATGCCTGCCACATTTCTCAGCACCTAAAGAATTTTGAAGAATAACCACCCCCAACACACACACACACACACACACACACACACACACACACACACACATACACGTAACTAATATAAACTACCTCTTAGAACTGGAATGACCATGGTTTTGTTTTTTTTTTTTAATTTTTTTTTAATTTATTATTTCTAGGAGAGAGAAAGAGTGAGCAGGGGAGGGTCAGAGAGAGAGGGAGTCACAGACTGAAACAGGCTCCAGGCTCTGAGCTGGCAGTCAGCACAGAGCCCGACGCGGGGCTCGAACCGAACCGCGAGATCATGACCCAAGCGAAAGTCGGACGCTTAACCGACTAAGCCACCCAGGCGCCCCGGAATGACCATGTTTTAAGGTACCGTGTTCTCTTATAAAGTCCATCAGTTTTCCTGATGTTCTCTGGAAAATAGTCAAGAAGTCTCCTTTGATGGTGAGACAAGATTTTCCATGTTTTCTTTTATACATGCTCCATAAGTGCTGGCTTTATTCTTTATAAATTGTAGGAATGATGCTTATTCTACTGCACTGGGTGAGGAAGAGAGAATGTCTGATTTTAAACATTAATTTGCTCTTTACAGAAAGCTACTCAGAAATAATTTGAAATTTCTCCTAACGTTTATTGCCTTTTGCTTTTGACTAAATTTGTTTCAGGAGAAATACCTGGGGTTAAATTACCTCATTTTGATCTTGATCAGAACATTTTTACACTTTCCCAACCTTCATAGAAATATACAAGAGTTCAAATGGACAGTAAGAACCTTCTTCTGACAGAAGATATTACTGTATGTATAAGACTAAGTCAGACATAAGCCCTAACATTCCTCTAAGACTTAATAGATTTCAGGCAAAATGGCCTCTTCCTATACCAGCAGGCCAGAACAGAATCATCCTTTTATGTAAATAATGTGATCCTATTTTCACATTCCAGAAATATCCGCAAAAGTCAAGACTGATATAATCTAAAATTTGCATGCAAACTGTTAAGGCAAAATCAAGGATTCTATTTTTAGTTTATGTTATTGTTTTAGAAAATTACCCTGAGAACTTTCTAGGCTAATTACTGACTAGCCAAATAGTAATGGTTTAAACACAATGGAAGCTTATTTCTCCTTTGTAGTAATGGTCAAGAAACAGGTAGTCCAGGGCCGGTATCGTCATTTGTCTCCAGGCGATCATCCAGAATCCATTCTCTGCCCATTATTTCTCTGTGCTTTTCCCTGCTTGTGGTAAATGAGAGGGTTCCAGGCTTTGTACCATCAGTTAAACAGTAAGATGAGGGAAAGGTAAAGAAATGGCATGGTCTGTACTTTAAGGATGAGTCCAGAAGAGGTCAGTTTCTACTATAGTCTATTGCATATAACATAGTAGTATGGTGACACCCAACAGAAAAGAGGTTGGAAATTTTATTAGTTCTTAGTCCTGGAGGCAGTAGAAATCAAGAGTTCTATTCTTGTAAGAGCAAAGAACGGAGTGGACCTGGGCTAGCAACCAGCAGTTATGCTGGTACCATCTCATTTTCAAAGTCACTTTGGGAACTTTAAAAATACATAATCCTGGGCCTCTCCCCTAGAGATTCTGATTGAGTAGGTCTGGTTTAGGCTCATTGGCCAAATTACTCCCAAGCTGTATCTTAGTGATAAGGTGAATCACCAGAAAGTTATATTTCAGTAGAATTGCCTTCACAGAAACCTATTATGCTCTCTGCTTTCAAGAGGAGTGATAATAAATAGCTATGTGGCCAGCATCTGTGCACTTTTCTGCATTAGAACTTTTGTATTAAGGCTATTAAGCATTATGTTGCTAAGTTTTTCTGATGTAAAGATCCTAGTGACTAATTTCTTTTAGCCCTCAATTCTAACTAAATACATTTAAATTTGATTCCCCTAAAAATTTATTATCCTTTACTACCATTTGGACCCATGTAATCAACTGCATTTTCCTCTTTGCCTTAGCTGTAGAAAGAAAAGAGCTTTGTTTTATGTTCACGTGTTAGAGCCTTGCTCAGTATTTTGCAGCCTTTGCTCAATAGCAGTGCAGATAATTTCTTTTGTCCTGTGTTTCTCTTAAATATATTTAGTATTACTGGATTCTGGAATTTCTATGAGGTTCCCTCCAAGTAAAATTAGATTTGGAGGAAACATATAAATAAGGAAAATAGGAATTTCTAAATGGTCCACTGTGAATAATGATAGTAACATTTTTTTTTCCTCTGAGTGCTCACTTTGTGTTAACACTGTACTGAGTATTTTATGACACTGACTGGTCTAACACCAACCTGTGTGATCCAAATAAATCCTGGCTCCAAAGTGGCCCACTTTCTACACAGTGTAATCTTCGAAGAAACATAGTTCAGCCAACAAATGTAATTAAACACAAGACCCAGTTTTTACTTTGATCTCTCGAAAGTGATTAACAGATACAACTAATTAAATACCTCAGAGGTTCCCTAAATTTCCACTTTTGGCTCGAATCTCTTGCATCCATTAGTGCTGAAACATACAACCAAGGGTTGTGGGTTTTGTTTTTTGTTTTGTTTTGTTTTGTTTTTTTCCTTTTCCTCATTCCTCTGTAACCCTTGCATCTTCTCCCTGTGAGAGGACAGACCTTCCTTCCACTCTCCTCTGTTGTCTAAACAGTGACACCATAGGATAGAACTTTTCGAATCCTCTGAATGCATTGATCTCTTCTCATTGCATTCTCCTCGAGTCACACTTTTGAGACATCCCCATTTTTTTTTTATTTTTTATTTTTTTTTTAATTTCTAGGAGGGAGAGAGAGAGAGAGCATGAGCAGGGGAGGGTCAGAGAGAGAGGGAGTCACAGACTGAAACAGGCTCCAGGCTCTGAGCTGGCAGTCAGCTCGGAGCCCGACGCGGGGCTCAAACCCACGAACCGCGAGATCCTGACCTAAGCGAAAGTCGGACGCTTAACCGACTAAGCCACCCAGGCGCCCCAAGACATCCCCATTTTTATGAGAAGACACTGAGACTTTGTAAAATTAACCAACTCTTCCAACTCCACAGTCACCCAGCTCAGAATCAAGATATTGAAGGCTCAGCGGTAGAGCGTCTAAGTCTTTGTGCTTAGACACTCTGCTCTCTTTTTGCACTTTGTATGGCCGGAAGGATGGCACATTTATTCTTTCCATAGTTTGAAAGCACTTTCAATATTATCTTCTGGAAACAGTATTGTCTCTGTCAGATTACTTATCACATTGTATTTTAATATTTTTGTTCCTACCTGCCATTGTACTCAGTTACCTTAGTGGTAACATTTTTTCTCACTACTAAATGTTACCAATATATCCACTATTTTATACAGAGCAGACCAGACAGTAAATCTTCATTAAATTAATGGCTATATGACTGGATAAAGAGTGAGCTGCCTTTCTCTATGACTAGAATTTTCCATCATCTGTAATTTACCCATCTCTGTAATCACCAGGCTTTTTGGAAATGAAAAATAGTTACTTCTCCCAAAACTCTGAGACCTTTGGTATGTTATAGTGAGTTAGCTATTTTTCATGGCTCTTAAATTGATTCTGAAAATAATTTCAAAAGAATAGTTCAAAAGAAGTTTTAAGCAGTAGCAATGTTATATGTTATATTGTGGCACTGTGGGGGAAAAAAAAAAAAGAATTTAGAACCAGATAACTAAAGTATGACTCCCAGCTGTGAGCAATCTTGGGTAAGAACATTTCAAATTTCTCTTTTTATTTATTTATTTTTTATTTTTTTAACATTTACTTACTTTTGAGAGACAGAGCATGATAGGAGAGGGACAGAGAAAGAGGGAGACACAGAATCTCTGAAGTAGGCTCCAGTGTCTGAGCTAGCTGTCAGCACAGAGCCCAACGCGGGGCTCTTACTCACAAACTGAGATCATGACCTGAGCCAAAGTCAGTTGCTTAACCGCATGAGCCACCCAGGCACTCCTCAAATCTCTCCTTTTAAAAAGGAGCTACTTCTTGCTGTAATTCATGGTTTACTTGTTATTATCAAAAGTGAGGTGATAGATGTGAAAATCTTTTGAAAAATCTCATATATTACTATTATGAAAACTATTAAATTTCTAATTTGTTAAAATGCCATGAATAACACTCATATTATCTTTGGATACATAAGTGCACAGTAGTGTCCCATCTGTGTTTATGATTTTTTTACAGTAAAATTTCAGAGGAAATGGATGGAAGGGGCTTTATTTTTAACTGTCTCCATTTATCTTTGAACAATAGCTATGCCTATTATCAGATGCATTTCCGTTGATGAGTTTATAAACTACACACTACACTCATCACATTTCATGTTTCACAGAGTATCATATCATCTAGACTTCTAGAAACATGACATGGTAATGTTCTGTAGTATTACATATTAATTTAAATAAAATGTTATTAAATTCACTAAACATTTGACACAGTAAAAATTATTTTATAATTCCTCATTTTTCCGAGAAGTAAAATTTGACTAGTAACTAAAATATAGTATCTCCATTTTGGTAGATTTAAATAGTTATAGATCCTTCCTGGTCTTATCAAAGATATTTAAAAATTACTTAATTAAATTCCATCAAATGAACAGTAAGTGCTTCAGCAATGCCAATAATTGAGAATATTTGTTAAATGAAATTAGGATTTAAAACAATTACTTTTAATTAGATTATAGTATATAAACCATAAAGAGGTTACAGTCCTCTATAGTTCACCAGCAATTACATTGTAAAGGCCACGTGAAAACGAATATAAGAAGGATCCAGTAAAAGAATAAACCCAGAAGTTTTTTAAGTATTAATTTTGATAAGTTCAAGTTTCACCATGCTGATACTCTTTTTTCAAGAGATTCCGGTAATCTGATTACACTTCTGTGCTGTGCAACGAAGCAGTGAGCTTTCTCACAAAACATGGGAATGAACAGTTTCATAGGATGGTCCGTATCCTTGTAACTTCCTTTGAAAACTTAGTTATCCTATAAAATGTATTTTTCTAGCTTAATATACACTGAATTGGTACACCAGGAAAACTGCTTTTCAAATATATATCAATTAAATCTCTGCTCAGTCTCAACCATTTACTGCCCTAAGTTTTCCATATCACTTGTCTTAAAGGTTGTTTCAAAATTAAGGCACAATTCATTTCATTCCCCTTTGATCTTTATTATTAGAGATTACCTGATTTACTATACATGTATATTATGTGCACAACTATAGAAACTCCAGATAGCAGTAAAATCTTATTTAGGTATGATTTTGAAAAGTCTGAAGTCTCTGAGCACCAAAGAATTAATTTAATTAACCCTTTGAAAAGAACTAGACACACATTGTGGAATAATTTATATAAAACATGTAAACTGATAATTGAAATTTTCTTAATTATTTTATTTTATTTTATTTTATTTTATTTCATTTCATTTCATTTCATTTCATTTCATTTCATTTCATTTCATTTCATTTCATTATTTTATTAAGTAGGTTCTACAGCCTATGTGGGGCTTGAACTCACAACCCTGAGATCATGAGTTAGCTGCTCTACTGACTAAGCCAACCAGATGCCCCAAACAGTTAACTTAAGCTTAAATACAAAAAGATTACATGCAGACATATCTTTTATTTATCTTTCGGTCTGTTACTGTCTGCTAATTAGGAGTGGATAAGACTAATACTTGTTTCAACTTTGTCGTTGGAGGGGAGCATTTTGTTTAGTATCATTTGCTCATTTTGTGTGGTTCATACCCATTCACATTGCACATTGTTCTGTGCAGCATTTTACATTAGACAAATCCATTAAGCAAGGTTTATTTTATTGCAGCCAACAGAAAAAAAAAATGCTTCTGGGCAACTAAAGCAGAAAAAGAAGTTATTGGGAGAGAGCTGCATACAGTTCAAAAAGCGAAGCAGGCATGCTTCTGGGAGATAGGGATGGCAGGTGGATCTGGGGCTTCTGTAACTGGCATTTATAGAGCTTCTTTCAGAGTTTTGCCATTGTCAAAGCTCAGCCCAAGTGCCCATAAGGTCCTATGTCTTACTGTTGAAACTCTACATTCTCTGGACAAAGTCACTGGCTCATCCAGTTTTAACTCTCTCTTGCCACTTTCTCCATATGTCTCAGACCCAGCCAGAATGGTAGAAGAATGGCACAGATATGGTAATGCCAGCATTGCTGTGAGGCAACATATGCCCTAACTTTGTGTTTCTCACAAGTGGTCGCTGTCATCAGGGCTGATATGATGTTTGGAAGTATTTCTCTTATACCAGTAATTCCTTGAAGTTCACTGTTTGACTACAGAATTTAGGTCAGGCTTCTTTCTGCAGCTCTGCTTATTTCTATCTTTCTGTTTGTTCTTGCTCAGCTTGTGCAGTCCTGCACTTATGACTGCTGCTGCAACCTCAGCCAGAATGTTCTGTCTGTGCTTCTGGGGCAGAATGGACTTATCTGGCTATCTGAAAGATTCTCCTCCAGTACTCAGAAGTAACCCACTCTGTGGTTAATTCCTGTTTCCGCTGTTAAATATTTTTTACTCCCTTTCTACAAATCTGTTCATAGTGGCCTATTATCTGGAATTTTTGCTATCTGATTATTTTCTGTTGGTTAATGCATGAAATAATTCAGGACAGTGATTTATTTCAGCCCAAATGTAAGACCCCAGAGACACTTGCTGAATATGGCTAGCTTTTATTTTAATATTACTTAATTCATTCATGTCCATTTATTGTAGAAAAGAATGACTGAGATGAATGGTGGCTCACTGGGATACTTACTCACTGAGGTAGAAAATTTTTGCTTTCAGAAAAACTTTCCACCCTTAAAGTTTCAATTAAAATGCCAAAACATAGGGATGCCTGGGTGGCTCAGTCAGATAAGTGGTCGACTTCGGCTCAGCTCATGATCTCACAGTCCATGAGTTTGAGCCCTGCATCTGGCTCTGTGCTGACAGCTCAGACAGGGCTTGAAGCCTGCTTGGGATTCTGTGTTTCCCTCTCTCTCTGTCCCTCCCCTGCTTGCTCTCTGTCTCTCCCTGTCTCTCTCTCTCTCAAAAACAAATAAACATTACAAAATTTGAAAAATAAAATAAAATGCCGAAGTGTAAATCTATATATGCTATAAATTATATTTTTTCAATATCTGCTCCATGGTCATTTCTTCCTTTTTTATAACATTCCAATTTTAATTGACCTAAGATGACATATTTGTTTTTTCACCAAAGAAATCGTGCTTAGAAAGCATGGTATCTATTCTGTTAACTCACTGAATGATCTTCAATAGGTCACTTGAGCTTTTGAGCACTCTCTTAATAAAATGGAGTATTAGTATTTATCTTTTTTGTGAAAACTAATAGAATTTTCTTTTTTTTTTTTTTTAAATGTTTGAAACAGGCTCCAGGCTCTGAGCTGGCAGTCAGCACAGAGCCTGATGCGGGGCTCGAACCCACGAACCACGAGATCATGACCTAAGTGAAAGTCGGATGCTTAACCGACTAAGCCACCTGGGCGCCCCGCTAATAAAATTTTCATATGAAGCATCATTGGCATTCTTGCTCCTGCCACTCAGAATGTTTACATTTTTCTCTATATTTTCAATTTATTTGCTGTTATTGTCTATTTTATAATTTTCTCTTGTGTTGAAGAGACAGTTCCAATGCCTGTCCCTGTCCAGATCATTGTAGGACTGTACATAAAACAATTGATCATCTGATCTTTCACATTCCTTCATGATGGAGTCATCATAGTCATCATCGACTACCCAGGCTAGAATGTATAGGCAAATTCTGATTTGTACAAATCGAGGAATTTATTTGGAATGCTAAAATGGTTTATTAATACTATGAAAACATTTCTTCTAGTCAAATTAAGCTAGACTAGATTTATTGTGTATTAAATGTTTCCCATAATACTCTCTGTAATTAATGGAAGTTTAAGAATGAATTACAACAGGGAGGGAGGCAAGAAGATAGCAGCTGAGTAGGAGGACCCTAGGCTCCTCTTGTCTGACAAACCCAACTAGATAATCATCCTAAATCTCCTAATAATCAACCTGAAGTCTGACAGAACAAACTCCATAACTAAAGGGGAAGAAGAGACCACAGTGAAGAAGATAAGAACTGCAGATATGTGTTTTAAGGGAGAAACAGAACTCAGGTGCTGCGGAGGAGAGGGAGCTGTGGTCACAGAGAAAGACGAGAAAGAAGAGAGCCCACAGGGGAAAGCACAAGGAGAACATTTCCCCAAAGCAGTTGACTGGGAAACTGAAGTGGGTCTAATGCGTGTGAGTTCTTATAGCCATCGTTATAAAGGTCAGCTGATTTGGCTGCGATTGGGCCTTGAGGACACTGCTCTGCTCCTAGAGAGAAGGCAAACAACTGGAGGCAGGTGGTGGAAACAGCATTTTGAAGAATGCCTGGAGCACATAGGAGGGACATTATTCATTCTTTTTGGTGTGTGTCCCTGAGAAGCAGCAGTCATGGAGATGCCTCTCAGGGGACAAAGGAGCTGGTCTGAACTTTTTTCTCCCCTGCCCCTCAGCATAAACACAGAACCACCTGTGGGAACAGCAGAGGACCAACATTGGCTGCCTAATGGCTTATAAGTCCCACATCCCTGTACTCTGGTGAGACTGCCCTTCTCAGTTAAGCTTGCCTCAATCCCAGCCTGATGGGTCCCTTCCCTCGAAGACCAGAAAAAATCCCTGCACATTTAGAAAGTTCTGCAGGGCTTCAGATCTAGTGGAAGTTCTATCAGGTTTCATTTTTGTGTGTCCAGAGCACAACTAATCAAAACTCACCACACTCTAGCCAAGGACCAAACACTATCCACTGCAGGCAAGGAGAGCTTTTGCAGACAACTGGCCTAAAGGATACAGCAGCAGAACACAACAGCAGAGCACATGCAGCAGACCCCAGAGATGCTCCCTGTAGAGCCAGGCCCTGGATGCTACCTGACCTCTTCTTCATAAAGCCATTACTCTCAGGAGCAGAAAATATAACTGACTTTTCTGTGAACACAGAAGAAGACAAGAATTAGACAAGAAGAAGACAAGAAGACAAGAATTAGACAAGAAGATGAATTTGGGAATTCATCCCAAATAAGAGAACAAGATAAGGCCACAGCCAGAGATTTAAGCAAAACAATTATGAGTGACATGCCAGATGGAGAATTTAAAACAATAATCATAAGAATACTCTCCAGGCTTGAGATAAGAATGGAAGATATAGTGACACCCTTACACGGAGATAAAAGAGTTTAAAAAGAATCAGTCAAAAATGAAGAATGCAATAACTGAGATTAGAAACAGGCTTGATGCAATGAACAGTAGGCTGAAGAAGCAGAGGGACGAATAGGCAGGTGGTAGAGAAGAAAAAATAATGGAAAATAATAAAACTGAACAAAAGAGAAAAATTATAGAATGTGAGAATAGACTTAGGGAACTTAATTATTCCCTCAAATGTAATACTATTTGTATCATAGGAATCCTAGAGAAGAAGAGAAAGAAAAGTGTGCAGAAAATTTATTTGAGGAAGTAATAGCTGAAAAATTCCCTAACCTGGGGAAGGAAACAGACATACAGATCCAGAAAGCACAGGGAACTCCCACCAAAATCAACAAACACAGGCCAACACCAAGACATACTGTAATTGAATTTGCAAAATATAGTAATAAAGATAAAATCTTAAAATAGCAAAACAAGGGCACCTGCATGGCTCAGTGAGTTGAGCATCCAACTCTTGATTTTGGTTCAGGTCTTTATCCCAGGGCTCTGGGATCAAGCCCCAAATGGGCTCTCTGCTGAGCATGGAGCCTACTTCAGATTCTCTCTCTCTCTCTCTCTCTCTCTCTCTCTCTCTCTCTCTATCCCTCTCTCTCTCTCTCAAAATAATTTTTTTGAAAAGCACCAAGACAGAAGAAGTCCTTAACTTACAAAGGAAGACCCATAAGACAAGCTGCAGATTTCTCAAAAGAAACTTGGCAAGCCACAAGGGAGTGGCATGATATATTCAATGCGCTGAACCAGGAAAATATGTAGCCCAAAATACCCTATCCAGCAAGTCTATCATTCAATATAGAAGGAAAGATTAAGAGGTTCCCAAACAAACAAAAATTAAAGGAGTTCTTGACCACTAAACTAGCCCTCCAAGAAATATTAAAGGGAACCCTTTGAGTAGAAAAGAAAGACCAAAAGTGACAAGAAAAGAACAGAGAAAATCTCCAGAAACAGTGAGAAAATAAGTAATAAAATGGCACTAAATACCTGTCTGTCAATAATTACCTGTCTATCTGAATGTAAATGGATTAAACACTCCAATTAAAAGACATAGGGTGTCAGAATGGATAAAAAAGCAAGACTCATCTACATGCTGCCTATAAGAGATTCATTTTAGACCTAAAGACACTTGCAAATTGAAAGTAAGGGGTTGAAGAAATACTTGTCATGCAAATGGACATCAAAAGAAAGTCAGAGTAGCAGTACTTCTATTAGATGAAACAGACTTGAAGACAAAGTCTGTAACAAGAAAAGAAAAAGGGCATTGTATCATATTATAAGGGGACAATCCAAAATAAGATCTAACAGTTATAAATATTTATGCACCTAACACAGAACAACCCAAATATATAAAACAATTAATAACAAACATAAAGGAACTAATTGATAATTAATATAATAATAATTGAGGACTTTAACCACACTTACATCAGTAGATAGATTATCTAAGCAGAAAATAAATAAGGAAGCAGTGGTTCTGAAAGACACACTGCACAAGATGAACTTAAGGTATATTCTAAACATTCCGTCCTAAAACAGCAGAATACACATTCTTTTCAAGTGCACATAGGACATTTTCCATAATAGATTACATATTAGATTATAAAGCAGACCTCAACAAATACAAAAATAGTGAGACCATGCCATGCCTTTTTTCTAACCACAACACTACGAAACTTGAAGTCTCCTACCAAAAAAAAAAAAAAAAAAAATTAAAAAGACGACAAATATTACAAATATATGAAGGTTAAAGAATATGCTAATACACAATGAATGGCCAACCAAGCAATCAAAGAAGAAATTTAAAAAATAAATGTAAAGAAAAGAAAATGAAAACACAGTGGTCCAAAACTTTTGTGATGTAGCAAAAGTGGTCCTAAGAAGGAAGTATATAGCAATACAGGCCTAACTTAAGAAGAAAGAAAAATCTCAGATAAATAACCTAGCCTTACATCTAAAGAAGCTAGAAAGAACAACAAACAAAGCCTAAATCCAGCAGAAGAAAGAAAATCATGGAGATTACAGCAGAAATCAATGATAATAGAAACTGAAAATAACAGAATAAATGACAGAAGCTGATTCTTTGAAAAAATAAAATAGATAAACCTCTAGCCAGAGCTATCAAAAGAAAAAAAAAGACCCAAATAAATAAAATCAGAAATCAGAAAGAAGAAATAACCACCACAGAAATACAATTATAAAAGAATATTATGAAAAACCATATGCCAACATTTGGACAAGCTGGAAGAAATAGATGAATTCCTAGAAATATATAAACTACCAAAACTGAAATAAGAAGAAACAGAAAACTTGAACAGACCAATAACCAGCAAATAAATTGAATCAGTAATCAAAAGTCTCCAAACAAACAAAAGTCCAGGGCCAGATGGCTTCACAGAAGAGCTAATAGCTTTTCTTCTCAAACTATTCAAACAAATAGAAAAGGAAGGAAAACTTCCAAATTCATTCGCTGAGGCCAGTATTACCCTGATACCAAAATTAGATAAACACTCCACAAAAAAAAAGAGAACTACAGGCCAATATCCCTGACGTACATGAACACAAAAAAATCTCAATAAAATACTAGCAAACTGAGTCCAACAGTGCATTAAAGAATCATTCACCATGATCAAGTGTGATTTATTCCTGGGCTGCTAGGGTAGTTCAATATTCACAGATCATTCAGTATGATAGACCACATTAATAAAAGAAAGGATTAAAAGCTATATGATCCTTTCCATAGATGCAGAAAAAGCATTTGACAAAATATAATATCCATTCATGATAAAAATCCTCAATAAAGTAGGTTTTGAGAGAACAAAGCTCAACATAATAAAGGCCATCTTTGAGTCCCCCACAGAAACCACAGTTAATAACATCTTGAATGGAGAACAAATGAGAGCTTTTCCTCTACAGTCAGGAAAAAGATAGGAATGTCTACTCTCACCACTGTTACTCAACCCAGTCCTGGATTTCTAGACAAGCATTCAGAAAAAAGAAATTAAAAGCATCCAAATCAACAAATAAGAAGTAAAATTCTCACTGTTTGCAGATGACCTGATACTCTATATAGAAAACCCAAAAGAGAGGCACCTGGATGACTCTGTTGACTGAGTGTCTGATTTCAGCTCAGGTCATGATATCAAAGTTCATGAGCTTGAGCCCTGCATCGTGGTCCCTGCCGTCAATGCAGAGCCTGCTTCAGATCCTTCCCCTCTTGCACTTGCTCTCTCTTACTCTCCTAGTAATAAATGTAAAAAAGAAAACCTGAAAGACTCCACCAAAAAATTCCCAGGATAGATTCACAAATTCAGTAAAGTGACATAATACAAAATGAAAATACAAAAATCTGTTGCATATATACACACCAATAATAAAGCAGGAGAAAGAGAAATTGAAGAATCAATCCCATTTACAATTCCACCCCAAACCGTAAGATACCTAGGAATAAAATACATGTACTCTGAAAACTATGAAATATTAATGAAAGAAATTGACGAGGAACAAAAAAAAAAAAAGCAAACAAATTGAAAGGAGCACAAAGAAAAGGAAAGACATTCCATGCTCATGAACTGGAAGAACAAATACTGTTAAAATTTCTGTACTACCCTCTGATGCCTAGGGACATATGTACCCCAATATTCATAGCAGTACTTTCAACAATAGCCAAATCATGGAAAGAGCCTAAGTGTCCATCAACTGATGAATGGATCAAGAAGATGTGGTTCATCTATACAATGGAATACTACATGGCAATGAGAAGGAATGAAATCTGGCCATTTGAAGCAATGTGGATGGAACTCGAGGGTGTTATGCTGAACAAAATAAGTCACGCAGAGAAGGACAGATACCATATGTTTGCACAAATAGGTGGACTAGGAGGAACTTAACAGAGGACCATGAGGGAGGAGAAGGGGAAAAACAGTTGGGGAGAGGTAGGGAGGCAAATCATGAGAGATTCTTGAATGCTGAGAACACACTGAGGGCTGATGTGGGTGGGGGAGAGGGGAAGGGAGGTGATGGGCATGGAGGAGGGCACTTGTTGGAATGAGCACTGGGTATTATATGGAAAACAACTTGACAATAAACTATGAAGGGGGAAAAAAAATACCTGCACTACCCAAAGCAATCTACACATTTACTGCAATCCCTATCAAAATAGCATCAGCGTTTTTCACAGAGCTAGAACAAACAATCCTAAAATTTGTATGCAGCCACAAAAGATCCTGAATAGCCAAAGTAACCTTGAAGAAGAAGAACAAAGCTGGAAGCATGACAATTGTGGACATCAGGTTATATTACAGAGATGTAATGATCAAAAAAGTATGGTACTGTCACAAAAATAGATGCGTAGATCAGTGGAACAGAATAGAAAACCCAAAATTGAACCTATAACTGTATGGTCAATTAATCTTCTACAAAGCAGGAGAGAATATCCGATGGGGAAAAAAAGTGTCTTCAACAAATGGTGTTGGAAAAAACTGGTCAGGAACACACAAAATGATGAAACTCACCACTTTCTTTCTTTTTTTTTTTATTTTATTTTATTTTATTTTTATTTATTTTTTTTTACAAATAGTTTATTGTCAAATTAGTTTCCACATAACACCCAGTGCTCATACCCACAAGTGTCCTCCTCCATGCCCATCCCTCCTCCCCCCACATCCATCAGTCCTCAGTTTTGTCAGCATTCAAGAGTCTCTCATGGTTTGCCTCTCTCCCTTTCCCCCACCATTTCGCCCCTTCTTCTCCCCCTTGGTCCTCTGTAAGTTCCTCCTAATCCTCCTATACGTGCACACATATGATATTTGTCCTTCTCTGCCTGACTTATTTCGCTCAGCATAACACCCTCAAGGTCCATCCATGTTGCTACACATGGCCAGATTTCATTGTTTCTCATTGCCATGTAGTATTCCATGGTATAGATAAACCACATCTTCTTGATCCATTCATCTGTTGATGGACACTTAGGCTCTTTCCAGGTTTTAGCTATTGTGGAGAGTGCTGCTATGAACATTGGGGTACATGTGCTCCTATGCATTAACATTTCTGTATCCCTTGGGTAAATTCCTAGCAGTGCTATTGCTGGGTCATAGGGGAGTTCTATTGTTAGTTTCCTTAGGAACCTCCACACTGTTTTCCAGAGGGCTGTACCAGTTTACATTCCCACCAACAGTGTAGGAGGGTGCCCGTTTCTCCACATCCTCGCCAGCATCTAGAGTTCTCTGATTTGCTCATTTTAGCCACTCTGACTGGCGTGAGGTGGTATCTCAGTGTGGTTTTGATTTGTATTTCCCTGATGAGGAGGATGCTGAGCATCGTTTCATGTGTCTGTTGGCCATCTGGATGTCCTCTTTGGAGAAGTGTCTGTTCATATCTTCTGCCCATTTCTTCACTGGGTACATCACACAGAAACTCACCACTTTCTTATACCATACACAAAAATAAATTCAAAATGGTTGAAAGACCTAAATGTGAGACAGGAAACCATCAAAATCCTAGAGGAGAACACAGGCTGTAACCTCCTTGACACTGGCATACCAACATATTACTACCTGTGTCTCCTGAGGGGAGGGAAACAAAAGCAAAAATAAACTATTGGAACTTCATTAAAAGAAAAAGCTTCTGCACAGCAAAGGAAGTAATCAACAAAACTAAAAAGGCAGCCTATGAAATGGGAGAAGATATTTGCAACATATCTGATAAAGTTTCATATCCAAAATATATGAAGAACTTATAAAGTTTTACACCCCAAAAAATGAATAACCCCATTAAAAAATGAGCAAAAGACATGAATATTTATTTTTCTAAAGAAAATATACAGATGGCTAATGGACACATGAAAAGATGCTCAACATCATTTGTCATCAGGGAAATGCAATCTAAACCACAATGAGATATCACCTCACACCTGCCAGAATGGTTAAAATCAGTTAACACAAGAAACAACAGATGTTGATGAGAATGTGAAGAAAGGGGAACCCTTATGCATTGTTGGTGAGAATGGAAACTGGTGCAGCTACTCTGTGAAAATAAAAGTATGGAGATTACACACACACACATACACACACACAAAATAAAAATAGAACTATCCTATGATTCAGCAGCTGTACTACTAGGTGTTAACTCAAAGAATACAAAAATACTAATTCAAAGGGATACACACACCTGGATGTTTATAGTAGCATTATCTACATTAGCCAAACTGTGGGAAGAGCTCAAGTGTCCATCACTTGATTAATGGATAAAGATGTGAATATATATACAATGAAACATTACTCAGCCATAAAAAAAATAGCATGAACTCTTGCCATTTGCAATGAAGAAACAAGTTAAGAAACAGACTCTTAATTACAGAGGACAAATTGGTGGTGACCAGAGAGGTGGTGGGTGGGTGGGTGGGTGGATGGGTAAATTAGGTGAAGAGGAGCGAGGAGTGTACTTGCTGTGATGAGCACCAGTGTTGTATAGAAATGTTTAATCCCTATACTGTACACCTGATACTAATATTACACTCTGTATTAACTATCTGGAATTTAAATAAAAACTTTAAAAACATATTTAAAGCAGAGAATCTAATAGTAAAATTGTTTTTCTTCTGAACTTTCTTCATATTCATTTTTTGCCCTTTACAAGATTACAGTTGAATGAGATTTAGCTTCATTTTCCTGTCAGATCATACTGAATCTAATTGTATGTAGTATTGATTTCTTTTTGCTATAGATTTTCTAGGACCTTGAGAACATTTCAATGCAAAGCAGGATTGAAGAAAGGTTAATATAACTAACACATAGGTCAGTGGAACACAATATAGAGAGCCAAGAAATATACCCACAATTTATAGTCAGTTAATATATGAAAAGAGAGCCAACAATATACAATGGGGAAAAGACAGTCTTCAATAAGTGGTATTGGAAAAACTGGATAACCACATGCAAAAGAATCAAACCACCAGACTACAAATCTTCGACTGAGCACAAAAATCAACTCAAAGTGGGCTAACGACTTGAACAAAGACCTGAAACCATAAAACTCATAGAAGAGGGGAACCTGGGTGGCTCAGTCAGTTAACTATCCAACTCTTGATTTCAACTCAGGTCATGACTGGGAGGTCTGAGAATGAGCCCCATGTCGAGTCCCACGTTGGGCTCCATGCTGGGCATGGAACTTGCCTAAGATTCTCTGTCCACCTCTGTCTTTACCCCTGCTCGCATCCATTTTTTTTCTCTCTCTCTAAAAATAAATAATTTTTTAAACTCCCAGAAGAAAACATAAAGAGTAAGCTACTTAACATTAGTCTTGGCATTGATTTTTTGGATTTGACACCTCAAGTAAAGGCAACAAAAGCTAAAATAAACAAATGGGACTACATCAAACTACAAAGCTTCTGTACAGCAAAGACCATCAACAAAATGGGAAGGTAATGTATGGGATGGCAGAAAGTATTTGCAAATCACGTATCTGATAAGGTTAATATCCAAAACAGTTAAAGAACTCTTATGCTCAATATCAAAAAGAAACAATTCTATTTAAAATGAGCAGAGGGCTTGAATAGACATTTTTCCAAAGAAGACATACAGATGACCAATACACATTAAAAAATGCTCCATATCACTAATTATCAAGAAAATTCAAATCAAAACCATAATGAGATGTCCCCCCACATCTGTCAGAATGACCATTATCAAAAAGACAAGAAACAGCAAATGTTAGTGAGGATGTGGGGAAAAGGGAAATCCCATAAGACTGTTTCACACATTATCAAAAACAGTATTGAGGTTGCTCAAAAAATTACAAATAGAACTAGCACATGAGCCTGCCATTTCACTTCTGGGTTTTTAGACAAAAGAAACAAAAACACTGACTTGAAAAGATGTATGTTACCCCCATGTTCACTGAAGCATGATTTACAATAGCCAACATATGGAAGCAATCTTAAGTGCACAAATGGATAAAGAAAATGTGTGTGTGTTTATATGTGTATGTGTGTATACATGTGCATATACATTATTCAGCCATAAAAAAAAAATAATGAAACCTTGCTGCCACATGGCACACCATGGATGACCTTGAGGACATTATGCTAAGTGAATGGGTCAGACAGAGATCCTGTGATCTCATTTGTATTTGTAATCTAAACAAACAAACAAAAACTTCATAGATACAAAGAACAGACTGATGGTTGCCAGAGGCAGGGGGCCAGAGAGTACAAACTTCCAGCTGTAAAATAAATAAGTGCTGGAGTTGTAATGTACAGCATGGTGGGTATAGTTAATAGTTTTCGTGGTATATTTGTAAGTCGCTAAGACAGTAGATCTCGTAAGTTCTCATCACCAAAAACATATTTGTGTGCTGATGGATACTAACCAGACTTAACTGTGGTAATAATTTCATAGTTATACAAATATCAAATCAGTATGTTTTATATCTGAAATTAATATAACCCATACGTTGATGATATCTCATTTAAAAGTAAATGAATTGCTTGTACAGGAAAAAACAAGAAAGGTTAATGCATTCTACCTTTATAGGCTCCTAGTTATTATTTTTAAGAATAGCATATGCTATGCTTGAATTGCTTATCTTCTAGAATGACTTTATTTATAATCATCACAGCTACTACATCCTGGTTGATGGATTTGAAGGCCCTTTACTAACTAGACCCATTATTAATGAGCATTTCCAGTATCTCAGTGATTTCCCTGATAATTAGGTATGTGTGGATCATTATATAAAAATATTACTTTGTAACCGTGCCATCTTTGCAAGTGGAGAATCTACTTGATCTTGGAAATAGAATAACTTTTGTTATTATTATGTTATTCTTTTATCTAGGCCTTGGGATAATTTGTGGTGCCTAATCATGTGTTAATGAGAAAGGACTATATATTTCAACGCATTTTTATTAAGCTCTTTGGCTATATTTAACTGCTTGGCAACAAAGTTTTAAAACATTTAAAATTGTAGTTATGATGAAATTTGTAGTTTCTTCTTGGAGGGCTAAGTAGGGAAATGTAGGCAAACAGACAAGCTTGGTTGGAGCAAACACTACAGGCACAATTAAAGTACTCTTCCGGACTCATGAATGTTTAATCTCATTCTAACTGGAAGTCGCTTTAGGTAGCGATTAAGCACATGGAATCTGGCCTCTAGTTGGTTAGGTTAAATACATGGGATCTAGACTAACTGCTTCTCTTTAATATCATACTCTGCCACTTGCTATTTGAGTGGAGAACTTCAATAACTTGTGTATATCTCGGTTTTCTCATCTATAGAAGAGAAACCTGTGCCTCTTCTTAATTAATTCCCCTTATTCTACTGTTTTTTCAACTATCTACTTCGGTTTCAGTGGCTCCTTACGTCTCTCATGATAAAGTCCAACATGTATTATTTGTACAGTTGGCTCTTCCCAAGAATTAAACCATAATTAAAACAATTGTGTCATTTGAGATTCAGTCAAGAAAGTAGAACCACTTTGATGATGTGAAAGTAGAGATTATTCTAGTGAAAATTTAATATTGTTTTATACATGAATGCCTTTTGAATTCTAGCTAATATTTTGCTGGTTATTTTGAGATCCTTATTTGGTTTCTTTGAATTCAGCAGATTAGGGTGATGGAATAAAACATCAGAAATGACCAAAGCACATTTGATGATCTATTGTATTGTAAAATTGTCATTTTAAATCACTGTAGAAAATACAAAGTATTCAATAAATATCTGAGGAAATTATCCATTAGGAATTAAGGTTATATTCCTACTACATGTTTTTCACAAAAATAAATCCCATATGTGATAAAGTCTTTATATCAAAAACCTAGACTATAAAAGTAACAAAAGACACCTGACTGTGTTTAACTTGGGATAGCATAAACTTAATTAGACAAGGTACGAAAGCTATAAATAAAACATGTTATAAATTGGGTGTCAAAACTACAGGCTTTATGATAAAAAGATACAATAAACAACAGACTACGATAAAGAATTAGCAATATATGTCATGGAAATTGGATTCATATCAAGACTATGTAAAATTTCCAGAAGTCAAGAAGAAAAAAGAAATAAAACTAGTAGAAAAGTGGAAAAAAGGCTATGAACATGGTACATAGGGAGTTGATAATAGTGGTTACCTGATACAAGGGACCTGGGATTTGGAGTCGTATTAAAAGAATAAGGTATTCATGAGGACCCTGAGTGGCTCAGTCAATTAAGCAGCCAACTCTTGATTTTGGCTCAGGTCATGATCTCACAGGTTCATGAGTTCAAGCCCTGAATTCTGCTCCTCCCCTGCTTATTCTCTTCCTCTCTCTCGCTCTCGCTCTCGCTCTCACTCTCTCGATCTTGCTCTCCACTCTCTCCCTCACCCTCTCACTCTCAAAATAAATGAAGAAATTTAAAAAAAAAGAATAATGTACTCATTAATTACTTATTTTTAGTATATTCTAGATACTCTTTGTCTTTATATGTGCAGCAAATAACATTTTGCTATTTCTAATCAGGGACAGTTAATTAATTTCCAAATTTTTGCTATCCAAAGACTACGGCAATGAATATGCCTTATATCTCTTTAAGAACATGAGAGAGATTTCTCCTTAATATAGACTCTAAGAGTGGAATAGCTGGCTCACGGTATACTCTTATCTTTTAAGTTTAGAAGGTATGGCCAAATGGCTTTTCAAAGTGCCTGTGACAGTTTTATTCTAGCAATCAGTATATGTCTGTTCTAGTTTTTCTAGACTCTTGCCAACAGTTGATATACTGATTCAAAATAAAAAAATATGACAAAAAATAAAATAAAATAATATGACAACTCAATGGAAACATGGGCAGAGGCTCTGAATAATCATTTAGAGAACAGCAAACAATGGCCAGTAAACATGTGAAATTATGCTTGTCTTCACTCCTAATTGTGAAAACACAAAATATAACAACTGTGAGATACCTTTTTTCAACCATCTGTTGGGCAAAAAATTTTTTAAGTCCTTAGGATTTTACAGTATGCATGCCAATATTTTCACTATCCAGCAAAGTGAGATAAAAGACTTCATGTTTTTGGAAATTAGAAAAAAGCTTTACTTAAAAGAATAAAGAAATGGCCCATGGAACTTGTACAGAGAAGTGAATAAAGATCAATCAAATGTGATTGGAAGCCAAATACATTCAGGCTCTGTCAGCAAAGTGCAGGCAGCAGGCCTTGTGGTCTTCCTGTTATTACCATCAAAGTGAACGGAAGCAGAAAACGTTGAGACTACGTACTAAGAATTGGCATACACACACTAGAACTGGGTAGAGTAGTTCTTGCTTCAGTGATCATTATAAAAGATGTTGCGGAGTCAGGTTGAAATATTAGCATCCCACGGGGAAATATTGGTGATTGAGGATCTCCTTGATTTTTTATTTTGAGAGGGCCAGAGAGAGATGTTCCTAAGCTCATAGGGCTCCCTATTTTTGTAACCAGTGTAAGAAGGATACAAATTTAATGGACTCTTCCATTCGTCTTGGAAATCATAGCATAATGCTGAAAAAGGTACAAAAGGTTCAGAGCACTGGAAACTGCACTGGATCCTAAAGGCAATGTTTTCAGGGCCATGCAATGTTAAATTAAACCTTCCAAAACTGACTGGTCCATTTGCTTCAAATTATGGCTTGTAAGTTTCAGGATATATCTCAAAATTCCAGTGCAGCCACAGGCCAAGCTGAGTAATGTTGTGAAAAGCAATATTGGTTCCAGTCACTATCATATATTTTTTTTTTAATTAGAGATCAACCTGTATCTTGGGCATATTGTGGACTAGAATTTCCAAAGGAAATTGCAGGAGTGAGGTAATTAAGTACATATCTGAAATAGGATGCTGAAATTTCCACGGTCAAGTCAGAAATAGATGTGCTCATTGGGTATAATCTAAACCTCTCCTAGGTAGTCAGCTGATTTTGCCATCAGCAGACTGAGCAGCAATGTGCTGTTGCTTTCCTAATGGATTACCCATGGACTAGCATGATGCTGCAGACAGAAGAAAGAGGAAAAGGAGGCAGCTTCTTGTATGCCTAATGCACAAATAGAGAATGGAGATGGGGTTAAGAGGTAAGTTCAGAGAAGAGGAGGATGACCTTCTCTTTCCATAAATGGGACATGAGCTGTGCAGAATATGAGAAACAGTGAATAGAATTGTAATGCCATCATATTTCCAGAGCATTCTTCAGAGGTTCACTTTTCATTAACTTATGAATTAAAACCCCATATGATACTGGTATTTCAAAACCCTATGTGTCCATGGTAAATGTGGGTTATTCTGAACTGAGTGAAAGGAGCAAAATTAGTTACACTATACCTTGAGTTCAGGATATTCTTTACCAAAAAGAATGAGGAGTGGTAGCTATTGTCAGTTACATTCGGCCGAGAAAGGTAAGACAGCTTTTCCATAGACTTACTTCATTGTTATAAATTTCATAGGATCTTTCTAAAGTAAAGTTTTATTTCATCAATTCCTCGAGGAAGAGGGCTGATGGAATATAAAGATGTTTGGAGATGCTGCTGTAATTAGATAAAATGTTTGTACTTGAGTCTATAAAGGAGCCCTAGGAGAAGACTGCCTGGCTGGCTCAGTTGGGTAAGCCTCTGACTTTGGCTCCGGTCATGATCTTGGGGTTTGTGGGTTCGAGCCCTGTATTGGGCACTGTGCTGACAGCTCCGAGCCTGGAGCCTGCTTCAGATTCTGTGTCTTTTTCTCTCTCTGCCCCTCCCCTTTCACTCTCTGCCCTTCCCCAACTTGCACTCAATCTGTCTCTCTCTTTTTCTCTTAAAAATCAATAAATATTTAAAAATTTAAAAAAAAGAGCCTGGGAGAAACAACCAAGGGAGGCAGAGTGTGTTGAGAAGTGGATTATTCCTGCAATTGCTATGAAAGGTATACATGGAACATACAGTTTTTAATAGAGAAAAGGCACAGCTCCACAATAGCTGTAGAGAACTAAAACTGTTTATGGGATTTAGTTGATATCATAGATCAAAGAAGGCACTAGATAAACAAAACAACTGGTTTATTAGTTGCCTCAAGGATACCTTATCAGTATAGGGCCTTCAGTCCTATGAGTCTGCAGCCATGGACATTGAATATGAGGTCCATTTGTGTGGGTATAGAGTAATGTACTTATATAATAACATTTTTTTACATACTATTACAATTAAGGTTACATAAGACATATGTATTTTGACTTTCTTGTCAAAATAAGCCTGGCCCTCCCCACAAATAATCTATTTTAACAGCTTCCCATCTTTGTCTCCAAACTGGTGGAATTTTATGAAAATCCATATATTATATATATAGTATATAATATATTTATAAAGATACATGTATACATGTGTGAAGATATATGTGTATATTTATATATATCACATATATACGCTTATAAAGACACATGTATACATATGTGTGTGCACATATATATGTGTGTGGTGTATATATATATGTGTGTGTATATATGTATATATATAGATATATATACCACATATGTTTATACGTATGAAATCCATTTTTCATTATTTTGCAAAACACTGTTTTCATGGAAAACTCTCTGTGAATTTGGTTCAACTCTAATTTTTGTGTTTTCATGTCACCATCATATTTTATGATATTGTATAAACTGTGTACGGTCATTCTAATATTGACAGATACTAAATTTTTTCAGTTTTTGTCCAGTATGAATAATATCACAATAAATACCCTACCCAAATGTCTCCTCAGACTGAAATATTTCATTTCTGTGGGATAGATTCTTAGGAGTTGAAAGCTAGATTAAATGATATAAATGTTTTTAATTTTAATAGATATTTACAAGTGAAATAGTTCATACTTATTAACATGTGAGAGTACCCTTTTCTTTAAATGCATACCAGAAATAGTTGTTCCAGCTCTTTTCAATTTTGGCAGGTCAGTGGTTTTATGAAGTGGCATCTTAATGCAGTCAATATACAAATTTCCTATTTTATGTATACAATGCTACTAGAAATATTACCACTGGTGTCTCATTTCTCAAAGTTCAAAGACACCTGGATATCCATTGTCTGGTTTGTAGTATGTGACAAGGGGACAAAAGGGAACAGTTTCCTTTACTATAGACCTCTGATTTAAGCAGTAAACTCTCAGTAGCTTATTGATTATTGGATATGGTGAATTGGCATTTTTATGCGGTGGTAAAAAGAAAACCAAGCACTATGATATCAAGAGAAATAACGTTGGAGAGCTGAATTTTGCAATTGAATTTATGGTTCTGGGTAGGCATAAAGTAGCTGACTGCTGGAAGTTTCCTTATATTCCCTAGTGGGTTGGTTAAGCTCGTCATTGCTTATAAAGTGGATCAGAAGGTTGAGATGGAATATTTAAAGAAGTGAATAGAAGATCCATGCCTTATAGGATATACCCAATTAACAGGCAGACTTCTTTGTTATTAGAGAAAAAAAAAAACCAATTCTATTCTCTCTGTAAAAAGAAAGTAGAGTGATGGTAGAGGAGTAGACAGAGTAAGAAGTCTTAAGTAGGGATGGGAAAGCTATAACTTCAACACAGAAAGGCCGATAGCCCCTTACACAGTTCTTGAGCATGGGACAGTGGCAGTAAAGCCCAAGGGAATAGCCAGTGTATCTTATACAAGGTGATAGAGATTGGTATGTGGAGACTTTAAAGAGCTTCAAAGTGAACAGGCAAATGGAAGATCACATAGAACAGCCTCTTAGGAGTTAAACATGCCAGGGAGCTTACTGTTGCTGTTAGGGAGCAGAAGAACACTTCGGCCCATCTTTAACCACTAGGAAGAGGTAACTATACCTCCCTTTGTCAGAGCATAGTGAAATCCACCAGAAGAATAGAATTTTTTTCCTCTCTTCCACTCGACCTTTCTAACATGCATAGCCTGGCTGGTTAGAAGCCAGGGAGGTAAGAGGAGCTCAGAAGAGATTGAAAATTTTAAATATTATAACTTCTGAGAGAACTGCTGGGAGAGGGTTCCTCTTCACAATCTAAAAAAAGTCTAATTACCTCATTAGGCTCCAGGGACCCATGAATTCTCTTTCCCACTCCCACTTAAGTATATTCACAATGAAACCAACTCAATCCATTTAATTGATATCCTCAACAGGAGGCTAAGAGAAGGTGGGGCTTTTGGAGTAGAGAAGCAAAGAAATGACGGAGAATTCCTCATTAGGAAGCATTTATTTCTCTAAATGCTAGACATGGTAGTTATGTGTGAACTTCAGAGTCTAGCATGAGGGACTCAGACTACTTGAAGGTTCAAATTTTGGTTGAATAGCCTAAGAACTGTTCAACAGAACCTCTCTATTCATGGAGTTTTCAAAAAATTTGAAAGGCATGCTGGCACCTAAATTAGAGAATTGACTTGTGAATTCTTTTGGACTCAGTGTAAGTACCTTATCAGCTAATAGTCAAGTTGCTAAATAATGGATATCCTCTGAGGTGCCTGAGTGGCTCCGTCAGTTAAGCATCCAACTTCAGCTCAGGTCATGATCTCATGATTCATGGGTTCAAGCCCCACATTAGGCTCAGTGCTGACAGCTTGGAGCCTGGAACCTGCTTCAGATTCTGTACCTCCTTCTCTCTCTCTCTGCCCATCCCACGCTCATGCTCTGTCTAGGCACGTAGGTCTGGGGCTCTGTTCATAGGATAAATATTGGTTAGTGTTTTCTAAAAACTGCAAGTTTTTCCAGTTGCCTTACATATGTTATCTCACGTAATTCCATCCAAGTCCTAGCCCAGTTTATATAACACAGCCTCAGAGTGGGTAAGTAACTACTCGAAGGTCACACGCACTGGGAGCAATGGAACAAAATTTCAGTGCGGTTCTGGCCAATTCTCGGTTCCATGTTCTTTCCGCACTCTCTTCTAAACCCAGTACCAATGCAGTAGTTCCTAGTGCTCACAGAGGGAGACCCCTACAACTTCAAATAGTTTCAAGGGCCTTGGCTCCCAACATAGCGCCCAGGTGTGCCGGATTCGTGGCAGAACTCCACAACAGTGCTCTCTTTGTTCCGTGGCACTGAGTTTCCGAGCATAATATTAGTGTCTCAGGAAATCCTTCCCAAAAAGTTATTTCCAGCCGGCAGCCAGTGATTTATTCCAAATGTCTAAATGAGCTGAAGAGAGTTTCTCCTGGTCTGAAGTTGCTTGTCCTGGCACACAGATGTCTGCGCTGCTTCTTACTTCTTAACAAAATTTGTCCCTGCCTCACAGGCTGAATGCTCTCTCTCACCTTCATGCTGTACATTTACCTGGAGGTGGCAAAATAATGAATTTAAATAGGAAACAGATCCTCTCACTACATGCCTCTGTAATTGCTTTATTTACTTTTCCTGAGACAATGACTTTATCTTCATTCATATCCCTCATTATGGATGTTTCTTTTATTTTATATGCAGTACTTGGCCTTGGCTGCCTTGCCCCTACTGTTTGAAAAGCTCTTGGAATTTTAAGCAAAGCCACAGGCCAAGTTGTCTTTGGCAGTCATGTTTTTCAGACAGGCATTTTCTGCAGTTTCCCTAAAAGTTGTCTAGGGCACTGAGATGAGACCATGTCCTGGACAATGTAGGGACCTCTCAGTAGTTGGGAGGCACACTCAAAGACCGTCTCAACACCAAACTTTTTAAACTGAAGGAAGTGAAGTATCTTAAGTGATTTGCTAAGACCGATCATTGCCTCACAGATTGTGAGCTTTGCCAAGCCAAGCAGCTGGTGCTTGTACTGAAAAGGATGTGCCTGGTAACTTCTGGTGCTTTTGAGGTAGAAGAGTAGTTATTTCATTAGTAGAGGGTTTTATTGGGATATTGTAGAGCGGGAGTGATAGACAAGTACTATATTATCGAATATACTGATTTGATAATTAGCATTTGAATTTCCTCCCAATTTCTCTTTAATCTGTGTATGTTTAGTCTTTGTGCATTTTTGCTATTTCAACCCTGACAGTAGAGAGAAGACTGAGTCTTTTAGAAAGATCTTTAAAAGGGTTACATGTACCTCTAGGGTTCTGCATGGCCTTATGGAGAGATTCTGATGGACGACACTGCTCAGAGCTCCCTCAATCGTTCCCAACCTCCTGTCTTCTCTTCCTCTGCAATTTTTCCAGGTGCCCTCTGCTTTATTTTTTTTTTTTCACATTAAACAAATTCTACTCCCTTTTGCCACTTTTTGGAACATTTTGTCACATTATTGCTGTAACTGAACCTGGTTCTCCCTGAGGACCCTCCTTGCATCTTTTTCAAGTGAATACTGTTCCTTCTCGCAGTCACCCACAGTGCAGTAGTTGCTATATAAGCAGTGGGCAGTGAAGCTCATACCTCTTGGTTCCAGTGTCCCTTCTCAATTCCCCTTCTTTCACTCTGCTTCCCCCAAAATTCCTGCCCCTTGATGTTCATACTCTCCCTCCCCATGATTTTTGCTGACTCTTGGGTCACTCCTGTTGATTAATATACATTTTGTTATCCAGCTCGCAGAATTCCTTTCTGCCGCTGTGCTGTAGGACATCAGAGTTTACAGGGATTGCCATCCAACATATTCTTGACCCCCTCAATGCCAAAGTCTTAAAGTGCTCTTCCACATCAGCCATACATGTCCTTGTCCACCTGTGGATACTGTATCACTCTCAATCCTATAACAGTAATTACTTTACCAATTATAATAACTACAGCTGATTAAACACTTATCTCGTGCCAGGGCACTAAGCTATTACCTTTAGATTTACAGTTTCATTTAATTCTGAATTCAGCTACAGGTAGATACTATAGTGACACCATTTTACTGAGAGGGAAACCGAAGTTACAAATGGTTAGGTAAATAACTCAAAAGTTATACGTTAACTAGTGGTAGGGCTTGGATTAAAAATAAAGATGTCAGCTCCAAGTTAAAGCTCTTTACTCTTACATTATAAATGTTCTGCTCTCTGACCTAAACTTTTCTCTCTTCTACCTCCTTCTTTCAATGGTGTTACTCCTAACCCTTAGTCTCATGGAATGCTGTAAGAGCTCCTTGGATTGCCTACTTCTTTTATACATATTAACTTCTTTCTGTTTTCACTTTCTTTCCTATTAAGTTTAAATGCTGTGGACTGTCATCAAGCTGTACTGTTTGCTAGGTTCTCCCACCTTTTTTCCTGATGTCCTTCCTCCACTCCTGCCTAGAGAATCTCTATTCCCCTCTACAAATGTGTTGCCAAGTAGTTTAGCAAAGAATCACTCAGGAGCACCTGGGTGGCTCAGTCGGTTAAGCGTCCGACTTCACCTCAAGTCATGATCTTGCAGTTTGTGGGTTCAAGCCCCACCTTGGGCTCTGTGCTGTCAGGTCAACCTTTTTCAGATTCTGTGTCCCCTGCTTATGCTCTGTCTCTCTCTGTTTCTCAATAATAAATAGACGTTAAAAATTAAAAAAAAAAAAAAAAAAGAATCATACAAACTGTAGAAGATGCAAATCTTACTCCCCGTACCGTGCAATAAAGGTAACTCTTTGGGTCACCTGGCTGGTTCAGTAGGAAGAGCAAGTGACTCTTGATCTCAGGGTCATGAGTTTGAGCCCCACATGGAGTGTAGCATTAGTTAAATAAATAAAACTTAAAAAAAAAAAAGTAACTCCTCCTTCTTTTCATAAGCCCTTAGCATCTAATTTACACTTACAGTTCACTGGATGACAAACTGTATCTCAATCACTTTAGACATTCTCCCTCTCTTCCTGAAGTATCTAATTTTTAAGTTACAATTGTTAAAATAAAAGTCATTTGGGTGGAGAAGGAATAAAAAAAGCTTCCCTTGAAATTGTCAGAAAATCATGCTGCAGTCTAGTGAGGTCCTCATTCAGATTGGTTTTTGGCAGATGAGGGAAGTACCTGCTTGATCCTACTTCACTCCCTACTCCAACATGTCTACAGGTCCATCCTCCTCTGAGCTGTCTATCCATGCTAGCCTATGGCATCAGGCGACCCAGGAATACCAGCATGATGCGGGTGCAGAAACAATGCAAAGGTGATGTGTCTGTGCACACATGTATTACACGGTAGCATAGAGTCCCTCCCACTGTGCTGCCAACAATGTCCCCCCTTGTCAGTTCTCTAGAATTTTTGACCTGAGATGCTCTTCAGATATTCAGGGAATTGGTGGTGGTGATGGTGGACCCTTTTATAAGCAGTTCCCTTTGTTCTATAATTCCGTAATCCCCATTTGTTCTCCTGTCTACAGCTTACTTGCCATTTATGTCTAAGCTTAGAGCTCAGTCCCCAGATCCCCTGAAAAAGGTTCAGCACATCTTATGTTTTTCTATAAACTATTAACACACTTCTTTATTAACACCTGTATGTTTGCTTCCTCCTTCTATCTGATCCTGGGATTGGGCATCATGTGGGTCTTGATTATCATTAAGTCCTTACTCTAAGTAGCAGTGACCCAGTAATTTGCTTTCCTTTTCTTCAATAATACAAAACATAAGAGAAAAAAAAATGGTATTAATTTTTACATAATCATCCATATATTTAATGAAAAACTTGTCTGTGATGGTTGTGCGAAGTTGAAACATGTTTTTTCAGAAAATGGGTATGTTAATTTCTGTCATAGAATTTGTATACAAAACATTCTTAAAACAGCCATGAGATACACCTCAGAATAGCTACAAATAACAGGATTTTTGTACTTTGTACAAAACTTTTGTACATTGCTGGTTGTGATAAATATTGGCACAACTTGAGAAAACTATTTGATTCACCTACTAAAATTCAGCACCTGCATACTAATTAATTAGCTGTTGTCATGTGTGTGTGAAGGCATGAATGATAGTCTTTAAAGGAGCATTATTTGTCATGGCCCCAAATTGCAAGAAGCAGAATTGTACATCCACAGCACAATGGATAAGTAAAATGTGGTATATTCATACAATGGAATATTATACTGCAAAGAAAATGGATGGACTGTGGCTACATATATAATCATGGCTGAATCTTATAGCTGTTTTCATTTACATAAAGTTTACTAACAGATAAAACTAACTTAACCATATTAGCAATCAAGAGAGTGCTAACTCTGGAGAAGAGTGTTTGGAAAGGGGCATGAAGGGAGATTTGGGGATACAAGAATGTTCTCCTTCTTGACCTAGATGGTAGTTTATGGCATGTTCATTTTGTGATAATTTAGTTTTTGTGGTTTGTACACATTTCTCTATATATGCTTCAATAAAAGTGTTTTTAAAATTCCAAGCTGATGATAGTATATCTGTATGCCAGAGATATGTCTCTATAAAAGTTAAAACAGATCACCTTTGGTAGTATCTACCAAAGATAGATATGGTAAATATGCTTTACAGAAGCGTACAGGCTCTTCCAGTGTAAAGCTCCTGCTCTCTGGAAGGATGCCTTTTAGCACTATAATTACAGTGTAACTAGGTGAGCATTACTCTAAAGCAGGGATTCTTGGGGCGCCTGGGTGGCTTAGTCAGTTAAGCATCCGAATTTAGCTTAGGTCATGATCTCACAGTGTGTGGGTTTGAGCCCCGCATCGGGGCTGTGCTCTGTGCTGACTGCCATCTCAGAGCCTGGAGCCTGTTTCAGTCTGTGACTCCCTCTCTCTCTGACCCTCCCCTGCTCATGCTCGCTCTCTCTCTCTCTCTCCTGGAAATAATAATAATAAATAATAATAATAATAATAATAATAAAGCAGGGATTCTTAACCATTTTTATTCCTCAGCGAGTTTGGTATGACCTATAAACTCCCTTTCATAAAAGTGTTCCTAAATGCACAAAATAGGAATAATACACCTAAGATTACAAAGGAAACTCATTATAGCACCATTATCAAAATATCAATTATGAATTTTCCTTAACCCGTTGAATAACAAAGCAGTACATTTAGAATGTAGACAAGTTACAGTTAAAATTTATTTTTAAAACGTGTTTCAGAATGAAGGCTACTCCCAACCTCCTCTTTACAGTGAGTTAAAAAATCTCATGTGAACTATCCAGTCTTGCAAAACTTTAACAATGAAGATGTCTTGTGTGCTTGTATGTATTGATGAGTAAACAATTGTAGATATGAAATTCCAGAAATCAGCATAGATGCTTCTGTCTCCAGTATAAGAACTTGCCACCATTTGGTCATAGAGCCACCACTAGGTGCTACATAGTTGACTAGCTGTGTGTTATCAGTAGCTGTAGGTAGAAATCATAATCATATAGGATCTAGTACCGAGGCTAATAACCACTGTAATTTCTAAGTAATAGTGAAAAATTAATATTTGAAGTATATAGAACAAATATAAATGTTATACATAGTATCTTATAGATGTAATATAAAAATATTTTTGGTTTCTGTTAGTCTATAAAGTCACAGGTACTGCTAACACTAGTGTGATTTGTTGCCTGTATTCATAATGAAGGAACTGCTACATTTTAGTTAAGGAAGTAAAATAAAGATCAAAGTATAGATGTAATTGTTTCCCAATCAAGTTATGAATTTCTTGAATTGGGTCCTGGGTTAAGAACTGCTGTTTGAAAGTGAAGAGTATGCCTTTCTGTGTCGACCTTCCTTGTTGAAGACAAAGGTTGTAGAGAAGAGGTGATATAAAAGGTCCTCAATAATCACAAGTGACACTTTAAGCTTTTTTGTAGACAAAGAGCTAAGTTTAAGACTAAATGGAAAACAAGTATTTCAAGTGCTCAGAACCCTCAGAATTACACCTCTGAATAAGAAGCCATTGACCTTGATTCTTTATTGTTTATGTTACGGCATCTGTGTAGGTTGGGACACTTAGAAGCATAAATTGACAACTGGAAATGTTTAATTTTTTTCTCAGATAAATTCCCTTCACAGAAATGTCAACTACAGAATAAAACAGTGAGATATCTTTTGCTAATCCTTCAAGTCTCAGCACCCCCTCCATGTCAAGCTTGTTAAGGGGCTCTTCCTATTCCCAAAGTGCCTGGAACTCCCCTAAATGTAGCACTTAGAACCCTGATAATTTTTGGTTGGGGATTTGTTCTTTTATCTTACTAAGCTTCATGCAGCCACAGACAAACGTCTGTCTTATTTGTTGCTTTATCCCTAGCAAATAGCATAGCGTCTGGCATATGGCAGGCACCCACCAAATATTTGTGGAACAGACACATCAACAAATAAGCTACCAAATACTTTTTGAAACCACCTCTCTCCTGTTTGTTAGTCACCATGAAAAGAATCATAGGGAAGAGAGTGAACCACAGTCCTGTGTTTAGAGCACAGTGAGGGTTCCAATTCCTGCAGAATGCTGTCTTAATGCAGAATGACTACTCCATAATAGGGGGCTTTCCAAAAATTAGAAGTCAGGGGCCCCTGGGTGGCTCAGTCAGTAAGGTGGCCAACTCTTGATTTTGTCTCAGGTGATGATCTCACACTTCATGGGATGGATCCCTGCACTGAGCTCCACATCAGGCTCCGCACTGACAATGATCTCTCTCTTCCTTTCCCTCAACGCACACATTTCCTCTCTCAAAATAAATAAACGTTGAAAAAAAAAATTAGAAGTCACATTATCAACATATCAAACAGATACAACCACTTTACTGACCGAGGGAAGTTCTACAAAATTGGAAGTGAAAATGCTGCTTCTTTTATAGGGGCTAACCACTGAAATCCTGGTCTTCCTTGATTTTACCTAAGAGATAATTTTTATTATCCTATTATGTTAGGTAACTAAGTTAATAAAATGTAGAACTGCTTTTGATGAAAGTAGCTCTCTTCAAAGGGTTACTGAGAATTATGTTGCTGAGTAAATTAAATTCACTGTAGAGGGAGATCAGCTGTGACTAATCTAGGCCTTTTTACCCACATTATTCCTTGATTTATTTTTCCCCAGTTTACCAGACAAAATCAGCTTTTCTTCTGAGTGATTGTGATCTATGTTGTAATGCAAAATGATTTCTTTGTATTCCAAATGAGTAGCTCATGTAAGGAGGAGGAGATATTTTTCACTCTGTCTAGCTCTGCTAGTATTAACTATAAAAAGGACAAGATTTGTGGCCTTAATATGTATCCTTGAATATTGTTGCATGCTGTAAAATATTTTTTTATAATGCCACAAGAATTAGGGCAAGGACGAATGACCCCAAGCACTATTTTCACCCATTAATTTTATTTTATAACTTTATTGTTTGATACTCCTTTTAGATGAACTGGACCTATGCCCTCAATCCATAAAGAAGAGAGAACATTCGCTGCTGTGTACTGGCATCACTGTTTACCAGCATGAGCCAGCCAGCCGTAAACTCATAAAGATAACCAGCCTTACTGTCCAACCACTGTCACAAAGAATTTCACAGTATGAATTAAACTAACATCCCCTCTCCCACATTTTCTTTAAAATATGAGAAGCCTGTAATGAATAGCTCTACCTTACAAGGAAGCTAGCTTTCTGATCAAAGATTAAGTACGTTTGTAGCCAATTAATTCTGGCATGCATGACCAGAACCCATGGAGATCAGAAATATCTACCAATGAGGATCAATTGACATTTACCCCCATCTCTAGGGTTGTGACTGGAAGCACCCCACAGCAAAACATTTCTTGGTTCCAGCATCTCCTGTAATTTATGAGGCTGATCTCTAGGAACTTGCGTGAACCTTGGTAGATCAAGTGCTGAATGAGGGCCAAGGCTTTTCCCAAAAGAACATCTTGGTCATGAATGCAATTTTTTACTCCTGGGCTGTACCCCCATACAGGTGTCCTATAGGAGAACACAAACTAAAATTAAAAAAAAAAAAAAATAAGCAAAGCCATGTGAACTCTACAGTCTGCACTCTTGCTCTCCAAAATACTCAGATTTTTACTCAAGCAACAGTAAACAGCCTCAGTGTACTCATCACATGTTGAAAACATATACACAACATCATGGCAACTGCTCTTCATCTGGCTGCTTTGGGCTCCATCTGGGAAAGGGTTTTGAAGGGGAGATACCATTTATCTTGGTTCCTCTTGGTCATATTCAATGCTCAGTTTAGACATGAAACAACTATATATCAGAAGCATATGCCTTTGCTCTTTAGCAGTACTTTTTAAAAATTTTTTAAACATTTATTTATTTTTTGAGAGTAAGAGAAAGAGCATGAGCAGGGGAGGGGCAGAGAGAGAGAGGGAGACACAGAATCTGAATGCTCACAGCTCAGAGCCCAAAATGGGGCTTGAACTAAGAACTGTGAAATCATGACCTGAGCCAAAGTTGGAGACTTAACTGACTGAGCTACCCAGGCACCTACAAGTACTTTTAGTAACTTGTACATTCATTTATTGCTCAAGGTTTTATTGAAGGCTGTTTTATGAAACATCTGAGTGATAACTTATTTTTACTTCTCAAGCAGGTATTTTATAAAATGTATGCTAACAATTTTTGCAATAGCATTCCCTATATAAACCTGGTAAGAAATCTATTTTAGGATTTATTAAAATAAAAAAATTAAATCAATTTTTATTTTCTCATTTAAAAATTATTTTGTTTCAGCTTCTTTTAATGTACATTGTGATGATATATTTGCTTTCTTTTTAGCTAACTCATAGGAGACTCACTTAAACCTGGGGTATACTTATAGCAATTATATTAACCCTTACATCTAACACATTTGGATCTATGTTTCCTTGGTTTTCATTTTTAATTTTCTATTTTGCTGTTCCAGTATATATCTTTTATAACAACTTTTGACAAACTGTGTTAGAAAGAAATTAGATCCATGGTTCTCCAACTACCAACCCCCTCAACAATAGGTGCATACATTGCAGAACACGGGAAAGAGAGTTTGGCCATAAACTGGATGAACACAAATTGAATAGATGAGGTCCATAATCAATATATAAATAGAGAATTTATGGAGAATTGCTTTCCAAGGTAGAATAAATGAATTAGAAATAAAAAAAAAAATATGAAATAGAAAACTAGAACATGGAGGGCTAAGTATATGTTCATAACCACTAACATGTATCACATACTAATTTAACTTGTGGGATTACAAAAGAGTAAAATTCAAGAGAACTCTCACTATGAAGGAATTTTAGCCCATTTGGAATGGTGGAGAACAGGGTGACAGATTGGATGTGTAGATGTGTATGCATCATTATGTGTGTTCTCATGCATGTTTATGTTTTTGGAAAATTGGAAAGAGGGTATTTGTAGAAAAAACAAAGAAGTGAAATATAGCGTTTTTATGATACTGCTAAAAGTGAAGAATAACAGAAGTCCCTTCTTTTACATAAGATTTTGACTCCCAGTTAAATTTCTTGCTTTTTCTTCCCTGGAAATCCAATAAAGATAAAATGGCAATTGTGTTATTAGGAAGCATTGGTAAATTGTATCTTGACTGGCAAATTGTAAAGATCTGGTAGGGAGGCATAACGGTGAGCTTCCCAGAATATGGTGAGTCTTGTAGTTAGATGTTTCCCTTGTGGGGATGTATGGGACTGTTTCTAGAAATCCAGGATCCTCTGGGTCAGGAGCTTTTAAGCCAATGTATTTCATTCCCTTTTACTTGAACTGTCACTGAGGGTGACCAAGATGGCTTTAACACTCCCCTCAGCTGACTATAAACTTGGTCAGATTTCTTCCTGACTATTGAAGTTTGACTTAGCTATTCTTAAAGCATTAATATTAGAAAACTTAAAATCGTAAATTCTTCATCTGCCTCTTTGAGATGTAAATCTTCTTAAACCTTGGAATCCCTTCTCCAGGACCTGGGAGGGAGCCTTCCCTTTGGAATGTAATCATCAAGAAAGATTGGACCTCTTTGGGAGGTCCAGCCTCTTTGGGAGGGTAGGAGTCTAACCTCAGTGAGCTTTAAGTGACAGTTAGCAAACAGAGGAAAAATAATATGGCCTAATCACATTAACTAACCTCTCTGCTTTAGCCATTCAATACTGTCTCACTAGCTCACCCCAGTGTTTAAAAATGTTCACACCTTGAAAAAGAAACCCTTGTACACCATTGCTGGGAATGTAAATTGGTACAGCCACTATGGAAGAGAGCATGGAGGGTCCTTAAAAAAATTTAAAAATAGGGGCACCTGGGTGGCTTAGTCGATTAAGCGTCCGACTTTCGCTTAGGTCATGATCTCGTGGTTCATGGGTTCGAGCGCCGCGTCAGGCTCTGTGCTGACTGCCAGCTCAGAGCCTGGAGCCTGTTTCAGTCTGTGACTCCCTCTCTCTCTGACCCTCCCCTGCTCACGCTGTCTCTCTCTCTCTCTCTCTCTCTCTCTCTCTCCTAGAAATAAATAAAACATTAAAATTTAAAAAAATTAAAAAATAGAAATACTAAATGATCCAACAATTTAACTACTGAGTACTTACCCAAAGGAAATGAAAACACTAATTCAAAAAAGATATATGCACACCCTGTGTTTATTGGATCATTTTTTGCAATAGCCAAAATACTTAGAAAGTAACCTAAGTGTCTATCAGTAGATAAATGGATAAAGATGTGGTATGTATATATAATAAAATATTACACAGCTATAAGAAAGGATGAAGTCATGCCATTTGTGACCACATGGATAGACTTAGAAGGTATTATGATAAGTGAAATATGTCAGACTGAGAAAGACAAATACCATATGATTTCATTCATATGTGGGACCTAAAAAAAAAAAATGAATAAACAAACAAAAAGCAGAGTTAGACCTATAAACACATGAGGACTGCCAGAGGGAAGAGGGATGGGAGCAGACAAAATGGGTAAAGAGAAGTGGGAGATACAGATTTCCAGATATGGAATGAAAAAGTCACAGGAATAAAAGGCAAAGCATAAGAAATACAGTGATATTGTAATAGTCCCGTGTGGTAATAAAAGGGTAGGTACAGTTGTACCATAGCATAGTGTATAAACCTGTTGAATCACTGTGTTATACACCTGAAACTCCTATAACTTTGTGTGTCAACTACACTTAAATAAAAAAGCTTTTTTGAATCCTCTCATTTTTTATTTCAGGGGAGTTGAGTTCATTCTCTCTCCCCTATTGTAATAGTCTTGAATAAAGTCTTCCATGCTGTTTTCAACAAGTGACCAGTGCAATTTTTCTTTTACAGGGATGAAGTGAGGGAGAAAAGGAGACTTCTGCTGGATGGTTGAATGGACACTATAAGGACTGCTCCCAAAGAAGCAGCCTGATGCCCTGCTAGCAAGCTGTGGCTCCGTGCTCTATCTTCCAGAGCTGACTAAAGTCACTGGGACCTATGATTGTCCTGTGAGTCTGAATGTTTAATTGAACATAAGAAGATGCCGCATGCATGTTGCATTTAAGATGACCCTGTCCTACTGTCTCACTACTACTTTTCATTTTGTTTTTTAAGTCTTATTTAATTTATTTATTTATTTATTTGTTTGTTTGTTTGTTTGTTTATTTATTTACTTACTTACTTACTTACTTGAGAAAGGAAGAGCATGAGCAAAGTGCTATGCCCAGATCACAGTCTCCCCAATATTTCAAGACCACCAAGGAATCCGAGTCACATGTGCAAAATCAAAAGGCATTTATTCGGGCTTACGCTCAGGCTCCCAGACCTCACCAGCGCAGTGCATCCGTGCTGAGAGCCCTGAATAAAGGAGGAGTAGAGTTTTTATTACCTCTAGGGCGAGAAGGGGTGATGGGCAGGAACTACAAAGTGATAGGACAAGGTGACAGCAGCGATTGATAGGGTTCAGAGGGATTGGTAAGCTTAAAGCAAAGCAGGCCAGAATAGTGGCTGGAACATCTGGTACCCCCCAGCCTCCAGTGACTGGTTCGGACAGGGGGAAGGGCGGATGCCCAAGCCTACTGAGTCACGCCCCAGAAACTTGGGCCTTCTAATTCATGGGGTCTTCTGAAGCCTGTCATGGCGCTGGTTTGGTTCTTCACAAAGGAGGGGCAGAGAGAGAGGGCAAGAGAGAATCCCAAGCATCCTGCATAGTCAGTGCAGAGCCAGCAGCAGGACTCGATTTCACAAACCATGAGATTACAACCTGAGCCAAAATCAAGAGTTGGACATGTAACTCTCTGAGCCATGCAGGTGCCCTCATTTTGTTGTTGTTGTTGTTGTTTTAGTGGAATTTACTTTCAACCAAAAAGGCAAGTAAAACCAGAAAGTGAAATAATGAGTCCCAATTAACTTGCTTCATAGTTTTCACCAGCCTGATCTTTTTTTGTCATTATATGATAGTTAATTACTGTTTTATGGCTTTTGGGAAAATCGTCCTAGAGTTGCCCTTATAATGGAGCTGCTTTCCTGTGTTGGGAATTTTGAAGAACAATTCAGGTATTTTAGTTAGCTGCAAACAAAGTAACAGCTTATTCATATGGAAAGGAGCTAACCACGGTATAATCTTCAAAAAGCAAGATTTCTAAGAAAATTGGTAGAAGACTAAAAAAAAAAAACAAAAGCCTACAGGCCTTCTGGGACCAGGGAGGTTTGTTTTTGCATCTTGGAGGATGAGGATGTGAGGAAAACTGATTGGCTGGCAGCTAATAAAGAGACTGCTCTTGAACAGGCTGCCTGGGGTCATCTTATTAAAAAAAAAAAAAAAAAAAAAAAAGCAGAAAAACAATTTCAGGTATTTCTAGATTCTTTGAAAAACCTTGAGAGTTCAACTTTGAGTGCATGTGATAAGCTGTCTCTTTGTATTATCTATTGGGGTGCTTTTATTTGGTGCCTTTCAATTAATTATTAGTCCAGGGCGGCAGCATTTCCTCATCAGAATTTCTCAGCACATTCACACCGCCTCAGCCTGGGCAGATGATGGGAGATGTTCCTTCCTGAGTGCTGGATGTGTTTTTTAAAACAATTACACAGATTTAATTGATCAAGCCAGAAACACTGTTCAAACACCTATAAATAGAACAGCAAAGGACCTAAGATGGAAAAGGGGGAACTTTTGGACTCATTTTAATTCTTTTAATGATCTTTTACCTGTGGGTCATACATTTGAAAGGAAGTATGTTTAGGACTTGGGGAAATTATTCCCAATATATTCTAACTCTAAAATTAAAGCACTTTCAGGCTGATAATGGATTGCTCCAAAATTATTATACACACTTTATCTAAGGAGCTGTCAGGAATTTATAAATGAATAACCACATTGTCTAGGTAGAGAATTTAGAGAATACAGACAGCTTCCTTGCACTAATGTTAGCTATCGGCTGTTAATGCATAATAATTATGTCTTCACTGATAATTCTTCCAAGAACTTGTTTTCTGTATCTCATTATTGCAATTCTCTTCTCCCTTCACCTTCTCCTGTTTTTTACCTTTCCTTTTTGATTTTTATTAGTTAGTCTATACAGACATGAATTCTTTGGAATATGAAAAGACTTACTAGATAATGGGTTTTGTGGAGACATGGATGGCACATTTAAATCTAGAGAAATGACATTAGCTTAAATGAGAAAAATAATAAAAACATCTCTGAAACTATTCCAGGCATCTTTGCATGCCCCAGATAAAGGGCTATGAGATATTGTGGGAGAAATTTGGACTTAAGCTGTGGGGAAATGGGACTCTGGCAGAAATTCAGTTAAATTCAGCAGCATTCCTAAGCTCAGGGCATGCAACGTGCTTAGATGCATAGGAGTTACACAGGTGAGGAAGACCCTGTGTGTAGTTATGGAATTTATGATTGGACCTAGTTACTTACTACTCAGGAGTCCTCTCTTTGAAAGCAAGGTTGACTTCTAGTCATTTTTTTTTAATCTTTTAATTTTTATTTATTTTTGAGAGAGACAGAGTGTGAGGAGAGGCAGAGAGAGGGAGACATGGAATCTGAAGCAGGCTCTAGGCTCTGAGCTGTCAGCATAGAGCTTGATAGAGGCTCAAGCCCATGAACTGTGAGATCATGACCGAGCCAAAGTTGGTGGGGCAGAGACAGAGGAGTGAGAGAATCCCAAGTAGGCTTGCTCTGTCAGCACAGACTGCAAGATCATGACCTGAGCTGAAATCAAGAGTCAGGCTCTCTGACTTCGAACCATTTTAAATTCCTACGACCTAGCACAGGACCAGTCAATGCCCATTAAATAGTTATTGACCTAAAGCATGCAAAGTTGCCTTACAGGAATAAAAATGTGAATTACTTAACCCAATGGTAAGAAAACTGCCATATTAATTAATCAAGAAATCTTTCTCTGGGGCGCCTGGGTGGCTTAGTTGGTTAAGTATCCGACTTTCACTTAGGTCATGATCTCGCCGTTCGTGGGTTCGAGCCCCGCGTCGGGCTCTGTGCTGACTGCCATCTCAGAGCCTGGAGCCTATTTCAGAGTCTGTGTCTCCCTCTCTCTGACCCTCCCCTGCTCACGCTGTCTCTCTCTCTCTCCTAGAAATAAATAAAAATATTAAAAAAAAAAAAAGAAATCTTTCTCTATAGCACCAATAGACTATCTCAGGTCTCCCTTTGAGTTAATGGAAACTTCATCTAGATTTAATAGATGTGAAAAGAAAATAAAAATAATAACCACTTATTGGACTACTGAGTTTTTATACCGTATTGAGTATTCTTTGGAGTGCTTTACATGTTTTATCTGACTTTATTCTCAAATCGTTCTGTGAAGTTTCAAAGAAGCAAATAAAGCCCCTGGTGGTGAATAATTTTTGCACAGTTATACACTTAATAAGGGGAAAAACTAGAACTGCAGCTCTGTTTTGTTTAACTCCAGAGCCTGTGTTTCTTCCGTTGGTTTTCACAGTTCTGAAGCATGAGAAGATTACCTGCGGCCACTAAATACATGGTTCCAGTAAGCCAGAAACTTTGACAAGTGCTCTTATTTGAAGGTTAATGCATTCAAGACTTGCTAGGAATTGCTCACTGATAGAAGGTGAGTAAACTTTGATTTCCTAAATGAGCAGTCTGAAGCTGATATTTAAGACATTTTCCTCTCTGCCTCTGCCAAAATCCAGCTGCAGATTTTTGGACAAATCTCTCAAAGCATCAGTTTGCTTGTCTATACAATGGGATTAATCATAATGGTTATCTCATAAGGTTTGAGTATTAAGTAATTTAATTTACTGAATACCATGCCTGACCAAAAAAAAAAAAAAAAAAAAAAGCAACCAATCCTCCCATGATACTGGCAGTGTAAGATATGTCCCATTAAATGGAATTAAATCTTGACTTAACATCCATGTGTCAAGGCTGGCTCTGTCTCCAACATCACTCGTACACTATATGGAAGTAAATTCCAAAGTTCACTTAGCTAATAAGAATAAAAAGGGCTAAGTGGCATGGTCTTCTGCTTGTCTTGACCATGACGCATTACCTCCTTATCGTATGCAGGGCCCTGGCACAGCTGCAGCAGCAGACAGGCCATGTTCTCAGCCTCTGCCATGGGAATATCACTGGAGTGCCTAAGACCAAGGTTCTTACTTTGCAGCCCACACAGCCACTCCTGTAGCTGTCCCCTTCAGAGTTCCTGCCAGCTCATGGCTCCTGTGAGCGAGAGGGACCCAAGCATTGGAGGAGGTCATCAGAAGTACATAACTGATGACTGGCCCACATACTAGAGCCAGGTAATCAGAGACTCCTTACCCTCTCCCTTGCCCTTGAAAGGTGCATTCTTCCCACCATACTCACTATAGGACCTGTCAAGTATGTAGCCTTGAGAGAGAGCAGTGCATTGTTGAGACCATCTGGATGATAAAACATGACAGAACCCAGTTCGGGCCTCCGTGTAAACTTTTAAAATTCTGGCAGGCAGGTAGCTTGCAGCCACCCCAAGACAAGCCTTGTACCTAAGCTCCCTTGTGTGTTAAAACTGTAACCTACAAGCTGTAGTGGTCTGACTCTTTTCTCTCCTTGACCTCTCTATAGAGCAGCCTGTTTCATATTTCACTCAGAAAAGTCAAGTCTTTGAACCAACACCAAGTTACAGCCTTCATCTTTCTATCTCCACTTAAGAGGGTTGCCATGCTCTGGCAGGCACCTGGGGGGCTGAGTCTGTTAAATGTTTGACTCTGGATTTCAGCTCAGGTTATGATCTCATTAGTTCATGGGACCTAGGCCTGTGTTGGTCTCTGTGCTAACAATGTGGGACCTACCTGGGATTCTCTCTCTCTCTCTCTCTCTCTCTCTCTGTTTCTCTCTCAAAATAAATAAATAAACTTTATTAAAAAAAAAAAAAAGAGGGTTGCCGTACTCTGGATTGCACCTTGCTCCTCCTCAGTTGGGGATAATGCACAGCTTCTATACCATCCTCTCTCACACAGCACCAGCTCCTTTTAATTGCCCATACTTTGTAAAAGGGACTCTGCAGCATTGCTAATGTGGATTTTCCATTTCAGGTTTGAAACCCTGATAGACTCTTAATAACCTGCTTCTTCCCATCTCCCAGTCATTACCCTGTACTTACCTCATCATGGACAAGTAAGGCTAGTCAACAGACTGTGTCTTGAGTACAGCACTGTTACACATACTTCTTCATCATAATATACATATTTTTCTACATTTTTATTTTTGGCCATTTAATATATCTTGGAGCTCATTCAGTAGAAGTCCAAATTTAGAGCAATCTGTAGACCACATGAAATCGAGTAGGGAAAAAAACCCTAATTTTTGGGAAGTACTGAGATGTTTGAGGCTGTTTACAACACAATATGACCTAGTAAATGCTGACTGATACACATATTTCTACTTGTAGTTTACTAACACTATCCAAAGTTAATCATTATCAATTATTTTTCCCTTAAAACAAGTAAGATAATTAACAATATGTTTTTCTGCTTTATGTGTTCAACATTGATATATACATCCTACTTCTTTCTTATGAATTCTTTTCTTTTTGCTGGAACACATTATAACTCTCTCAGTGGAAGTCTATGGGTAGTAAACTGAGCTCTTTCCTTGTCTCAAACTGTTGAGATTTTTCCTTTGCAAACATGGTAATTTATTTGTGCAGAGGTGTCTAAGTTCCAAGATACTGGTCCTTGGAACTTTTGAGCTATTAGTTGTTTGTCGTCCTGGATTTGGCTCTGTTGATAAGAAATCTGATGTCAGTCTTGTTTCCATGCATTTCTTATTCCAGTGTTTTGATTCAGTATATTTGGAGGGGAGAAGGGGGGTTGTTTTGTGTAGGCTTTCCTTTATTTTCCTGAGGATTTTATGTATGCTTAGTTCTTGTGTGTTTGAAAGATAACTTGGCTGTTTTATTTTTTTTAATTTTTAATGTTTATTTATTGTGAAAGAGAGGGGAGAGGAGAGAGAGAGAGAGCGAGAGAGCGAGGAGTGGTAGGGCAGAGAAAGAGAGATAAAGAATCCCAAGCAGCCTCCATGCTGCCAGCACAGACCCCAACACAAGGCTTGAACCCACAAACTGAGATCATGACCTGAGCTGAAACCAAGTCTATGCTGAGCCCCCCAGGTTCTCCTAACTCGGCTATTTTAAATGATTGGGTGACACTTTACCTTCTTACAATCTTATAGCTATGTCTTCCTTGACTCCTGGGATGAAGAGTAGCTACAGAGAAGACCAAAACCACCTGGCTTTTCCCTGTGTACAACACTTCCTTTTCTAGTTGGATGACCAAACACTTTCTTCAGGTAAATTCTTTCCTTAGCTAAGTTCTAAAACATGTTATATCTTAGTGTTGATCATTCTTGAAACAAACTTTCCTGAGACATCTGGGAAGTAGAGTTCTTTAGATATGCAGATTAAAGCTTTTCTGTAATTTGAAACTTAAAAAGATTTTTTGGTCTTTGTATGGTTTTCACTTCCATTCATTATCAATTCTGCTTCATGAGCACTAAGTATATATGTGTAGATCTTCAGTTAGTCTACCATTTTCTTCATAATTAGTCCTATATTTTTTTTATTTTCCGTTATTCTTTATTTATAATTTCATCAGTCCTCTCAACATGTACCTGAATGTGTTAAGTCATCTTTAGCATAGTTTTAGTTGTTTTTAATATAGATTTTTTAAACTTTCTTTTCATTTATTCCAGTATTCAGTTAGCTCCTATTATCCTCTGCTGTCTTAGCAACTAACTTACCTGTCTTTCTTGTGAGCTTTTCTTTTATTGGCAGCTAATGTCGTCTAAATTTATCTGAGGCCATAGAGACTTACTTTCAGAGCTCCTAATCTTTTGGCCATTTGCTCTTGCCCTATATGTTCTTCATCTGTCTGCTTTTAATTTTCCCTCTCTACTTTTTTCAGAGCACATATACATATTTTTAAAAATTTTGTTCCGCTTTTAATGGATCAAGCTATTTGAAAACAATATAGTTGGGGAAAATGAGTAGAGCAAGGGAAAAGAGAGTCATTAAGGGCAGTCATTACATTTTCTTGGTCTGAGATACCAGGAAGACAGCGTGCCATTCATTTGATGAAGTCTGGAAGGCCAGACTACTATGGGAAATTGTACTGAAGTTTCCATCTTAGACATATTAACACTGAGAAATTAACATTAACGTGAAATTAAAATTAACATTAACATTGAGAAATCTCTGAGATATCCAGGTGAGAATCTCACATATGCTCTTGGATATGAGTATGGATCTCAGGGAAGAGGTTTGGATTTAATGTGAATTTGGGATTGGTAAGCCTAAATACGGTAGTTAGAGCCTTGAGGATGGGTTGTTCTTGGAGATTGTATAGACAGAGAAGTGCAGAAGGCAAACTCCGAGACATTCTGATGTTGAGAGATCAGGTATTAGAGCAAGCCCAAAGGAGGCTGAGGTAGGTAGAGAACACAGTATCTCTGAAGGCAAGAAGTGATACAGTGTTAAGGAGAGAGGAATCATCCGCGTTAAATGAGTATAAATGTCGGAATCGAATGAATATAGTTCCCATTGGATTTGGCATCATGAAAGCCACTAGTGATCTTGGCAAAAGCAGCTGCAGTACATTGTTGGTTAAGGAGCAGAATTGCAGTGGCTCAGACTAGTGAGTTATATGACAGCAAGGAAACAGGAAAGTTGACATTTTTAGGAGGTTCAGATATGAATAGTTGACACGTATAAATAGGTAGTGAGATGCGGCATCTAGCATTTTTGTTTAATCTTAACATGAAAAATACTAGAGCATATTTATATTCCACTCAAGTAATATATAGAGGGGAAGAGATTAATTACACAGGAGAGAATTAGATGATTGACAGTGTATAGACTTTAAAAAGGTGAGAGGGAATCTGATCTAGAGCCAAAGTGAAGGGTCTGTCTGTGGAGAGAGGCATGGTCATATCTTTCGTTGACACAAGATGGAAGATGAGGAATGGGGGTTAATGCAGGAAGGGTTTTTTAATTTAGTAGTGGGAAGATGATGAAGTTTCTTTCTGATGGCTTCTGTTTTCTCTGTAAAATTTGAAAGGAAGTCATCAGATTGCTAAGGGGTAACCATTTTGTGAGGCTTGCCATAATGAAGGTATTAGAAATATTTTCAGTGTTGTGAAGAACTCAAAACATCTGCCCTCATATACTTGATATATTTAAATATTTATTTTGTATTCAAGGATTCTTCCTTCTAGAAAATAGTTAATGAAACTATAAACCAAAGCAAAATGCCTACTGATACAGTACTGTATGAACTAGGCCTTATTAGTGTATCTGTTTTATAAATTAAAAACCATTTAGCCATACAGATATTAAATAATGTACTCAATGTAACACAGCTGGGACATGAGGGAACTGGAATTCAGTCCAAACTGTCTGATCTTAAAGTTTGGGCTGTTAATCACTACAGTATATTACCTGTACCTTTCATAACATTTAGACCAAATACATACGCAATGAAAAGATTTTTTTTCATTACTGTCTTTATCTCTGTTTCGGAAGTTCTCCTAACCCACCCAAGAATGCTTTCAATTCTAGAAAACATGAGCACCTCATTTCTGCATTATTAATGTCTAAGAGTCAGAAATTAAAGCATACATTCTCACCTTTGCATTTTCCATACGTATCAAGAATTTTTAATTTTAGCCTTTAATAAACAAGCAGTGATGAAACAACAAGAAATTCGGCAGAACTCTATAATGTACATTGTGAATGTGTGTCTTCATAAATAATCTCTCCTCTCAATCTGATGTTAACATTTCCTTTTATGAACATGTTAATTTTTCTACACGGTGGTTTCCTTTCACTTTTCGTTTTTAGTAAGTCAAAAACAAGAATGCTGAGACTTGACAGAGTATCTATATAAAGCAGAAAAGAACAAAAAGGTGCTGTCTTGGCACCAAGTTAATGAATTATATTTGAAAGAACCCTGAAAGGTGTTGGAATAATGTGGGTGTGTTATTCATGAATCCTGTTTATTTCTCCTTTGTTTCTTTGCTTAGAAGTGCCATCTGCAATTTAGATGCAAAAGTTTCATTTGACATTTCAATTATGAAAGATAATTTAATAGTGGATAGCAGATCTTTAGCTAGAGAGAGGAAATGCAATAAAAAGAAAGAAACCATGACTACAGAGGGTAAGAAAAGGAAACTGAGAAAATTTTCTGTGATTCCTCAATTTTCCAACATATCGGTCCTTTATTACAAAAGTTTATGAAGGAGGCTTGAATTATTATCCTCTTTTGTGGAAGAAGAAAGTGAAACATCATAAAAATGTATAATTTAGTTTCGTGCAGATGGTATATTCATTATGTATACTGCACAAAATTGACATCTCTCCCTTTCTTCTAATATTCTTCTTGCTCACCTTGATTCAGGAAATATTGGTTGTGGAGGGGTTACTCCTGACCTTTATTGGCGAAAAAATGGAAAGATAATAATTAAAATTCAACTGGAAAAAAAGCTAACCATGGAATTAAATTCTTCCTGAGATTTCAGTATCTTAATGTATTACCCAGTTTTTAAGATCTTCTTTTGTTGGGGAGAGGAGAGTGTAAACATTGACCACACATTTGAAGAAAAGCAAACAAGATGGAGTGCTTAACTCTCAACAATAGCCAAAACATGGAAAGGCCCTAAGTGTCCATCAACGGAAGAATGCATCAAGAAGATGTGGTTTATCTATACAATGGAATACTATATGGCAATGAGAAAGAATGAAATCTGGCCATGTGTAGCAACATGGATGGACCTTGAGGGTGTTATGCTAAACGAATTAAGTCAGGCAGAGAAGGGCAGCTACCATATGTTTGCACGTATAGGAGGATTAAGAGGTACTTAACAGAGGACCATGTGGGAGAAGAAGGGGGGAAATAGTGGGGGAAGGGAAGAGAGGTAAACCATGAGAGACTCTTGAATGCTGAGAACAAACTGAGGACTGATGGGTGGGGGGGAGCGGGGAGATGGGCATGGAGGAGGGCACTTGTGGGGATGAGCACTGGGTGTTATATGGAAACCAACTTGACAATAAACTATTTGTAAAAATAAAAAAAATTAAAAAAAAATAAACTAGAAGTGGAATGCAAAAAAAAAAAAAAAAAGATGGAGTGCTTGACTAAAAGCACTTGTGGGGATGAGCACTGGGTGTTATATGGAAACCAACTTGACAATAAACTATTTGTAAAAATAAAAAAATTAAAAAAAATAAACTAGAAGTGGAATGCAAAAAAAAAAAAAAAAGATGGAGTGCTTGACTAAAAGCTAAATTTCCAAATTTGTTTTTTTTATTTTTTTCCTTGGTTGAATGACTCTGTCTTAGAGCTCTGCTATCCTAGACCACAAAACCCAACATATATATGGCTTAAGAATAAAGAGCCTTTTGGGGAAAAGGGAGAGAGGCAAACCATGAGAGACTCTTGAATGCTGACAAAAACTGAGGACTGATGGATGTGGGGGGGGGAATGGGCATGGAGGAGGACACTTGTGGGGATGAGCACTGGGTGTTATGTGGAAATCAATTTGACAATAAACTATTTGTAAAAAAAAAGTAATTTAATTTAAAAAAAGAAGAAAATAAAAGAAGAAAAAAAGAAGAAAGAGCCTTTCATCCACATTAATAAGGAAGAAATAAAACTTTCATATTTGATGATATGATACTATATATAGAAAACCCCAAAGACTCCACCAAAACACTGCTAGAACTGATAAATGAATTCAGTAAGGTCACAGGATATAAAAATCAATGTACAGAAATCCACTGCATTTCCATATGCTAGTAATGAAACAAGAGAAGGAAATTAATGAAACAATCTCATTTACAACTGCACCAAAAATAATATCTATGAATAAAATTAACCAAAGAGGTGAAAGACCTATACTCTGAAGACTATAAAACACTGATGAGAGAAATTGAAGACAACACAAAGTAATGGAAAGACATTCCATGCTCATGCCTTCGAAGAATAGACATTGTTAAAATGTCTATACTACCCAAAGCAATCTACACTTTTAATGCAATCCATGTCAAAATACCAATAGCATTTTTCGCAAAACCAGAACAAACAATCCTAAAATTTGTATGACACCATAAAATATCCCAAATAGCAAAAGCAATATTGAGAAGGAAAAGCAAAGCTAGAGACATCAGAATTCCAGATTTTGAGTTATATTCCAAAGCTGTGGTTATCAAAGCAGTATGGTACTGACACATAAATAGACATATAGATCAATGGAACAAAATATAGTACCCAGAAATGAACCCACAATTATACAGTCAATTAATCTTCAACAAAGCAGGAAAGAATATCCAATGGGAAAAAGACAGTCTCTTCCACAAATGGTGTTGGGACACCTGGACAGCTACATGCAAAAAAAAAAAAAAAAAAAAAAGGACCTGGACCACTTACTTACACCATACACAAAAATAAACTCAAAATAGATTAAGAACCTAAATGTGATACCTAAAATAATTAAAATCCTAGAAGAGAGCAGAGACAATAATTTCTCTGACATTGGCACAATATCTTTCTAGATGAGGCAATGGAAACAAAAGCAAAAATAAACTTTTGAGATACATCAACAGGAAGCTTCTACTTATGGAAACAACCAACAAAACTAAAAGATAATCTATGGAATAGAAGAAGATATTTGCAAATGACATACCTGATTAAGGGTTAGTATCCAAAATATATAAAGAAATAATACAACTCAACACCAAAAAATACAAATAATCCACTTAAAAAATGAATAGAAAATATGAATAGACATTTTTCCAAAGAAGATACACAGATCACTAACAGACACATGAAAAGATGTTCAACATCACTCATCATCAGGGAAATGGACACCAAAACTACAATGAGGGGCAGGCACCTGGGTGGCTTAGTCAGTTAAGCATCCAACTTTGGCTCAGGCATGATCTCATCGTCTGTGAGTTCAAGTCCCACATTGGGCTCTGTGCTGATGGCTCAGAGCCCGGAGCCTGCTTTGAATTCTGTGCCTCCTTCTCTTTCTGCCCCACCCATCTCACACTCTGTCCCTCTCTCTCAAAAAATAAGCATTTTTTTTTTAATTTTTAAAGAAACTGCAATGAAATATCACCTTATACCTGTCAGAATGGCTATAATCATAAAGACAAGAAACAAGTGTTGGTGAGGATGTGAAGAAAAAGGAATCCTTGTGGACTCTTGGTGTGAATGCAAACTGGTGCAGCCACTCTGGCAGACAGTATGGAGGTTTCTCAAAAAGTTTAAAATAGAACTACTCTGTGATCCAATAATGGCACTACTGGGTATTTTCCCAAAGAATACAAAAACACTATTCGAAGTGATACATGGACCCCTATACTTTCAGCAACATTATCTGCAATAACCAAACTTTGGCTAAGTCTCCATCGATAGATGAGTGGGTAAAGAAGATGTGATATAATATATACAATAGAATATTATGAAGCCATAAAAAATGATGATGATAATCATCCTCCTCCTCATCATCATCATCTTGTCATTTGCAGCAACATGGATGAATCTAGAGAGTAGAATGTTAAGCAAAATAAGCCATTCAGAAAAAGACAAATATCATATGATTCTACTCATATGTAGAACTTAAGAAAGAAAACAAATGAACAAAAGGATAAAAAGAGATAAGCCAAAATAACAGACTCTAAATTGTAGAAAACAAACAGATGGTCACCAGGGGGAAAGTGGGTGGGAGGATGGGTGAGATCAGGGGAGAGAATTAAGAGTATACTTCAAGAGTATACTTATCTTGATAAGCACTAAGTAATATATGGAATTTTGAATCATGATATTTTACACCTGAAATGAATATAACACTGAATGTTAACTACACTGGAATTAAAATTTTAAAAATAGAATTAAGAGCCTTAGACAATACAGAAGAGTATCATACAGTTTGCATTTTCTGAAGATAAGGAGGAAGTCCTAAGCAGAGGTATGCCCTATATGAAGGTGGACCTTCCTGATGCTTTGTTAAGGAATGTTTCCTTTCAGTGGAGGTAACCACATCATGATCACATAATTTCACTTTGATAATATGACATTTTTAAAGGCCGACTAAAGCTTATATCATTTATATTTTCAAAAAGCCCTCACGCATCACTGCTCTGTTTCAAAGTCAATTCATTCATTCATTCTTGTAATTTGGTAAACTAAGAGTTGAATTTGGTTTCTAATTACAATTGAAAAGAGAGGGGGGATTCTAATAATATGCCTGTACCTCTATACAGATCTTTATTTCATTGTGTTTGGCCTCACTGGAATGCCAAATAAGGCAGATGTGTGTGTTTTGCCTCAAGTTTAAGGTCACAGAGCTCCTTATCCAGAGAAATGTTAAAAAAAAAAAAAATACTGCACATGTCCCCTTTAAGGAATGAATATTAGAAAAACCAGGAGACTATAATTTTAGTTATTTCACTTTTGCCCTTTACTGGTATTCTGATCTTGAGATGTGCTGCTTCAAGTTGAATTGGTCTTTTAAGAGTCAGAATTTTAGCAAGTTCCAAAACAGCAGAGAGAACAAGCCGCCTTCTTACTGGGAATGAGAATTATTTTCCTAAGTCAATAATGTATTTTCTAACTGATGATCCTTTAGATGATAGGAAAGCTTTAAAATATGACAGAGCCTAAAGATACTAAAAATAGTTTCTAGAATTCTTGCATATTCTAGAATCAGGAGTGGCTCTATCTTATAGACAAATACTATTAGGAAACAAGAGATTTGGGGGGTAGAGGGCTCATGTTCTTTAATATTATAAAATTATTTTAATTTAAACTTTTTCACTTATATTTTATAGCAATCCAGTGAAATAAATATGACCTGACTTTATTACAGATAAAGAAATCAGTTTTCCCCACAGTTTACTACTTTGAGGGTAAATACCTCAAGGAGATGGTAAGAATTAGATGGCAACTCCAGAGCACCAAATGTGTGATATACTCCCCTTGGCCTCAGTTCATATACTTTCTCATCTCTGACTTATTGAAGAATAAGATATAAGGAGTCTAAATATCAAACAAGCAGGACTGAAAATGAAGAAGCCGGAAGAAAATGATTCTTCCTAGAAGATGAGCCTTGGGAGGAAATGGATTGATTAGATTTCATCTCCTATCCCAGGATTGTGCCTCTGCTTCTTTTGTAATTAAACTGTAGGCTAAAAATAAAAAATGGAGGGAGAGAGAAAGAACACTTATATTGTAAAAGTTCAGACTGGCATCTGTGATAAATTATTAAAGACTAATTTAATTAAAATATTAATTTAAAACATTTGTAAAAATATTAGCTTTAGATAACATATTGCCTTTCTCCAGAAAAGAATGCTGACTTCCTATGCCTGAGGAGACGATAATCAAAGTGGCACACTGGCAATCAGTGTGAATTCATTAAACGGGAAGTAAACAGGTGTTTTTAAAATTGTTTCTCTGTTTAGAAATACTTTCAATATGAAATAGTTTTGATGCTCAGAATTGATAAAACAAGCAAATAAATGAAACAGTGTAACCAAACAATGGAAAAATCCTGAAGGAAATAGATTTTCCACCAGAGAATATTTTGTCCTCTGTAATTGTTCTGGCTGTCCACCTCTCCAAGCTATATAAAACTTCTCTTAGCTAATGCCACCCTTTACACATATCTACTTGGTTTTTTTCTTGAATACAAAAATAAACATTCTGAGTGTAAAAAAAATGGGAAAAAAAAGCATTAATATTTAAAAAGTATCCTCACTCAGATATTATCAACTTTGATATTTCATAAGATATTATTTTTCCCTGGTAATTTTTTTCTAAGTTGCAATGAAATACAATGCCTATGTGTATTCACTTTCCTAAGTATACACACAGAAAGTCACATAAAGACAAAAGTATACTTTGAAGTTTTTTTTTTCATTTTATATACAATGATACTATACATATGTATTCTGTGATCACAGTGTTGTATTAATTTATATAGATCATTATCATTCTTTTTTATAGTTTGTAGTAACTGATAGAAGCCTACTTGATATCCAGTTCCTTTTTTTTTTAAAGCAGTGCTTTTTTTTTTAATGTTTTATTTAATCTCTCTAGGAGAGAGAGAGAGAGGCAGCGTAAGCAGGAGAGGGTCAGAGAGAGAGGGAGTCGCAGACTCTGAAACGGGCTCCAGGCTCTGAGCTGGCAGTCAGCACAGAGCCCGACGCGGGGCTCGAACCCAGGAACTGCGAGATCATGACCTAAGCGAAAGTCGGTCCCTTAACCGACTAAGCCACCCAGGCGCCCTAGTTCCTTTTCTTTATAATAGAATCCTAGTTTTACTGAGAGCAGCAATGTACCCAGCTACAACAACAAAATCAACCAAACTGACCAGTGTCCTGTGCAGTTTACGGGTCATTGACACAATCCTTTGCCAATGAGATGTATGCAGATAGGTATCTGCTAGGGATTTCAAAGGAGTTTTGTTTTTTCAGTACAGATACTGCCTTTACTTTATCCTTTTCCTCTTTTTTGTTGCCTTAAAATATGGATATAATGGCTGGAAGGGCTGTGATTCCACTATGAGAGAAAGGTTAAGTGAATAACCTACATTATGTCCCTGACATTCTATGCCTGCAGACTTCTACTCATTTGCAAAGAATGAAATTTAACCCTTATGTTATACCATACACAGAAGTCAACTCAAAATAGATTAATTACTTAAACATAATACCTGAAACCATAAAATGACTAGAAGAAAACATGGGGGGAAAGCTTCTTAACATTGGTTCTGGCAACAGTTTTTTGGAATTGACACCAAAGTTACAGGCACCAAAGGCAAAAATAAATACATGGGACTTCATCAAATTACAAAGCTTCTTCATGGCAAAGGAATCCATCAGCAAAATGAAAAGGCATCTTACTGAATAGGAGAAAATATCTGCAAATCATGTATCTGATAAATTCTAATATCCAGAATATATAAGGAATCCACATAACCCAGTATGCAAATCATAATCATTATCATCAACCAGGTAGAAAGTGGGCAGAGGATCTGAATAAATATCTTTTCCAAGATGAAATACAAATGGTCAACAAGTACATGGTATGATGTTCAACGTCACTAATCATTAGGGAAATGCAAGTCAAAACTCCAATGAGATATCACCTCACACCTGTTAGAATGGCTATTATCAAAAAAATATGTATCATAAGTATTGACAAAGATATGGACTAATCCTTGTACACTATTGATGGAAATGTAAATTGGTGTATCCACTCTGGAAAACAGTACTGAGTTCCCTCAAAAAATTAAACATAGAACTATCATATGATTCAGCAATTCTACTCCTGGGTATTTATCAAAAAAAAACCCCACAAATTCAAAAAGTTATATGCACTCTTTTGTTCATTGCAGCATTATTTTGTAATAGCCAATATATGGGAATAACTAAAAGTTCATTGAAGTATGAATGGATAAGGAAATGTGACATATACATGAATGGAATATCATTCAGCCATAAAAAGAAGAAGGAGAAGAAACTGACCCTGGGTGGGTCAGTCAGTTGAGCATCTAACTTTGGCTCAAGTCATGATTTCATGGTTTGAGTTTGAGCCTTGAAACAGGCTGTCTCCTGTCAGCACGATGCCTGCTTCAGATCATCTGTCACCCCTCTCTCTGTACCTCCCCTGCTCATACTCTCTCTCTCTCTCTCTCTCTCTCTCTCTCTCTCTCTCTCTCTCAAAAATAGAAAATAAACATTAAAAAAAGAAGAAAATTTTGTCATCCGTAACAACCTGTATGGATTTGAAGGCATTATGCTAAGTAAAATGAGTCTGAAAAAGACAAATACTGTATGATGTCTCATTTATGTGGAACCTAACATTAATTCATTAACAAAAACTGAGCTCATGAATATAAAGAACAGATTGGTGGTTGTCTGAGCCAGGGAGGTGGCCCCGTGTATGAAGGGGGTCATTAGGTACAAATTTCCAAATCTATCAGTAAGTCATGAGGATACAGTGTTACAGCAAGTCAAATAAGCCAGACACTGAAAGACAAATACTCCATGATCTCACATGTGAAATCTAGAAAAGTTGAACTCCTTGCAATAGAAGGTAGAATGGAGTTACCAGAGGTTAAGCAAGCGTCAGAGGGAAAGGAGAGGTGTTGGTCAAAGGGTACAAACTTTTCATTGTAAGGTGCCGAAGTTCCAGAGACCTATATAGTACACAGCATGATGACTATAGTTAATGTATTGTATACTTGACATTTACTAAGAATAGATCTCCACTATTACACACATACACACACACACACACACACACACACACACACACACACACACTCACCATAACTATGTGAGGTGATGGTTAGGTTAATTAGCTTGATTGTGGTAATGATTTCATAATGTATATATATGTCAGAACATCATGGTATACATCTTACATACGTATGATTTTTATTAGTCATACCTCAGATACGGTTGGAGCAACAAAAACCCTGATTTTCTTAAGCCACTGCTCACTTAACAGTTGTTACAATTGAATGCAACTCTTGTGATATGTGTAATAATCAAAACAGAAGCACCATATTTTAATATATGCAATATACAACATATTTATAAAATTAGGATGCACTATTTAAAAAATAGGGATGTGTCATAGATTATTTAACCATTGAACAAGTAGAGGACATTTTAAATATTACAACAGTGAGGTGATGGGCATATTTGTACATATCTATGCCAGCCTTCTTTTCTGCCTTTTCAGCATATTTTACCATTTTTCATTCTTTGAGATTTTTTTTATAATCCTTTCACTCCATCTGCCATCTTACTGGTTCATATTTTATCTAGGTCTGCTCTTATGTTTAGCTTATTATTATGTGTTTTTACATTTCAGCATTTATTTATGAACCTATATATGTGTGTGTATCTTCATACATTAAGTATGTTAAATATATTAGAAAATATTTAAACTGTACGAAATCGACAATATATGAAATATGTATTATTAAGGATTACATATATATGTATCCTTAATAGCTAAGCTCTGAAATAGTTTATATTAAAGAGGCATGTTTCTTTTATTATGAATAAGGCTTTTTAGGGATATTAATTTGGAGTTTAAGTTTTATTTTGTTTACTATGTCTATTTAATTGTAATCTTAATTTTCTTTTAATTTAGTTTTGGTGGTTCCGACCCCCTCGGCCCCCAACAGGCTTTTACGTTTGCTTCTGAATACCTGAAAATTCTTAGGAAATTCTAGGTTGCAGTTTAAAGAGCAGAAAGCATTTCTTTGGTTTATAGGAGGGTCTTTGAAGACTGCACTTAACCTATATTTTCACTACAATACCCTTAACCTTTGTTGCAGGTAGATAGTGATGGTACCTGGGAGCAAGCGTAGTTTATGAGGCACTGATCTTCAGGATTCTGGCTCCTTCCAGCTTCTATGTAGTTGTAAGGTGCCTGGGACACTTACCATACTCATTGGCCCAAAATCCATGTGCCTAGTGGAAAATATCCACTTCACAAATTCATGCTCTTTGGTTTATTGGCAAGGGGGTTGTGGGAGAGGGGTTCAGAGTCATTTATTCAGACAGTAGAGAAATTAGTTCAACCAAAATGTACATATTTCTCCTTACAACTGAGGTCAAATATCTTTCCATATATTTCATTAACCAGTAGTATCTAATTTTTTTTGAATTATATGTTTCTATTCTTCTAACCCAGTGTGTGTGTGTGTGCATGCTGTTTGTTTTTTAAGTGATTTAAGGGAGTTTTGCCTACTTTATGTATTAAAAATATTTTCTCCCTGTGTCGTTTGCATTTCACAAGTCATTTGCTTTATTCTATTCAAAATTTTTATATTTTATTTTACTTAAAGGTGTTCCATTTCTGGCTTTTTTCCTAGCTTTTGCTTTTTGAAGATGTTTAAGAAGGCTTTCGTTCTTTCACCAAGGTTATACATGCAGTTGGATATCTTTATCTCCAATAATTTTTATTTTAAAATATAAAAGTCTTGGAGCATCTGGATGGCTCAATTGGTTGAGTGTCCAGTTCTTGATGTCAGCTCAGGTCATGGTCTCACAACTTGTAGGATGGAGCCCCACATCAGGCTTTGTGCTGACAATGTGGAGGCTTGCTTAGGATTCTCTCTCCCTCTCTCTCTGCCCCTGCCCCACTTGCAGTCTCGGTCTCTCTCTTTCTCTCTCTCTCTCTCTCTCTCTCTCTCTTTCATACACACAAAATAAATTAAAAAGCATTAAAAAATAAAATAAAATGTAGGTCTTAGTAAGTCCTGGGGATGTAATGTACAGCATAGTAATTATAGTTAGTAATACTATGTTGCACATATGAAAGTTACAAGGAGAGTAGATCTTTAACTTTCTCATAACAAGAAAAAGGATTTTTTAACTATGTGCATAACTATGTATGATGACAGATGTTAACTAGACTTAAGGTGGTGATTATTTTGCAGTATATACAAATACCAATCATTTTTTGATATACCCTGAAGCTAATATAATGTATGTCAATATATGTCAATTATCCCTTAGTAAAATAAATAAATAAATAAAAATTTAGGTCTTTAATTTTCTTGAAATTTAATTTGGTAAATGAAGTAACAAAGGGAACGTGTTAAACATTTTTTTTCCTGAATGGTGGTTTCCTAACCTTTCTTTATTGACAAGACCGTCAATTTCCCAACATCTAATTTCCAATGTGTCATTACCTGTCACAAACCAAGTTCCCATATAATTGTGAATCTTAATATTTTGGACTTGTTAATTCTATTTAATTAATTATTTAAGTATCAAAAATTCTTCAATTTTGTAATTTTCTGTATAGAAATCTTAGATTTTTCCTTAGCTTTATTCCTTGATATTCAAACTTTCCAGCTACTTTGAATTAATTTATTTAAAAATGTTTATTTTTTGTTGCCTTGTTGGGTCAGTCAGTTAAGCATCCAGCTCTTGATTTTGGCTCAAGTCATGATCTCACAGTTAGTGGGTTTGAGCCCCACATCAGGCTCTGTGCTGACAGCATGGGGCCTGCTTGGGATATTCTATCTCCCTCTCTCTCAGCCCCCCCCCCCGCTCATGCTCAGTTTCTCATTCAAAAAATAAATAAATAAATAAACATTTCTTAAAAATGTTTATTTTTCATGTTTGTTGCTGACATATAGACATGCACTTGATGTTGTAAATGTACCTTTTTTGTCCTGCAAATTTTCTAAAATCAGTTATTCTAATAATTTAGCCTTAGCTACTTGTTCGAGTTCTACATGCAAAATTGAATTGCCTCTAACTAATAAGTGTTATCTCTTCCTTTCTAATTTGTTTACATTTTATTTTTCTTGTCTTATTATACTAACTGGGACTGCCAGTAAAATGATGAACTTATGATGACATTGAGTGTCCTTGTCTAATTCCCAATCTCAGAGGAAAAACTTTTAACATTGAGTATTGTGAATAGTGTTTTCTGCAGATCTTTTAGCAGATATCCTTTATCTGATTAAAAAGTGCTTGGATTGCTTGGGTGGCTCAGTCAGTTTAAGCGTCCAACTTCTGCTTAGGTCATGATCTCACCACTTGTAGGTTCAAGCCCCACATCAGGCTCTGCGCTGATCGCTCAGAACCCGGAACGTGCTTCAGATTCTGTGTCTCCCTCTCTCTCTGCCCCTCCCCTGCTTGTGCTTAGTTTCTCTATCTCAAAAATAAATAAACATTAAAAGAAACTTTTTAAGTTTCCTTTATTTTTTAGTTTGCTGAATGCATTTATTAGAATATATAATATATTAGAATGGATTTTGAAAAAATGTTTTTTCTGCATCTACCAAGATGATACTACGTTTTTTTTTTTTTTTCTTTCTTGATTCTGGTCATGTGTATGAACTCATTGATTGACTTGGGGTAAGTCAACCTTGCATTCTTTGAATAAACCCTACTTTGTCATAGGGTCCTGGCAGGAAAACAATGACCTAGTGAAGATGGATATTTTGAAGACAGTTAAGCAAAAGAGTACTTTAAAAAGATACGGACTAGAAAATGAAAAAAAAAAAAAAAAAACACAAAACAGAACACCAAAAGTGTAATAGTGGAGCCCTTTTACTGTGTCTAAGCCTACAGGTATAATGGTTGAGAGTAGTTACAGAACAAGAAGAAAGAGAGCTACACAGAGAGGGATGCCTGAACAGCAGCTGGAGGAATTAATAAGCCAGCCTTAGTTTCCTTTTTTCTGATCTCTAGTGCTCATTAGTGGCCAAATCCAGATGAAAGCTTAAGGGAAGAGAAGTTCACTGATGCAGTCCTTGTAGATTATTCTTCCGTTGTACCAAGCGGGGTGGATCTGAAAGAGCAACAAAATACGGCAAGTATGAATATGGGTTGATCTTTTCATTGACTTCTGGATTCAGCTTTTACATTTACATTCGTAAGTGAAATTGACGTTGGGATTTCCTATCTTACAATTGCCTTTATCCTGGCCTTACTTTCGTATGTGTGGTATATATTTTCTTATTGAAGTTTAATTAACATACCACATTTTGTTTGTATTAGGTGTGCAACATGTTGATTTGCCAGTTCTATACATTAGTCCCTGCCCATCACAATAAATATTGTCACCATCTGTCACCATGCCACATTATTGCAGTATTATTGACTATATTCCCTATGCTGTACTTTTCATCTCTGTGACTTATTTGTTTTATAACTGGAAGTCCTTACCTCTTTTTCTCCTTTATTTATTTCTCCCATCTCCCCACACCCTCCCACTCTGACAACCACCAGTTTGTTCTCTGTATTTAAGAGTCTGGATTTTGTTTGTGTGTTCATTTTTTTTTTTTAACTCCACATATAAGTAAAATAATATGTTATTGGTCTTTCTCTGTCTGACTTATTTCACTTAGTATGATACCCTCTAGGTTCATCCAAAATATCTCAAATGGCAAGATCTCATTCTTTTATTTGGATGAGTGAATTCCATTATATATATGTTTACAAACATAGTTATATATAATTTTTATTTTGCAACATAATTGTATTCATGTTAGCAATTATATAATCATTTTGCAAGTGATTAAGAAATTACATATATACATTTATGTTTATATAAATATAAATTATATTACAATTATATATATTAAAATTTTATATAAATATATGATAGATATCACATTTTTTATCCATTTATCTATAAAGAGACACTTAGGTTGCTTCCATATGTTGGCTACTGTAATGCTGCAATAAACATAGGGGAGCATATGTGTTTTTGAATTAGTGTTTTCATTTTCTTTGGGTAAATACCCAGTAATGGGATTGCAGGATCATATGGTATTTTGATTTTTAATCTTTAAAGAAATCTCCACACTGGTCCACAGTGGCTGTACCAATTTACAGTACCCCTAGCAGTGCACAAGTGTTCCTTTTGCACATCTTCACCAACTCTGATTCAAAATATTTTTTCATTTTCATTCTTTGACTCATAGGTTATTTCAAAGCCTTTTTCTTCTGAAATGCCAAATATATGGACTTTTCTTTCTGTTAAAATACCTTTTTTTGTTTGTTTTTTGATTCCCAGATTAATTGTACTTTGGTCAGAGAGCAGATGTGTGAAATATGCATGATTTCTGTCCTTTGAAGTTGTTGAGATATGCCTTAAGACCCAGCATGTGGTATTTTTTCTAGATGTTCTACATGTACTTGGGGGAAAATGTTTATTCCACTTTCTGTTCACAAGATTCTTTATGTGTCCATTCAATCCATTTTTTATATTATTCAATTTGTTATATTCTTTCCTTTTTTCCTTGATATGTCAGTTACTGAAGAAGTGTGCTTCACTATCAGGAATGATAAATGTCTCCTTGTGATTGAATTTATTTCTCTTTACAATCTAGTCAATAAAATGTATGGTTTTCTTTAATTTTTCCTAACTTATTGGTATAAAATTGTATATATTGTTCTATAACAGAAAGGCAAAGGAATACTTAAATACACAGGAATAAAATTGCAAAAAAAAAAATAGAATTGCATGTGATTATAATGAACCTATATGCTGTTAAAAAGGAAGAGGCCTTGAAACAGCCATTACTAATGAGTCCCTTCCTGAAATGTTGCCAAAATTTCCTCCGTCCCAGTGCATGTCATTTTGCAAATGACTAAGAAATTAATTACTCCCCCTTAACCTCTCTGCCAAGGTAAATGCCACATTGATTGAGAGGCTTTGAATTGGTTTATGCTACTTTCTCAGTCACATCATATGTGTTTCTTATGCAATACTGTGTTCTTTTTGGCATTATACTTATCTATGAGAAAGGTTATAAAAGTGGAAAAGATTAATGGGGTTTGAGGCTTTGGGTTTACTACATCTTTGTGGAGTTTTGACCTGTACTTTCATGGGGATGGGCCTAATTAATGCTTCCTCTGATTTATGATTTCCACTGCTAGGAAACTACACAAAATTGCTCTTATCTGCTAGCACTCCCTTTTCTCTGTCTGTAGATATATTGAACAAGAAATATAGCTTTTGTTCATAAATTCCATCTTGTGAAATTTGTTTGTAGTATTTTAGTTACTGCTTAATAGAACATATCTTATACTCATGAAACCATGCAGTTGACCCTAAAGCCAAATTTGAATACCTGCTTTCTCACTGTATGCCTGGAGGGCATCGAAGTGAAACAATTCCAGCTTTTGACCTTTGGAGCAGATAGCAGTTCTAACAATTAACTCTTGTTGCATAACTGTAATCAGAAAGGGATCTTCTTCACAGCAGTGACATGGAATATTAAGCTGAAAAGCATGAAAATAGCCCTATAAACACCAGGCCTCATGCAATGAAAAAGAGAGGAGAACTGCCAAGGATGGAGGACACTTACACTCAGTAGCTCAAAAGAGATGACTTTGGCCATGAGACAACATTGCTTAATGTGTAAATGACACATCAATGGGAAAACTGTTGATAAAGCAGTAACCATTCTCCTTGAACTCTTTAATCCACTACAGCAATTTATGGTTTCATAGTCCTTCATCATTTTAAATGATTCATAAAGCTGTTGAATAGAAGTAAGAGCATCTGACTATTATAAACTTATCTAAAAGTATTTTACTCAAAGGCAACCAGATTAAATGCCAAACAGGACCACATGATAAAAGTGCACTTTCTACTCACTCCTACAAAACCATTCAGAGACCTTGTAGGAGAGTACAGTGTAGCATTCAGGTATCCTTAAGACAATAAACAGTGAACATATTATCATTAGGGAAATATAGCCTCCTATGAGATAAGTTGGTTTAAAATTATTTATCCTTGATATCGCCATAAGAATGATCTTCCCAAAATGTATTAGGTTATACTGTTTTACTATAGTAATCATTTGGTTGCCACTAAGACAAGTTCATAAGCTTTTAATTTGGCATTCAAGGTTCTTTTACGATGTGACCACAAGTTACCTATCCAGCCAAATTTTCCAAAACTCCATTCTGTATTCTGATCTAGCATTGTGTTGTATTTTCTGTTTCCCAATCATGTCAGATAATTCTGTATCTCTTTAGACTGGCCTTACTGCTTTTTCATTCTGCGATGCTTCCCACACCCATGCCCCCCTCTCCCTCCACCCCCGTTCCCTTACAGTGAAAACTTAACGGCATTTGCTCAAATGAAACCTTATCTTTTAAACCTTACTGGATTCTCAGAATGCATTTTTTTCTTGCCCCAGGCTCTCACAGTACAGTACAATACTTGTATTTCCATTTTATGCTCATTTCACTGCCTCTCCCGAAGATGTGAAGGTCACTGTGGGCAGGGCCCATGTGTATGGATCTTATGTTCCCAAAGCAAGGCAATAAACTAGCATTTATTTACTGGCCATTCTGCTAATGAGCTTATAGGACGCTCTTTGCTTGAAATACAAACATGGACGCATTGCTCCTGCTTATGTCAGGTGTCCTTTGCCTGTGTTCGTGCTGATTCAATATATGTTGAGTGGCTAAATTGCATGGGAGTAGTCTTAGCTGTCTGTGGCCAATAACGAGTGGTCATCATCTTACACAGTGCTTGGCTGTAGAAAATCTAATAAACAGAATGAAGGAAGATACTTTTTAAATACCCCATTTGGAAGTTCTTATGAACTTGGATCACTAATTTAGAAATTCTCCATTGCCACTTTGTAACATACAAGTGAAATAAACTCCTCATATGGCCTGAGTGTTAAACAACAGAATCTGGAAGGTTTCTCTCCATGGGTGGCTGGATTCATCAGTCCTATATGTTAGTCTGTAGGAGGATTTATAGATTTTAGCATTTGTAGAAAATTTTTTTTGAAAACTGAAATTATGATCACTATTCACATTATCCTGAAAGCTGAATCCTCCATTGAAGAAGCTTCCTGAAATATATGAGATTGTAAATTTGAGTGCTAAATACTAAGAAGTTAGTTTGAGAGTATAGTATTAAAAACTTTACTAAGGAATTTAGATTTTTAATCAGCAGTAGCCAAACACTGAAAGTTTTAAGGAGCTGATGACTTCATGTCTGTTACGCGAAAGGCCAGTTAATGTGCCAAAAGAAAGATTAGCGGTACAAATAAGTGAATGGAAGATCAGAAACCAGATATGACTATAATTTCATATTTGGCAATAAGTGAGAACTACAGTGAGAGCTACTTTGGAAATAAAAAGGAGAGCATACAGATGTTGAAACCATTAGGGAGGATTAATCAATAGAGTCTAGTGACTGATGAGACTTGGGAAGAGGAATGTAATAAAAATGATAGGCCTGAGTGCCTGAGAATGACTTTTATCAAGAGAGGGAACACAAGAGGAGAAAGACAGCTAGAGAATAGGAGTTTATCAATCCAGACAACCTAGGATATATTGTGTTAATGCTAACCTTCAGGTATCAGGGATTAAAATAGCAAAAGCTTATTTCTTGCTATTACTACATGCCCATTTTGGTCTGGCTGGGATTTCTTCTCCACATCCTCCTGATTTGGGGGACACTGATGCATCAGTCACTGTCTGGAAAGTAAGTAGGTGCTGTGGCACAGAGAAAGAAAGCATAGGTGGATCTTAGACCAGCAAGTAAGCATTCTAGCCTGGAGGTGAGACATGTCACTTCCACTCACAACTTAAGGACCAGACAAGCCACTGGTCCACTAGGAGGCTGGCTGCAAGTTGAGTCTTACAGGTGGTTAGAAGGAAAGGAAGATGGGAGAAGCCTGTCAGTGAGAAGCTCCTTAGGCCTTCCTAGAGGCAAACCCTGGGTGGCATTTAACAATAAAGGATTTTGATTGGGCAAAGTACCATGAGAGAAAAGGGGAAGGGAGTTTGAGAGAGAGCCTTCAGACTGTAATGCACGTCCTTCTCCGAATGAAGGAGAGAAAGAAAGAGAGGTCCAGGAAAAGCTCTCCAGACTGTTAGGAAGGCCTAGAGTTAAGTCAGTTGTCCTAGGAATCCTGTGTTTCTGAGGAGCAACCCCTGGCAAGTACTGTCTCAGTATAAATGCAGCCATGGAATTCAAAGGACAGTAGCTCAAACCTTTGGTCACTTGGAGGTCTGCAGATGACACATTCTCATGGTAGCCATAATAGCTCTAATGGCTATTTCTGGAGAAGGTGACAGAGTTTGTTTTATGCATATTTGATCTGAGATTAGAAGGCAGGGAATTTAGATGAGAGCAGTAAAAGAGAACAGCTTTATTGTGATGATGTCCAGCAAAAAGATGGACAATGGCATCTGCAGCTTAGACAAAAGCTTTGTGGTACTAATTTGAGAGCCATAAGAATAGAGCTCGGGATTGAGTTGATGAGAAATGAATTCACAAGAACAAGAAGAAATTCCATACATCCCTGAATATAAATGAGCCTGAGCCTTAGTGCAGTAGTATTCCATACATCCCTGAGCCTTAATGTAGTAGCGTTCCCTTGCACAAGTTATTGGTCATGTGCTTGTGGTATGGTGGGACATCCTAGGCAGCTGGTCACATGCCTGCTTAGACAGGGGTAAACAAGCAGAGAATCTGAAATTGGATTTCCAGATTTCTAGGAGCCAAGAAGGGGATAAGAAGCCACCAGAAAAGAATGCATTCACCCAAGTCAAGGGAACTGTAATTGAGACTATCACCAATGGAGAGGCCTTCCAAGTAACCCAAAGCAAAGTTCCCAGAAAGAAAACAGCGACTCTAACTCCTATCAGGTAAGCTGTCTTCCCATAATGTCAGTCTCATGGTATATTCCCTAATCATTACTCTTTCCTTTCCTGTTTTAAATATGGTGGATAAGAAACTATAATTATCTGGTTGAGGGAGGAGGGGTACAAACCATAAAGTAGAGTAGGGAAAATAGGTATCGAACCTCCTTCCTTTGCTTCCTGTCTGCCAAAGGCTTCAATTGGAGGAATGGAGGTGCAACCATAAATGCAGCTAGAAGCCTTATTACCTTGGATTGGACATTTCAAATTCCAAATTAAAATCTTGTCATTTAAAATAATTCCAACATTTCTGGGACTTAAAGATGGCCTTAAAAGCCATGGAATCTGTCTGTACGTTTATTTAAGGACAGGATAAGAACTAACCCCACCGAACAAATTGTATGCTAATATTGGGACATTGAGAGCTACTTATTTTATAAATCAGTTACATAAAATGGCATCATAAATAAAACCTGATGATTGGGGCAGCCATGATTGCAGTTGTCTAAAGTTTCCAAAAGGCAAAGTGTATCAAATGCCTATTTCCAAGTAAGGAGACAGCATGCACAAGTGAAGTTTCTTTCCAGATTAGGTAGTTAAACATTGCTATATGTGATTCTTTTAATGGAAGATCTTTATCACTTGAATTTAAGTACAAATTTAAAGTTGTAAGAGATTATAAACTCTAGGACATTGCCATACTTCCCTGTGCCCTAATGACCTTGAAACTAAGATCTTCATCTATCTTCCTCTTCTTAGAAGCCATTGAGTTTCTGCCACAGTCTTGGGCTAAAAAGAAAAACTGGATACTGAGAACATAATTGTGCATTGGATAATTTATTGATCACTGGGGAATGGCTTTTTATTAAAGCTAGTATCTGCTTCATTATTGCTGGCATCATTTGGATTTATTAACTCATTGTACTCTGCAAAAAGTCAGACACATTAGAAGATTTTTGTAACCTGACTCAAAACCTAGGGCACTGAGAGAACAACAGTTCACACCAAAGGATGACACCAGGTGTTAGCTGTTAGAGGAATTTCTGATTCTATCCAATAAATCTTCTGACAGAAGTTTACCAGTACAAGAATTTGAGTAGGGCTTTAGTATTTTAGGAGGTTGGGGAGGTTAATCCATAATGGCCTCTTGCACACTAACATAAGAATTTTGGGCTTCGATTTACTTGAGACTTTAATAATTGGATGCTCATTACTTTCAGTAAGGGGATTATGTTTAAATTTGGGGCATCTCAATCCATTATATTATTACCAGCATATCTTTATGATGGCTTTTGATCTTACTGCCAAACAGCTAATAAGCTATGTTAGACAACAAGACTGGAAATAATTTGGGATATGCGATGGAATAGAGAGTAAATTTTCAGCCTTAATTCCTAAGTAATGTTGGAGTTCATTTAATTAATACCAGGAGGGACATTCTTCCCCTCTGTGCCCCTTATATCTCCTAATGAGAGAAAAATGGACTCCATCCTCATTGGTGATGTGGGGACAAGAACAAGACGTTCTTAGCCTACTTCTTTCCTCCTTGAGATTTGTCTGTCTGTAGAGAGGCCTGGTGTGCTATTGCTCATGTGGAGGAAGGATTGTCATTGTTCTGTGCCACCTGTGAGTGGTGGGTAAGTGTCTAATTCTGGACAGGGATGTTTTAGGAACCTCTTTGTACTCCAACACCTTTCTTCCAATCCAGTGTCATCTACAATAAATGCTGCCTAACACTTTGGCTCTCAACTGGCTTTGATCTGATGAAGAAAAGGAATATAACTTATTAGCCTCCTTTATACCTCAGCAAAATTATTTGGAATAGCAAAACAATTTGTAAACAAATTGGTTGGTCAGTGATGTAAATGCTTAGATGAAACTGATTAGTGAATGTTTAATTTTGGGGGCTATTTTTAGATACCATTTCCTATTGCCAGAAGTTTCTGAAGGCATTCAAATTGTTTGGTTGAACAAGTAGAAGGTAAATCATTAGGGAAGATTAAAAGTCAGAAAACTATGCGGGGCTTTTCACAGCTGTACTTCCCAGGCATGAGGATGGTTTTGGATAGAGCAGCTTTGTGAGAAAGGAAATGTGTTCTGTGAAGTTTAATGTGTAACAGTACAGCGTCTGTGAGTAAAAGAAAGCATCAGTGACTGGAGAAAGAATTTGTCTGTGGTTATGTGTAAGTGTGTGTGGATATTTTGATGGGCGTGTGGGTGAGCGTGTGCTTATGTAGCTAGAAGTGTGGGTGAATGTGTGTTGATATGAGCATTGCTGTATTTCTGAGTGTGTGCGGTTATGTGTATGTGTGTACTAGTGTGTGCCTGGGTGCACATGTGTCTGGGTGCCTGCACGTGTGCATACATGTGTATGAGTATGTGGCTCTGCATGTGGGTGTGACTGTGGCTGAGTGAGTGGGTGTGAGTGTGTCTAGTTTATATGTGTGTGTTATATAAAAACTGCAGCAGAGGCATATGAAACCAAAAATACAGAGTAACCCAAAAAAAAGGCCATTTCCTTAGTGAATTTTAAGATACCTTATAGGGAAATATGAAACAAGTTATTAACTTTTCAGAAATTTGCACTTAGAATTTAACCTATGAGATTAAAATGCTAATTAATTTTAGTTAATTAATACAGCAATGCAAAGCCTAGTCCCAGAGCCTGTGAACAGCCTTTAGTAAACCAAGATAGCACTCCTAGAGAGCATCATGGACAGTTTTGCAGTTTCTGTGAGTACTGCACAATTGTTCCTGGCAAGAGTAGGAGTAGGGGCTGAAATCCAACTCTTTCTCTATGTACTAAACCATGTTCCCTCCACCCAGAAAGGACAGCTTTTTCTAATTTGCACAAAGATGCCCTCAGGTCCTAAATAGCACAGCAAGCTTCGATTTTCACAGTTCATTTTCCCAGGTGTGACTCAAATGCATACCTACTTCTCTCTGGAACAGTTCCTATCAATGGATACCATTTCTCATGGCCTGGAGAAACACATTCATTCTCAAGAAAAGGAAAGACTGACTAGGGATCTGAGAAAGTTGGAAAAGTATACTGACAGCGATTTCAGAAGCCTAAAAAGACATTCGTCTTTCGTCCAGGAAAATATATGGATTGCCTTTGAATTCCTTTTAGAGATCCTACCACATCTTTGCCCTTTTTTTTTTCCTTGTCTCTTCCCAAATTGTTATGGGGTATTTGCATGTTGAGAAAGAACTCTTGAAAAATAAAAAGCTCTTAGAACATAGAAATGAATTCCTAGTGTTACGAAGAAGCTTTCCTGGCACACGACAGTGGGGGAGATGAGGGAAGCTCACTGATTTTCCTGGGGCTCATAATTCCCATTGTGACAGCATTGATTTGTCCCTCCCAAGATATACAAATTTCTCATGCACTTTCTCTAGAAGTCCCAAGGAAGATATCTAATTAGTCTTCCTTTCAGGAGAGCTGACTTTGGATAAGGGATGATTCAAATGCTTGAGCGGTAGGTAGATGAGGATAGTAACTTAGCCAAGTATTTTGAGATGTGTCAAAATGAGACCAAGTATTTTGAAATTGTGAACACAGAGACCTGATACCTCTAAGAAATCTGAAGGGACCATTGCGTATGAAAAACTGAGCAGGAGGTGCGATGGATCATCCCAAGGAGGCGCTTACCTTTGCCAGCCTTCCCAACGTGCTGAGTCGAAGGCAAAGAAAGTTTCCCAAGACTCATTTATCCTTTTATAGCACATTAATAAAGTGACTCACTTGTTTGTCAGCACTTTTTACTTCCCAAATTGACATCAATCACACATGCCAAGGTATACAGAATAATAAATGCACCCTCCTCCAAATCCATCTGCACTTGATTCATACACCCCCTTCTAATTTAGTTTACCCAGGCTATATATTTTAACTCCTTAATGTAATGGGACCAGCTTTCTGCCTGCCAAGGCAGTTATTTGAAGGGCACAGAATTATTTCTTTCACTCCCACCCCCCAGCTCCATCTTTCAAATTTCTTTCACTAGTATGTCACTGACGAATTACTTTCCATCATGAATGATGTAAATGTCTGTGCTGAGGAACCATGAAAAGCTACATGATATAACGTGAAAAGGTGAACATATTGGATACAAACAAGCCTAGGTCTGAGTCCTCACTCTGCCAACTGCCTGCTCTTTCACCTTGAGCAACAAATTTAAATTCACTGAACCTCAGTTTCTTCATATTTAAGATGATGATGATGATTCCTGATTTTCAGGATCCTTGTGAAGGTCGCTTATACATGAGAATTACATAAAATATCTAGCTCAGTATCTGACACCATGGTATGAACATTTACTTAATTAAATATGTAGAAACTACCTCTTTTTTGTAAATCTGAAAACTGTGAAAGCATCTTATAGCAACTTTTTTGCATTTTTCAAGTTTTTATTTAAATTACAGTTAACATATAATGTAATATTGTTTCAGGAGTCGAATTTATGATTTATCACCTATATACAACACCTAGTGCTCATCAAAACAAGTGCACCCCCTTAATATCCATCACCCCTTTTACGCATTCCCCTGCCCTCCTCTCCTTCAGCAACCCTCAGTTTGTTTCTATAGTTAGAATCTGTTTTATGGTTTGTGTCTCTCCTTTTTTCCCCTATGCTCATCTGTTTTGTTTCTTAAATTCCATATATGAGTGAAATCATATGGTATAGTCTCTCTCCCTGAGTGACTTATTTCACCGAGCATAATACACTCTTGCTCCATCCACATTATTGCAAATGACAAGATTTCATTCTTTTTGATGGCTCATATTCCATTGTATATATATACTACATCTTCTTTATCCATTCATCAGTCAATGAACATTTGTGCTCCTTCCATAATTTGGCTCTTGTTGATATTTCTGCTCTAATCATTGGGATGCATATGTCCCTTCACATCAGTATTTTTGTATCCTTTGGCTAAATAGCTAGTAGTGCAATTGCTGGTTCAGAAAGTAGTTGTATTTTTAACTTTTTGAGGAACCTCCATACTGTTTTCCAGAGTGGCTGCACCAGTTTGCATTCCTACCAACAATGTAAGAGGGCTCTCCTTTCTCCAAGTCGTCACTAACATCTTTTGTTTCCTGTGTTGTTAATTTTAGCCGTTCTGACAGGAATGAGGTAATATCTGATTGTAGTTTTGATTTGTGTTTTCCTGATGAAAAGCAAATTGCATCTTTTCATGTGTCTTTTGGCCATCTGGATGTCTTCTTTGGGAAATGTCTGTTCATGTCTTTTGCCCATTTCTTAACTGTATTATTTGGTCTTTGGGGGGTGTTGAGTTTGATAGCTTCTTTATAGATTTTGGATACTAACCCTTTATCAGATGTGTCATTTATAAATATCCATTGCCATTTTGAAGGTTGCTTTTTAGTTTTGTTGATTGTTTCTTTCACTGTGCAGAAGTTTTTAATCTTGATGAAATCCTAATAGTCAATTTTTGCTTTTGTTTCCCTTGCTTTGGGAGACATGTCTAGTAAGAAATTGGTATGGTTGAGGTCAGAGAGGTTGCTGCCTATGTTCTCTTCTAGGATTTTAAGGGTTTCCTGTCTCCATTTTTTTTCACTGTTTACTTACTTTGAGAAAGGGAGAGCACACACATGAATGAGTGAAGAAAGGCCAGAGAAAGGGAAAAGAGAATCTCAGGCAGGCTCCATGCTGCCAGTGCAGAGCCCAACATGGGGCTCAATCTCACAAACTGTGAGATCTTGACCAGAGCCAAAACCAAGAGTCACACATATGCTCAACCGTCTGAGCCATTCAGGTGTCCTTGTCTTTCACCCATCTTGAATTTATTTTTGTGTATGGTGTAAGAAAATGGTCCAGCTTCATTCTTCTGCACATCTCTGTCCAGTTTTCTCAACACCACTTGCTGAAGAGACTGTCTTTTTTCCATTGGATATTCTTTCCTGCTTTGTCAAAGATTAATTGACCATATAGTTGTGGGTCCATTTCTGGGTTCTATATTCTGTTTCATTGATCTATGTGCCTGTTTTTGTACCAGTACTATACTGTCTTGGTGATATTACAGCTTTGTAATATAGCTTAAATTATGGAATTGTGATGCCTCCAACTTTGCTTTAGTTTTTCTTGTTTTTATTAATTTTTTAAATATTTAATCATTTTCGGGGCACCTGGGTGGCTCAGTCGGTTAAGCATCCACCTTCAGCTCAAGTCATGATCTCACAGTTCATGGGTTCGAGCCCTGCATCGGGCTCTGTGCTGACAGCTAGCTCAGAGCCTGGAGACTGTTTCGGATTCTGTACCTCCCTCTTTCTCTCTGACCCTCCCCTACTCACGCTGTCTCTCTCTCTCTCTCTCTCTCTCTCTCTCTCTCGGAAATAAGTAAAACATTTAAAAAAATATATTTAATCATTTTCAAGAGAGATAGAGCGTGAGCAGGTGGGGAGTAAAGAGAGAGGGAGAAACAGAATCTGAAGTAGTTTCCAGGCTCCAAGCTGTCAGCGCAGAGCCAATGTGAGGCTTGAACTCACAAACCGTGAGATCATGACATGAGCCAACATTGAACACTCAACTGACTGAGCCACCCAGGAGCCCCTGCTTTACTTTTTCAAGATTGCTTTGGTTATTTGAGGTCTTCTGTGGCTCCATACAAATTTTAGGATTGTTTGTTCTAGCTCTCTGAAATGCTGGTGGTATTTTGATAGGGATGGCATTATATGTGTAGATTGCTTCGGGTAGTAGAGACAATTTAACAATATTTGTTCCTCCAGTCCATAAGCATGGACTGCTTCTCTGTTTCTTTTTGTCATCTTCAATTTCTTTCATAAGTGTTCTGTAGTTCTCAGAGTACAGGTCTTTTACCTCTTACATTAGGTTTATTCCTAACTATCTTATGGTTTTTGGTGCAACGGTACATTAAAAGTATCATTCACCACAATCAAGTGGCATTTATTTCTAGAACACAAGGGTGGTTCAGTATTCACAAATCAATCAACATGATAGACCACATTAATAAAAGAAAGGATGAGGACCATGTGATCTTTTCAGTAGATACAGAAAAAGTATTTGACAAAGTACAGCATCCATTCTTGATAAAAACTCTCAACAAAGTAGGGATAGAGGGAACCTACATCAACATCATAAAAGCTATATACAGAAGACCCAAAGCTAATATCACCCTCAATGTGGAACAACTGAGATATTTTCCTCTACAATCAGGAACAAGAGAGGGATGTCCACTCCCACCACAGTTAACATAGTACTGGGATTCCTCCCTCAGCAGTCAGACAACAACAACAAATAAATAAAAGCCTTCCAGGTTGGCAAGGAAGAAGTCGCAACTTTCACTATTTGCAGATGGCATGGTATTCTATGTAGAAATCAAGGACTCAATTCCATTTACAATTGTAGCAAACTTTTAATAGTGATGAATTGAGTAGTAGAAGTGGCCCATTCTTCATAACATTATTCCCCTGATACTTTACTTACCATTTAGAATGCTACTAAGTATTCCTCTATTCTTTGTCCTATGTTAATTTAGTAAATCTTTTATTTTAACTGGAATTCTTATCTAAGAGATTTCATTGCTTTGCTTTTCCTTTCCTCATGAACGGGGAAGTCATCATGTGAACATCCATATCGTAGCACTCATCAACTTAATAATTTGGTTAATAATTTATCTAATTATCTCACCATCTGTTGTTAACTTTTTGAAGGGAGGTGTTATGTTTTCTTCTACATCTTTATTTCTCCAGATTCCTAAATCAAATATTTACTTAATGGATCCTTATTTATAAAACTTGGTGCTCGCGTGGCTTTATTTCACATGAGATAGAGATTACATAAATAGATAAGTGGACAGACAGATTTTTGATAATATATTGAAAATCACAACAGTCAAATTTATTGATCTTTAATCTCATAGCTTCAGGTTTTGTGTTGTTAAACATAGGTACAGAGAAGACATCATGTAGAGGGGATGGTGAGGGAAGCTTACCTGCATAGAAGGCAGGAGCCCCAAAGCTTTATGAGGATGGACTCACCAAACAAAAACATGCAACTAGTATTTAATGATAAAGTCCCCAAAGTTCTGTTTATCATGAAAAAAAACCATTTTTTTAGATGGCTATCCTCTTCACAACTTTATGACTCTTCATGTCATGGGTTATGACATATCTTCAGATAATAAGCATTGCTAAAGTTGGAGTAGCGATTTTTGTTCGAGGGAAAATAACATGAAGGAAATGCTCCAAGTTGGCCTTGATTTGAAGTACTAGCACTCAACAGAGGACCCTGATCTTGTGACTGAAAGTGTTTGTGGCCATTGTAATGGTGGCAGGACCATTTTTCAGTGTCTTTGAAAGCTCTTCCTTGTGAACAAATCTCATTCTCTAAGCACAGGTGTGACCACATAAGTTTGTTTAGTAACTGATGTTTTGGTTTGGAAAGTATAACGTACAATCTTGACTTAGTGTACTATTTGTTAGTAATTTAACCCTCTTTACGGTCAAATGACCCCCAAACCATCAAGTCCACTTTTTCCCTTTCCAATACTGTAATTCTTTGATTCTCCCTCTGTATTTTTGTACTAACCATTTATTGAAATGCAAAATAGTAATAAAAATGTATAAAAATCATAAATGTACAACTTCATAAATTCTCACAAAGGGCATATACTCATGTAAGTAGCAACCAGATTGAAAATCAGCACATTGCCTCAAATCATCACGTCCTTTTGAATCACTGCCCTATCTTCTCTCCCTCCCTTTAAGGGCAATCACTATTCTGACTTCTAACACCCTAGAGTAGTTTTATCTCTTTCTAACATTTTATGAATGGATTTATACATTATGTACTCTTTTGTGCCTAGCTCCTTTTATCCACATTGTGTTTGTGAGACTCATCTCTACATCACTATATTATGTGTAGATGTAATTCACTCATTCTCATTGTTGTACAGTATGTCATTATATGTAATACTGTAATTAAGCTATCTGTTTCCTTATTGATGGACATTTTGGTACTGTGAACATTTCCATGTAAGGGGTGTTATAAGTAGTGCTGTTATGAACATTCTGGTACATATATTTTGCTGGACTTAAGTATTTCTGGAGGCTATATATCAAGGGATGAAGTTGCAGAATCTCAAGGTATATATCATAGTTTAACTTGGGTAGATAAAATCCAACAACAGTTGTACCAATTTACATGCCTACCAGCCTGTGTATGAGAATTCTAATTCCTCTTCACAATTTGCCAACTTTTGGCATTTTCTGTCATCTTCATCTTTACCATTCTAGTTGTTTAATTTGCATTTCTTGGATGACTATTTGGATATTCTCTTTTGTGAATTACCTGTGCAAGTCTTTAATCATTTATTATATTGGGTTGTCTACCTACTTTCATGCTTATTTAAAGATATTCTTTATATTTTGAAATTGTACTTTATATTTTTCATTTGTGTCTGGCTTAGATTTGATTCTTATGTGATGATGAGATACATCCATACTTTGTAGATAGGATTGTAGGTCATTCAGACACATTGCTAAACTATTTCATTGTATGGCTGTGCCAGTGGGAATCATTCACTAGTTAATCAGCATTTGGGTAATTGACAACTGTTATGAACATTTGTATATATTATTTTGGTTCTTAGATGCTTACGTGTCCATTAGATACCTAGAAGTAGAGCTGTTTAATTATAAGGTAGACATATGTTCATTAGATGTTACAAATAAGTTTTCCAAAGTGCTTTAGGGGCACCTGAGTGGCTCAATCGGTTAAGCGTCCGACTTCAGCTCAGGTCATGATCTCACAATCCGTGGGTTCGAGCCCCAAGTCGGGCTCTGTGCTGACAGCTAGCTCAGAGCCTGGAGCTTGTTTCGCATTCTGTGTCTCCCTCTCTTTCTGCCCTTCCTCCGCTTGCTCTCTGTCTCTGTCTCTCAAAATAAAATAAGGACATAAAAAAGCAATTTTTTTTTTAAAAAGCAACAAAAAAAACCAAAGTGCTTTCAGATTTTACCTGTCACTAGTGAAGGAGATTTCCAGATGCTGCTAATGACCACAAATCCTTGGTATTATCTGTTTTATTTATTAATTCTTCATTTTAGTCATTTTGGTGATGGGCATACAATGATACTATCTTTGTGGTTTTAATTTGTCTTTTCTTGATAGCTAGAGAAATTGAGTACCTTTTTACTTAAGGCTTTGTTTTCTTACTGATTTATATTTTGGATAGAAGTGTTTTGTCAAAAATGTGTGTTGCAGATATCTTCTACCCAACGTGTGGCTTTCCTTTTTGTTCTCTTAATAGTATCTTTTAATGAACATAATTTTTTAATATTAATATAATCCAGTTTGTCAAAATTTTTCCTTTATGATTAGCAGTTTTTATATCCTGTTTTTAAAATCTTTTCTTATTCTAAGGTCATGAGTAGTTTCCACCATGTTTTCTTTTAAAAGCTTTATTATTTTACCTTTCACATTTAAATATACAATGCATGTGGAATTAATGATCAAACATGCTGGTTATTAAAGGCCACAATTTTATTTTTTTCTGGTGTAATCATCCAGTTGACCTAGTACCATTTACTGAGAAGACTATCTATTAGTCTCTGCTCTGCAGTGTCATAAATGTAGTGATCATATTTGTATGGCTCTCTCTCTGGACTCTGTATTCTGCCTCTTGGGTCTATTTGGTTAGTCCTATATTAGCAGCAGAGTAATTATTTTAGCTCCACAGTGTAATACAATAAATCTTGGTTGGATAATTTCTTTTTTTTTTTTATTATTATTTCTAGGAGAGAGAGAGAGAGACAGCGTGAGCAGGGGAGGGTCAGAGAGAGAGGGAGTCACAGACTGAAACAGGCTCCAGGCTCCGAGCTGGCAGTCAGCACAGAGCCTGACGCGGGGCTCGAACCCACGAACGTGAGATCATGACCTAAGCTAAAGTCGGACGCTTAACCGACTAAGCCACCCAGGCGCCCCTGGTTGGATAATTTCTTTAGTTTTATCCCTTTTCAAGACAACCTTAGCTTATCTTTGACAAATATATTTCCGTGTAATTTCTTTCTTTTAAATACAGTGTTTTATTAGTTTCAGGTGTACAACATAGTAATTTAATAATTCCGAACATCACCTGGTTCTCATCAGAAGTGAGCTTCTTAATCCCTATTTCCTCTTTCACCCATCCTTTCACTCCCCTCCACTCTAGTAACTACCAATTTTTCTCTATAATTAAAAGTCTGTTTCTTGATTTCTCTCTCTCTCTGTCTCTCTGTCTCTACTCTTGCTCATTTATTTTGTTTCTTCTCTTTGTTTCTTCTAGAATTCTTCAATTTCTTTAGAAAATCTGCTGGAATTTTGTTTGGGACTGTGTTGAGTTATAGATTAGTTTGGAAGAATTGATACCTTTACAGTAAAGACTCTGTCAATGAATATAGCACATCCTATTTTCACTAGATTTATTCCTTGGTAGTTAATTTTTTAAAAATATATTGTAAAAAGCATATGTATATTTTCAAATTTAATTATTTTATTTGTTTACTGCAAGTAAACACAAATAGAATTGATTTTTATATATTTGTGTGGGGCAACCGCTCTAAATTCACCTGCTAGTTCTAATATTCTGTCTGTAGATTGTTTTGGATTTTTTATATTTCTTATCATGTCATCTACAAAAATAGTAGTTTCATGTCATTACATTTAAGCTTATGCTATTCCCCTCCTTTCATCTCTTCCCATATTGGCTGGGACATCCAGTACAGCCTGACTAGTGATAGCAGGTGTCGTTTTGTATCTGATATCAGAAATAAAACTTTCATGATTTCAGTATCTTAATGGTGTTATGTTCATTGTAGATTTTTTTGTATAGCTAGTCTTCATTAGATTAAGGATATTCCCTTCTATTTTTAGTTTCCAAAGAAACTTCTGTCATGAAATGGGTGTTGAATTTTGTCAGATGCTTTTTCTGCCTCTATTGGGCTGTTACTATTCTTTCCTCCTTCCTTATGTTATTGTAGTAAATTACTTAGTATGAATTTGAGATGTCAAGCCACCCTTGCATTACTGGAATAAGAGTCTCTTGTTCAAAATGTGTTATCTTGTTAATGTATCTCTTTCCGTTTTGTTAATCTTCCGTTTTGTTAATCTTCTGTCAAGATTTTTACAGCAGTGTTTATGAGAGGGACTGGTCTTTACTTTCCCTTGCTGATAATGTGCTTATCAAGTTTTTGTTTTGTTTTGTTTTAGTTTAGTTTAGTTTATTTATTTTGAGAGAAAGAATGTTAGTAGGGTGAGATAAAGAGAGAGGGAGAGAATATGAGGCGCCTCTCATGGTTTTAAATCAATTATGTTGGTCTCATAAAAGTTGTTGCAAAGAAGTGTTCTCTTTTTCTCTTCTCTGGGAGAGTTTAGGTATGGTTAGTGTTATTTCTTACTTAAAAGGTTGTAAGACTTCATCAGTAAAGCCACCTGGGTCTTAAGTTTTCTTTGGGGGAAGGTTTTCAATAATTGATTCAGGGGTGCAGGGCTGGCTCAGTTGGTTGAGCTTCTGACTCTTGATTTCAGCTCAGGTCATGACCTCATGTTTCATGGGTTCGAGCCCTGCATCAGGCTCTGCACTGACAGATTAGAGCCTGCTTGGGAGCCTCCCAGTACAAGCTTTGATCTCATGAATTCTGAGATCATGACTTCAGGCAAAACCAAGAGTCAGAGACTTAACCAGCTTAGCCACCCAGGCACCCCAAAGCCTCTCTTGTTTCTTAATATATATTTCTAAGGATTCCCTTCTGTATGCTGCTTTTGTTGTATCTCATATGTTTTTATTTGTAGTGTTGTCTTAATAATTCATTCAGGGGCGCCTGAGTGGCTTAGTCGGTTAAGCGTCTGACTTTTGCTTAGGTCATGATCTCGCAGTTCATGGGTTCGAGCCCCGCGTCGGGCTCTGTGCTGACTGCCAGCTCAGAGCCTGGAGCCTGTTTCAGCCTGTGACTCCCTCTCTCTCTGACCCTCCCCTGCTCACGCTGTCTCTCTCTCTCTCTCCTAAAAATAAATAAAACATTAAAAGGAAAATTTAAAAAAATAATAATAATTCATTCAAAGTACTGTAAATTTGGGATTTCAAATTCTTCTCTTACCAGTGAATTAGAGTACATTTTAAAGTTTCCAGATAGTTGAGGATGTTCTAGACATCTTTTTTGATTTCTTTCTTAATTCTACCGGGGTCAGAGAACATATTCTGAATTATTTTCATCATGAAGGTTGTTAAGGCTTGCTTTTTGTTCAACTCATGACTAATTTTGGCAAAAGGGTTAAGACTGACTGGCTTCACGGTTAGCCTCTGCTGTTTTCAAGCTTTGTAGTCCTTGTTAAATAATATAACGTTTCAGTGTTTTGATTTTATCATAATAAAACACATATACTAATATTACTGTATCAGTTTGCTGGGGCTACCATAACAAACTAACTTACTAGATGGATTAAACAACAGAAGTTTAATTTCTCATGGTTCTGGAGGCTGAAAGTCCAAGATCAAGATGGCAGCAGAGTTGGGTTTCTCTGAGGCCTCTCACCTTGGCTTGAAGATGGCTGCCCTCTTGTTGCCTCCTCACATAGTCATCTCTGTGCACATGTGCCTACCTTGTCTCTTCCCCTCTTACAAGAACACTAGTCATATTGGATTAAGCCCTCACCATAATGCCCTCATTGTAACTTAATCACCTCTTTAAAGACCCATTTAGTGCAAATCAATCACATTCTGAAGTGTTAAGAGTTAAGACTTCAGTCTATGAATTTGAGGAGTGAGGGGACATAATTCAGTCCATAACTGATTTTGACAATTATGTGAAGTAATATGTACCACACAGTTATGTTAATTGCCTGGTTCATGATAAGCTTTCAAAAATATAAACAATTTTTATTTATGTTTACATATATTTGAGTTTATACACATGATCTCATCTAAATTTTTTATTATCGTAGTCACACATATTGGTATGACATTTATCTTTGTTCTTAGCTTTGTTATCATATATTACATTGCCATCTATGTTTCTTAAATTATCATTTTCTCTTTTACTATCTGGCTCCACTTTGATTGCTTTGTGCATATGGATTTCCATTCTCATAATTTACAAGACTGATAATAGGTTTTCTTTATTTTTTAAATTTATAACAACAAACATGAATGACAACATTATGAATTAAAATTTAAATTTCTAAGACTGTCAAACTGTCATATGTCTGTGCTTTTAAGTGCAGGAGCTACTAGCCACATGTTGGATATCAAGCACTTGAACTATGGCTAGTTTAACTGAGAAACTGAATTTTTTAATATTCATTTTAATTAATATAAATTCAAATATTCACATGTGGCTTGTGGCTGCCTTATTGGACACTAGATATCTGTGGTAATTCAGTTCTTTATTTCATTAAACAGGATTCCCTAACTCCCCGTATGAGCACACTTCCATTCTTCACATCTTCATTAGTTTTTCCCTCTCTCCTCCTCGTTGCAGTTAGTGTTCTTTCCCATATAATCTACTTCTCTCATCATGAATATGTGAGAAGATTGCCTTTCCTGTTAACTTTGCGTTTAGGAGAGTTCCAGTGATGAATTCTAGCCAATGTGTTGTGAGCAGAAATGGCATTACTGATGTGGGACCCTTTTCGTCTGTCCTAAGTCTGGTAATGTTTCAGAATGTGGTTTTCTGTCCGTTTGTATAGAAGTAAAGATGATGTAGAATAGAATCACAATGTACCCATGATGGGCATTTCACATGAATGTGACATAAACCTTTATCACATTAAATGATTGGGATTTGGGAACTGTTGCCACCCAGTGTTGCCTTCCTTGATGGATATGCTCCATTACTTTCTTTCTTTCTTTCTTTCTTTTTTTTTTTTTTTACATTTTCACTCAGCTTTAATTATAATCAAGCATTTTTTTTCTAAAACAGTTTATTGTCAAGTTTGTTTCCATATAACACCCAGTGCTCATCCCCACAAGTGCCCTCCCCCATGCCCATAACCCCCCTTTTCCTCCCCCCCATCACCCCTCAGTTTGTTCTCAGTATTCAAGAGTCTCTTAGGGTTTGCCTTCCTCCCTCTCCCCAACTATTTTTCCCCTTCACCTCCTCCATGGTCCTCATTAAATTCCTCCTAATTCACCTACACGTACAAACATATGGTAGCTGTCCTTCTCTGCCTAACTTATTTCACTCAGCATAACACCCTCAAGTTCCATCCATCTTGCTATACATGGCCAGATTTCATTCTTTCTCATTGCCATAATCATGCATTTTAAACTCAAACAGGTGACCAAAGGTGAAACGTTCACAATAAGCTAAGTTCAAGTCTGGTTAACCGAAAACAAAGACTTCTCCATTAAAAATATTTAGTTTCCTGTGCATTCCTGTATTTAAAATAGAAACAGATCTTCAAAGTAATCTGCTTAACAGGTTATGAGTCTCTAGGGTAGTATGACATAAATAAAAGGTAATGGCTTAAATCTTATAAATACATTAATCTAAATTTGATGCTGCTTCACAATCTGTTTACAAAAATAAAAATATATATATTGTCTTGATTTTTAGACTTTCTTCCCTACAATGAAGAGCTTTTCCCTATCAATTTTTCATACAAGTAAATCTGTTGACGTTAGTCAGAAATGGGTTACATTAGGAAGGATACAGCAAAATGGCCTCTTTCATTGGAAAGATAGCGACCCCTCATTTAAAAATGACGTTGCTAGTCAGTGGCATTTATAGATTTGTTAGTATTCACCAAGACCCAGGCTTCTGGGTAAGATGGTCAGGTTCCAACCAAGTAATTTCCCAGCAAATATTCCCTCACACATTTTGTAATTTCCTTATGTATCTGAAAATCTCCAAGTCACAGCTTTGTGACATCACTGAGAGCCATTGTTCCTAGAACCACACGATGCCTCCCAAATCCAGACATAAGAAATAAAAGCCATTAATTTCTTTATCAGCATAAAATCTGTTGATGTTTCTAAAAGAAATCAACCCATTTGCAAGCCTGTCAGTTTTCACTTCTTTTTCCATATGTTTGTTAGCTATATTATTTACAGGTAACAATAATGTTTTTAAAAGGTGTGTTCTCTTCTAAACTATAATCTCCAAAACTTTTATTCTTAGTCTTCCAACCAAATGATTTCATTTTGCTTCAGTTTCTACATTTATCTTTTAGTTAATAGAGACATGAATGACTCTCAGAAAGCATTAAGAATGACTTCATTCTTATTTACTAAGTGGTGGTACAATAATAGAAAGTAGTAAGAATAAAACATTAAAAATAGAGAAGCCATAGAGACAAATTGTGGCAGTATTCACCTACTGATCTTCATGGGAGACAATACCCTACTAATTTTTTCAAGAAACCTTCATAGAAATATATTTCTTGATTTTTTGAATGTGGTACTTACACATAAAAGACAGTTTGGCGGTATATGAAATTATTGGGTTATCCCTTCTCTTTTTGTTTTTCAAAGACTTAAAGATATTTCTCCAAGTCATCTTGATTTGAATGGGTCTGAAACTCCTGCTTGATTTTTTTTTTTTTTTTCTGCCCTGACAGATAACCTGTGTTTCCCAAACATCCAAAAAATTCTTTCTTCATTTTTGAAGTCTGGTATTTGGGTGTTGATGGTTCTATGATGATTTCCTAAGGCATAATAAATCCTTTCAATCCATAAATTCAACCAGTCTTTTATTTATGGAAACTTTTATTGATGTATATTTTGATTTGTAAAATTTTGTTCTATTAATCTACTTACCCACTTAGGAGTCTCCGATTACACATGTATTGGATCATCCATATCCATCACTTATCTAATAATTTTGAACTCCTAATCTGAATTTTTTGTTCACATTTCTCATTCTATCCGTTATGAATCTCATTGTATTTTAGTTAGTTTCAGAGTTATTATTCCAGTAAGGACTACAGTTTATGTTACTCTCTGCTTCTTTCTTCAGTTCTGCCAGCTTCTGTTTTATCTCTTGTTTTTCAATAATTTCTGAAAATTCCTAATTATTTCATTAAGTTCCTGAAGTTTATAATGATGCAATTCGCTGTGATTTTAATCTGAGAAAGTTTTAGTTATATCCCTAACTCTAATGTCCAATAGTATCTATCACATCATCCTTTGTAATATTCACTGCTAGCTCAGACTTCCTTGTGTTTGTGTTTTGTTTATCTACTCAATACCTACCTTCCAAATATAATTAAAGATTATTGCAGATAGAAACTTTTCCTGTCTTTCACATTTAGCACTTTATCCTAAAAGCTTAATTTAGGTTAAGACATACTACACAATGAATGAATGGGTAACTTCTTAGTAAATTTTTTTATGTTGAGGCTCATTTTAATGGATATGAGTCATAATACCTCTCAAACTACTGTCAGAGACTTGAGGGATATCAAATAATCAAAAAAACTGGAGATTGTTAGTTGTCTATTTTTAAAGCTAGATACTTTGCAAACAATACAAAAGTTTCATTCACGGTCAAAGCATTCTATCAAGAACAAATAATAACATTTTTGTGGAATCCTAGCTAACATAAAGTTTGATATGGCAGTTCTGGATGCAACAGTTTTCCTCACAAGGTCCCACCTACAAGTCAAAATTTTAAAGCCTGGTGGATTTCTCTTACCTACCCAAAGTTGACAAAACCTAACAACAACTCTCTTCATTTCATGAAAAATGGAATTCAATAACAGATATTTCTATCTTTCCATACTTCACTCTTTCTCATCATAGAAATGTGAACATATTTGCTTAAGTAATATTGTGATAAGTTCTCTTCTATTAAAAAAATAGTGAGTTTGTCTAATAGAATAGTAATCATTTACTGGTAACCCAAATTAGAATACTTAGGCTGTTTGCTGTGGGCAAACAGTTCATTAGTAAATAGTAGCATGAAATTTAAGCATACTAATGAATTAAAACTTGTAAATGGCCTTTTTACTATCTTAGAAGCTTCTAGAAATTTTTCCTCAAATTTCATCCAGATGAATATTTATTTTATATATTTATTGCCATCATTTAACATTACTGATTTTTAATTATTAGTAAATATGTTTCTTTTTATGTAAGCTAAAAACTTATTAATTCAAGCATGAAATCAGTTACTTTACGGGTACCTGGGGGGCTCATTTGGGTAAGCATCCAACTTTGGCTCAGGTCGTGATCTCACAGTCTGTGAGTTTGAGCCCTGCATCAGGGTCTGTGCCAGCAGTTTAGAACCTGGAGCCTGCTCCAGATTTTGTGTCTCCCTACCTCTCTGCCCCTCCCCTGCTCACATTCTGTCTCTGTCTTAAAAATAAAATAAAAAGATAAAAATAATTTAAAGAAAAAATCAGTTACTTTAAAAAAAACTCCTGTTAGAATATATTTGGAAATTATATATCCAAAAGGGGTTAGTATCCAAATTATATTTTTAAAAAAACACACAGCTCAACACCAAAAAAATACCAATAATACATTTTTAAAATGTTCAGGAGACATGAACAGACACTTCTCCAGAAAAAAAAAAAGCGATGCAGATGACCAACAGACACATGAAAAAGTGATCAGTATCACTAATCATCCGGGAAATGCAAAGCAAAACCACAACAAGATACTACCTCACACTTGTCAGATGGCTAAAGTAAAAAACACAAGGTCTGTACTACCCAAAGCAATCTACACATTTAATGCAATCCCTATCAAAATACCACCAGCATTTTTCACAGAGTGAGGGCAAATAATCCTCAGATTTGTATGAAACCACAAAAGACCCCAGATAGCCAAAGCAATCCTGAAAAAGAAAAATAAAACTGGAAGCATCATGATTTCAGACTTCAAGCTACTTTACAAAGCTGCAGTCATCAAGCCAGTAGGGTACTAGCACAAAAACAGACACATAGATCAATGGAATGGAATAAAAAATCCAGAAATGGACCCACAACTATATGATCAAGTCATCTTCAACACAGCAGGAAAGAATATCCAGTGGACAAAAGACAGGCTCTTCAGCAAATGGTGTTCGAAAAATTGGACCGTGACACTCAGAAGAATAAAACTGGGCCACTTTCTTATTCCATATACAAAAATAAATTCAAAAATGGATGCAAGACCTAAATATAAGGCAGGAAATTATCAAATTTTAGAGGAGAACACAAAAAGCAGCCTGTTGACCTCAACCAGAGCAACTTCTTACTAGACACATCACTGAAGGCAAGGGAAACGAAAGCAACCATGAACTGTTGGGACCTCATCAAGATCAAAAGCTTCTGCACCATGAAGGAAACAATCAACAAAACTGAAAGGCAGCCTACAGAATGGGAGAAGACATTTGCAAACAAGATATCTAATAAAGGGTTAGTATCCAAAATCTGTGCAGAAGTTATCAAAGTCAACAAAAACAAATGAACAAAAAATAACAATCCAGTGAATAAATGGACTGAAGACACGAATAGACACTTTTCCAAAGAAGACATCCACATGGTTAACAGACACCAGAAAAGATGCTCAACATCACTCATCTTCAGGGAAATACAATTGAAAACCATGATAAATACCACCTCACTTCTGTCAGAATGGCTAAAATTAACAATACAAGAAACAACAGGTGTTGCCAAAGACACGGACACTGTTGATGGGAATGCAGTCACTCTGCAGAAGAGTATGGAGGTTCGTTAAGAAACTAAAAATAGAACTACCCTATGATCCATCAATTGCACTATTAGTTATTTATCCAGAGGATACAAAAATACAGATTTGATGGGGTACATGCATCACAATGTTTATAGCAGTAGCATCAACAATGGTCAAAAGTATGGAGAGAGCTCATATGCCATTGACTGATAAATGAATAAAGATGTGGTGCATATATATACATATATGTATATATACATATATAACTCAGCAATAAAAAAATGAAATCTTGTTATTTGCAGTGGCGTGGATGGAACTAGAATGCATTATGCTAAGCTAAATCAATCAGAGAAAGACAAATACCATATGAATTCACTCATATGTGAAATTTAAGAAACAAACCAGATAAACATACAGGAATGGGAAGAAAAAAAGAGAAGAGGAGGAATGCTAGAGAGCAAATTGAGTGTTAATGGAGGAAGATGGATGAGGGATGGGCTAGATGGGTGATAAGTCCTAAGGAGGGCACTTGTGATGAGCACTGGGTATTGTATGTAAGTGATGAATCACTGAATTCTACTCCCGAAACCAATATTGCACTGAAATGTTAACTAACTAAAATTTAAATTTTAAAAAAGGTAAAGGAAAAAAAAAACACAACAGAAGAAACAATGAGTGTTGGCAAGAATGTGGAGAAAAAGAAACCCTCAGACACTGTTGCTGGAAGCGCTAACTGGTATAGCCTCTGTAGAAAACAGGATGGAAATTCCTCAAAAAATTAAGAAAAGAAATACCATGTGATCAGTAACTGAAACTAATATAATGCTGTATGTTAATTATACTGGAATTTAAAGAAAAATAGTTGTTTGAAAAATTTTTGGTAAACATTTGTCAGTCCTATAAATTTTATGTGTTTTTATTTTAAGTATAGAACAACATATGGATCTGCTTTTTGCCATAACTTGAGGACAGTATCAAGAGGCACAGTCATGACCTCTGTACCATAGGTTTATCTATCTACTTCTCGCAGTGCCAAAATCTTCTTCTTCCCTCGTTCCACTGAGCTGCTTACTAATCTCCTTCACCCCTGTTAATTGTTTTATATACTGCTTAGTATATGCTAACTCTCCTGCATTGAAAAGATGTAAGAATATTCAAGGCAGTTTTAAAGATGTGCTTACTGCTTTATTTTATGCCATTATTTTTCTAAATAATGTAGGTTGTAAAAAAATTATTCATTTTTAGAGGCATCTGGGTGGCTCAGTTGGTTAGGTATCCGATTTCAGCTTGGGTCATGATCTCATGTTTCATGAGTTAAAGCCCCAGGTCTGGCTCTGTGCTCACAGCTCAGAACCTGGAGCCTCTTTCAGATTCTATGCCTCCCTCTCTCTCTCTGCCCCTCCCCCAGTAGTGCTCTGCCTCTCCCTGTGTCTTAAAAATAAATAAAAATATTAAACATTTATAAGAAATAAACATTAAAATATTAAAAACACTCATTTCTAAGTATCTGCATTTAAAGACATATTTAATGTTTGTAGGTGTATACTAGCCAAAATTTTTTAAATGACTGTTGTGTTAATATTAGCAGATGTTATTAAGGCACTTGCTTGACTCAGATTTGTCTGTATTTGTCCCCTTCTAGGAACTAAGTACTACTTTTCTCTATAAGGAATTGTGCATATGATTTTAGCAAAGTGTCTAAAGTGCCTGGTTTCTAAGGGCTTACTCATGCTTAGTCTCTCTGTTTGGGTTGTCATTGTCTCCTAAATGTCTGGGTCAGTCTACTGGGAAGGGCATGTGAGCCTATTTCTTGAGTACCTCTTCACATTTTGTCTCTTATGCTTTTTTACATGGGCACCATCTAAAATACTACATTTTAGGGGCACCTGGGTGGCTCAGTCGGTTAAGTGTCCAACTTCAGCTCAGGTCGTAATCTCACGGTTTGTAGGTTTGAGCCCCGTGTTGGGTTCTGTGCTAACAGCTCAGAGCCTAGAGCCTGTCTTCAGATTCTGTGTCTCCCTCTCTCTCTCTCTGACCATCGCCTGCTCATGCTGCTCTCTCTCTCTCTTAAAAATAAACAAACAAACAAATATATAAATAAAATACTTCATTTTATAAATTCCAGGCCTCACTTCTTATCTTTGAAGTACTTTAAATAAAGCCTTGAAATAAATTAAGCACACCTGTACTGACCCCAAAGATAATGTTGTGACCAGAGGTCAATGATGAAACTAATTTTTTTTTTTAGTTAAAAAAGAAGAAGAAAAGGAATCGCATACATACCCTTTTCCCCTTGAGACTTTCTTAAGAACTTGTTCCAAACTGATTAGCCCTCTGTGGAGATGAATTAGGCAGTCTTCTTTAACTGATGTTCAGCCATAGTTATATATTAATTTTAAATTTCTTGAGGGGAGAGGTATGTTTCCTAAATCATTAATAACCACAATTTGAGTTTCATTCCTAAAGCTATACAACTTGTACTTCCCTAGTCCTATCATTGTAAGCACCTAAGAGACCAAAGGTTTTTAAAAGTTGCTTTCTTCTCATGTCCTAAATATAACTGGTCTACCCCTCCCCTCATGTTAGTAGGGATACACAGAAGATTTTAGCTTTCATCGTTTGCTTTGCATTCCACTAGTCAGTTTGTTTTAAAAATATCTTTTTTGTCTTTTGTAACCTTCTCATGCATCTACTCAGTTGAGTCAAATGTCAGAGAATAATTAGACAAAATGATAGCTTAAATCTACAAGCTAAGCACATCTATTCTGATAAGGCTACATATTACAAGGTTACATTTTGCATGGGCATTAGCAGAACCCTAGTGCCTTCTAGTGTTCACCTTCATTTAATAACACGGATAGTTGTTGCTGCTTCCAGAAATGCGTTATTCACTCTTTTCTTCTTTTAAGTTGCCCAGATGCCTAGTTAATATTGTTAGCTCTCCTCTTCCTCTGCACCCACTGATAGCTTCCTACTACATGTGTTTTTCACTTTCCTCTAGAGTGCTTTCCTTGATGTGCTTGGCTCCTGCCTGGGGCAGGTCAGAGTGCTGGAAGTTGATGCCCCAAAAGCAGCCCTCAGCTAATGAGAAAGGCAGTTGGATAATAAACGGTGGCTGCCTCATCCTTCACATGTTACAGTTTTGTGGAATGATCCCTTCACTCCAAGGTTCCTGGTGATTGGTCTTCAGTTTCCCACAGTGCTCACCTCACCTCATCTTACTCACATTGTTTCCCTTCCATTTCCTGGTCCTTTACCATCTCGGGCAGTCCTGCTCAGATTAGTTCCCCAACAAACCACTTGTGCTCAAATCCTTATCTCAGGGTCTGTTTGGGGGGAAACTCATTTTAAGTCCCCGGTTTTTGTGTGGGTTACTTTTTTCCAGTTTTGCTGAGAAATAGTGGGCATACATCACTGTATAAGTTTAAGTCACACAGCATGATGGCTTGATTTACAAATACTGTGAAATGGTTATCACAGTAGGTTCAGCTAACATCCATCTTCTCATAGAAATACAATAAAAAGAAAGGAAAAGAAAGGAAAATATATTTTTCTTGTGATGAGAACTCTTATGATTTACTCTCTTAACATCTCCTGTATATCACATAGCAACACTGTCTATAAGTCATCATGTTGTTCATTGTAGTTAATTAGTTACTTTTGAGAATACTTAGTACATTTCAGTCAAGATCTGCCAAATTAAAAACAAATGCTCATTTTAGAATGATAGTGTTGGGTTTGAGACAGATATATGTTTTCCTTTGGCCAAATTGATTTCTTTTAAGTACTCTGTTGCGTGAGTTCTCATGCTGTGGAATATAAATTAACCATAGTGTATTTGGGGCTCCAGGTGTTAGGATGATTATACTTGGGATCCCTGCATATTCATGCCTCTGGGTTCTTTTGGACAAAATAAATGATGAATTTGATTTGACCTCTCTGCTAATGGAAGCCCCCAAAACACAATAGTCACAACACACACATAGACAATTGAAAACGAATGCATGGATCAATACTTAATAGCATTTATGGCTGAAGACTATTGAAGACTATTTTCTACTTCTGAAAACTCTGACACGCTGTGTAATCTTGTAATGTGAGGAAGCAAATGGTGTTTCTAATTCCTAATTCCTACAGTGCAAGCACTGACCTGTGGACAAACCAGAATTTAACTGGTCCTCCAAAAAGTAGCAAAGGGCACAATTTAGATATACAGGAAATGAGCTTATGTCACTTACCTCATGTTGCTTAACAGCCCCCTTTTCCATTTGGTAGCAAACACTTAACAATTGCCAAAAAAAAAAAAAAAAAAGCCCATTCAAGATTACTCAGGGTTTTCTTTCAATTTTGTTTTTTAATGTGAAAGACTTTCTTTTCGGAGGAGGGTACTTAGTCTTTCAAGGCATCCTTACCAGCATCTTGCCCCTTCTCCCTCAGAGGCTTCTTGACACAAGGTAAAGTTCAGGTAACACTGTGATGCTGTGCGGGGAACACACTAGACCTCATGCTGGTTCTCACCAACTTCAGATTGGGGGTAGCAGTTTAGTTTGTGTTGGAATGGTTACACCTCTGAGACTGTACATCTTCCATTTGCCCTCCAGCACTTTTCATTTCTTCTCCCCTCAAACCATTGAAAGGCAAGTTGCTGCTTTTTTTTTAATGTTTGTTTATTTATTTTGAGAGAGAGCGTGAGAAGGGGAGAGGCAGAGAGAGAGGAGAGGGAGAATCTCAAGCAGGCCCCATGCTGTCAGCACAGAGCCCAACGTGGGGCTTGAACTCATGAACTATGAGATCATGACCTGAGCCAAAACCGAGAGTCTGATACTTAATTGACTGAGCCACTTAGGCACCTCTGGAAAGCAAGCTGCTTCTTAATTCTTAAGAATTAACTCCCCCAATTTGCCTCCATTCTCAGCCCCGGTCCACGAAGAAAGTCCTTTAGGTCCAAATCTCTTACATGCACATAGAGCAAGGGTGTGAGAGCCACCTCCGTATAAACCTGTCACAGACTGGTGGTGCCTGAGTGGCTCAGTCAGTTAAGCATCTGACTCAGGTCATGATTTCATGATTTGTGAGTTTGAGCCCTGCATCAGGGCAAAGCCTGCTTTGGATTCTCTCTTGGTCCCTCTCTCTCCCCCTCCCCTGCTCTTTCTCTATCTCTCTCTGAAAAATAAATAAATTAAAAAGTTTTTTTAAATTAGAAAAAAAAAGTCACATACTATGTCTGCTCTCCTGTGGCCATTCCAATGGCTGCAAGATACCTGTGAGGCCTTTATAGCCAAAGTGGGAAAGAAGTTTTGGTCCCACTACTTTTTACTTCCTGCTATCTCATTCTCTCTCCTTCTATCTTTGGTCCAGGGTGGTAGGAGTATCTGACTTCATCTTGGGAATCCAAGCAGAGTTACCCTAATTTCATCTCCTACAGAGCTCTCAAAGTCCTGTCTGCAGTAGGATGGCTTCTTGTTCCTGTGTGTCAGAGCCTTCTGTGGCAGCCTTCCTTCTCTGTGCCCTGAGGCTGATAGTAAAAACCCAAGATGTGACTCTCTTATTTAGCTTTCTCAGTGTAAAAAGATTTTGAAATTTAGAAAACATATTACCCCCAGAAAAGCTTGGTTCACAAGACTTATCATCTAGCTATAAACTCAGGAATGATTTAGTTTTGAAGCACAGAGTTGAATAATGACTTATTTGTTCTAGGAAATATCTGAAGTAATGAGTATTACTCATATAATGGGTGGGGAGTCATAGAGAAGTGGATTTATGGTAAATAAAAAAGTACATTGGTTTAATATTTTCAAAAGTATTATCCTTTTAAAATGTTACTTTAACAGTGTGTCTTAAAATAGACTTTTATTCACATATCCACTGATGAATAGAATAACCCAAGTAAAGCAGAGGATGTGAGGCTAAAGATCCTTAACTTTACAGGGTTATACCACATATAAATTTTCTGAGTAAGAGATGCAAAATTATATTCCTTTCTGCCTGTCTTAGCTTTATTACTGCTGAGAGGATAATAGACAAATTCACTGAAGTTTGATCTTGAAAAATTAAAAGAACATCATCTTTTATGAGCACTATCTTCACCCACAATTCCAATGGTAGCTCTCTAATTTTAGTCAAAACAAGATGTGTAACCAAAACACAAGAGGGAAACACATTCTAAAATGCCATCCTCTGTTAATACGTGTGTCTGCACCAGTACTTTCATGTTCATCTACCCCCAAAACGGGTGCTGTTTATCCCAGATTTGCACATACTCATGCACTCCACTGTTCCTTTCAGCCTGACTCACTGCTTCTGGAATGAGAAATGAGGAACTCAGAATTGGTCTGCCTCACAGTTGCTGTGTGGATGGAGTCAGGTAATTTTTGTGAAGGGTTATGACCTGCAGTCTGGTGAGACAAACATTTGACAGGGAGCTCACATTTTTTGAGCACCTCCTATCTGCTAAATGCTTTCAGAGAGGAGATGGAAAAATTTAGTGTATCTTTAAAGACCAACTATCCTTTTTTACTGAAGAGGCTGAAAATTAAAATGAAATGGAAGGAGAGAGGTATCATTCATTATTTGAGGATCTATTCCACAGGTGCTATGCATACCTTATATTATTTAATCCTCACAGCAATCCCACAACAGTCTCATTTTCAGATGAGCCCTCTGAGACACACAAGAATTAGTAGACTTCTCAGGACCCCATTGGTGGTAACTGGCTTAGACTGGGGCTTGAATCCACATCCATTTGGTTCTAAATCTCTGACCTTTTACAGTGCACCAAAATGAATGTCAACATGCATTTGCATTTTCTCATTCTGGCTGTGTTGGGATTTTTTTTTTTTTTCCCTAACAGGTCAGTTAATCAACATGATTCCATAGTTCAAAGAGGAATCAAGATGGTTTGTTGACATTTAGAACATGTAGAGACTACCTGAGAATAGGAACTTAATGTCCCGGAATCAAGTCCTGGAGAATCACAGTATTAACTAACTGGGGAATCTTAGAAGCTTAACACAAGTGTAGGAATTTACTTTTTTTTTTTCCTCTGGATCATTATGGCACATTTGACAACCTTCGATATTTTACATAGTACATCATCTATTTTGTGCCTACTAATTAGCCACACTCAGAGCTTATTATGCCTGGACCATTGCCCAGCACAAACCCAGTTTTTTGTTTTTTTTTTTTTTTATGGATTGGCAATGCAGAAACTATCGATATGTCTTCAGTGTACTAACAGAGATGAGTATTTCTACATCTCAGTATTATTTTCAGTTTCAGCATCTAAATATGATTTATAATCCACTAATCCAATAAGCAATGAATAAACCATTAATTCATAAATGGTACATTTTCTGGTTAGATCAGAGAGATGCCACAGGCCCAGGGAAGTGAGTAGGATTTGAGTCTTATCCATAACTCTTTTATTTAGAGCTGATTTAAAGTTTTTTAGGGCTGAACCTGGGTGGCTCAGTTGGTTGAGTATCTGACTTCAGCTCAGGTCATGATCTTGCGGTTCGTGGGTTCAACCCGTGCACTGGGCTCTGTGCTGACAGCTTGGAGCCTGGAGCCTGGCTCCCTCTCTATCTGCCCCTCACCTGCTCGTGCTGTCTCTCTGTCTCTCTCAAAAGTGAATAAACAAAAAAAAAAAAAGTTTAATAAGTAAAGTTTATCTAGGGCTAATTTGGAAACTTAAGGGAGCTTAAGAATTTTTTTTTTTCTATTCAACATTTCGATTAGAAATGATGTATTGAGGCTTCATGTCAGAAGATGATGGGAGCAGAAAGTAGGTAGAGAAAGAAAATTAGGAGAGTAGTAGGAGAAGAAATACACTCTCATAGGCAATCCTCCCTCAGACTAAGGAAAAACACTTTATATGACAGCTACATCAGACATCCTTCTACCTACCCTGCCCTAAGAAAAACTGAAAAAGGAGAGAAAAATCCATATATATATATATATATGTATATATATATATATATATATATATATATATATGGATATATATTATATATATATGTCTATATATATAATGCCGTCAACTTTTCTATGCCATTCAGAAAGTGTTTCAGAGTAGTTGATTACAGCCTTACATTGATAATTTTCCCCTAGGCTCCTCACTTTAGCCGACCCCAAAAGGTAGGATGTTTCTCTGTGTACATTTCTAGATCTGGGCTGGCATCTGGTAGAGGAGAATTACACTTCAGGTTTATAACTTTTGCAGCTTTTCTGGAAATTAACTTAGCTTTATTTACACCTGCCTTCAAAAAATAAACATTCAAGCAGCCCTGATGGCAATAAACCAGATGGAATCAATAATTTACATATCTCCAGAGGAGTCTGGCAAGAAGCAAAAGCAAAAGAAATGATTGACTATTTTACAGAAATTACTTTATTTTAACAGATTTGAGATATTCATACTTTGATTGAATTTAATTGATTCTCTATTTGCCTTCAGTTGCATACTACTGAGAATGAGTACAGTGCTGTTTTTGAAAAAAGAAAGAGAAATGAGGTGGTGGGAGTGAGAGAAAAATGAAAAGAAAATAAGGGGGCCACCTGGCTGTCTCAGTGGGTGGGGAGTGTGACTTTTAATTCTCAGGGTCATGAATATGAGCCCCATATTGTGTGTAGAGATTGCTTAAAAAAACAAACAAACAAACAAAAAAACCAGGGGCACCTGGGTGTCTCAGCTGGTTAAGCATCTCACTCTTGATTTCAAAAAAAAATTTTTTTTAATGTTTTTATTTATTTTTAAGAGAGAGAGAGAGAGAGAGAGAGAGACAGCGACACCGTGAGCAGGGGAGGGTCAGAGAGAGAGGGAGTCACAGACTGAAACAGGCTCCAGGCTCTGAGCTGGCAGTCAGCACAGAGCCCGACGCGGGGCCCGAACCCACGTACCGCGAGATCATGACCTAAGCGAAAGTCGGACGCTTAACCGACTAAGCCACCCAGGCGCCCCACTCACTCTTGATTTCAGCTCGGGTCATGATCTCATGGTTTGGTTCATGGGATGTAGCCCCACATGGAGCTTTGTGCTGACAGCACAGAGCCTACTTGGGATTCTTTCTCCCTTTCTCCCCCTGCCCCCCAAAGGCATACCTGCTCCGTCTATCTTTCTCTCAAAATAAATAAGTAAACTTTAAAAGAAGGAAAGAAGAATCACAAAGAAAAACTTAATAGAGTAAAGGGAATTCACTCATGCTGAGTCTTTTCCTTGCCAGAAAATTTTCCAATCCCTACGACTTAGCTTCTTTGATCTATTTACCACAAACACCCGGGGAAAATAAGTTTCCCACCCTGTATGCAAATACGGCCATTTAACTTCTTCATGTTCTCTACATAATGGATTTTATTCACAAACATGCCTACAACTGAGCTATTTAGAAAGGTAGTTACAGATATGTTATCAGTGTTGGTAAACTATCTCCTGCTTTGCGGAAAGTACAGATCCTCATCCTCCTTCAGCGAACTCACTGTTTCCTTTCTTTCTCTTTTCATTTCCTGTGCTTTATCAGCTTCACTCCCAAACCCTGAAATGATGTTTCCCCAATCATAAAGTCATTGTTATCAGCAGGAGGAGGAACCGTGTCTCCATCTGCCACTCTATTTTTCATATTGAATTTCTTTGTGTTTCTGCTGTTGTGCCTCCAGGCACAACTCATAGGGGATAGTTCTTCATATTCAGTTATCCTCTAAATTTAATCTCTAGACTTACAGTATATTTTACCAAGACCATTCTTGGTATTGTTACCAAGGCACCATTCTTTGTATTTAGTTATTTTATGGTATTTAAAGACTATTTCTTTTACACCTACCCTTAATAATAGTCATCACATCAGTAGAGAATATACTTGATAATAATCATAAGTTGAGTTTTTTTTCTTTTCCTGCCTGTGCAGTTTTCTTAAAGGGAAACAGCTTCAAGACTATGTAATAGCTTTAAAAACAAACAGTTGAATTTGCAAGAGCTTGGTTGTCACATCTGTGCTTCCCTTATCCCGGCTCCACTGATTCTTACTCTTTCCTTAACACAAACTCCAGCCATCTCTTCTTTAAGTTCACCATGTTTGATCAAGTTCACAGTTCCATTTCAGGATGGTGGGTCATGAAATAAACTGAGTTGCCACTGAGCGAATTAAGTCTCCAGAGCCATAAGTCCTTGGCCTTGATCACAATTCACTTGAGATATGTTTAGGTATCTCATAAAATAATAAGTCAGTAAATCCAAAAGAAGGCAGAAACAAACAAAAAAGAAACATAAGGGAAAGGGAACAAATTAAAAATAGGACACATAAAAATCAAATAGCAAGATAGTAGATTTAAGCCTACTTTGAGTTGCCCTTACATACCCACCTGAATGATTAACATTAAAAGGACCGACAATACAAAGTACTGTCAAAGATATGGGACAACTGAAACTCCCATATATTGCTAGTCATGGTGCAAAATGATACTTGAAGAAGGATCATTGGAGCCACTTAGAGAAGCTTGACAGTTTATTCAAATGTTGAACATATACTTACCATATGACTCAGCAATTCTATCCCTTGTTGTTTACCTAAGAAAAATTAAAACATTTTGACAGACTTGTACTCAGATGTTTTAGCAGCTTTATTAATAACAGACCCAAGCTTGAGATAATCCAAGTGCCATCAGATGGTGAATGGATAAACATACTTTGATATATTCATACATGATAATACTACTCAGTAACATAAAGAAACCAACAACTGATACATGCAGCAATGTGGATGGATCTTGAAAGTATCATGCTAAGTGAAAGAAACTTTAAGGGTACACATTATATGATTCCATTTGTATAAACGTTTAGAAAAGACTATAGTGAAAGAATGATTGATACTTGTTACTGGTTTGGATGATAGAAGTGGAGTGACCACAAAGGGGAACAAAGGAAGTTTTCAGAGTGATGGAAATATTCCATATCATGACTGTAATGGCACTTACCAGTGTATACATTTAACAAAATGGAGCACCTGGGTGGCTCAGTCGGTTAAGCGTCTAACTTCAGCTCAGGTCATGATCTCACGGTTCATGGGTTCGAGCCCCACGTCGGGCTCTGTGCTGACAGCTAGCTTGGAACCTGGGGTCTGCTTTGGATTCTGTATCTCCCTCTCTCTCTGACATTCCCCTGCTCATGCTGTCTCTCTCTCTCTCTCAAAAATAAATAAAACGTTTAAAAAAAGAACACAGTAGTTTAGTCAACATAGTATTCAGGCCTCTCAATAAATACTAAAATTTAGAATATATCACTCCTCATGGGATATATATTATAATAATGAGATAAAAATGAGAAACTATTTGCAAAGAATATATATGATAATGAGACACAAAATTAAATATGGTTCTATTTGTTTTGAAAAGATTTGGGGAAAAGTTTTGTTTTGAGATTTAAAAAAATTTAATGATTGACATACAAGAAGCTGTATATACTTAAGCTACATATACACCTTAAGGAGTTCAGACATAAGTGTACATCATGAAACAATCAATGCCATAAACATATTTCATTACCTCCAAAAGTTTCATTCCACCCTATTTATGTATTTGATTATGATAAAATACTTAACATAAGATATACCTTCTTCACAAATTTTTAAGTAAATGCAGAGGAGTTTGACATACATTTGTATAAAAAAGTGGTGAGCCCAGAAGGAAAAGAATTTGAGTCTCATGAAAAAGAGTGTCACTAGGCAAAAGTCAATCAAGGGAAACTTTTGAGGAGTCTAGCCTTGTTTTGAAGTCTATGTAAGTAATTTATCATGTAATTGCCTTTCTACATGTTTTTTGTTTTGTTTTTTCTTTTCAGTGGCAACTTCCTGGAAAAATTCTACAGTGGAAAACAGCTGAAGCTCACCATGCTGGGGCCCCAGGTAGGTTTGCCCAGAACTGGAACAACTCTTGTTGTTTGTTGTTTACTTGCCTGTCCATTCCTTACCACCCTGGAGGACTACTACTGCCCAGAATGGGACTGGAACAAGGCATCTTCTTCTTGGCCACTAGCAATTTTCTGTCTCCAGAGGCTTGAAGGGATGATTCAGTAATCTCCAGACTGCTACAAATGATGTATCTGTAGGAGAGTCGGAATCATTCTATCCCAATTTCAGGATAAACTTTATTTTTCACATTTGGAAGCTGCTCAGTTGTCATGGTGAATAAGTTATTAGAGTTTTTAAAGAGATTTTATTTTCTAGAGCCTTTTTAGTTTCACAGCAAAAATGAATGAAAGGTATAGTGATTTCCCATATGCTCCCTCTCCCCACACATGCACAGGGTTCCCCATTATCACCATTACCCACCAGAGTGGTACTTTTGTTACAATTGATGAACCTACATGACACATTATTACCCAGAGTCCATCATTTACACTGGAGTTCACTGTTGATATTGTACTTTCTGTGGGTTTGGACAAACTTATGATGACATGTGTCCACCATAATGTTATCATAAAAAGTATATTCACTGCCTTAAAACCCCTTTGCTCTACCTATTCATCCTTCCTACCCCATTAGTCCCTGGTAATCACTGATCTTTTTACCATTTCCATAGTTTTACCTTTTCCAGAATGTCATATAATTGGAATCATACAGAATTTTCACACTGGCTTCTTGCACTTAGTAATATTCATTTAAGGTTCCACCATGTCTTTTCATGGCTTGATAGCTCATTTCATTTCAGTGCTGAATAATATCCCATTGTCTGGATGTACTACAGTGGTTTTTTTATCCATTCAACCGAGACATCTTGATTGCCTTCAAAGTTTTGTCAGTTATTAATAAAGCTGCTATAAACATCCATGTGCAGGTTTTTGGGTGCAAATGAGGCTTCAGTTCCTTTAGGTAAATACCAAGGAGTGCAGTTGCTAGTTCATTTGGTAAGAGTGTTTAGTTTTGCAGGAAACCACCCAACTGTCCTCCAAAATGACTGTACAATTTTGTATTTTCACCAGCAATAAACAAGAGTTCCTAGATATGGTGTTTCAGTGTTCTAGAGTCCAGCCATTATAATAGGGGTGTAGTGGTCTCTCACTGTTGTTTTCCTTTGCATTTCCCAGATGATATATGAGACTGAGCTTCTTTCATATGCTTATTTGCTACCTGTATGTCTTCATTGATGAAGTTTCTATTAAGGTCCTTGGCCTCGTTTTTAACCAGCTTGTTCATTTTCTTATTGTTGAGTTTTAAAGTTTCTTTGTATACCTTATACAGATAGTTTTTGAATATGTGCATTAATTGTTGTCTCTCATGTATAATTCTCGCTCCTTGGTATTGTTGGAAATACTTTAGTAAAAAAAAACAGGGTAGGAATAAATCCCTAGATTTTTCTCTCTAATAGGAACTAAAAGACTTTGGGAAATTGGTAAAATGTGAAAAGAAAATTTTGTAAAACAGGGGCACCTGGGTGGCTCAGTCAGTTAAGCTTTCGACTCTTGATTTCAGCTCAGGTCATGATCTCACGGTTCCTGGGATAGAGCCCCATGTTGGGGCTCTGCACTGACAGCATGGAGCCTACTTGGGATTCTCTCCCCCTCTTTCTGCCTCTCTAAATAAATAAATAAGCGAACAAACAAACAAAGAAACTTTTTACAGATGAAAAGAAAATTTGGTAAAACATAAGATGACATGACTACATGCAGAATTCTTTTTAGAGACAGATTTTAGGCATCCTTAAACCCAAATCTCCAAATACTATAATGTGAACAACCTGTAGTAATCCTTTTGGCTACAGAAAGCAAACTCAGTACCCCTCAACCAAAGAGTCCCTGTATTTATGTTTTTTTTTTTTTAATTTTTTTATTTATTTCTAGGAGAGAGAGAGAGAGAGAGCGAGAGCGTGAGCAGGGGAGGGTCAGAGAGAGAGGGAGTCACAGACTGAAACAGGCTCCAGGCTCTGAGCTGGCAGTCATCACAGAGCCCGACGCGGGGCTCGAACCCACGAACCGCGAGATCATGACCTAAGCGAAAGTCGGACGCTTAACCGACTAAGCCACCCAGGCGCCCCCCTGTATTTATGTTTATATCTACCATCAGATTAGATCTTCAGTAAATATTATTGGAATAAATGTTTTACGTTATGCTGTAGTTATATATCAAAACCAAAACAAGCATTAAATTCTGTGAACTAGTGAGTGTTTAGAAAGAGAAATTAACTATAAAAACCCTAGAGGAAAAAGCAGGAAACAACCTCTGTGACCTCAACCACAGCAATTTCTCACTTGACACATCCCCAAAGGCAAGGGAATCAAGAGCAAAAGTGAACTATTGGGACCTCATCCAGATAAAAAGCTTCTGCATGGCAAAGGAAACAATGAAACTAATAGGCAACTGATGGAATTGGAAAAGATAGTTGCAAATGACATATCAGATAAAGGGCTACTATCCAAAATCTATAAAGAACTCACCAGACTCCACATTCAAAAAACAAATAATCCAGTGAAGAAATGGGCAGGACACAGGAACAGACACTTGTCCAAAGAGGACATCCAGATGGCCAACAGACACATGAAACAATGCTCAGTGTCCCTCGTCATCAGGGAAAAACAAATCAAAACCACACTGAGGTACCACCTCACACCAGTTAGAGTGGCTAAAATGAACAACTCAGGAGACTGTAGATGCTGGCCAGGATGTGGAGAAACTGACACCCTCCTACACTGTTGGTGGTAATGTAAACTGGTGCAGCCCCTCTGGAAAACAGTGTGGAAGTTCCTCAAAAAATTCACAATAGAACTGCCCTATGACTCAGCAATAACTCTGCTAGGAATTTACCCAAGGGATCCAGGTGCTGATGCACTGGGGCATATGTACCCCAATGTTCATAGCAGCACTCTCAACAATAGCCAAAACATGGTAAGAGCCTAAGTGTCCATCAACAGACGAGTGGATCAAGAAGATGTGGTTTATCTATACAATGGAATACTACATGGCAATGAGAAAGAATGAAATCTGGCCATGTGTAGCAACATAGATGGAACTTCAGGGTGTTATGCTGAGTGAAATAAGTCAGGCAGAGAAGGACAGATACCTATGTTTTCACGTATAGTTGGACTAGGAGGAACTTAACGAGTACCATGTGGGAGGTGAAGGGGAAAACTAGTTGGGGAGAGGGAGGGAGGCAAACCATGAGAGGCTCTTGAATGCTGAGAACAAACTGAGGGCCAATGGGGGTGGAGAGGGGAAGGGGGGTGATGGGCGTGGAGGAGGGCACTTGTGGGAATGAGCACTGGGTGTTATATGGATACCAACTTGACAATAAACTATTTTAAAAAAAAGAAAGAGAAATTAACTTTTAAAAAACTATTTCTAGGGGGCATCCGACTTCAGCTCAGGTCGTGATCTCACTGTTCATGGGTTCAAGCCCCATGTCAGGCTCTGTGCTGACAGCTAGCTCAGAGCCTAGAGCCTGCTTCACATTCTGTACCTCCCTCTCTCTGACCGTCCGCTGCTCACACTGTCTGTCTCTCTCAGAAATAAGTAAAAACATTAATTTTTTTAAAAAACATAAAAAACTATTTCTAAAAGGAAAGGACAAAGTTTTTTTTAAGTGGACACATCTAATAGGCATTACCTATCTATATTGCTAACTGTAAAACAGTGACTTTATCCGATCTTTTTAAAATTTGCGAGACAGACTTATAACTTCTCTGCAAAACAAAGACATCCATTTTTGTCAGTGTTTGGGAGTATATGTTGCTCATATAATTTAACCAAGGAGGTGACAGCAAATTCTAATGGAATGCATGATACTATGAGCCTTACGATAAGGATTTCACTCCCTACCCTTTTACTTTGCACACAAGATAGCACAGCACTGTGGTGACTGCCTCTGGGATTCTAAACAGGGAGGCTCGCTCCAGAAGGTCTCAGTCATTCACTACCAGTGTGCAACTTCATGAGTGTTCAGAGTAGGTGGAAAACAAGGGAGTTGTCCAATATACTGGAGGAAAACAATACCTCCTGGTTGACTACAGACTGAAGGTTCTAGAGCTCTTCTGTGCTCACTCTACGACCTCAGGCTGGCCGGATGTACTGTCCATTTCCTGGGTATTGTTTTAGGCTTTCAGAATAAAGACTGTACATCTTCTCAGTTACTTGAACAATCTACCTTCTAGTCCTATGCCTGGTATGTCTGGTTCTTTGATTCTCTTCCTTGAAAAGTTTAACACTATAGGAGTCAGAGGAGATTCCTTTGTATTTTGAAATCTTCAAACTACTTCACAACTTCAAGCCAGTGGCAGTCTGATCTATGTACTAAAAGCTAAAACAAAAACCATATGTGTCTTGAGAGCCTTCTGTGTCCCTCTCCACTAATTATTGCCGTGGATCCGCCATGTGAAATCTATGTTCCCTCATACCAATTGCTTTACCCTTCAGATGTAATTTTATAATTGCACCAGGTTAGTTTCTTCCTCTGGATATTTCCACCTATCCTCAGAAGAAGGCTGTGATACTGCAAAAGTGATTACGTTGAGCATCTGCATTAAAAAACCAGGAGAACAGAGCAGACAGAAGGGGAGGCAGGAATCCCACTGATCAGGAGTGGAGCAGAGCATCTGGAGGGAACTGCCAGTAAAAAGTAAAGTAAGAGGTTGGGAGAAATGATTGACACATTTGTCAATGTGACACATTTATATGACACATTCTCACATAAAATAAGAGAATTATGGTAGGAATTGTGGACTAATATTAGGCATGCCTTCCATCTTGCCTGAGGCCTCACTAAAAGAGAATTTAAGAGTAAAAGAAAGAATAAACTCATAGTAAAGACAAAGGAAGATGATGTACCAGAAATTGAGGGATTTCAACAAACTTCTGAGAGATGGAAAGTTACTGAGAGGTTGCTATGGAGTGATAAAAAAATATATATATATATAGTGGTGAAATCACAACCTGGACTATATTCTAAAGAACTGGAGGAAACAGGAAACAGGAAACAGGAGTCAGTGTGCAAGGTAGAACCTGAGGCAGTAGAATTGGGTTAGTACAATGTGTGTGTCTGAGTGAGATGAGTTTGAATGTCTTTGTCCCATTCCTTCCCCGTCTCCACATGTAGAGTGACTTGAACACAGTAGTTACCCTAAAGCAAAAAGAGAATTGTACTCTAAAGAAATGGAATTAGGGGTGCCTGGGTGGCTTAGTCGGTTAAGCGTCTGACTTTCGCTTAGGTCATGATCTCACGGTTCGTGGGTTCGAGCCCCGCGTCGGGCTCTGTGCTGACTGCCAGCTCAGAGCCTGGAGCCTGTTTCAGTCTGTGACTCCCTCTCTCTCTGACCCTCCCCTGCTCATGCTGTCTCTCTCTCTATCTCCTAGAAATAAATAAAACATTTAAAAAAATAAAGAAAGAAATGGAATTAACTGACTGTAGAGAGCTTAGGCTTCTAGTGCTTAGTGGAGATGCTCCAAAATAAAGCCCTCTTCCTTCAGACTTTTGAAGAGCCTGCCCTCTTACAGCTAAAACTAAATCCAACCTCCTAGTGGACACATGCATGCTTTGAGCTTGTTATAATCCTCTTAAGGAAAGAGCAACAGAGAATAAAAAGGTCTTACTAAGCAGCAGAAGAAACCCATTCTAACTATTCACTCTTACTTAAATAAAAATATATACTCATTAGCAAGAGAAGAAGGAGCACCAAGTCTCTGAGTTTAAAAACTAACCATAGGAGGGGTGCCAGGATGACTCAGTCGATAGAGTCTCTGACTTTGGCTCAGATGGCCATCTCTCGGTTCATCAGTTCGTGAGTTCAAGCCTCACATGGGGCTTGCTCCTGTCAACACAGAGCCCACTTCAGTCTCTGCCTCTTGCTCTCTCAAAAGTATTTTTTTTAGAAAACTAGTTGTGGGAGAAACAAAAATGCTCTAGGGAACAGAGAGAAAATAATCTTTTTAAAAGTCTCTAAAAGATATCTGGGAAGAACCAAGGGGGAAAAATGAGATAAAAACACAAAGAAAGAAGATCTTATAAATTAGAATAAAATTACTAAAATAAAACTTAAAACGATCTAGGAGACAAAGTTAAGACAATTTCTAAGGTTATAGAATGAAATGAATACAACCTTACATAGTAATGTGTAAGTTTACCAAGTTGAAATGTTTATAAATCCTCACTGGGACTTGATAAAATGGAAATTGGCTATTACCTCACATTTAATAAATATTCACATTATTTTTAATATTCACATATTTAATAAATATTCACATTATTTTTAAATGGAACCATTTTGGGGCACCTGGGTGGCTCAGTCATTTTGGAGTCCAACTTCAGCTCAGGTCATGATCTCACAGTTTACGGATTCCAGCCCCACATCAGGCTCTGCGCTGAGAGCACAGATCCTACTTCATATCCTCTATCCCCCTCTCTTTTTATATCTCTTTCTCTCTCTCAGAAATAAATAAACATTTTTTAAACCCTAATCAATCAATCAATAAAATGGAACCAATTTTGCAGGTCTATAATTTTCACCTCAAGTACCTTTGCCACAGGCAATTTCACTACTTGAGGAATTAACCATAAGGCAATTTCATCTTAAAAAATAACTACTTGACAGGTCAGTTTCATTTTTACATTGATGTGGTACTCTCATTTTTGTATTATCTAAATTGTAGCCTTCACAATTTTAGTTACACAGTGAAAACATATGTGGCAAAAATGCTTGTGGCAAAGACACTTATGGCAAAACTTCCTAGAACTCCATTTTTTTCTTCCAGGAGAAGGTTCACAACTGCCTTTTCTCTGATCAGTGGAAGGATGTTGCCCAGTTCCATACGGCACATGCCCTGGAAATGTGGATGTTGCTTTTGGACTTCACATAAAGTCAGCTTTGAACTATTTTTGAAATATGCACTTCATGCTGTCAGAAGCATGTTAAGTTGTATATAACTGGAAACCTAGCCAATGCTGTCTTCAGCAGACAACAGTTTGTTTTGTTCCCCAAGCAAGAAGTCAGGTATAGGTGGCTGAAGGTCCAACTGCTTAAAGATACTACCAAGACCCCCCGTGCTCTTGTTTCCCTTCTCTTCTTCTATCCTTACATGTTGCCTTTAGTGCTTGCTTTTGTTATTTCATGGAAATATCCTCACACAACTATTCCAACAAAGAAGACAAACAGGAAACTCTTATCAGAAAGGAAACTCTCCCTTCAATCTGTCTCTTGTATCTCATTAGTCAGAAATGGGTCTTGTGCTGACTCAAGGCCAATTACTGGCAAATCAAATGAAATTCCTACAACTAACTAGACCAATTATGATTCATCCACATGAACTGTAGATGGAGGAGTCCCTGAGAGTACTTGTTAGTTAGATGTCTGTTTATAGGGAAGGAGGGTGACCATTGAGTAGCCAGCACATGGCCAAACCACACAAAATAGGAAGCCAGGAAAGGCAACAAAATAACCCAAAGCATAAAGAATTCCTAAGTAGAAGATATTGTAATAAACTCTGTTTAAATTTTGCTTACTTAAATGTATTTGTTGAGTGAAATCCTATTTAGGCCAGTCTATTGTGCTCATTCCTTCCTGGTTTTCCTGGCTGAGAGGTCCATATGGCTGATGAATTAATGGCATGGAAGGAGACTAGAAAGAAAATGCAAAGTCTCAAATCCCAAGTTCTTTACTTTTCTACTCGCCTCTGAACTCCTGGGTGGAACTGATAGGATTCCATGGGGACATCTCCTGATTAATGTATCTCTAGCTTTTTTTTTTTTTCCGCTTCTTTCCCAAAGCCAGCCAGTGAGGTTATCTTGTTAGTTTCACCAAAAAGAGTGTGACTGAGAAATCAGCAATTGCACAGAGGTTCCCATGATGCTTCTTGCTTCTCTCCTCTAAGACAGGTATTTTATGCTAGACAGACACATGGAGTGGATCTCATGACAGTAGGCACACCCATTTCATAAAACACCCTAAAAGACTTCAAAAAATAAAGTGAAGTCTGATTAGCTGTAATGGAGTGCTGCTTTTCTTCTTTAAAGTGGTATGAATAATCAGAGGTGCTGCTGCCACTACTGATGATGGAATAGAATAGCATCCTAAATATTCTTTACTTTGGAGGAGAAAATAATCTTAGATTTAGTTGACTGTTAACTCTTTATGTCTACCTCCTCTTCATATGGACATTTACCAGTGTATAGGAAGCCAGAGTTTAGTACTATGGTCATAATTCATTCCTTTGGACTGAAGTTAAGTTTATAAGCAAAGAATATACAAGAGATCTCTGGGGTTTTTAAAACCACTTTCTTTTATATTTTCATCCAGTTTCAAGCCCTCTGAATGGTATCACAGAAGCTGAGCAAAAAACCACAGGCTTCCACATAAACATGCCAAGACCATAAATAGATGGGAAAAACATTGTTGTTTAAGTGAATAATAAATATTAAATTTGGGGGCTCATGTTAAATATACATAACCGTGTCATACTTTTTTCACTTACATAATGACTGAGAAGATAGGATTTTAGTTGTAGTTGCATTACCGATGTCTGGGGTGAAAGGGCTAGGCAACGTGAGGGGTTCTCAAACTTTCATTTGCATTATTAGTATCATTTAGAGGACTTGTTAAAACACAGGTTGCTGGGCCCCACCCCAGATTTATGACCACTAAATCTGGCCTGGAGCCAGAAAATTTGCATTTTGACACGTTTGCTAATGGTATTTGATGCTAGCTGATGATACTTGATGCAGGTCTAGCTAGGGTCCATAGTTTGGGAACCATAGCTTACAGTAAAGTGTGCATGATGGCATGACAACAAAGCAAAATGTAGCCCAGATTTTAAGTTTGTTCTTTCCCTGCTCATTCATATGTCTATTTGTCATGAGCTTCTTGAGGCCAGAACCAATGTTTTAGTCTGTGTTCTTCACCAGTGTCTACTCAAGTGCCTGGCACATAATAGACAGTGCATATTTACTGGATAACCTGCCCTGCATTGGCACCCTCTGAGGGCTCCATTGATGCCTGATTCAGATTCTCAAAACATGTCTATCTAAGGCAATTCCACTAATACAAAGTTTTTCAAGTGTCAGTTCAGAAGAGTGTCTCAAAGAGATGGTGTCTTTGGTTCCATGGATCGCTTTATGCTTTCTTCCCTTCAAAGACAAATAATCACTGTGGCTGAAGAAAACAAAATTCAGACTTGGTAGCGTGTGTACATAAAAATAATAACCCCAGCTCCGAAAAACAGTGTCATACCCAGGCTATTTTATAACATATAATGAAAAGTAATAATTTAACCTCCTAAATTGCAAGTGACTTCACTTTAATATTTTTATTCATTTATCCAACTGGCACTTATTACTCTTTCTAGATGAGTTATTCCTCCTTTATCCTTCTTTAGTACCTGATAATACCTCTACTGTGGCACGTACTACACTTTATGGGAAAAAAATTTCATGTCTATTTTGCACAGTAGTCAGGTAGTCTCCTTATGTATATCCCCATGGGTTAGGCTTGGTATTGGAAATATTAAAAATGAGCATCACAGAGTCATTGCCTTAAAAAACTTGTCATTTGCGAAAATGAGATAAGAATGTACACTATGTACTTATTTAGAATCATGAACACTTGTAATATTCTATGTGTATTTTTACCACTAGAAATCTTAAACTATTTGAAAAGATCCTAATCAACTTGAGAGTATCTCATGCAGTCTTGTAAAATGTCCTATTCATAGTAAATGCTCAATGAGCCATTGTTGAATTTAATGATATAATTTGGTAGGCTTATAGAAGGCTTCCAAGGGCAGCAAACATATCCTGTCTATGTACATCTTTTGCATCTTGCACAATGCCTTGCATATAGTTAAGAAGCTGGTATACATGGGAGTTCCTAGGCACCTTAATTTCTTCAGCTCCGAAGTGTTTTAGCTCTATCAGTGATTAATGACTCTAAGAAAAAGAAACTCCTGACTAGTAATCTTGAAATCAGAAGTCTCGCACTGAGATCTGAAAAATGGCCCAGTGCTATATTTAAAACAGTAACAAGAAAAGAACATAGGGAGGTTACAGTCTATGCTGATACTAAAATAGTGTGTTATATCTGCATAAGGGAACCAAGAATTTTATCAGGTCTTTACCTGGGACTCATTGCACAGGCAAAGAGTAGAATGATTAAAAGAAATAAGAGCAAAGACATGGATTTCTTTCTACCAACCCCCCAAAACCAGAAGATTTGTGAATGCTTAACATAAACTGATGAACTGTTTGTTGGCCAATGTCTCCAGAGTCATGGTTTATTAGCTTTGGCAATGTTGCTTTCTGTTTAAGTTCAGATTAGGCTGGTGTGCAAGGAGTGAAGATATTGAGGAGTGTTTTAAAAAAAATTCTACCTTACGTTGCCAACTAACAGGGAAAAAAGATATTTCATGGCTACATCTAAGTAACTAAAAATGTGCTGACGTGTTAACACAAAAACTCCTACAGTATATGAAGAAATGTGTTATATTCGTCATCTTACCATGGAGCCAAGATTACATAAATTTTGATATTTATAATCATAGCACTGAAAGAAGGACCAACTATCCATATTGACTTGATTTGCCTTATATTCTGGAACTTGCTAGTAGAGATGCAGACGAACTTGGTAACACAGTATGATTCTGTAGGTTGGCGTTCGGGATGTCTTTTGATCTGTGCCTCTGATTTTGTGTGATTTTACACAATGCGCCCCATCAACTTCCTGAATGGTGTTGCGGTATCCATGCTTTCTGGGTGCGAATGGGAAAGAGCCATGAGCGTGTTTGATGAAAAGAAGGAAAGTAGGAATTTTAGGTACTTATATTAAGTAATCAAATATATACCCCCAGTTATATTCATTCTGTCCATTTTCTCTCACATGAGACCACCTCTTTCATTGTGAAACAAAGCTAAATCACAATATTGCTCAGTGAATAAGTCTGCATGCAAACCTCCTATGTAAACAACCGTTGTACATAATGGAGCTGTGGACTTTTTTAAAACCTTTTCACTTTATTTTTGATCCATTAAACATCCACAGATTTTCTTAGTTTCGAAAAACACTGCATAAAGGACATTTACAGCATATAGGTTATAGAAACCCAAACTTCTGGTCATCATTTGTTTTAGTGTTTAATGGTAATTGCAAAGTACTACTTTTCTGTCATGGGGAAGCTTGTAAACATTTTTTACTCTAAGAGAATTTCTCCTACTCTGATGTGCTGTATAATGTGGGACCAGGGTAGATTCTCAGCAAAATCGCCTACTGCTATTCTGATCTCCCACAGCTCATAGCAGATGTGGCTTCTTTTTTTGGTGAGTTCACATTCAGTCTCAGAACCCTTCTCCATATATGCTGTAGGCAGCCACCATCAACTGATGAATGGTGGCACTGAAATAAAAGCCTTTTAGGGGCACCTAGGTGGCTAAGCAGCTAAGCCTCGGACTTCAGCTCAGGTCATGATCTTGTGGTTCATGAATTTGAAACCGTTGTCCGGCTCTGGGCTGACAGCTTGCAGCCTGGAGCCTGCTTTGGATTCTGTGCCTTCATCTTTTCTGCCTCTCCCTTGCTTGTGCTCTGTCTCTCCCTGTCTCTCAAAATAAATTTTAAAAAATGTTAAAAAAAATTTTTTTAAGCCTTTTACTCTTTGGTTCTAGGTTTCATTATCTCTCCAAGAATGAAACTCAGCATCTGAGATCCAGAGATGTACCTACAAACCCAGACCCTCCAGCGAAATTGATAAAATTGTAAAGCACACACATTTTTCTTTCCCTAAAAATTCAAAACCTACTTAGCAGAATTTGCAATAAAAGGAAACAAAAATTTGGGTGTATTTTTCCTTTTCCCACCCAACTTGAAGCTGAATTTAATTGCCACTCACCTGAATAATACATTGCTATTTAGTTGATCATTTTCAGCAACTACAGCAAGGTCAGCATGTTCATATGAAGTGGGAAGAAATAAAAGCACCATTTTTAGTACTGTCTATTTGTCAACATGAATGTCTTCTGTATTTAAAAAAATATTATCTTTTTACCTCAGAACAGTCCCTCTAGGAATGAATAATAAGTCTCATGTTTACTGTGGAGGAAATGAGACCCTGTAAGATTGAATTACTTGCTCAAGTCATGCAGCCTTTAAGTAGCAAAGCTCAAATCCAAATTTACAACTGTCTACAAGAACCTTCATTATTTTATGAAACCTTAAAGATTTTATTTGTTCCCTTGATTATATCCTTTATGATTCCCAAACTGATTCTAAATAAGTAAATCCATAGATTAGAATTTCTGGATTCTTCCAACCATATCCTTCAGATGTAAATTATGACTATGTTACTGCATTAGACTCCGAAGAAAAGAATTACACCTGCCATTGTGGTAAAAAAGTAATAATACTATATAAACATAATGCCATGCAAAATAAAAATAATGCTCAACATAGAGTATTTTCTTGAAATACTGGCTAATTTTAATCTTACACAACCATAAAAAAACGAATAAGGTCTTGCCATTTGGTTCAAGATGAATGGACCTGAAGCATATTATATTAAGTGAAATAAATCAGACAGAGGAAGACAAAATACCATATGATTTCTCTCATGTATGGTATCTCAAAAACAAAATGAGTGAATAAATGAAGAAACAAAAGCAGAATCAAAAGTATAAGAATAGAGAACAAACTGATGGTTGGCAGAGGGGAGAGTAGTGGGGAAATGGGCAAAATGAGTGAAGAGAGATGGGCGATAACAGACTTCCAGTTATGAAATGAGTAAGTCACAGGAAGAAAAGGCACAGCACAGGGAATACAGTCACTGCTATTGTAATGGGGTTGCATGGTGACAGAGGGTAGAAACACTGATGGTGAGCATAACATGAAGTATAGAGAAGGTGAACCAGTATGTTATACACTTGAAAGTAATGTCACATTATATATCAACTATGCTCACATTTAATATTTATAAGTAAATATTGGCTATTTTTGTTTTATGCATTTATATCTAAATCTTAGAATTATCATTGTATATAAAATTATCTCCTGGGATTTTGATTGAAACTTCATTGAATCTGTAAATCAGTTTATAGAGAAATGATATATTTAAGATATTAAGTTCTCTAATACGTAATCATACATACATAGACTATATAATCTTCTGTTTATTTAGGTCCTCATTGAATTCTCTCAGTAGGGGTTTTGTAATTCTTTTGTTAAATTTATCCCTTAATATTCAAGAGTTTTAATGCTATTATACATAGTATATCTTTTAAAATTTTATTTTCAAATTATTTTTAAAAATCAGTATCTTATATTAGTCTGACATCCAATGTACTTGCTAAGATCACCTGTGAATTCCTGATTGCAAATCTTTTGGATTTTCCATATAGAAAATACGTAATTTATGAATTATGCTTATTTCTTATTTTCAAACCCTTACAATTTTTACTTTTGTAGCTCATATCATTTCTTAGCACCTCCAGCATAACTTTTAATGGAGGTGGTGATATCAAGCATTATGATCTCATTTCCAATATCAAAGAGAAAGCTTTTAATACTTCACTCTTGTTCTTTGTAGGTCTTATGTTAGTATTATTTACTAGTTTAAGAAGATTATCATTTTACTCTTAGTTTGCAAAGAGATTTTTTTTAATTTGTTTAGTCATGTGTAGGTACTAAATTTTATAATTTTTTTTCCATATGTGTTGAATTTATCACATGATTATTCTCTATTCTGTTAAGGTGATAATTGCATTGACTTTTTTTTTCTAAGTTTGTTTATTTTGAGAGAGAGTGTGTGTCTGTCATTGGGAGAAGAACAGAGAGAGAGGAGAGAGAATCCCAAGCAGGCTTAGCGCACTCAGCCTGCTCAGCCCATCATGGGGCTTGATCTCACGAGCAGAGCTGGGAGATTAAGACCTGAGCCAAAATCAGGAGTTGGATTCTTTTATTTTTGGACAGGTTTTTGTAACAAGATTATCCTTACTTCATATAACAAGTTAGAAAGCACTTCTTTTCTGTTTCCTGAAAAACATGATTAGTTTTACATTTTTGGAAAACATTACCAGTGAAATCACTTAACTCCATTAGGAGAGGTATCATTTTTTATTACAGATTCAACTTTTAAAGCAAGTATAGGACAATTGAGATTTTCTGTATCTTCTTGTATAGGGTCTGATAAGTTGTACTTTTTAAGCAATTTGTCCTCTTTCAGATAAATTTTTTAAATGTTGTGGATGAAGTTAAAGAAAAAAAAAAAAAACCTTCATGTGATCCTTTTAATGTCTATAAGACCTATAGTGATGCCCTCTTTTTCAGTCCTGATTTTGGTAATTTGTGTGTTCTTTCCTTGTCTTTTAAGGTGTTACTAGTAATGCGAATTTCATTAGTCTTTTGCAAAAACAAACAAAAAAACAAAAACAAAAAAACCCAGCATCTGGTTTTATTGATTTTTTTCTTTTGTGCATTTTTTTCTAATGTATTCATTCTTGCTCTTCTCATTATTATTTCCCTCATTTTAATTTCTTTGATTTTTTTTTCCTTTCAAACATCTTTATATAGGATACTTAAATCATTGATTTTTAGGCTTTTTCTCCTCCATACATTTGGTGAGATAATTTTTTTCTTTAAAAAATTTTTTTAATGTTTTATTTATTTCTGAGAGAGAGAGAGAGAGAGAGAGAGAGAGCATGAGCAGGGGAGGGTAAGAGAGAAAGGGAGACACAGAATTTGAAGTAGGCTCCAGGCTCTGAGCTAGCTGTCAGCACAGCCCGACACACAGGGCTCAAATCCACTAACCGCGAGATCATGACCTGAGCTGAAGTCAGGCGCTTAACCGACTGAGCCACCCAGGCACCCTGACATATCTTTTTTTCTAAACATTGTATTAGCTGTACCCCCAGAAAAAGTAATGTATTTTCATCATTATTCTGTTCAAAATATTTTCTCATTTTTATTAGGATTTTCTCTTTGACCTAATAATAATTCTAAAGTGTGGTTTAGAATTACTTTGAAGAATGTAGAAATATTTACAAGATTTTTAGATTTTTTTTGGTATTACTTCTAGCTTCATTCCACAATGCTCAGAATACTCTGAATTACTTCAATTGTTTAAAAATTATGACATTTTTACTATGGCCAGGATGTTATCAGTATTGGCAAGCTCTCCATACACACTTGGAAAACCTATCTATTCCTTTATTATCAAGCATGTTTCATATATGTCAGTTGTGAAGGTCAGGCTTGTTAATCTTCTTATTCAAACTAATTTTATCTTTACCAATGTTTGTCTTATTCTGTCACTTTATAAGATAGATGTGCTAAGATTTCCTTTTATCTGTGTATTTGTCTATTTTAGTTCTATCAGGTTTTATTATAGTACAATTTACCTTTTATTACATCTTCCTGATGGTTTGGCCCTGTTATCATTATGAAAGGATTATCTTTATTTCTTTTTAAATCTTACTAAATATAATGTTTTGTGTGATCAATATTCATTTAAGTTTATGCATATCATTGCCCATTCGTTTGGTCCTCATTTCTTCCTACAATTTTATATCTATACCTTGAATCAGGACAATTTTTCTTCTCCTTGAAGAGCTCCCTTTAGTATTTCTTTTAGTACATTCCTGCTCTTGACAAAGTCTCTATTTTTTTTTTTCTCTCTCTCTGGAAATGTCTTCATTCCACCTTCCTTTTTAAAAAGTGTTTTTGCTTCTTACTCCCTTTCCAGACTTTAGAGAAATCCCATCATATCTTGTGGCTTCCATCATTTCTATTGAAGGAAGCGTGTCTTTTATTCCATGCCTGGTTTTAACACTGAGTTCTTTTTTAATGTTCAGCAGTTGTATTATGAGGTACCTAGGTGGGTTTTCTTTGTTGTTATATAAGCTACTGCATGATTTCATACTGCTTCTTAAATGTCTATCTTGATGTCTTTTTACAATTTTGGAAAAATCTCAACCAAATTCTCTTCACTTATTGCTTTTGCTCCATTCTCCCACCCCTCCCCATGTAGACTCCAATTGCATCTTATTAAAAGTTTGTATCATAGTCTGTATTTTTTCAAATGTTTATTTATTTTGAGAGAGAAAGAGAACATGAATAGGGGTGGGGGAGGGGCAGAGAAAGAGGACAGAGCAAGAATCCCAAGCAGGCTCCCTGCTGTCAGTGCAGAGCCCAACATAGAGCTCAAACTCATGAATAGTGAGATCATGATCTGAGCTGAAATAATGAGTCAGCTGCTTAACCCACTGAGCCACCAGGTGCCCCGTATATCATATACTATATATCTATATGGTCTATTTTTATTTTCTTTTCTCTAGTTCACAAATTTTGATATTTTCTACTGACCTGTTTCCCAGATCACAAAATTTTGTCTCTTGAGTTGAGCTCCATGTGCCATTAAAGCCACTAAATTGAGTTTTAAATTTTAGTCATGGTGTTTTTCTGTTCTACACTTTCCATTTGAAACACTTTCTTTTGTAATTTATTTTCTTGAATACATTAATAATCACAATGTTCTTAAAGTCAGTGACTCATAACTCCAATATTTGGGACAACCATATATCTTTCTCTATTTATCTATTTTGTTTCTTGGTCCTGCTTCTTTCTGCACGGGGTTTGAATAAATTTGGCCATTGCATATGCACATTTTGAGGCTCTGATGTTTTCTTCCTCCTGGGAAACTTCTTTTATTACTTGCTAATAGCATAGGGACATGTTATTACAACTCAGTGAGAACCCAAGCCAACTTGAATGAAGCTCTTTTGCAGTCTTCGCAGGGTCTTTCTATTTCTTCTCTGACCCCCAGGGTGAGGCCCTCCAAGGTTCCAACTAAGTGCCTAGGTGCGTCCCAAGGACCTTTTTTTCTATAAGCCATGAACTCTAATTTTCATATCACCAATAGCTGAGATTGTCAAAAGTTTCACTGTACTTTTTAACTACTTTTAGCTCTGCCTGTTAGCCTTTTGCCCCACGGGGCTTAATCATTAGCACACACCTAGTGTGACAACTAGTGTTCAATACGGGCTACACTCTTCTGTGTCCTTATATCCCAGGAATATTGTCTGCCTTCCATGCTGACTCACACCCTGCCTCCCTTAGCAGCCTCAAACCTCAAATTCTCTCTCTCTCTCTCTCTCTTTCTCTATCTCTCTCTGAGTTTGCTTAAAACTCCCATGATTTCTCTGCCACATTTGTTTCATAAGCCTGATGCATGTGTCTGAGTGCTGCTACATACCCCAAGAGGAAAAGTGGCATGAAGAAAATTGTGGTTCTATCACCTTGCTTCTCATATTTCTGCAGTGTAGACCCTCATGTTCGGGCTGATTCATTATCAGTGTGATTCCTTCAAATAGTTCATTTTTTGTATTTTGTCCAAGTTTTCTAATTGTTCTCAGTGAGACAAGTGGCACATCTCCAAGCCACACAGACGTCTGTGTGGTTACCTTTTCTTTGATAGGCATGCTTCAGTTAACCATTGAGTTCTGAAGAGTTTCTTGTTGATGAAATGCTCCAGACCTCAGGATTCGTAAATGCTTTTCCAAGAGTAAGAGACAATTTTTTTTTTTAAATGAAACTAAGCCCATAATTGCAGGTACTACTAGAGAGTGCATTTACGGAAATGGGAAGGGGTGGAAGGAGGTCCACTCGTGCCTTGTGACATAGGCAAAGAGAGTAAGTTTGTCTTTGCAACCTCCTATCTGCCTTCTATGCTTCCCTTTACCAAGCTAGCACAGTGTCATCCTTTCCAAATTTACCTTCTGAGCATGAATCCAGTGTTTCATCTCGAAACTCAATAAAGATCGTTTTTCCAGCAGATATCAGTTACATGGGTTACAGTATGCATGAGGACTCTTGCGGTCATACAGTGTGGTCCTATTCCAGGGCTTTCTTCAGAGTACCTTACTTAGGTCATCCTAGCACAGTGTTCCCTACACCAGGCTATGTTCCTTTATATCAACTCTTCTCCTCACCTCCCCCACTCCTATCTGTCCTCTGCCTCTTGTTTGCCAATGACTAGATGGTTAAATTCTACAGCTAATACATAATATAATCTCGATAGGTTAGTGCGTTACTCTCCTCAATATATTTTTCATTTTTTAAAAATATTTTTTAATGGGGGCGCCTGGGTGGCTCAGTTGGTTAAGCATCTGACTTCAGCTCAGATCATGATCTCATGGTTCGAGCCCCACATTGGGCTCTGTGCTGACAGCCAGCTCAGAGCCTGGAGCCTGTTTCAGATTCTGAATCTCCCTCTCTCTCTGACCTTCCCCTGCTCACACTGTCTCTCTCTCTTTCAGAAATAAATTAAAAAAAAAAACATTAAAATATTTTTTAATGTTTACTTATTTTTGAGAGAGAGAGAGCATAAGTGGGGAAAGGGCAGAGAGAGGGAGACAGGATCTGAAGCGGGCTCCGCACAATGACAGCAGAGAGCCCCACACAGGGTTCAAAATCCTGAACACGAGATGATGACCTGAGTAAGGGTCAGTTGCTTAACTGACTGAGTCACCCAGGTACCCCTAGTTTTCATTAGTAAAGAATTCTACTGGTTATTGAAAATTTTCTAGTAGAAGGGAATGACTTTCATATTATTTGATTTCAGCCTGCATTCTAGTGGGGATAATAGAGACTTTAGGCTGAATTTAAATGGTGAATATTTAATCATATTGTCAACCAGTCACATCATATATATCTAAGAACTAGCAAGAAGTTTGGTAATTATGTGTTTCATAGTTTACCATATTGTATTTATTTCTCTTCAGTTCCTGTGTTCTAAGCCTTGTGTTCATTGGACTTAACAGAGCTTAATCTTAAGAATTTTTGAGTACGTATGATAGTATTTAGATCAAGTCATATTTTATTATAGTGGGTGTCATAACAATGTTTTTTTTATATTTTGCAACACATTTTTCAATGTTGGTGATATTTTAAATCATTCCAGTCAACTGTTGAATCACTTGTCCTTTCATATCGTTGTACTTAATTATTCACAGTGTCAGAAATTCAATTAATTATTTTATAAGATAAAATTGAATTGCATACCTCATGAAGAGCATATTATGAATGTCTTATTGTACTGAAAAAATGAGTAACCCTGTAATACAATTTTGATGACTTCCATAAAGAAGTATTTAGAACAGTTTTTTTTTAAGTTGTACAACATAGGAATACTTTAGTTCTCTGTGTGAAAAATAAAAGCAAGACAGAGTGTCCTTAGAAGAGTATATGCACATGTCTTTTGGTGAATGTGGAAATGTTATGTGCCTTAACGTGGTAACATGGGGACGTATCGAACATCAGGAGAAAGCATGCTGATATCTACCCCTTTCTCCACAATTTTCTGCAAGAATGGGATAGGGACATTTACTCTTTGGTGCATGCTTTTTTATAAAAAACATTCTTCTTTGTAAAACAAAGCACAGATGAAGAAAACTGCTTGTAGCATAATGAATATAGCACACGGATTGTTATATTCAGCTTAAAGAATTATTTTACTATAATGAATCATTGAAAGGTAAACCATCACAAAGCTCAAGAAATAGAGTTTAACCAGCCACTCCAGAAGCTCTTCTACATTCCGTATCCCAATCAGAGCCCCTTCTTTCCTTTGTAAAGGTAACCATGCTTTGAATTTTCATAGTAATTATTTCTTTACATTTCTTTAAGCATTTTTACCCAAGTGTGTATGCTAGTGTATTTCTACTTTTGCCCATTTTAAAAGGTATTTTTAAAGTCTGTTTTAATCTAAATGTTCCCTCACACTTCTTTTTATGCCCTTGCTCTTTGTTCATTGAGTAACCCAGATTGTTCTGATCTATAGAAATCCTACACTCTGGATTTTGCTGTATTAATTACTTCCTTGGGCACAGTTTGGCAATTTGGAAGTCTTGTGAATCTTGAGTTAATAAGAGAAGCCATTCATCATTCACAAGTATCTGCACATGTCATTTCCAAGATGATGAAAGGCTTTTTGCACAATCACTGAAAAGGAGTGTGTATGTTTATTTCAGATAGGCAGTTTGTATGAAGCTTTTCTGAAGTCCTGTTGAGATAATCATAAATGAATACACTCAAGTTTTTGATTCAGTGAAAGTCTAAGATTTGTGTACTTATGTACATGGACTTGAGTTTCTGACTCTCCTTTCTGATTACTTCACTGTGTTGGTTAGGGAGACAAGAGGAGATACACCAACAGAGTGAATTAATATCCCTTAGGACACCACTTCCATTTCTCAAAATGTTTGTTGGAGAACATTAATTGCTCTTGATATGTTAATACATGCCCCCCAGTAAAGATGACTGTAGTTAAATAAGAAAATGCTGTCAGAGTACTCATGAGCGTATAAAATTACTAAAAAGTTCTGCCTTAAATAACATTGTTTAATTTTGGTTAACTTATTTTTCAAGATATTCTTGACCAGAGAAAGCTTTTTATTTGTTTATCTCTACTGAATACCTAACAATATCTTCTAATACACATATTTACCATAGATACCTTTGGGAAATTCTCATCTCACTGAATCTGTAAATCAAACTGGGATCATAGCCATCTTATTAATATTGTTTTTTGATCCGTGAACATAGGATGCCTTTCCATTTCTTTAGATCTTCTTTCATTTCTTTCTACAGTGGTTTGAAGTTGTCAGAGTGTATGCTTTGCACTTCTTTTGTTAAATTTATTCCTGCATATTTTATTCTCTGATACTATAGAATTGGAATTGTTTTCTTAATTTTCTCTTTTGATTGTAAATCGTAAGTGCATAGATTTATATAGCAAATTTTTGTATATTGGGATTCCGTTCTACAACCTTGTTGAATTTATTAGTTGCAGTAATTGTTAGAAGATTCCTTAGGATTTTTTATGCATACAATCCTGTCATGATAACATCATTTTATTTCTTCTTTTGCAATCTCGATGTCACTGACTTAATTTTCTTGCCTAATTGATCTTGCTAGAAACTTCATTGGTATAATGTTAAATAGAAGTGGTAAAAGTGAACATCCTTGTCTTGTTCTTGATATTGGGGAGAAGGAATTTATTCTTTACCATTAAGTGTATAACTAGGATAAATCCCACTTTGGGCATGGTGTATAATCCTTTTTATAGATTACTAGATTTGATTTGCTAGTCTTTTGTTGAGGAGTTTTGCACCTATATTCTTAAGAGATGTTGTTTTGTACTTTCTTATGATATCTGTCAGGTCTGGGTTATGAGAGCCTCATAGAATGCGTTAGGCATCCCTTTAAATATTAGGCAGAGTTCAGCAGTGAGGCTATCTGGGCTTGTGCTTTCCTTTATGGTTAGTTTTCAGTGACTAATTCAGTCTTTTTACTTGTTAAAGATCTTTTCTTCTGTCTATTTCTTCTTAAATCAGTACGGGTAGTTTTTATCTTTTCAATAATTTTGTTCATTTCAGTATATTATCTAATTTATTGGCATTCATTGTTCATAGTATTCTTTAATAATCATTTTTATTTCTATATGGTTGGTAGTAATGTTCTTCTCTTTCATTCTTGATTTTAATAATTTGAGTCTTCTCTCTTATTGGTAATGTAGCTAAAAGTTTGTTCCTTTTTTTTCTAACTTTTTGAGATATAACTGGCATATAGCATTATGTAAATTTAGGGTGTACAACCGTTTTGATCTGATGCACTTATATATAGCAAAATGATCACCAGTATAGCATTAGCTACACCTCCATCACATCACATAATTTTTGTTTTCTTTCTTGTGGTAAGAACATTTAAGATATACTCTTTTAGCAACTTTCAAATATAGAATACAGTATCATTAACTGTAATCACTGTACTGTACATTACATTTCCAGAGCATACTTCTCTTAGAGCTGCAAGTTTATACTCTTTGAAATTGAAAGATCAATTTAGATGATCTTTTCAAAAAAACAATTTTTGATTTCATTAATCTTCTCTATTGCTTTTCTATTTTTATTTCTTTTATCTCTAATCTGTATTATTACCTTCTTTCTGTTTGCTATGGGTTTAGTTTGTCTTTTCCCTTCTGTGTGTTAAGGTGGGAGGCTATTATTCTGTGATTTTGGATTTTTCTTATTTTTTATTATAGGCATTTATAGCTATAAATTTCCCCAAGAGCTCTGCTTTTTTTTTTTTTAAGTTTTTTTAATGTTTTATTTATTTCTAGGAGAGAGAGCGAGACAGCGTGAGCAGGGGAGGGCCAGAGAGAGAGGGAGTCACAGACTGAAACAGGCTCCAGGCTCTGAGCTGGCAGTCAGCACAGAGCCCGACGCGGGGCTCAAACCCACGAACCGCGAGATCATGACCTAAGCGAAAGTCGGACGCTTAGCCGACTAAGCCACCCAGGCGCCCCAGAGCTCTGCTTTTATAGATGCATTTCATAAGTTTTGGTATTCTGTATCTTCATTTTCATTAATCTCATAGTATTTTCTAACTCACTTCTAATTTCTTCTTTGACCCACTGATTATTTAGAAGTGGTTTATTTAATTTCCATATATTTGTGAGTTTTCCAAATTTCTCTCTGATTGATTTCTAATTTTAATTATTTTTGGAGAATATTATCAGATTTGTTTTATGGCTTATCATGTGGTCTATCCCAGAAAATGTGCCATATGCCCAGGAAAAGAATGTATACTCTGCTGTTGCTGGGTGAAGGATTCTATAGATATCCATTAAGTCTAGGTGGTTTATAGTGTTGTCAGAATCTTCATTTCCTTGTTCTTCTGCCATTTGTTCTATCCGTTATTTAAAATGAAGTACTGAGGTTTCCAAATGGTATTGTGTTGTTTATTTCTCCCTCCTCTCCATAAGTGATCACTTCATGACTTTGGTTATTATGTACATGTCTCAGTTTTTAGGTTTATAACTTACTATATACTCCTAATAGATTTACCATTTTATAAAAATGGACTCTTTATCAATTGTCTTTATCTCTAGTAATAGTTTTTGTTTTAATGTCTTTTTTCTCTGATGTTTTAGTATAGCCACTCTAGCTCTATTATGGTGCTATTTACATGCTGTATCTTTTTTCATTCTTTTACTTTTAATCTATTTATATCTTTGAATCTAACAGGCATCTCTTAGACACAGCATATATTAGAGCTTGTTTTTTATCCAATGGATGTTCTTTGTTTTTTGCTTGGTTTGCTTAATTTATGCATATTTAGTGTTATTATTGATAATAGTTCGATTTGCTTTTGCAGTGTTACTTTTTGTTTTCACTGTTTCATGTATTTTTTGTTTCTCTGTTCTTCCTTTAATGCTTTCTTTTGCTTAATCATTTTCTTTTTTTAATCTTTATTTATTTTTGAGACAGACAAAAACAGAGCATGAGCAGGGAAGGGGCAGAGTGAGGGAAGGAGACACCAAATCTGAAGGAGGCTCCAAGCTCCACGCTCTGAAGCTGTGAGCACAGAGCCTGACATGGAGCTCAAACTCACTGACTGTGAGATCATGACCTAAGCTGAAGTCAGATGTTTAACCTACTAAGCCATCCAGGCGCCCCTGCTTCATCATTTTCTAATGTAACACTTTAATTCCTTTAATAATTTTTCATAATTTTTGTCAAGTTTTTTTCATGTTTTTTGCTGTAGGGCTTAACATATATATATATATATATTATCAGAATCTACATCAGATCTATAGTAACTTAATTCCACTGAGAAATAGAAATGTTCACTCTATGTAGCTCAACTCCATTTTCCTCTGTTTTGTCCTATTGTGGTTTTACATATTATATTTCTGTGTCACAAAATCAATAATTCATTATTATAATTATTATTTTATATAATTTTGATTTTTTCAGGAAACTAAGGGAGAAAGGAAAGCAAGTATATCATATATACATATATAAATACCATTTATTATATCTTATTTACCAAAAGTATCTTATTTACCATTTCTGGTTCTTTTTTTTGCTCCTGTGGATTCGAGTTCCCATATAATGTCATTTCTTTAGTCCAATACAGTTTTGTTTTCATCTTCTCCTTTTTGCTCTTTTTGACAAATATATTCATAGGGAAAAATCTGTTATTAGATGGCTGACAGGACTGATAGGGAAATTCCAGTCCCCTACTGAAAACTCCCCTTCAAGGTTCTTCTTCCCACCCTGGTTACCACAAGCGCCAAATTACTACTAATGTGGAATGTAAAAGTAACAGGCTATAAATTGTTCCCTCTGCTTATGCTCAGGCCTCAAACTTCCGGAGAGTGATCTATCTCCTCTGAGCCTACCGGTGTAAAATAAACCTGCCTTCTAAGATCTCTGAGTGCTGCTTTGTTCTTCTTCCTGGTGATCCAGACCAGATTCTGTAACAATACTATGTTGCTATGTATTATAGACCCAAAAATATGATTATATACATTTTGGGGTTTTCAGTTCTTTTAACTCTTAATTTTTTTAATCATATAATTTTATGATTTGATTAATCAGTTAAAATCATGTAAATTATATTTATTTACATTTACAATTTCCTTTCATTAAAAGAACATTTACCTTGGAGTACCATTATGTTTTTTCATTTTTGTGACCCTTTATTTTTTAATTAAAGTATAATTAATATGCAATGATATATAAGTTTCAGGAGTATGGCACAGTGAATCTACAATTCTATACATTACTCAATGCTCACTACAAGTGAGCACCATACATCATTATAGTATTATTGACTGTACTTTTCATCTCTGTAATTTATTTTTTTAAATGTTTATTATATACAAGGGCCCTCTGGGTGGCTTAGTTGATTAGCCATCCAACTTTGGCTCAGGTCATGTCTCATGGTTCGTGAGTTCGAGCCCCAAGGGGGGATCTTTGCTGACAGCTCAGAGCCTGGAGCCTGCTTCTGATTCTTTGTCTCCCTCTCCCACTCCCTCTGCCCCTTCTCTGCTCTCTCTCTCTCTCTCTCTCTCTCTCTCTCTCTCTCTCACATTGTTTTATTCAACTACGAGTCAATTATGAGAAGAAAGGAAAAGAAATGTGCATTTATACTGTCTTTTCAATTATGCAACTCCCTATACCAATGCTTTTTGGTTTTTTCTTAGGTGTTTGAAAGACTCTTCTAGCATTACTTGCTTTCAGTCTGAAAAACTTCCTTTAGTATTTCTTGTACTACAGGTCTGCTCACAACACACGTTCCTTCAGTTTTTAGTGATCTGAAATGTTTTTATTTTCTCTTCCTTTTGAAATAAGATTTTTCTGGATTTGTGATTCTCAGTTGACAGGTTTTTTTTTTCTTTGAGCACCTTGGAGTACTTCTGGCCTCCATTGTTTCTGATGAGAAATCAGAGATTAATTTCATTGAAGTTCCTTTGTAAATGACAAGGCATTTTTCTCTTACTGCTTTCAAGATTTTCTTCTTGTCTTTGGCTTTCTGCATTTTTATCAGGAATTGTCTCTATGTTGATCTCTTTCTGTTCATTCTACTTGGATTTCAATGAACTTCTCGGACATGTAGGTTTTCATTAAATTTGCAACATGTGCAGCCATTATTTCTTCAAATATTTTGTCTTCTTTTTTCACTCTTTCTAAATACTTGATTTTATGTAGGTTGTTGAATTTAACAGTGTCCCACATTTCTCTGAGACTCTGTTTTTCCTCATTCTCTTTTCTCTGTATTCTTTGGATTACATAATCTCTCTTAATATTTGCTAATTCATTCTTCTGTCAGTTCAAATCTACTGTTGAACACTCTAGTGAATTTTTTTATTTCAGTTGTTGTCCTTTTCAGCTCCAAAATCTCCATTTGATTCTTTCTTATAATCTCCACCTCTATACTTATATTCTCTATTTGATGAGACATTGTCTTCATAGTCTTCTTTAATGTGGTTTCCTATAGTTCTCTAAATGGGTTTACAATGACTAATTTGAAATGCTTGTCAATTAAATGTGACATTGGATTGCTCTGCCAGGAACTTTGCATTGTTTCCTTTTTCACCCTCTATATATAGGTTATATTTTTCTATTTTTTTGCATGTCTCATAATTTTGGTTACAAATGGAACATTTTAACAACTCTGGTCCTCACATCTTCCTTTGGGGAGTGTTACTGTTGTTTATTTGTTTAGTGACTGGTTGGATTATTTTTGTGTATCCCTTCCCTCCAACCTACCCCCTTTAAAGTCTCAGGCATTGCTCTTCAGAGTATATAACCTTGGACATGCTTACAGTAAGTAGTTTGGGCAGGGTTATTTCTTTTTGACTCTTTCTTTCCCTGACTGCACCCATCTGTTAAGCTCTAATAATTGCTGGGTGATTGCTCCATTGTTTTCAATGAGGTTCTGCAGTATAAATTGTGCCCTAGACAGATCTACTTAATCAGGGTTCCTTGCAGAGGTAGTATTAAAGAGCCGAAAATTAAGTCCTCCATTAAGAGAAACCTCGGGCTGCACGTAGCCCCAGCCCCAGTCCCAGGAAAAGCCTCAGACTGTTCAAGGCTAAAGCCATCCTCAGACCGCCCTCAGTTCAGCTAATCAAAAAGTAAAAAGAAACATTCCTATGGTCTGAGTCAAGGCTGGGAACTGCAGATACAAACTAGCCAATTTCTCACTGCTTGCCTGAACCCCACGTGAGCCCCTTGAACTCACCTCATAATTGGTCATTTTCAAAGGATTCTCAAAAGTCATGATTGGGTCCTACCAAAAGTAATGAACACCTCACAGATACTGAATGGTCAAAGCTGTAATTGTAATTGGTGCTTATGTGATGATGCTACATGTACTGTAACACCCCCATCCCTTACTCCTTAAAAACCCTGTTCGCTATTGTTCTTCGCTTCACCTTGCTGCCATGACATCGGTAGGCTAGTGAGCCCCTGCTCGAGCTTGTAATAAAGACCCTTTTGTATTTGCATTGGTGCCGGCTCCTTGGAGGTCTCTGGGACTCGCAATTCAGGCACAACAGTATTTGAGGCCAGCTTTTGAGATTTGTTCCGACCCTAGAATGGCTCTTCTTAGCTTTTCTTTTCTCTTGATCCCTCTTGGTAAAGTGCTGGTCTCTGGATTAGTTTCTATCTGTAATGAAGCTATCGCCCTGCTCTTAATTACTTTTCACCAGAACCCCCATTTTTTCTGAGTGCCCTTAGGCCTGAACGTGCTTACACTTTGTTTCAAATAGTGAGTTCTCTTGAATAGATTTTCAGAGCTCCCTAGTTTATGACTGCCTCATCCCCTGAGCATAATCTCTGAGCCAAGGGTATAGAGCTGGGGCTGGGAATAGTGGTATGCTTTTCTCTGAGTGATTTCTGCTTTTCGTTACTGTGCACGGGATGGAAGTGGTTGCCTCAGGTCTTTTTCACATGCCTCTCCTGGTCTGCAACCACAGACATATGAATGAGCTGAGGTTGGGGCCCCAATATCCTTAGAATCCTACACACATAAATGTAACATATATGTTACACACATAATATGTTACATGGGAGCTGGGCAGAAAAAGGGAGGCCACAAACTCTTGACAGCACTTAATAGGAGTTATGCAAGAAGTGGCTGTGGGGTGCAATGAGAAATGTGTAAGTTCTGCCCCTCTTGAAAAGACTGTAGCCTTTGATGGAGTGCTTGAGCAAAAGGGAGCCCTGTAACCCTCCTACACTGTTGGTAAGAATGTAAACTGGTGCAGCCCCTCTGGAAAACAGTGCGGAGGTTCCTCAAAAAATTAACACTAGAACTCCCCTATGACCCAGCAATAGCTCTGCTAGGAATTTACCCAAGGCAACCAGGAGTGCTGATGCATAGGGGTACATGTACCCCAATGTTCATAGCAGCACTCTCAACAATAGCCAAATCATAGAAAGAGCCTAAGTGTCCATCAACTGACAAATGGATCAAGAAGATGTGGTTTATCTATAAGATGGAGTACTACATGGCAATGAAAAAGAATGAAATCTGGCTATGTGTAGCAACATGGATGGAAATTGAGGGTGTTATGCTGAGCGAAATAAGTCAGGCAGAGGACAGCTACCATATGTTTGCACATATAGGAGGATTAGGAGGAACTTAACGGAGGACTGTGAGGGAGAAGAAGGGGGGAAATAGTGGGGGAGAGGGAGGGAGGCAAACCATGAGAGACTCTTGAATGCTGAGAACAAACGGAGGACTGTTGGGGTTAAGGGGAGAGGGGAAGGAGGATTGATGGGCATGGAGGAGGGCGTTTGTGGGGACGAACACTGGATGTTATAGGGAAACCAACTTGACAATAAACTGTTAAAAAAAAAAAAAAGGAGCTGTTATACTCAGATCGCAGTATCCTCAACGACCAGAGAACACCGGGGAGACCGAGTCATGTGTGCAAAGGCAAAGGGCTTTATTACGGGCTCGAGCTCGGGCTCCCAGACCTCACCAACACAGTGGATCCATACTGAGAGCCTCGAACAAAGGCAGAGTAGGGTTTTATGGGGTTTGTGACGCGGGAGTTACAGAAGTTGTGACATGGAAACAGTGATCCAATCATAATTATACAATATCGTTGACAGCGGTTTTAACCATACACATTGTCTAGAGTATTTGTTACTTTTGGCAAGACCCAGTTACAACATTTAGAGTACTTTTAAATTCAACCAATTACAGAGCGAGCCTAGGGTCTTGTTCGGCACCTAATGGGTTAACTTTAACATTAGGTAACAGTTTTATCTATAGTTGCTGGCCTTTCTTGATTGGGTGTTGCCAAGGTAGTGTGGTGGAGTGATGTGGTGGGCAGTTTCTCTGGCCTTGGGCAATGTGTAGCTGCCCGATAGTTCCAGGGAAACTGAAACTTAGGCCTTCTAGTTTAGAGGGGAAACTTAAGGCCTATTATGGAGTCATTGTGGTTTAGACTTGTGTCCTTACAGAGCCCCTGTATTCTGTGGATTGCAATTTCTGTCACATTGGCTGAGGAAGCAGGGAGAAGAGAATGGGTTGTGGATCAAATGTCACTGATTACTACTGTTCTTACTTGTAGTAGATTTTCTTAAAGAAGTGTTTTTTCACTTGCTGTGTATCTTTAGGATTATTTCCGGAGACTTCAAGTGGTTTTAAAAAATGACTTCAATAATTTATTGAACACTGTGTATTCCCTAAGAAACCTAAGAAATAAAACATCATAGAGGCAATCATAGCACTCTTTATTCTATTCCCTATAGTCCTCTATCCCATTTCCCTCTCTTTCTCCATAAAAAAAACTATTATCTTGGAGTTCCACATTTCTATCATATTTTTATAATTTATTTCATATGAATATATTCTGAAACAGGAAACATGATTCCTTCAGGTATACAATAAGATAAATATCAAGACAGGGAGCAGGGTGCCTAGGTGGCTCTGTCAGTTAAGTGTCTTACTTTGGCTCAGGTCATGATCTTGTGGTTCATGCGTTCGAACCCCGTGCTGACAGCTCAGAGCCTGGAGCCTGCTTATAATTCTGTGTCTCCCTCTCTCTCTGCCCCTCTCCTGCTCGTGCTCTGTCTCAAATATTAATAAACATTTTTTAAAAGACCACATATTTTGTAAATAAATTTATCTCGTTTGAAAAAACACCAATAAAGGCAAGAATATTGACAGAAAGTAGTTTTAAAGTTTATCATTTGTAACTTAGAAGAAATTACCTCATTGTTATTAAAAATATCTGAAATGACATGAAAGCCTACCATCATTAATTGGTAATCACATCTACACTGTGAAGTGGTTCAGGGAATGTTGATTCTGGTTTCCTGGAGTTAGAATACCCTGAGAAAACACTATGGAGTATTAATGTGCATCTCTAGCAAATTCCACTCTGCATAAAATCATGTGTCCTGGACATAGCAACACTAATATGGAAAACTGGTGGAAACAGAATGGTCGGCAATTCAAGAGAGAGGGATTATTATTTCAGGAGGTGAAGTGTATGCAAGTCCAGAGTCAGTAACTTTTGAAGGACTTGAGTTGGGAACCAGAGAAAGTAAAAGGGTAGGAGGATTTGTATTCTCTCTGTGACAGATTCACCTGGCTAAAAAGATGTGGGGCTCAGAATAAAGGAGGTCTATAGTATAGTATAGTTTGAGGAAGGGGATAGAAATCAGTAGTAAGTTCATTGGAAGGGGACTGTCATAGACCTAAGATAACCCCAAATGACCATGTCCTATAAGTAGAGATCCCCTTCCTCTGAGGGTCCATGGAAACATTGTCTATGATGGGTTATCACTCCAGTGATTATGTTGTAACAAATGGAAAAGGAAAAGTATACGGAAAAGGTGGAGGGATTTTGCAAATGAGGCTGACTTTATCAGTTGATCCCTGTAAAAGTAAAAAGCTCTCCTGCTGGCCTTGAAGAAGTACGCAGCCATATCATGAACCACCTAGGGAAATGGGCAGCATCTTGGAGCAGAGGGCGTCAGTCCTATAGCCACAAAGAACTGAATTCTACCAACAATCAGGATAAACTTGGAAGAGGAGCTCTGAGCTCCAGGTGAGAATGCATGCTAACCAACACCTTGATTGAAGGCTTGTGACATGCAGAGCTGGAGACCCAGTTAAGCCATGCCCAGGACTCGTGACCCAAGGATACTGAGGCAGTAAATGTGTATTGTTTTTAAACCACTATCTTTGTGATCATTTGCTACACAACAATCAGAAACTAATCAAGACCCCTTTCAAAACATTTGGTTAGGACATGAAAATAGTCAGGCTTCTAAAGAAAAATATCACAATAACTGGGATATTTTGGAAAATATTTTACCTTTGTGATTATCCCATTTGCCTATGTCTAGTCCATTATCCTAAAGACATGAGAAGAGCCATTGTTGAGCTAGTTTTTTAAGACTGTTTCCTCATTGCTTAGTTTTAGAGCATTTTGCCTGTGGCTATTGACTAGTTTTTCAAATATTAGAGCAATATTTCCTATTTATTAAATAATGTCATTTGAAGCTAGTAACTTTATGCCAAACCGGTTCTTCTTCTATCAAACACTGACATCCTCATTTCTATAATTATATTTCCAATGGTCTCACCTGACTTTTTCCACTCAAAATAACGTGTTGTTATTGAAGGAAACAAAAATAAATGTCTTAATAATTTTCTAATTAGCACTTCAGGCACATCTAAGATGGATGTTGGAAAGGTTGATATGGACACAGTCTCAGTGCTCACAAAGGAGAAAGAAGACTTCTGTGCTTTGGAAAGAACCATTCAAAACATTTGGTACCACATCTCTTCGCTTTTACATTTAATCTGTGCTCTTCTACTCAGAATCCCCTGGAAGATTAGCAATCCTTCTATAACATTATTTATTTAATAAGAATAAATATTCACTTGTTTTGATTTTTATTTCATTTTGTGTGTTAAAAAAATCCTTTAAGGAATAAAGGAGTTCAAAGGAATCAAATTCACTCTGACCTTTATATCCTCTTAAGGGCTTCAGTGAATTTCTTCAGTGTATCTTCAGTGAATTTCTGAAGATACAAGATTAAGCAAATCTCTGTAATTAATTGGTTTAGATAGGTCAGAATAAATATTATGCTTCATTTTAGAAACTTGCCATAATGGCATGGAGTTGAGAAGAATCTTCTCCATCTGTTGAGAGGTTGCTTATGAGAAAAGCTAGCAAATGGAGTGGACGGACATAGTTTATATGTAGATGTCTGCTCTTCTTTCCAGTTCCATTTCTTACCAAGAAGTGGCAAAAATCTTCCAAAATCGAATGCCCCAAAGGGCAGTGCAGTATGATGGCAGCTGCTCAGAAAATCTGTTGAGAGGGAGAGAAAGAAGTGCTTAGGAACGATTTCAGATCCCAGACTGTCAGCGCAAGAATTTGAGGGAATCGCTTAAAGGCAAAGCAGTAGGTCGCTTGTTTCTAATACTGCAAGGATTTTTCAATCTGTAGTGACCTGGCTTAAAACATGCAAGGACACTTTAGGTGCCATGTTTCACATTCAGCCACTGTTAGGATCTTGAAAAAATTTGCCGAGTACCTTGTAAGTCTCTCATCAGAAAAATAGCAACCCAGGTGATCCTGTGACACTGCCTTTCTCTGCCATAGGAATAAGATAAAGCAGTTCCCAAAGCCTGGCATCTGATAATACATTAACCCTTAGTCAGAAATTAAGCTACACCAAAGAGAGCTAATGGAGCGGAACAAAATCTTTAGCAACAAGTCCCTTTTGTTATTGGAGAGCTTTCAACAAGCCATTCTGCTTCCTTGCAGTGTGCGGTGCATTAGCAGAAACAAAGGCCTGAGCCTCTCTAGTAACCTATGAAGTAAATAGATCAGCTACTCTAGACTAAATTTAATGCAGTTTGCAACTGGTAAAGTTCTTTTTAACCTGGCCCTGTGGCTTCCCCATTACTCCTTCAGCCAGGAGGAATTAGTGCACTAGCACGTAGCACGTGAAAACAGCACTGACTGGTTTTGTAATGTATAATTTGAACTAGCCTTTTCTTCTGTTGCTTGCCATCCTTGGCTAGTTCTGTGACCTAACGGTGTTGGAAATGACTTTGTTTAGTTACTTATTTTCTCTCACTCCTGCAACTGCTTGAATCAGAACAAAGTAGGAAATAAACTTCAATCCGTACTCTTCGGACTATGACTACAAGGTATGCATATTTACATTGGATGTACATAATTGTCTTTCCTTAAATATCAGTGAGGGGCACCTAGCTGGCTCAGTCAGTTAAGTGTCCGATTCTTGGTTTCAGCTCAGGTCATGATCTCATGGTTCATGAGTTTGCATTCCCATCAGGCAGCGTGGAACCTGCTTGGGATTCTCTCTCACTCTCCCTTTGCCTCTGCCATGCACTCACTCTCTCTCTCATTCTCTCTTTCTCTCTCTCAAAATGGATATACTTTTTATTTTTTTTTTAATTTTTTTTTTAATGTTTTATTTATTTTTAGGAGAGAGAGAGAGAGACAGCGTGAGCAGGGGAGGGTCAGAGAGAGAGGGAGTCACAGGCTGAAACAGGCTCCAGGCTCTGAGCTGTCAGTCAGCACAGAGCCCGACGCGGGGCCTGAACCCACGAACCGCGAGATCATGACCCAAGCGAAAGTCGGACGCTTAACCGACTAAGCCACCCAGGCGCCCCATGGATATACTTTTTAAAAAAATAAAAATATTAATGAAATACTTCTTATTTCATAAACATCAGAGGGAACAAACCCAATGATGACCTCCTAAATCAGCCTGGTAGTTAAGCCTCCAACTCTATCTTTATGCTCTATCATTATCAGCATCTTTTTCTGAGAATCCTTTAGCATTTTTTTTCCCCATCTCCACCTCTGGTTAATTTATTCAATACAATTTTAAAAGTAATCAATGAATTTTATTGGAGTAGTTTGAGATGGACAGAACAAAGGACAAAAGGAGAGTGAGTTCCCATCTACTGCCTCACCACTCTCCTCAGTGCCCACTTTTATTGCCCATCTGCATTAGTGAAATACATTTGTTACAGTTGATGAGACAATGCTGAGACATCATCATTAACTCAAGTCTCTAGTTACATCAGTGTTCACTTTTCTGTTGTCCATTATACGTTTCTTGATAATACACAATAAGATGTTTCCACCATTAATTTTTTTAAAAAATCCAGGTACCACTTTGAGTGTTAGTGTTCTAATTCCGCAGATACTATAAAACTTAACCAGAAAAAAAATATATATATATACTGTCCATGTTGAGGTCTGGATTTGCTGATCCACTGTCAGGTTACCTCCAGCATACCTACCACTGTATGTTGTTTCTGTTGAAACAATAAGTGGTCATTGACGTGCAAGAATGCTTTTCCTCTTTTTCTGTGGTGAAGGTGAAAGCTGACTCATTTATGTTAAGTGAGTAGATCCTAATGAGAATTAAGAGGAACATCCAGATGAAGCCTTCTACCCATCATACTTTGTGACTATCTCCAATACCTTCCAATACGTGTATATTTGAATCTCATATCTAAGAAAGATGATGGTGGGAATTTTGACCATGGTAGGGTTTTGGTGACATCTAGGAAAACCCTTAATGAAACTTTCTCACTAGGACTTTTTCTGCTCTCTTTTTATTTAAAAATGTGTGTACTTGATCTTTCCCTCTTCTTCATTGGGATTAGGTTGTAAGATGTTTTATCGATTTATAAAATATATGGTTGTATTGTTTTATTCTTTATAAATATTTTCAACTTTTATCTTTATTCTTTTCTGTGTTTCTTAGATTCATAATTGTTTCTGGAAAAGGGACTCACACATCTTTATTTTCTTCTTTGTGTGTAAAACTATGTTTTACTTTTTCTACACTAAGCATATACATATAATAGTATAGATGTACATGTAAAATATAAGTAGTAATAATAAACACATATGTCTTTAGTGCACAGGTTGAGAAATAGAATTTTCTTAGATTAGATATTTCTTAGAAATAGAATATCTTAGAAAAACACTGAATAAACCTTTCTGGTGCTTTTCTTGTTCTTTTCCCCTAACAAAATCCAGAATCCTGAAGTCTATGGTGCTCCTTCCTTAGCTTTGCTTGATAGTTTTGCTACCTATATATTTACCCTTAAACAATATACTGGTCAATTTTGCTACCATTTATACATAATAGGAATTAAATCATGCTATATATTTCTAAGACTAGCTTATTTTGTTTAGTATTATATTTTTGAGTTCACTTGTTGTCACAGCTATATATTTTCTGAAGAATGAATATACCAGAATCTATTATTTTGAATACGGGCAGAATAAGCCACCCCCAAATGTGCCACTTTTGTACGTGGATTATTTTTTGTATGTGGGTTATTATTTTGATTGAAGGCAATCAAGACCCAGCAGACTCAAAAACTTTTACCTGTTTCTTAACTGCCTGAAAAAAATTTAGATAGGGGCCTGGCCTAAAAAGAGAACTTTTACCAGAGATAGTTTTTTATCTGAAAGATATATCTACATGGCAGGGCAAACATCTCATTACCAAATGTCTGTTCTACTTATCTTCCTGTGGATTATGCTCTTCTTCTTTGAGCCCTGGGCCCCTATCTTGTTTCTTAGCTCAGGATGGCTTACAAGTCTCAGTTGCCTGATTGTCTTTGGGCCTCATATTTTTATGGGACCTCTGTGCCTATGAAATTAAGCTTGTTTTTTTTTTCATATTAATCTGTTGTAAGTCAAGTTAATTATTATGCCAAAGAACCTAGGAGAGTATAAGAAAAATTTTCCACCTTGACATATTTAACTGTGAAAGAGGTCACATTCTTTCCCATTTTAGCTATTAGGGACACCATTCCTAATGGGCAAAAGTAAATGTTTTTAATCTTTTATCTATTTGTTTTTATTTTATTTAAATCCAAGTTAATAACTTTTAGTTTAGTAATGGTTTCAGGAGTGGAATTTAGTAATTGAGCACTTGCATATAACAGCCAGTGCTCATCCCCAAAGTGCCCTCCTTAATGCTCATCACCCATTTATCCCATGCCCCCCAGCAACCCTGTTTGTTATCTATATTTAAGAGTTTCTTAAGGTTTGCTTCCCTCTCTGTTTTTATCTTATTTTTCCTTCCTTTCCCCTATTTTCTTCTTTTTTGTTTCTTAAATTCCACAAGAGTGAAATCATAGGATATTTATCTTTCTCTGACTGACTTATTTTGCTAGTATAATACATTCTAGTTCCATCTATGTTGTTGCAAATTGCAAGGTTTCATTCTTTTTGATTGCCGAGTAATATTCTATTGAATATATATACCACATCTTTTTTATCCATTCATCAGTTGATGGACATTTGGACTCTTTCCATAATATGGCTATTATTGATAGCACTGCTATAAACGTCGGGATGCATATGCCTCTTTAAGTCAACATTTTTGTATTCTTTGGTTAAATACCTGGTAGTATAGTTGCTGGGTCATAAAGTAGCTCTATTTTTAATTTTTTTGAGGAAACTCTATACTGTTTTCCAGAGTGGCTGTTTGCATTCTCACCAACTGTGCAAAAGTGTTCCCTTTTTTAATTTTTTTTTTACATTTCTTTATTTTGAGGGAGAGAATGTGCACAAGATGGGGGACAGGCAGAGGGCAAGGAGAGAGAGAATTCCAAGGCAGGCTCCATGCTGTCAGTGCAGAGCCTGACATGGGGCTCGATCCCATGAACTGCAAAACCATGACCTGAGCCAAAATCAAGAGTTTGATACTCAACCAGCTGAGCACTCCTAGGTGCCCCCAAAGCATTCACTTTCTCTGCATCCTCACCAATATCTGTTGGGTTTTGTGTTGTTGGTTTTAGCCATTCTGACAGGTGTGAGGTTGTATCTCATTGTGGTTTGATGATGAGCAACATTGAACATCTTTTCATGTGTCTGTTGGCCATCTGGATGTCTTCTTTGGAAAAGTGTCTTGTGATGCCTTTTGCCCATTTCTTCACTGGATTATTTGTTTTTTGGGTGTTGTGTTTGATAAGTTATTTACAGATTTTGGATACTAACCCTTTATCTGAGTTGCCATTTGTAAATATCTTCTCCCATTCATCTGATGCCTTTTAGTTTTGTTGATTGTTTCCTTTGCTCTGCAGAAGCTTTTTATCTTTATAAGGTTCCAAGATTTCATTTTTGCTTTTGCTTCCTTTGCCTCCAGGCACATATCTAGTAAGAAGTTGCTGTGGCCCAAGTTAGAGAGATTGCTGCCAGTTTTCTCCTCTAGGATTTGGATGACTTCTTTTCTTACATTTAAGTGTTTCATACATTTTATTTTTGTGTATGGTGTAAGAAAATGATCCACATTCATTCTTCTGCATGTTGCCATCCACTTTTCCCGACACCATTTGCTAAAGAGACTCTTTTTTTCCATTGGATATTCTTTCCTGCTTTGTTGAAAATGAGTTGGCGGGGGCGCCTGGGTGGCTTAGTCGGTTAAGCGTCCGACTTTCGCTTAGGTCATGATCTCGCGGTTCGTGGGTTCGAGACCCGCGTCGGGCTCTGTGCTGACTGCCAGCTCAGAGCCTGGAGCCTGTTTCAGTCTGTGACTCCCTCTCTCTCTGACCCTCCCCTGCTCACGCTGTCTCTCTCTCTCTCTCTCCTAGAAATAAATAAAACATTAAAAAAAAAAAAAGAAGAAGAAGAAGAAAATGAGTTGTCTCTACATTCGTAGGTCCATTTCTGGGTTCTCAAAAAGAAATCTTTTTTGAGAAATATGCCAAAATGTGGCCATTCTATCCTGAATGAACATTTGGATTAAATCTCCATTTTTTTTTGCTGTTTGGGACAATGTTCCTATGAGCACTCATGTACATGTCTCTCTGTACAAGTTCAAATGTTTTCATTTTTTATTTTTATTTTATACCACTAAGGGTATACCACATACCATTTACATGCTTAATACAAAAACTATCAGCATGGCTGAATAAGTTTGCATTTCCACAAGTATTAAGAGTTTCCATTGCTTCATATATTTGAACACCCTATTGTACAAAATTTTAATTTTTGACAATTTGGTGTGTCTGAAATGGAATAAATCTGATCATAATGTCTCTTTGTGTCTGTCTGATGTCTATGGCTGCTGTGGTCTTATCCCTTTTTCGTTACTTCTTTGTAATCTCTCTCTCTGTTTATTAATCTGACTAGGTTTTTATACATTTTATATGCCATTCTAAATAGGCAGCCTTTATTGTTTAATTTCTATGTTTCGTTGGTTTCTTATTTTATTAAGTCTGTATTTTACTCTTCTGCCCTTTTTCTTCTGCTTTATTTGGTTTTCTTTTTATTTATTTCCAATTTCTTAAGTTAGATTATGCTTTCATTAATGTTAAGCCTTTGTTCTTTACTCATGTAAATCATTTAAAATCCTTTCAAGGATACATTTCTTCTAAATATTTAGTTATTTCCCACAATTTAAAATCATTTTAATCCCTTTCTAAACACTTTTTACTTCCTATTATGACTTCTTTTTAACTCAGTTATTTAGAAATGTGTTTTAAAATGTTTAATGTTTGAGTTCTTCTACCTGTCATTAGGTTATTGCTATCTAAGTTATATTTGGTCAGAGAATCTGTTGTTTTACCATTTACCATTTACCACATGTTTTACCATTCCTTTGCTATGTTTTGAGACTTGTATTAAAACAAAAATCCAATGTATTACTGGGTTGAAAGTGCTTGGAAAGGTTTATTCTCTAATTGGCCCATGCAATATTTTATACATAATCATTAACGTAAACTTGTTAATTCAGTCATTTAAGTATTCTATGTTTTTAATGACTATTTTTGATTGCTCTAGCTCCCACTCTCTTACCACTGACTAAGAAGGCGTTAATGGTCCCCTCAGCATGGCTGACCTCTAGACCGGATTCTTCCTGACTCTGAGACCCTGACATCCTTTTGCCTAGTGCATTTACTTTAGAAATCTTGTCATTGTAATTTCTTTCTCTGCTCCTTTGACATATAAATTTTTTAACCTTCTTGCCAGTTTTACAACCAAAGAATGTCTTTCTCAAGGACCTGGGAGCCATCCCTTTAAAACGTAATCACCAAGAAAGATAGCACCCCTATCACTTAGTCTCTTTGAAAGGGTATCTGTCTCTGAGATACTTATTTTTTTATCTTTTGTAGTGTTAATATTTTAGTCATGTCATTTTAACATCACCTGCATATATTTTGAGATTTTATAAACAATCCCGTCCAAAATTCTTTGTGTTTTAGATAAGCAGAAGGTCCCTTTATATTCAAAATGATTACTGACAGGGTTTGAGTTCTTTCTACTTTCTTTCTCACATTTCTGCTTATTTCATTGTTCTTGCATCCTCTGTTGAGACTGATAGAGGGAATTTTCCTTGTTCGTTTCTGAGATAGAAGTTATTTTTCCTTCAACCTTTTACAAAGGCTAAACCTCCTTGAGGGACACCCATTTAATCTCAACTTGAATGGATCTTTGGAGTTACCTTCTATCCCTAAGGTTATAGTTTTTTAACCAAACAGAAGCTGAAATACTAGAAATTGTTTTGACAGAGTTAAGATTCATGTTTATCTTTATAGGTTTTAAGCATGTTGGCATTTTTTTTGTGGGGGGGGGGAGCCTTCACTTCTATTTCAGATGAAATATTTCAATGTCTGAGTACATGACACTTAATCATTTTCTGAATACTCTGAAATTTATATTTGTATTTCCTCTTTGATAAGAGAGGAATTTAAGAGACAGTGTTTAAAATTCTATGTCATGGATTTTTGACTTTCTGTGCTTTGTTTTACTTTTAGCTTTATTTACATATGCTCAGATTCTACCAGGTTTTCAGTGCTAACTTCTGTAAACTTACTATGCCAGTACTCCCCAAAGTTTAACATGTATTCAAATCACCTAGATGTCTTGTTAAAAATGCAGATCATTTTTCAATAGGTCTGGACAACTTTCTAGCAGTTTCTCAGATAATGCTGATGTGCTGATACTGCCAGTCCACAGACCACACTTTGAGTTGAAGGTCCCATTCTAAGATATATGTTTTTAATGTTTGTTTATTTTTGACACAGACAGACAGAGTGTGAATGGGGAGGGGCAGAGAGTAAGGGAGACACAGAATTTGAAGCAGGCTCTAGGCTCAGCACAGAGCCCAGTGCAGTGCTCAAACCCACAAACCATGAAATCGTGACCTCAGCCGAAGTTGCATGCTTAAGCAACTGAGCGGCCCATGCAGCCCTAGAAGGTCCCATTCTATTATTTCAGTAGTTTTTGGAGTAATTCTTGGTCTTATCTTTACTTGTTTGTTGCTATATAGTCACAGCTTTTGTTCAATATAGAAATGTCTAATATTTTAGTATTTAAAGAAAGAGTATATCTTATTTATCACTGTGTCACACCAATGGATTTGAATAGTTGGTTTCTATGCTGAGAAAAGTGAGCTCCAGTACACAGTGGCATAACCCAGACAATTCTCAGTCTTGATTTTCCTGTCTCAGATATCTGTACCAGATGTTTTCCAAAAGGATTGAGTGTGCAGGGATAGGCGTCAACTTCAATTTAGGTAATTAGCCCTAGAACACTTTTTCTTTGAATCTGTTGTGTCTTCTTTCTCATGGGCTTCTTCTGCTGACTTTTTGGTGTTTTTCTTTCAGGTGAAAATGAAAATTGGCCTGGCCTCCCTTGAAACCCTCTGTGTGACAGTTTTTCTGAGTATTGATTTAACATTTCAATCTCTCTTTGCAGCTGACTGGTTGGCATCTCTGAAGCTCCATGTTTTTTAATTATTACTTTTATTATAGCTTTCTCTAATAGGTTCCTAATGCATAGTAGCATAATACAAGTTTTGTGAAATCTTCAATAAAAAACCTGTTTCACTTTGTGTAAACCATTATTTCTCAAAATTTCTCAGGTATAAAATTATTAGTTTTGATGGCAAAGACATCCTTTTTTATTTTGCCAATGTTGCTAAATTTTATATACAGATACAAGCATATACTTATCAACCAACCACTTTTTTTTTTTTTTTGCATTCAATTATCTTTATTGGGCAGTGAAGAAACTGGATTTCACTTTGTGCTGAATAATACTTCATTGTGTACATATATATATACACTCCAGATGATGTTATTTTCTTCTGGAAGATGTTGTTTACCTCTGGAAGGCAGACAGGGTATTGGCAGATCATCTGGGTCTAGTGGCATCAGGTCTGTTTCTGGTTTCCCCTATTTATTCTAAGTTGTGTTCTTTAAGAGTTTCAACAAAAGCTTAGAGGTTTATCAGGGACTCTTCATCTCTGTGCATTCTCAACTTATTATTATTTTTCTTTTTTCTCTCTCTAGCATTTCCAGAAATCAAAGTTTCTCCTGGTTTTTACCTTCTCAGAAGTTTCTTTCTTGTGTCTCAGTATTCAGCCCTATGCAAGCACAACAGAAGGGGCATAAAATACCTCAAGGGCACAGAATGCCCAGCTCATGTCAATGCATTCCCTTCTCTATAGGATTTTCACTTTGTGTGAACTATGCCTTGATAAGGAAACGTTGGTTCCTTGGTTCTTCCCTGATGACTTCAAATAGTTGTTATTTTATCCAGCTTCTGTAGTCTCTTCCACTGGGGGTCTTGTTTGACGCCGAATACTCCATCAGTCAAAAGTGGAAGTACTCTTGTGTTTTGGCTTCTAATTGATTCAACATTAGAGACCCATTAAAACTCACGATGAAAAATGTGAAATATTTTATGTCGCTTTTAGGAATGTTTTTATTCTTTTGCCTTCATATTTTTGAGGTATGATTGGGCAAATCTTAAATGTGTAGTTCAATTAGCTTTGACATGTGTGTACTGGTGTAACTGTGTCATTTACGTTTTAAATGCATTTTCTTTATATCACCTAAACTAATCAACACTAAAACAGCTTTGGCATGACAGTCAGGACTCATAAATCAAACAAATTTTCATAATTTGGAATTTAACAACCAACCAACCAACCAACCACATTTTAAATTTGCACTAAGTAACAAGCATTATACTAAGTACTTTAAACACATTATCTCATTTTACACTTACAATCACCCAGTGAAGTATTAAAAGCTCCATTTGCTAGGAGAGAATTAAGCAGAGGCTTAGTAATTTATTAAAAAAAAAAATACTTAGCTAATAGTTAGAACAGAGGTCTAATTTAATTTACATTGCCTGGCTTGAAAGTAGCTTATGTGGGGTGCCTGGATGGCTCAGTAGGTTAAGCATCCGGCTTCGACTCAGGTTATAATCTCGTTGTTTGTGGGTTCGAGCCCCGTGTCGGGATCTATGCTGACAGCCAGCTCAGAGCCGGAAGCTTGTTTCAGATTCTGGGTCTCCTTCTGTCTCTCTGGGCCTCCCCTGCTCACACTGTCATCTCTCTCTCTCTCTCTTCGTTTCTCTCAGAAATAAATAAAACATTTTTTTTAAAGGATCTTATGTATCTTTTGAGGATGTCTTACTGCTTGTCAGGTGCCCAACACTGGCACGTTCCTTACCACAGAGACCACTCAGCTAATTCTGACATTGCTTAAAATAAAAAGATTTAAATAGTAGAATAAAAAGGTGGGGTGGCAGTTACTGAGAGTGGCAGGAGACTATTAAGCATACTTTACCAGTAAAGTATGGCCAGAAGGGTGTGTTTGTCACCTAAGAAATGTGGCTCAGTCCCAGAGAAACATCATTCTCAGAAGACACTTTAATGTATTTACAGGTGTCTGTCTGCTTTGCAGGGCTCTTCCTCCAGGGCACTTTTGCAAAGGTGATGAATGGGAGGTGACACGGTAGGAGATTTCTGACGGGCACAACTTATGTGAAAAGGTGGAGAGTTCTACTCTTAGCCAGTAGTGAAATCTAACTTCCAAAACCAAATGAGAATACTAATGATAATAAAAGACCTAGAACACCACTTTATTATATCCCACTGTGATTATAGTCCTTGGCAACAGCAGGAAAAAAACAATCCTGCAATCCAATTAGGACAACCTGGATAACGAAAGTATGAACAAGAAACAGGGGAGACAGGAAATTGTTGATGATTTTCATTATCTAATGCTGCTGAGAGCTTTATTTATCTTCACCTCGAAGCTTTGGAGAAAATCTGACTCTTCTTGGCATCATTAGCTTCTTTTCCTGAAACATCTTGCTATTTAAATAAGCATCAAGCCCTTGAGGTTATTTTGGAATGTTTTCCTTTCCCAGGTGCCTGGGGTTTTCTGTTATGAAAAGAGATTCATAGGGTGTGGGACTGGGGTGCTCTAGGTGCTGTTTATTATTTAGGTGAACATTTTTATCATATTTAAAATTACAAGATTCCAAGCGGCTTGAATGGAATGAGGAGTATTAGCTTCAAATAACAGTTCTCCCCCCTTTATTGAATGATGTTGGTCAGTTACCTTGGTGTAAGTTTCCTCCCTGTGATGACGGATCACAGTACCTAACTCATCAGATCATGGCAAGAATTTCAAGGAATTATATATTATATAATATAATATGTGTAATTCTATGTTATGGTATAGACTTTAATATAAATAAATATACTCAGATAATATTAATATAATTAATATCATATTGAACACATAGTATATTATACCATAATATATAATAAATAGATAATAAATTGCATATAATTATGAGTTTAATTAATATAATATATAATCAGACATACTTCTATGGCTATTATATAAGTAAATACAAATAAATATATAATTAAAGATAATTAGTATTATATATAAATATATATTATTATACTATGTTAATATAAATACATGATAATTATATATGATTTTATATATGTATATATATTTATAGTCTCCAACCACTCTAGACATTTTGTGATGAAGGACTACCCTCTTTTTTTTTTATTTTTGTTTATTTTTGAGAGACAGAGCATTAGTGGATAAAGGGCAGAGAGAGACAGAGACATAGAATCCAAAGCAGGCTCCAGGCTCTGAGATGTCAGCACAGAGCTCGACATGAGGTTAGAACCCACGAGTCATGAAATCATGACCTGAGCCAAAGTCAGATACTTAACCTACTAAGCCACCCAGGTGCCCAGGAGATAGCCTCTTACAAGTCTCTTGAAGAGTTGCTGATGGGAAAAACATGCTTTGCTATTCTGGACCAAGTTAATAGTTCGGATATTAACCATGTCATTGGAGATAACTTGAATGGTTCTTTCCAGTAAGTGCTTATGTTTTTTTGTTGTTGTTGTTTTTTAAGTCAGATGTGTTTATGAGCCAACTCTGGGGAAAAGTTGAATGCAAGACAAATAAGCAATTATCAAAAATGGAAAATGGCTGGAGAAATTAATTTTTCTAGTCAAGCTAGAAGTGGAGAACAGTTCTTGGACTTATACTTTCCTCTACTTTTAGTAGAATTATCCTCACAAATGTGTTTTTTACATACATAGGTGAAGGGGAGGAAAATTTTTCTCTACACTGAAGGTCTTCCAACTGGATTAAGACTTAAATTTACCTGAGACGGATTAAGAGAAGAAAAAAAGACGTTTTATTACCAGCACACGGAGGCCCAATTATGTAATTGAGACCTAAAGAAATGACCAAATCAGGCAGATTTATACTTTTTAGACAAAGAAACAATAACCAACCCAACCAAAAAACCTTAACTTTGGGAGCATAAGTTAGTAAGGAATCTTAAAAAGACTTTGGGATGTAGGTAGTAAAGTATTAAAAAATTACAAGTGTTTATATCCAGCCTTCTTGGGTCAAATTTCCTCTCCCAGGTGATAAGGATGTCTCTTTACCTCTGGGTACATGAAGGGTGCCTTTCACATGGGAGATTTATTTCCTGCTTTTAGGGGGACAAAAGGGGTCATAGGTGTTGTTCATGCACAGGCTGTACACGTTAAGTAACTTTTATTTTAAATAATCAGTATGTAAAAGTGGCCCGTTTTAGGGTAGCCTGCCCTAAATGTTGAGAGTGCTTTTCATATCATGTGTTGGATTAGAAGTCTTTCTGACTCATATATTAATAAATGAATGCAAAACCAGAGTTTTTTCATAATCACACACTACCTTTGAAGCCATCACTATCAAAACACCAGTTTAGATGCAGCTGTAATGAAACGGTCTTCAGCTCCTCTCTCTTTTTCTGTTATCTCTGATTGACTACATTGTAATTAACAAGCTGGCATTTGAAAAGGATGAGTCTAAGTGAGATAGATAGGGTAATTCACCCCCTAACTTCTTTCAACATTTTGCTTTTCTATTCTTCTATCTTCTGACCTTTATGCAACTCCTTTCTTGGAATATATTCTTTAAATGACTTACTTTCATTTATCTGTCATTTGGGAAACTGATAAAGTCATCTTGGCTTAGAGAGATTCTAGAGAGTAATTCATTTCTATCAGACTCCATCTCCTGCTTCAGGCAGACTCCATGCCTGGCCAACCACGGCAGAAGAGCTTACAGTCTTCATCATTTGAAAGTGTCAGAGTTGCTGGAGAATCACTTGAAACCAGGGGACCTTGGGTGGCTTAGTCACTTAAGCCTCTGACTCTGAATTTTGGCTCAACTCTTGATCCTATGGTTTGTGAGGATATTAGCATCTTACCTCCTGTTCTAAGGTTCTTCTGAGATGAGACACAGTTAACCACTTACACATATAATGGAAGAGGAAGAAGAAAGCAGTTGGACAAGAAGAGTTAGGAAAGAGAGATTGGAATTTAAGAAGAAACATGGGGGTTTTTTTTGGCTTTTTTATTTTAGCATCTACCATCTCATTCAATAATCTTGCTGCTATATTTTTGTTCTGATATCAGGAGAGTTAGTTTTCTCTGTACAGACTTTACTGTCTCCCCATTCTAATGAAAAAGTGTTTTCTTCTATTTGTAATATTTTGATATGTGCTTAGAATATGCTTGCAGCCAATATCATATCATTTACTGCTCACTATTGTTACAAAGAATCTAGGGCTGAGTATTCTTTTTGAGCTCTGACCCAAAGTTAGGAACTAGCATTAAAACCTAACTTTCAAAGTGCCTGGACGGCTGTCGGTTAAGTAGCTGACTCTCGCTTCTGGCTCAGGTCATGATATCCTGGGTTCGTGACTTAGGACCCACACCCAGGCTCCACACTGACAGTGCAAAGCCAGCTTGGGACTTTCTCTCTGCCCCTCTCTCTCTGTGTTCTTCCTCTGATTCTTCTCTCTCTCTCTTTCTCAGTCTCTCTCTCTCTCTCTCCCTCTCTCAAATAAATAAACTTAAAAAAAAAAAAAAACCTAACTTTTATAGGAGATAAATTTAGCACAGGTGGAGACAAGACTTAGACTGTGTTTTTTAGTCAGGTTTCATGAAGGAAAAAAATCATGCCTATTGTCAGTTTTTACTCTGTATTATCTTTACATGACAGTGTCTTTAAGAAAGGCATTATGGTTTCAGTTACTTGAGCTTAATCCCTTCTGTTGTCAAGGTGGATCTGTGTTACCAATATGTCAAGTATTTTTTATTCCTCGTTTACAGTAAAAAAGACAAAGTTGGTGACAATATCAAGATACTCTAGGGGCACCTGGGTGGCTCAGTCAGTTAAGTGTCCGACTTCAGCTCAGGTCATAATCTCACGGTTCGTGGGTTCCAGCCCCACATCGGGCTCTGTGCTGACAGCCAGCTCAGAGCCTGGAGCCTGTTTCACATTCTGTATCTCCCTCTCTCTCTGACCCTCCCCTGCTCATGCTGTCTCTCTCTCTCTCTCTTTCTCTCTTTCTCTCTCTCTCTCTCAGAAATAAATAAAACATTAAAAATTTTTAAACTAGGGAAAAAAGATATTCTAGCACATAATTATGTGGTTAAAACCAAATCTTCTCAGAACTTTAAGCAAGACTAGTACATATCAGGAGCCTACAGAATCATGTTTCAGGGTTCATTCCCAGCAGACTCTCTGCCTCTAATGATCACATAGAGCCAGGAATATTATTAAGATTTTAGGGGCGCCTGGGTGGCTTAGTCGGTTAAGCGTCCGACTTTCGCTCGGGTCATGATCTCGCGGTTCGTGAGTTCGAGCCCCGCGTCAGGCTCTGTGCTGACTGCCAGCTCAGAGCCTGGAGCCTGTTTCAGTCTGTGACTCCCTCTCTCTCTGACCCTCCCCTGCTCATGCTGTCTCTCTCTCTCTCTCCTAGAAATAAATAAAACATTTAAAAAAAAAAAAGATTTTAAGTGTTATTGTGACACATGCGTTATCTCTGAATGTGATTTTTAGGGCTTGAAGGTCCTATGAGGTGTCACCCCTAAGAATGGTTGGAAAAGGGAAGTCTAGAGCTAGGCATTGACCTCTGCTAACTTATTACCAGGCCCTGCCTGCAAAGCATTGTCATCATCACTGATCACTACAAATTCTGAGTGTGCCTTGGTGCTGCTGGAGCGTAGGTCCAAACCTCTGGTCAGCATTTGCCATAAGAAATCTCTGGAGATTGGGATAGGTTGGGTTCCAAGGAAGCCTCTCACAGTAACTCCGCCCTCTGCTGTGCTTGCTACTTACGTGCGGAGAGATAGGGAGGAAAGGGAAGGAATTGCTTGATTTCCTATCACTGTCTCTTCTCCTACTTTCCTCAGTTGCATGTTCTCTGGGAACCAAAGTAAGAAGAGATTTGTCTTAAGCAATTGACTTCTTTTACTTTCATCCATTAGACAGTAGGAGGGAGGTTACAGTGGTAGCTAGTGGGAGGTGTAAAATGGGAAGAAAATAATCTCTGTGGTGTCCCTATTAGTTGTCAGGCATTTGGATACTCTTATTTAGGTCTTTAACACCAATAAAAGATAAGCAAACAGTCATTCAATCATCCATTCATCCACATGAATTGAGTACCTCTCCTGTACCAGGCACCACTCTCGGAGCTGATTGTTAATATTTCTAATTTAAAGATGTGGAAAAAGAATCCAAGAGAGGTTAAGTAACTTTGCACAACTAATAAGTGAAGAAATAAACTTCACGTCAAGGACTGTTCTTTCAAATAATCCCTGAGGATTAAGAAATTTATTAAGGAAATTAATTTCTATGAAGACCTGTGTTACCTGGATCAATTTCTCCTGAATGATTAAAGCTGAAAGGATATCTCCACCTAGTGTGTATGAAACTAAAACTGAAGTATGTGGACACCACAATTGCTTCATTTTCCTTTTTTATTTTCAGTTTCCTTCCATATCACTTCCATTCTCCTGACCCCAGGTACTAGGGGGAACCTATGTCTTTAACACCTCCCTCACCTCCACTTCACCGTTTATCATCCGTTCTTCTTTGATGTGGGCAAGTCATGAATTGTTGATAGATCACAAAGTGTTTTGCAAGCTCAGCTTCAAGGACCCATTCCAAGCATATTATTAGCCCCCTTAATAGATGGAGATTTGGAGTTTCTACTGTCAGTTCCTCTGGCTGCTTCACTAAATAAAGTTCTATATCAAAGATTCCATCTAAAAGCAAAATAATTTATAATTTGTTATGCAGATAATTTGTAAGTCAGAATTTGTTATACATTTGAATAATCCTTCTTTTGGCACTTTATTTGTAGTAATAGTACTCACATTTTGGAAATGATGTGACATTAAAGAATATTTTAATAGAAGAAAGCATAAGATATTTTGTTCAGAGTTTTTAAATTTTTGAATTTAAACCATTCATGCATTCAGTTAGTTTTTATATTACTTAGGGACGACTGTCTCTAGCTTAAGGCCACTTTAATGGGTTATGTATTCAGGATTTAGAAGAATGGACCTATGCTTGGGCATATTGAATTACATAATAACGAAGTCAGTCCTTCAAAATGGTAACTTTAAAAAAATTCCTTTTATGATTTAATGGGAGTTTCTTGGCAATTCTGTGTTATTTTACTGGACAGGCATCTCAAGAACAGCTGTGGTAATGTAATTCACAACCAGTTCTTCTGTTATGAACCAAATCAGACTTTTATTGCTTCCAGAAATGAATCCCCACCCATGAGACACTTATATTAGTAAGAGAATAAAGGAAAATTCATTATTTTTAAAGTAATGAAGCAATTCAGGAGTAGAACAAAACAATATAGTAATGAAGGCAAGAGTGTTCCTTAACTTCTAACATACAAATGTTTAAGTTCTTTAATTGTTAGGTGTAAGAAAATGCTTATGAATAAAAATGTCACTGACTTGTAAAGCTTAAAAAGCTCTCTTCCTCAAGTGATGTAAGTGACACTTCAGATTATTTTTATTTTTTTTAATGTTTATTTACTTTTGAGTGAGAGAGAGAGAGAATGTGAGCAGGTGAGGGGCCAAGAGAGGGAGATACACACAATCCAAAGCATTTTCAGCACAGAGCCCGATGCAGGGCTAGATCTCATGAACTGTGAGATCATGATCTGAGCTGAAGTTGAATGCTTAACCAACTGAGCCACCCAGGCACCCACTTTATTTTTAATCTTAAAAAGTATTTTTCCAGATGAATTTTCCTTGATTTTGCATATCTCTTGAATCTCTCTGTTATGCTTTTCTCCAAATTCTGATCTTAGCCCACAAGCAATGCTTATGTTATTGCTAACCCTTTTCTTTCCCAGTGTTTTAACACATTCTTTATTTCCCCAAACCACCAGCACTTCTTTGAGAAATATTGTAAAATCTTGGGTTGCAAGTAACTTGTTGTGTGAGTGTCCCACAAGACAAGCAAACATTTCTAATAAATTTTAACTTGATAAACAAGCAATGTTTCACAATACGAGTCATACATGGACACCAAACTTCACGTGATCACACCTGAGGCAATGGTTCTTGAGATTCGCTTTGATATACAAGTAGGTTGGATTACAAGCATGTTTCTGCAATTAATTATGCTCACAAACCAAGGTTTTACTGTACTTCCAACTTCTGGACTATGGGTCATAAATATCCCACAGTGGCTTCTAAACCATTATCATTGAGGCAGGTTATCTTTGTTATCTGTTACATTTTTCTAAAAATATTAAACCCTATGTGAATACTATTATGTAAGTTATTTACAGATTAAAGTAAGCCATTAGGAGGCTCTAGAATGAACATATTCCTGAAACCAAGAAGAAAATATTTAATCAGTAGTCTGTATTCCAGCATGATACAATTCAATTACAAATGCTTTTTTCTATTGAAATGCAAGAAATTCTGCCTTTCAGTCTCTGAATAGAGTAAATGGAAATCTATAAAAGTAAATGAAAAAATTTGCAGAAGGCATTTTATTTTCTAAAGGAGTTAAACTTATCTTTCTTATCTAAATGTCTCCATTTGGAGTATTCTCTATGAGTTTAAATTTAATCAGAGAAGTTTTAAATTGATAATAAGATGCTTTGGGGGAGGATTTAATCACATGACCTAAAGGAAGAAAAGCTACAGCTGCTTTTACACATCTTTTAGAATAATGAGAGTTTGGGAAGGAAATAAAGCAAAGAAAGAGGTCAATCCTCACCTCACCCCAGCTCTCTCTGGTTCTTATCATGACCTTCTCCTGCAGTTGAATTGTTTTTTAAGTTCTTATTGCAAATAGCATGAATATCAAAATGCTTCATAGAGTAATGAAACGCATTGTTGATACGTTGTTTCATTACATGAACCGATAGATGCTTACTTTAACCCTAATGACTTACCAAGGGATTTTTGAGGCAAACAGCCCCGTTAGGCAAGACATAATACTAGGCTGGATAGATGGATGGATGGATGGATAGATAGATAGATAGATAGACAGACAGACAGACAGACAGATAGATAGATAGATAGATAGATAGATAGATAGATAAGGTTCAGTATGGTTCAGCTCTAGATTACCTTTCCTACATCCCATCCTTCACTGTCTTTGAAGACAGTTGTTCTCTCTCTCCATGCTCTCTTCCTGGGTCACATAACAACATTGGAGTGACTTCATGCACTACAAAAACACTGATAATTTAAACCAGTGCTACTCAAAATATCCTGGTGTTGCTATACAAGCTGTCACCTGTCCACCACAATGAGAACAAGGCAGGAACTGAGGGTAAACAATTACAAACTTTTTTTTTAAGTTAATTTGTTTATTTTGAAAAACAAAGAGCATGAGAGGTGGAGGGGAAGAGAAAGAGGGAGAGAGAGAATCCCAAGCAGGCTCTGTGCTGTCAGTGCTGATACAGAGCTAGAACTCATGAACTATGAGATCATGACCTGAGCCAAAGTCAAGAGCTGAACACCTCACCAATTGAGCCACCCAGGCACCCCAGCAATGACAAACTTTTGTAGCAATTGGATATTCCTAAGCTGTCTAAGCAGCATTTTACTTCTCTGGTAATTTATCTCTTATTGTGTTTATAAAAGTATTGGTCTACTATAGATTAGAATTATTTTTTATGATCAAAAAGTTGGACCTTCACCAGAGATGGTTTGAGAATCACTAGTCTATGTCACTGTTACTGAAGCCTGCCTGCCTATGAAAATTTCTCCAGGGGACTTCTTAAAAAGTACAGGATGTTTGGCAAGCAGGGCCTGGGGCTCTGCATATTAAAAAAAAATCTCCAGATTTCGTTGATACCTATCGAGTTTAGAACATCTTTTATACCATATCTGTTTAACTGCTGTAGCTAATTACATCAATACTTGTTAAGTTCTTGGTGATTCCAGGAGAAAAGAAGTGCCACGTGCACAGTGATCCTGTCTTCTTCATTGCTATGTCTTCAGCCCCCAGACTGATAGTTAATACACAGTAGGTGATCAAAAATACCGGTTTAAAGAATCCACAAATAAATGAGTGAAATTCATTATTTAAAAAATGAATGAAATTTTTTAAAACAAATAAATGAATGAAATGAAAGAATCAACAAATAAATACCTTAGTTCCTCAACTAGATTGTAAGAAAATTTAAAACAAGGTTCATGTCTTTTATTTTGTGGCCTTTTACAGATTTCTTTATATAGAAAAAATCTCATTGTGTATACATCTGTGAATAAATACCTTCCCATAATAAAAGCAGATTAATTTCTCAACATGCCTACATTACAACCCCAAGTGCCACTCCCGAACTTCCCAAATTAATAGATAATACAATTTTTGCAGGCAGGTACATCTAGGCATTCCCAGGCATTTACAGGTATCCCTGAATCAGTTTGGTCAGTCCCACCCCTCACTGTAGAGGCAAGCTTGACCACACACAGAAAACCAGAGTCCAGAGCCCACGGTGCAGCTGCTTATTGTTTGGGAAGGCGGCTGTTCTTTCTGTATCTTGGCTGGTCCTTTCCTTGGTAAGACATTTTATCTTAACATAAACACACGAAACCCTTTTAATGTCTTTGTGCCTTTTCTCTTGCCATGTCTCATGCCTGGAATACCATTCTATTCTTCTTAACTCACTGACCAAAACTCTTCCACTCCTATTCTTTTTTTTTTTAGTTGTTTTTTTTTTATTTTTTTTAATGTTTTTTTTTTTTTTTTTTTTTTCTAGGAGAGAGAGAGAGAGACAGCGCAAGCAGGGGAGGGTCAGAGAGAGAGGGAGTCACAGACTGAAACAGGCTCCAGGCTCTGAGCTGGCAGTCAACACATAGCCCGACCCGGGGCTCGAACCCACGAACCGCGAGATCATGACCTAAGCGAAAGTCGGACGCTTAACCGACTAAGCCACCCAGGCGCCCCTCTTCTACTTCTATTCTTAAGGCCTCCTTCCTTTGATCCAGCTGTGAAATAACTACTCTTCATCAAAGCTAATTGCTCCACTCCCTGTTTTCCTACCCCACTTTGCCATTCCAAACCTCTGTTGCATCTCAGTTTCCCTATTATGCATTAAATCTTCTGTCTGCATTCTTCTTCCTCCCATACTGAGCTCCTCCTGGTCTCAGAGCATATCTTATTCTTTTCTCTGTTGACTTATTCAAATGCCAGCTTCTCCAGAGATGCTCTATAAATATATGAATCATTATGGCCATTTTTCTTCTATGAAGTATCAGATTTAGGGAAGTTAGAGCAAGAGAGAATAAAGACACTCTGGCATTCAGATTCCATGCCTCCCATGGAGAAACCAGGAAAGGATGATTTTTTTTTTCCCCTCTCAGAACTGAATGGGCAGCCCCTTCAGTGAGCCTTGCATCTAATGGGCCTCCAAGCAGGAACCTGCTATGTCTGTCATTACAAGGCTATTAATTAAATTAGTCTGCTAACTCCAAAAATGCATATTTCCTGCCCTTGTCTTTGTGTTTTATCCACACACAAATACAAAGAGCCAACACCCTGCTGCTGAGCTTAGTGTCTCCAGATTTCAATAAAAGAAACACATTTTCTTTCAATATTCCTGCCTCCTCTACAATCTTGACAAGACTCGCTTTATTTTGGCAAGATATTGGATTTTTTTCTTTTAAGTAACAGCTAATAACAGCAAGTTCATTACAGATCTCCCGTTTAGCACTTGCATTATAAACCATTCTGGTCAGTTTTTTTTGGTTCATGTTATCAAGACGGAGTCCTTTCTGTTCCTGTGTCCACAAAAGCGGGCAGATTTCATCTGCAATGTGCTTGTACGTGTGGTTCATGGTTCACCTTTGCACCGAAGGTCTAGCCCTTTAAAGTCCCAGCCTCACATAGATACTCCTCTTTATTTCCCATCTTGTAGGAAATGTATTTGTCTTTAGTCCACTATCCCCATGATAGCAGCAAAACAGAAGCTCAGTGTCACTGGAGGTGAGCAGTCGCCTCCAGGTGAAAGCCAGTTGGTGAACACTTACTTATGTCTATAAATTCCCCATTTCACTTCATTTTTTACCCCTATTTCTTCTTCTGGAGTGGAGGGATGGTGGAATCAAATCATCGTACAAAGGGGCTTTGGAGAAGGGTCATCGGGATTGGGAGACAATGAGAGCTAATATCCTCTGTGAAGCAGGGGAGATCCCACAGTCACCAAAAACGCCTCTTTCTTAGTTTCTTGCCAGCTCAGGGGAGAATTTACATGGATTAATATTTATTTTCTATAATTTTTATTTGTGTTCACTGGGTATGATATTTGGGGTAACTACAGTGTCATACTGATAGACACAGAAGTCTAAACACATTTTCTTGGCGCACCACTTTAGGTAATTTGCACAGATACTTTGAATGGTGGCTCACCTCCTTGGTGTGGAAAAGGGAAAAATACTTCAGAACAATACATACATTTATATTGTGATGAATTATTTAGCCTTAATAATAATTATAAAAGGAATGAGAAAGCAGTGCAAGAGGGTAAAATGGTTTAGAAATTTGAGAATACACACCCTTCACCCCCAAAAATCAAAAATCAAATAAGTAAAGGTTAGGGAAAAGAATCTCCATTTCATGTGGATGATGAGAATCTTCCATTAAGGCCCTTCTTTGGTTCTTCTCTTGGCCTTTCTATTCAAATGTGGTTTGAATTTGTCATATACATGAAATGCTATAATTTTTTTCTTATCTCTCTTTACTCTTTATCAGACTTTCTCTTTTTGGTGCCCACTCTCATTTTTTTTTTTTTTCCAAATCTTCTATTTCCCTTTAGTGGCTTCTGCTTAAAATTAGTTTCTCAATCTGTTCCCTTCTCTGTGCCTGGTTCTCCTTCCAATTTCTCCTTCTCTCTCTCAGACACACTAGACAGACTTCTTGTTCACAGACTTATTCTTTCCCTCACCTGACCTCCAGCATTTTTGTCCTGCTCCTTTTCTTGATGAAAAAATAATTTTTATGGAAATGTTTCTTCTCTTCTCAGTTGAAAAAAAAAGTTGGCAAGGGTGCCTGGTTGGCTTAGTCAGTTAAGCGCCTGGCTCTTGATTTTGGGCTCAGGTCATCATCTCATGGTTGATGAGACAGAGTTCTGTGCTGGCAGCACAGAGCCTGCTTGGGATTCTCTCCCCCTGTCTCTCTGGCTCTCCCCTGCTCGTTCCTCCCCTCCCCCAAAATAATAAATAAATAAATAAACACTTAAAAAACGGGCAGCCTATGAAAAATCTTGGAAATGTGGGAGAAAAAAAGAATGATTAAAATCTTGCTGAAAAATATTTGCATTCAAAACGGAGGCTATACGATGCCTGGCTGGCTTAGTCAGTGGAGAATGTGACTCTTGATCTCAGAGTTGTGAGTTCAAGCCACAGTTTGGGTGTAGAGATTACTTAAAAATAAAATCTTGAAAAAAAAATAAAAATAAAATGAAGGATGCCTGATGAAATCAAAGATCTCTCTGGTATTGCCATAATCGGTGAACTCAATAGAATTCTCCATGTTATTTCAATGTGAAGGTGAGAGAAACAAAGATCTAAAGCAATAGTAGTGAGAAAAAAGTTCAGGGAACAGAATCGATTTTCATTGCTAACAATCATATAAACTGAAATAGTTACAGGCTTCTGAAAGGATCTAAAAGCATGCAGATCAATGCTGATCTGGAGCCAAATGTGAAAATGGCTGGCTCTATGTCTTTGATCTCCTTAAAAGTAAATGCATTTCCAAGATTAAAATGTTATTAAAAAAAAAAAACTTTTATTTGGAGTGTTCTATATGAATATTCACATGTTCATGGTTCTTTTGCAAGCCATCACTGGGATTAACATATTTAATCCTTACAACTTCCTTTATAAGAGAAGGTGTTTTCCTTTTCCATTTTCCAGGAGGGAAAACTGAGGCTTAGACCTGTTAGACAACTTTATCAGGATTATGCAGCTGGCAAGTGGAGGTACCAATATTCAGGCACATGCATGCCCGACTCGGCTCAGCTCTCCTAACCAAAATGCTACCCCAACCTGAGACCAGAGGTAGGAAAGAAAATGGCATCATGTGCAATGACAGTAATCCATCCTTTTGTGCCTTTTTAAGGGGAGATTTCTTAGATGCCATAATCAAACTTAAATGGATCTTAGAGAAAATTTTGTCAATCTTCACTTTGTAGATAAGGAACATAATTCTCCGAGAAAGAATTAGCTCAAGAATTTCATTTGTCTTTGTGAGATTTTACCCCTGGATCACTCTGATGGGAGCCTTGACTCTTAAATCCTATTCTGATCTGATTAGCTTCCCAACTGATTTTTCACAATGTTAGAATGTCCGACATTGAGCATTCTTTGAATAAAGGTACTATGGATTCAGAAATCCTTAACTAACCCACGACTATGTTTGCCCTGAGGGAATGGAACAATAGTTCCTGTTTTTCTTCGAATTTGCAGTTTCATCAGAGGGCTTCTTGTGTATTTTCCAAGAGGAAGAAGGAGAGGAATACACTCCCTCTCACTCACACACTCCCTGCCTGGCTGAAAAGTATATGCATAGTTGCTATCTCAGTGAACAAGTTATGCACGTTACAAAATTGGTCTTGAGCATTCAGAACATCTTCCCTCAGAGAATGGTGGCATCTTAAGTGCAGCAGCCACTGTACAATTTGTTGTTTCCATCGCAGAGGTTTTTGTTGTTGTTTTCGGCACCTATTCAGGTGAAAGTACAGCCTATTCAGTCTCTCTTCGTGATACCGTGGGGAGCTGAAGCATTCATGTACAGAGAAACTTTTGAAATGAGCCCACAAAGAATAATTCCCTCCAAGGACACGGAGTCCTGTAAATTGAAGGTGAGCACCAAAAAGTTGCAAAACAAGTGACATATTCCAGTGATTTTTCTCTGGTACCCTCCTACTTCCCAAACCTTGCTGAACCTCCAAAAGCAGTCTTTTTCTCGTTGTGGCTGAGGATTGTCACCATATGCCTAATAAAAACATACTCTCGGAAAGAGAGCTGCTCACTGTGGATTTGAAGCTCTTTCTTTGGGCTTTATGGATTAAAAAATAAAATAAAAAAAAGGCATTTCCTGATCAACGAAATGCCTTGACAAGCATTTCTGACATGTACAAAGGAAACTCATCACAGTCAAGACCACAGTGTGGAGATTCTACATTACTAAATCTGCATTAAGGAATTTGCAATTTAGTATATACCCTGCTCATTTTTCTTGAACCACCGAAATGGAATAATTTACATGGTGAACAAAGAACTAGCTTAAACAATGCTCTCCTTAGGAACTTCTGGTGCTAACAGTACTGCAAAAATGGCACATATTGATTTCTTTTTTTCTTGCAAATTTCAGGAGAGTAAGATTCTTTCAGAGATTCAAAATGTGATTGAATTGTTAACCTCACTCCACTCTGCAGATGAATTGTGGACTATTTTTCTGCTACTAGAAAATTGTTAAAAAATCTTAAATTACTGTAATTTGGCACTCATCTTTCATAGTCATTCTTCAGGGAGAACAGGGTCACAGTCAAGGAAGCTTCCTTTGGAGAGTAGCATGGGATAAGACTGCCAGGCTTAGACGCTGAGCTCTGTGTTTGTGGCTCTCTTGACAGCTGCCTCTGAGGAGCGGTGAAATTATCCTCAACTCTTCCCAATTTAAAGAGAAAAAAAGTCTACTTTTAAACCTGCCCTGTTGTTGATTTCAGGTTTTTTGATCAGCTAGGGCAGGGTTTTTTAATGCATTCTCTGTTCCTCTATATGTTGAAACAGTGAGGTAAAAGGAGAGAAGGTCCCAGGAGAATAATTCCACAAGAAATTGCTCATATACTCCGTCAATGTATGTAGTTTAAAATCTAATATTTTAAAATCACTCCTAGAAAACAAAAATAAATCACTTCCTATTTGAATTTTATTTAGGTACAAATCTGCAGTTTAGGCCTCATCCTGTAGGTGGTGTGCTTAGGGCAATCAGCATACTCCCCTGAAAGCAGAATACAGGTTAGACACTTATGGATAAGAAATGTATTATTTCTGTATGTGTGTGTGATATTTAAGTAAAGATCAATAGTTTGCCTTTGATAAGATCCCAGTATCACTGGAGAGTTTACTTAATACGTAATTTCCTTCTATTATTCCTTTTTGTTTTCCTTCATTTAAAAAAAAGTTCTATTTCCTGCTTTACAATGAGTCATTGACTATAAACTATGACTTTATTTTATTACAAGTTATTATACATACTATTTAAATGGCAATAGATTTAAAAAAACCTCTACATATATAATTAAAATACTGCTGCATCATCAAGATTCTGAAGACTTATTTCCAACATAAGGGAAACATTGAATAGTTTAAAAACTCTTGGTCTAAAATTCATATAACTATAGCTTTGGGCTCACAGTCCCTGGTTTTGGAAACTTTTTTTGCACTGCTCTACTTTCTTTTCATGATCTTTTGCCACTCCCTTCTTCATCAAGCTGACCTTTTAATGTGTTTTCCAGAGGGAACTTCCTATAATAGAAGTGATTGTTGGACACGATTTTAGATGTTGACTCCACAGTATTGGTGTACTTTATGTTGCTACTTAATTGATCAAGAATAGTCAGTTTAATGAGGCACTTCCTATATTGCTTCATTTTAATCTTGGAAAACCAGGGTGATCCATCACCAAGGTTTTAGGTGAATATTAAACCACAGAGACAGCAGGATGTTAAAGGATGTGTGGGTTCTGGTTTTGGCAAGATGGTGAAATAATACAAGCTTTAGTCTGTCCTCTGAAACAAACCTGGGAGAATTATAGAAGCAAGAGGCAAGTATGGTTTTAAGGAAGGTTTGGCTTGGTTTGAAGGAAGGTTTTAAGGAACTATCAAACTGTCTTCCTCCTCCCAGGAAGAAGGCCATCTGAGAACTGATTTGCACAGGAAAGATGAGTAGTAGCATCTTGGGGCAGAGAGGCAGCAAATGGGAGAGTGGGTTCTAACAGTGGTTCTCAAAGTGCTGAGATCAACAGCATTGGTATTACATCAGAACTCATTAGAAATACAAGGGCACCTGTGTGCCTCAGTTGGTTGGGCATCCAACTCTTGGTTTCAGCTCAGGTCATGATCTCGTGGTTTCATGAGTTCAGGCCCCTCATCAGGCTCTACTCTGGCATCACGGAGCCTGCTTGGAATTTTCTCTCTCCCTGTCTCTCTGCCCCTCCCCCACTTGCACCGTCTCTCTCAAATAATAAATAAACTTTATTAAAAAAGAACTTATTAGAAATACCAATTACTGGCTAGTCCCAGACCTGCCAAATCAGGAACTTAGCGCAGGAATTGGCAATCTATGTTAAATAAGTTTTTCTGGTAACTGATACAGGCCAAAGTTTAAGAAGAGAAAGGGTTTTTAAACCTCACTTGCCTTTTCCTTGCTTTGCCTTAGAACAGTCATGGCCTGACAGCTGCCAGACCTTAGGAGGCCCAGATTGTGTGCATAGTTTATTTTGTGTAAAAAAAAAAAACCACCAAAACCCAAAAACAAATGTTTATTTTCTACGTTTCTTTAACCTTGTATAAATTATTCGGCAACCATCAGGCAGGAAACAATGGAATATTCTCGGATAGTTGCTCTTTCTGTAATGTTTCTGTGTCACACTCGCTGTGTGGCAGGAGAGAGCAAAGGATCTCTGTGTCCTCAGCAAATTGTTTTTTTCATTATGAGAGGTGATGCACTGTTGACAGAATCTTCCTTATTATCCCTCATTTGACATTCTCAGTGGCTCTAGGCCAAAGAGCCAGTGGGACCCATGGCTGTTGATGTGGCCCATGGCATTGGTGGCAAGACCCATGGCTGTCGGCGTACCTCATGACATTGATGAGACCCGTGGCTGACAGAATGTCCGTGGCCATCGGTGGGACCACCTGCGGTTGTTGATGTAGCCCATAGTTGTTGATGTGGCCTGAGGCTGTCCATGGGACCTGTGGCTATTGGTGGGACCCCCATGGCTGACAGCACAGCCCGTGGTTGTCAGTATGGCCTGAAACTGTTGGTTGGACCCATGATTTGTGGCGTGGCCCATTGCCATCGGTGGCGTCTGTAGTGGTCATTGAGGCTTGAGGTCATCAGAAGCCTCCATTTGGCCTTGTGCAGGGCAGAACACACTTGTGCAGGGACTATTACAGCAGGTGCAAAAACTCGTGCTTGGACAAAAAGTTAGGAACATAGATGTGACCAGCTGTTCTCCAGTGTTTATTTCCCCACTGAAGCCCTCAGGTTACAGGCTAGGGAATAGAGTGTACCTGCTTTTGCTGATTCACCTCCGGCTTTTAAGAAACACTGATTCAAGTGGTCAAGAGTCAGCCAAAAAGTCACCAAGGATTCTGTGGAGCCTGAAATACTCTACGCTGGGGGCTTATCTCCTAAAAACAGAGAACTTGCATTTTGAGTAGAGGTCAATGAGATACAGCTTCTCTTAGGATTTTCCATATCTGATGATTGGAATATTTTTTTTACGTGTTATTTTCTGGACTGTGCCTTCCAAATCACTTCCTTCATATTCTCAGTGCTAGACACAATAGAACATTTTCATAATACAATATGACCTGTTCAGTGTCATGATACAGGATGGATTGAAACAGTGTACTATTCCTGGAAGCTATTTTTACACAGGTACTGCTAGTAATAACCATATTCAGAAGTTACTGCAAATCATATATATTGGAATGGAAATGGAGTGGAAAGATACAGCAGTCTTGACTGATTACATGCAAGTATCTTACATTTGCATATATAGAAAACTATGCAACCACTTGCTACTGAGAGTCCATGACTCTCAGGCTTTATAGTGTGATAGTCAGCGTTCTCCAGAAAAACAAAACCAATAGGAAATATATATGTATGGAGAGAAAGAGAGAGATGTTTGTTTTAAGGAATTGTCTCACTTGGTAGTGGAGTTTGGCAAGTCCGTCGTCTGCAGAGTAGCCTAAAGACCCAGGGAAGAGTTGGTATTGTACTTCTAGTCCATAGAGAGTTTGCTGGCAGAATTCTGTCTTTCTACAAGGCAGTCAGTTTTTTTCTAACAAGACCTTCACATGATTGGATGAAGTTCACCCACATTGTTGCCTACTTTATTCAAAGTCTATTAATTTAAATGTTCATTTCACCTAAAAAAACAAAAAACAAAACAAAAAACTACCTTCACAGAAACATCTAGAATAATTTTTGACCAAATATCTGAGTACCATGGCCTACCAAGCTGACACATTAAGTTAGCCATTACCGTAGTGGCTCTTCCTTTACACCTGAGTTCAACTACCTCAAAAGGAAATTAATAAACGGAACAGAGTATGTAACCTGAAGCAGAAGTACTGGAACAGAGGAACTCTAGCGATCTGTAATGTTCATCTACATTAGATTCTTCTCCTTCCAGGGGGATAAGAGGTTACACTTTTCCACCTTTGCAGTTAAGCAGGACCACGTGACTGGTACCAGGTCACTTTATTATGAATCAAAGTTGTAATTTATGATTTCTGGGTGAAGTTTTTAAATGCCAGTACAAGATTCTCCAGCGAGCCTTTTTCCTGCTCTGTTGGCCATACAGGTTGCATGTTCCAGATCGTTTGATAACATGATGGTGTTATCACCATCTGGATGGTGATAACCTGCAGCCATCTGGATTCCTGAGGTATGGCATGTGTTGCTCTGAAGCATTGTCCGATTGTATGGTAGACTTTCTATGAGTTAAACCACTGAGTTTAGGAGATTTTTTTTTGTTACCTCATCATAATCTGTTCCAACTAGTGCTTGAACCAATGACTTAAAATGACCATGCTAGAGGCACATGAAGGCTCAGTCCGTCAAGCATCCAGCTTCAGCTCAGGTCATGATCTCAGTTAGGTCAAGCCCCCCATCCGACTCTCCGCTGTCAGGACACAGAATCTGCTTCAGATCCTCTGTTCCCCTCTCTCTCTGCCCCTCCCCAGCTCACCCGCACGTGCTCTCTCTGTCTCAAAAATAAGCATGCTAAATGTAAAGAGATAAGGAATGTTATTAGCAATGAGAAACACAACTTTAGAATCATAAAGAGTAAACAAGAGGAAGTGTTAGGCATGAAAAATTATTTGAAATATGAAAACTAATATATAAGATGAATAATATGGGTACCCCTGAAGACCAATTTAGTTGAATCGAAAAGTCACATTTTTGGAGATTCCCCAGAGTCATCAGGAAATAAAAAAGAGCTAAATTAATAAAAAGGAAGGCCAAAGAGATTTGAAGGATAGGAATGGAAGACACATGGAAGGTTCAGAAGGGAAAACAAATAAAAATGAAGAGAAGAAAATATTTGAAAAAATAATGGAATAAATTTCTCAGTATTAAAAATAATAAGCCTTACAACAGCGGTTTCATAAAGCATCAAGAAAAAAGAAAAAGAAAAAAATCCACAGATAGAAACATTGTAGAGAAATTTAGGAATATCAGAAACAATGATAGGATACTACCTAACTTTAGAGGATTACTTACAAGGGGAAAAAATAATAACTTTGAACTTTTCACCAGTAATACTAAAAGAAAAAAGACAATGGGGTAAAATTTTTAAAGCATAAAAAGGAAATGAGCTTTTATCTATAATTTTACGTCTGGCCAAATTACCATTCAGATAGGACATATAATGAAAATACTCTCAGGCATTTAAAAAATAAACACCTCTGAAGGGTTGTCACACACAGATGGATATTAAGAGCACTTCTGAGAAACAAGAAACAATTTTGCAAGATGATGCAAGATACATGTGAAATAAAAGTGATGAAAATCAATATGTAGGTTATTTTTGTAAAAAAAGGAAAGGAAGGGAGGGAGGGAGGGAGGGAGGGAGGGAAGGAAGGAAGGAAGGAAGGAAGGAAGAAGAAAGAGAGAGAGAGAAAAGAAAGAAAGAAAGAAAGAAAGAGAGAGAGAGAGAAAGAGAGAGAGAGAGAGAGAGAGAGAAAGAAAGAAAGAAAGAAAGAAAGAAAGAAAGAAAGAAAGAAAGAAAGAAGGAAAGAAAGAAAGAAACTGGGGTTCATGAAAAAACAAATAAAAACGTATATCCAACATTGATTCAGACCTTAACCTCTAGTCCACATTAATAGGATGAGGGAAAGAAAAAGACCAAATGGACCCAATAGTGCCAGTGTACTTTACTTGTGACAGATAAGTTATCAATATCCATACTTGAAGAAACCAAGAATGTTAATGTTCACTTAGGATTATGACAGTTTTTCCTCTCCCTCTACAATTTGTGTTTAACCTATTGATCTGATTATGTTTCTTAGGTCTAGAGTTTTTTTGGTTTTTTTTTAAACAGAATGAATCATAATGGTGAAGTTTTTCACTACTGTTTCTGCATAGCATGGTCTCCTCTCTCTACTCTCTCTCTCTCTCTCTCTCTCTCTCACACACACACACACACACACACACACACACACACACGCACGCACGCACGCACACAAACATACACTCACATAATGAGGAATGTTACTCTCATTTTCCTATCTGGAGGCTTTTAACCACAATTTGATTGGGTTGAATTCAGTCCCATGTCCCCAAAGTTAAAAGTTTCAGACCCTTTATCTCTTCTTGTCTCATTGAATATATTTATTTTCCTTTCCTTTTTGCTTTTTTTTTTTTTTATTTTAGAGAGAAAGAGAGAGAGAATGCATGAGCTGTGGAGAGGGGGAGAGAGAATCCTAAGCAGGCTCCACGCTCAGCACAGAGCCCAGTGTGGTCCCACAACCCTGGGACCATGACCTGAACCGAAATCAAGAGTCAGATGCTTCAACCTACTGAACCACCCAGGTGCCCCTCCCCTTAATTTTTTAATGCTAATGCAACAAGATACCCTGAAAGCCAAAATGAATATATGTGCCTTTTGGGTGAAAATATTCTAACTAGAATAGTGTATATAAACCAAACACAGGACCACATACAGCTACCCTAGATGCAACTCTTACTACGAGTATTAAAGGTGAATAACATTCTATAATTTATATATTCATATAAACATAAATATATCAAATTGTACTATCATATGGGCAGAGAAAGACCATTACTGCCATTTTATAGATAGGGAAACTGTAGTCCAAAGTGATTATTCTCATAAGAGTACAACGTGAATGTAAGACTTGCTGATTTTCAGTTTGATTCTCCTATAATACATCATGTTATGACTTCATACACAGTAGGTTGGATATGTCTCTGCTACTTCTGCACCTTTCAAGCCTAACTCAATCAATGTTTAAGATTCAATTTTTTTTTGTTTTGTTTTGTTTTGTTTTGTTTTACAAATAGTTTATTGTCAAATTAGTTTCCACATAACACCCAGTGCTCATCCCCACAAGTGTCCTCCTCCATACCCATCCCTCCTCCCCCCACATCCATCAGTCCTCAGTTTTTGTCAGCATTCAAGAGTCTCTCATGGTTTGCCTCTCTCCCTTTCCCCCACCATTTCCGCCCTTCTTCTCCCCCTTGGTCCTCTCTTAAGTTCCTCCTAATCCTCCTATACGTGCACACATATGATATTTGTCCTTCTCTGCCTGACTTAGTTCGCTCAGCATAACGCCTTCAAGGTCCATCCATGTGGCTACACATGGCCAGATTTCATTGTTTCTCATTGCCATGTAGTATTCCATGGTATAGATAAACCACATCTTCTTGATCCATTCATCTGTTGATGGACACTTAGGCTCTTTCCATGTTTTAGCTATTGTGGAGAGTGCTGCTATGAACATTGGGGTACATGTGCTCCTATGCGTCAGCATTTCTGTATCCCTTGGGTAAATTCCTAGCAGTGCTATTGCTGGGTCATAGGGGAGTTCTATTGTTAGTTTCCTTAGGAACCTCCACACTGTTTTCCAGAGGGCCTGTACCAGTTTACATTCCCACGAACAGTGTAGGAGGGTGCCCGTTTCTCCACATCAATTTTTAGTGAAAGATTCAATTTTTAGTTTAAACCTATTTTTTGGAGCGACTGGGTGGCTCAGTTGGTTAAGTGTCCAACTTCACCTCAGGTCATGATCTCACAGTTCATGGGTTCCAACCCTGCATTGGGCTTTGTGCTGAATGTTTGCTCAGAGCCTGGAGGCTGCTTCAGATTCTGTGTCTCCTTCATAAGAATATGACTTACTAAAGTTTTTGATAGCATAGGGAAATACTTGCCTTCTAAATTTAAATTTCAAAAGCAACGATAGCTCTTTTGTGTAGAGTATTATATTCATTCCATAGGATATATGCAAATAAAAGACTAGAAGCCATTAAACTAAAATCATAAATAAAGAGGGTAATGTCTAAAATAAATCCTATAGTTGGTAGTGACTGAGGCAGTTGAGGATCTTTAAGTCTGTGTTTTCCACTGTTAGATCTCCATGAAATAAAGAATATGTTAAGATTGTGATTTTGGTGAACAACTACAAAAAATGTGTATATTGTTGAACGTTCAAGTCGCTTTAATGAGTAAGGATAGTATTCCATTGATTTGGTTAGAGTGATGTTTTTTAAGGGAAATTATTGGTTATTGAACACTGTTTCTTGTTTATTTTGACTGCAACAAAGAAAAAGAGAAACACAGATAACAGGCTACACTTTATTTTTATTCATATAATACAACATTAAGGCCACTTGTCAAAATCCATGTCCTTTGTTTGCCAAAATATTTCTTTTAATTTGAAACAAGCTGTTGTCTTTATTACTGTTTCATTATTTTATTCAACAAATGTGAATATAGCACACATAATATTCCAGGATTGTGTTAAGTACCTGTAATAAAAGAGGATACAAATAGTCTACTTATTTTGAAAATCTTTAGAATTGATGTACCAGATGTAAACATTCCTAATACTCTCTACATTCATATTTAGTTGTTCTCAAAAATGCTTAAGGGTGTCCTATTTTTTGAGAACAGAAAATAATCAAGTGAAAACCACCAAGACACTGTGGAGGCCAGAGACCCTGTTTTGGTTGCCTTCTACTCAAAGGCAATGGTTGAAATGTCCACGAAATGAGCTTCAGAGAGACTGCTTGTGATAGCAGTGAAGTGGCTGGAAATAAAGGACAGAAAACTTTGATACATTGCAAGGCTTATAAGTGACCTTCACTGTGATCTTCTTTAGGCTGTTTGAATACCTCCATAAGTCAAATCTGAAAGTGTGTGTTTTTTTTCCTCAGTGAGTCAATTCCTAAAATTGAGTGTAATCTCTATCTGGAAAGTATGAATGACTGCCAATGTATTTTCCGCTATGATCAGAAGTGCTAATTTGAGGGGCTCCTGGGTGGCTTAGTCGGTTAAGCGTCTGACTTTCGCTTAGGTCATGATCTCGCGGTTCGTGGGTTCAAGCCCCGCGTCAGGCTCTGTACTGACTGCCAGCTCAGAGCCTGGAGCCTGTTTCAGTCTGTGACTGCCTCTATCTCTGACCCTCCCGTGTTCACGCTGTCTCTCTCTCTCTCTCTCTCTCTCTCTCCTAGAAATAAATTTTAAAAAAAACATTAAAAATTTTTTAAAAAGTGTTAATTTGATACAATTGAGGTATCAAAAAATAAATAACACTCATTTCTTTAAGATGGGTTACTTCACCAAACAGTGAAGAAGAGAGCAGGCCTCACTTTTATTTTTAAGTTTTTTTAAAAAAAATTTTTGACCAAATGATGAAAACGTACATGATTTTTTTTCTGATATCAATATGTTCTGAACAAGTAGTTGTAAATCAAGTACTAGTTGATTCCAGAGGAGACCCACAGACATTTTTCCCAGCAAGGTTGGACAATAAATTAAATTCAGATTCTTGACAGTTTTATGGTAAATACATTTACTCAGCACTAGTGCACCACACAGCTGTGATTGTAGAAGCAAGTACGCTCCTTGTCAATTTAAATCAGATACTGTTTAGAAAAGAATCTCTACATTATGATATTTAAGAACTGTCACTAGATCCGACAGTTTATTTTGAAATTAAAAGTTAGCATCATCATCAGTGCCTCTGAACGAGCTCACCAACAATATTGACAAAAAACAAATAAAAAAGTAAGAAAATCTCTCTGCTTTTTCCTTGCTGACTTCTTGAGGAATAATAAAGGAATAGTCCTTGTGTCTGGTATCGTACAATAATTACTTGATAAAGAACCATAATACTTTTTTTTTTTTTTTAAGATTGTATTTGTTTCAGTAAACACTATGTCCATTGTGGGGCTCAAACTTACAACTGCAAGATCAAGAGTCACACGCTTCACTGACAGAGCCAGCAAGGCACCCCAAGAGTCATAAATAATACTTTATTAACAACTAGATGGCACAGCATGAAAAAAATACCTGTTACACACACACATGCATGCACGAACACACACACACACACACACACACACACTTTGTGATCAACATATTTTATTAATTGAACTGACATTTTATTTTTTTTAATGTTTTTATTCATTTCTAGGAGAGAGAGAGAGACAGCGTGAGCAGGGGAGGGTCAGAGAGAGAGGGAGTCACAGGCTGAAACAGGCTCCAGGCTCTGAGCTGGCAGTCAGCACAGAGCCCGACACGGGGCTCGAACCCACGAACCACGAGATCATGACCTAAGGGAAAGTCGGACCCTTAACCGACTAAGCCACCCAGGCACCCCTGAATTGTCATTTTAAAACTCTTCAGTATTCATCCAACTTCGCCTACTTCATCTTTTTGTTTGTTTGTTTATGTAATTAGCATTTTTTTGCTACTGATATGAACTATTTTTAAAAACACCGCTGGCAGTCAATTTTTAATCAATCAAGTTCTTTGTCTTCTTTACCAATTTTCCTTAAAAAAAATTTTGTTTGGTCTAAATGTGATTCTTTTAGAAGATATTATCCCTTAAAGAAATTTTAAAAAGTGTCAAACGACGTGTTGTGAACTTCATCTGTGATAGACATTGATTGCAAATAACATACCTTTATAAAAACTCCAATTTCTTCCAGTACATTATAGTAGACTGGATTATTATTCCAACTCCTCACCAACATTCCCTCCACTCCTGGCCCCACTGCTGCCATTTCTGAAGAGGATTGTATCTCCACGTCTTTTGCCACATTATTTGCGGTGCCCCCTCCCACCGTGGGTGATGTATATTTTCCTATGCTAGTGATGCTGGGATTGACTGTGTAACTTGTTTGGGCCAACGGAAGCTTTAAAAAAGGTATCATGTGTTTCTACCTGCCATCTTGTGCCTCAGTCATTACCGTGAAACAGACTCTCATGCTAGTTCTTTAGCAAGTTTACTGATCTGGGAAAGGGGTGAAAGGGAGGTGAAGAAGAGCTGCCGAGTCTATCCCAGTGACCTGAGTATGATGCAGAGCCATCCTAATTGACCTGCAGATCTGTGAGACTAAGTAACTGTTGTTTTAAGCCTCTGAATTTTGGATAGTATGTTACACAACATTGTTTTGACGGTATTCCGCTAGTAACCATGACTACCCTTGGTGATAAGTAACACTGAAGAAATCCCTTCAGTGTATTCTTTCTTTCGGTAGGTGCCTAAGTGACCATCTTCCATGAATTATAGAAAAGAGCAATTTTTAGGAGATAAGAAATGACCTGGTTTCTGGTCTTTTCTTTTCCTTTTTCCTCCTTCTCTTTCTTAGTGAATAACAAAAGTAGTCTTTGACAAGTCTCTTACTCTTGTGCTTCATTTATAAAATTGAAAATAGTAATACTTTGACATCTAAAGCTTGAGTCCTTAGATTTACTGATATCTATGTCCAGATTTTTTTTTATTACAGTATACAATTTTATGAAATGAAGCCATATTATTTCAGGACACTCCAGCTCCAACTTTATTATTTGGTTTAGATGCATAGCAAATTGGTATCTTTTTGAACTACAGGAGTTCTGAAGCAGAAATTGAGAAACCTGAGGCTAAACTTCAAAAGGATAGGGCCAAGAGCAGACTCTGAACTGAGATTTGGGGAATGACGGTGAACAAAAGCATTTTGGTGTCTACAGTAAGATCCAAGATCAGAATGGGCAAGAGGATATAACAGTTTTCTGAACGTTGTGTCTGATCCTTTTCTAAATGTACATGCTTTCTTACCTTTACTCTCTTCTCTCAGAACAAGGGTATTTTGTCAAATGTGTTATAGTGGCAGAAGATCATTAGAGCTATGTACCTTTCTTTTTTTAATGTTTTCATTTATTTTTGAGAGAGAGATAGAGACAGCATGACCAGGGCAGGGTCAGAGAGAGAGAGGGAGACACAGAATCCGAAGACAGGCTCCAAGCTCTGAGCTAGCTGTCATCACAGAGTCCAACACAGGGCTGGAGCCCTTGAACCGAGAGATCATGACCTGAGCTGAAGTCGGACGCCTAACTGACTGAGCCACCCAGGCGCCCCTGGAATTATGTAACTGACTCCAGACTTGTTTGCCTCTTTTCACCTTCTGGCTGTGGTTTATGATAAAAAAAATGGGCAAGTGCAAAAGTGCATGTATGTTCAGGTCAAACAAACTTAATTACTTTGCCAACTCTCATCACCTTGCTCCATTGGTCAGGTTAGAGAGGCTCTTAGCCAAAAGACAAGATTTACCATCTTCCCAGGCTGTTGAAACAAATAAGTTTACAATTTTTTTTCATATGTATTTATTCACCCTCCATTAAATTTTATAGAGGATTTGAGGCAAGGAATTGCCACACAGTCAAGGAGACTGGGGAATACAGGCATTTTGTTGGGTGGCAAACTGCCCAGATAGAAATGAGAAGAAAGAGAGAATGGGGTTTGGGAAGCAATTAACCATTTCTTCCACAGTGATAAATCCCTCTGTTTTGCTTCTGAATTTATGGCACTATAAAATGCTTACTTTTTCCTGACCTAAATTTCTGTTAATTCAACATGTTCATTTTTTCAGATTGTAGCAATTACTATGGGTACACACCCTAAGGTGCTGTATATATCTGTCCAGCATAGCTACTTCTTACCAAGATGGTCATTTGTTAAGACATGCCTGATCAGGGGCGCCTGGGTGGCTTAGTCGGTTAAGTGTCCGACTTTCGCTTGGGTCATGATCTCGCGGTTCATGGGTTTGATCCCCACGTCGGGCTCTGTGCTGACTGCCAGCTCAGAGCCTGGAGCCTGTTTCAGTCTGTGACTCCCTCTCTCTCTCACCCTCCCCTGCTCATGCTGTCTCTCTCTCTCCTAGAAATAAATAAAACATTAAATTTTTTTTAAAAAAAGACATGCCTGATCAAAGTACAATGATTTCTTTTCCGCTTTATCTTTTTTTGTTGTTTTAATGTAAAATCCAGTTAATTAACATACAATGTAATATTAGTTTCAGGTATACAATATAGTGATTCAGCACTTCAATACAACCCTGGTGCTCATCACAATAAGTGCCCTCCTTAATCCCCATCACCTATTTCATCCATCCTCCCTTCCCACCCACCTCTGGTAACAATTAGCTTGTTCTCTATAGTTAAGAGTCTGTTTCTTGGTTTGCCTCTTTTTCTCTTTATTTTCTCCTCACTCATATGTTTTGTTTCTTAAATTCCACATATGAGTGAAATCATATGGTATTTGTCTTTCTCTGACTGACTTATTTTGCTTAGCGTTATACTCTCCAGCTCAATCCATGTCATTGCAAATGGCAAGAATTCATTATTTTTCATGGCAAAGTAATATTCTGTCTCATACACACACACACACACACGCACGTGTGTGTGTGTGTGTGTGTGTGTGTGTGTGTATCACATCTTCTTTATCCATTCATCAATCGATGGATACCTGGGCTCTTTCTATAGTTTGGCTATTGCAGATAAGGCTGCTATAAACACTGGGGTGCATGTATCCCTTCAAATTAGTATTTCTGTATTCTTTGGGTAAATACCTAGTAGTGCAATTGCTGGACTGTAGAGTGGTTCTATTTTTAATTTTTTGATGAACCTCCATAATGTTTTCCAGAGCAGCTGCACCAGTTTGCATTTCCTGCAACAATGCAAGAGGTTTCTCCTTTCTCCACACCTTATCCACACCTTGTTGTTTCTTGTGTTGTTCATTTCAGCCATTCTGACAGGTGTGAGGTGATATCTTATTGTAGTTTTGATTTGTATTTCCCTGATGATGAGTGAAGTTGAGCATCTTTTCATGTGTCTGTGGCAATCTGTATGTCTTCTTTGGAAAAATGTCTATTCATGTCTTCTTCCCATTTTTTAACTGGATTGTTTTTTTGTTGTTGTTGAGTTATATATTTTATAGATTTATATATTTTGGATACTAGCCCTTTACTGGATATGTCATTTGCAAATATCATTTCCCATTCTGTATGTTGCCTTTTAGTTTTATTGATTGCTTCCCTTGCTGTGCAGCTTTTTATTTTGATGAAATCCTATTGTTTATTCTTGCTTTTTCTCACCTCCCACCCTCTTACCTTAGAAGAGATTCCTTTTTTTTTTTTTTACAAATAGTTTATTGTCAAATTAGTTTCCACATAACACCCAGTGCTCATCCCCACAAGTGTCCTCCTCCATGCCCACCCCTCCTCCCCCCACATCCACCAGTCCTCAGTTTTTGTCAGCATTCAAGAGTCTCTCATGGTTTGCCTCTCCCTTTCCCCCACCATTTCCGCCCTTCTTCTCCCCCTTGGTTCTCTGTTAAGTTCCTCCTAATCCTCCTATACGTGCACACATATGATATTTGTCTTTCTCTGCCTGACTTATTTCACTCAGCGTAACACCCTCAAGGTCCATCCATGTTGCTACACATGGCCAGATTTCATTGTTTCTCATTGCCATGTAGTATTCCATGGTATAGATAAACCACATCAGAGAACTCTAGATGCTGGCGAGGATGTGGAGAAACGGGCACCCCCCTACACTGTTGGTGGGAATGTAAACTGGTGCAGCCCCTCTGGAAAACAGTGTGGAGGTTCCTAAGGAAACTAACAATAGAACTCCCCTATGACCCAGCAATAGCACTGCTAGGAATTTACCCAAGGGATACAGAAATGTTGATGCATAGGAGCACATGTACCCCAATGTTCATAGCAGCACTCTCCACAATAGCTAAAACCTGGAAAGAGCCTAAGTGTCCATCAACAGATGAATGGATCAAGAAGAGATTCCTATAAAGAAGTTGCTATAGCTAATGTCAAAGAGGTTATAGCCTGGGCTCTGCTCTAGGATTTTTATGGTTTCAGGTCTCACACTTATACTTTTAACCCATTTTGAATTTGTTTTTGTGTTTGATGTAAGAAAGTGGTCCAGGGTCACCTGGGTGGCTCCGTTGGTTGGGTGTCCAACTTCAGCTCAGGTTGTGATTTCATGGTTCATGGGTTCAAGCTTTGTGTCAGGCTCTGTGCTGACAGCTTGGAACCTGGAGCCTACTTCAGATTCTGTGTCTCCCTATCCCTCTGCCCCTCTCCGGCTTGTGATCTGTCTTTCTCTCTCAAAATTGACATGTAAAAAAAAATTTTGAAAAGTGGTCCAGTTTCATTCTTTTGCATGTTGCTGTCCAGTTTTCCCAAACCCACAGCTAAGATCATCCTCAGTGAGGGAAAACTGAGAGCTTTCCCCTCTATGGTCAGTCTATCCTTGCTACTGTGATTTACTATAGTAGTGGAATCCTAACCATAGCATACAACAAAAATAAATAAATGACATCTAAATCAGCAAGAAAGAAGTAAAACTTTCACTATTTGCAGATGACATGATACTCTATATAGAATACCCAAAATACTCCATCCAAAAGTTGCTACAGCTGATACCCAAATTTAGTAAAGTCACAGGGTATAAAACCAACATACAGAAATCTGTTACACTTCTGTACACCCAATAATGAAACAGCAGGAAGAGAAATTAAGGAATCAATCCCGTTTACAATTGCACCAAAAAGATTAAGATACCTAGGAATAAATGTAACCAAAAGACTTATACTCTGAAAACTATAGAACACTGATGAAATAAATTGAAGAGAACAGAAAGAAATGAGAAGACATTCCATGTTCATGAATCGAAAGGATACATATTGTTAAAATGTGTATACTACCTAAAGCAATCTACACACTTAATGCAGACTCTATCAAAATACCAACAGCATTTTTCACAAAGCTAGAACAAACAATCCTAAACTTTGTATGGAACCACAAAAGACCCCAAATGGCCAAGGCAGCCTTGAAAAATAAAAGCAAATTTGGAGACATCATAATTCCAGACTTCAAGTTATATTACAAAGCTATAGTGATCAAGACAGTACAAAAATAGATACATAGACCAGTGGGACAGACTGGAAAGCTCAGAAATGAACCCAAAGCTATATCATCAATTAATCTTCAACAAAGTAGGAATGACTATCCTATGGGAAAAAAGATAGTCTCTTTAACAAATGATGTTGGGAAAATACAGTGATTTCTATTCAGGATATTTAAACTCTATTTGTAGCCCATCACGGACATTTAGCTATGTGTTTTTATTTAAAATAATCTGCATACTACTAGGAAAAATTGAGGCAATCTACGGTCATTTAATAAATAGGTATTATGAATGCTAATGGCTACCATGTACATTGTACATGTACATGTACATGTACATTGGTGGAATGTAGGCAGAACATGAACCAGTGAACTGTTGATTTTCTAACTAAATTGTGGGATCATTTTACATTTGGACCTACCACAGACAATTTTGAAGAACCAATGCTTTTTCCTAATTGCACAGGAATTTCTGCAAGAAAACCCCAATTTTTTGCTATCAGCTATCACACATTCTCTGTGTTAGTCTTACGAAGTTAATGGTTTGGGGCAGAAAAATCAGACAATACACTGCAAAGTTATTGCAGGAATAAGCTTGAGGGAACTCTCAACATAGGTCTGAGGTAGGAAAGTTATCAGGACACCATGAAGCAAAGCCTCCGGAAAGAAGAAGCCACAGTAAAATGCTGAAAACCAGGAGTAAACTGGATTTCACAGTTGCTCTGCGCGTATAGAGATTAGATGAGTCTGCTCACAGAAACGTAACTCTTATTCTAGGCCAATGTTGTTGCCCTAAACAACGTAGTAAATAAATTAGTACTATTTTGCATTTGTAAGAGTCCTTTTCCATCCATCATTTCAGGTTATGTATTGTTATTTACACATCACAGATGAGGAAATCAAGGCTCCTAGAGGTGAAATTCCTTTGCCAGGATTATTGAAACACCAGCCAGCCTTAATGAAAAAGAGCCAGGCTGCCTGTGGCCAGAGAGCCTGTTGGAAACACCAGGTACCACAGGATCAGTCTCTTGCAGGACTGAGTTTTATCATCCTGTATCTTTTTTAACCCCGGACCATGATTTTTATCTCTGTTATTTCTGGTTCCCGACATTGAACTAACAGGGTAACTCAGTCCGTTATCCGCATGGACTGTGGTGTTATATCTTCTCTCCTCCTTCCTGCCATCCAACCTCACTGAGCTCTAAGTTTTGACCTTTTGTGTCTGTTACAGCATTGGCTGCCAAGATGGTACCTGAAAGAGCTGAGCACTGACCCATGTCAAAAACACCAAATCCAGTGTTTTTCCTGACTTCCTCTAATACTTTTCTGAGTCAGCAGTTTTATTGCCATTGCTATTTTAGGCAAAAGTGTGATTTTGAGCAGATTTTGATTCACAGAGGAAGGTGAACAACTGTGCATTCGTGTTTTACATTTCACATCATGCTGGTTCATGTTTAGTCTTACACTGTCTTTTTCTTCAAACTAATATTTTAAATGCTGTGAAATCAAGTTGTGATCAGAGCCAAAGACTACATTTATTTAATCATTCATGTAGTTACTGATCACAATTTATATTTTGGTTTGAGATGCTTTCCAAATGTATGCCTTTTTGAGTCTGTGTTGTATTCTCTTAGATAGATATGCATAATTAATTCCACACAGTCTCCTACTCTTCAATATTTAGGTTTCTTTATTTCTTTAATTATAAAAAATGCTATACTGGTATACTTTAAGGGTAAATTCCTAGAACTAGAATTAGTTGGTTAGAAGGTAAAAGCACTTGTATTTATTTGTTAGGGAATGTATTTTATTTTATTTTTAGATGGGCTATAAATTCTTCTTTCATTCTTGTATGAGATAGAAATGTATGACACATACAATTCAAAAGGAAAACAAAAAGGAAAAAAAGTGAAAATATTACCAGATCTCCTTTTGATAAGCACCCAGTGTTAGGGGGTCCTTATATATCCTTAACAGAGATATTCTATGCAAAAACAAACGTGCATATATTAGAAATTAGGAAACTTCTCTTCCCTGGGAATATTTATAGGTTTTTTCCTACATAGCACTGAAGAGGGCCCAAATGTTCTAGCTCTTCTATCTCTGTTCATTTTAGGAATATATTTCCATATTGTTTCACTGTTCACTGTCTGCCGTATATCAGAATTACTGAAGATCCTACGTTTAAAACTTATGATCCTACTTATTTTCATTTTTAACTGTCCATTCACTCTGTAGGGAGGATGGCCATGGATATAGGGAACCTACAGTGTTCTGATCTGCAAGTTTTTAAAACATGATACAACCTGAACTGATTGCTCCTTTATGGTATAAACTCTACTATTGCACAAAATGTACTTTTTCTGTGTTTTGCAATAAGAAAATTTAAGCTGGACACAGGATTGTATAGATAGGAACTATATCACATAAGCTGTCTTCTGGTAGGCATGATCATGTGGCCAAGTTATCACTGACGGTATCAGAGTGGAAGTTAAGTGTATAAAGTACTTTAGTTTTTACTCTGGATTTGTGCACATCCCATCTCCACAAGAGGGTACATAGATATGTCCTCAAGTTTTGAATATGCAGAATTTGCTGACAGTCTTGTGGAGCAACGAGCCGAAAGGAGCTCAGGTTCCTGAATGATTGTGTGAGGCATGGATGTCCCACCAACCTCCTTGCTCTGAACAGATTCTTAAAGCCCCTGTATTTGGGAGACTGGTTTATGACAGAGATTATCATATACAGTAACTAATACAGCTCCATCCCTGGTTCTCAGCAGACCACTTGTGATTCCTCTGTCTTCTGTTGTGTGCCTTTTAAACTGCTTTCTGACTCTGCTTCTTGATTTTGGTTGTGCACAAAAGAGTGTTTAGGAGATCGTTCCGTTGCTTTTATTGGTGCTTGTTTCACCATCTTTATTGATGGTGAGTTTGAGTAGACATGGAATTCTAGTTGGGAAATAACTTCCCTTCAGAGTTTTGAAGTTAATTGTTCCATTTTCTTTGTTATCCTACAAATAGTTCATCTTGATTTATGATTTTTTTTCTCTCTATTAAGAGTTTAAGGATCTTCTTTTGTTTCCAGTAAGGTTCTAAAATTCTTCAGTGTTGTATTTTAGTGTAAATCTATTTTCATCCACTGTGTTTGGCTCACAGTGGGACCTTTCAATCTGCCCTTTAACCCTGTGAAATTTCCTTGAATCATTTCATGGATTATTTTCTTCTATTTTCTCAGTACTCTCCTAATGAGCTGTTAGTTTCTTGATATTGAACCTCCTAGATTGCTCCTTTTTTCATTACTTTCCCTCCTCTTTTTTATATCTTTGTCTTTTTGCTCTATTTTCTATGAGAAGTTAATCATCTAACCTATCTGTTGATATTTTTCATTTCTGCCATCATTTTTTTATTGCTAAGAACTACTTCTCTGTTCTTTAACTATTTCTTTCATATTATTTCCTGGCCTGATCAGGGATGTCATACCTTCTTTTATATTTGGGAAGATATAATAATAGTTGTTTTCCTTTTCTTTTTGCATGCAGGCATTGTCTTCCAAGTCTTTTTTTGTCTTATTGATTGTGATTGTTTTGATTGCTATCTTCCTGTTACAAACTTTTCCTTAGATGTTTATAGATTCTTTCTTGTCTGCTCCTAGGATAGGTTTAAAAACTGATGGAATGCTCTGAGTATGGGAATGAGGCTTACAGATTTCACAGTAGGTTGGTCTTGGCAGACCATTAGCTTCAAGGCTTCATATTGTCAGTATCTTTATGTATTTTTTTCTAGGCTGATCAAGTGTCTCAAAGAAAGGTCTCCCAGTCCACAGCCTGCAGAGTGGAGATTTTGGCTGCCAGAGTTCAAGGCATGGAGGAAGGGAGGGTCAGGCGGGGGGAGCAGGAGTGTTGGAGGCAAGGGTTCCAGCCTTCAGCACTCACGTTTATATTCCACTTACAGTGCCCCTGGTTTTCATGAGTAGCCCTGGCTCACAACTTTGCTTAGTATGATGAGTGCAGAGACCTCCATTTAAAACTACTGTGAAGAATAATCTTTCATATTTCTATTGGGATGGAAAGTGAATAAGACTCCATGTTGTGGAGTCTGGGAGGGCATCTAAGGTTTTCAAAGGTTCTCAATCAACTTTTACCATATTCTCTTTATTTTATTCTTTCAGTCACCCTTCACTCTCAGTTCCAGAAATACCAGAAGTCCCTAGGATTGCCAGTTTCTGAGCTTTTTGAGGGTTCTTCATTGTAAGTTAGGTATTTCTAGCTATTCTCCACTACAGGCTTAGGAGTTTCCTTGTATTAGATCTACTTAATCAGTGCCCATACATTTATCTGGGTTTTAATTTAATAAATTAGTAAGTGCTTTCTTCCCATGTTTGAAAATGTTTTTTTGTTGTTATTATTTTGGTGTTTTATTTTTTATTTATTTCTGGGAGAGAGAGAGAGAGAGCGTGAGCAGGAGAGGATCAGAAAGAGAGGGAGACACAGAATCCGAAACAGGTTCCAGGCTCTGAGCTAGCTGTCAGCACAGAGCTCGACATGGGGCTCGAACCCTTGAACCGTGAGATCATGCCCTGAGCTGAAGTCGGACACTTAACCGACTGAGCCACCCAGGTGCCCTGTTTGGTTTTATTTTTAAAAATCTCATTTGTTTAGGAAAGAATAACTTTTTGGATGTGTGTTTTCAATCTGCTATTTTAACCTGAATCTCCAATTATTGCTTTTGTTACTCATTTTTTTTCTCTTAGACTAGCAGAGGTTTAAAACGACTTACATTACCTTTTAGACATTCCTCTGTAAAGAGGAAAATGAAATTTTATAATGAAAGCTGATGGAGAATATTAAGAAATACTTATATTCTTTCAAGTAATTAATTTAGACTGAGAAGAATGCTATGAACAGGGATGAAACAATCTTAATGAATCTCAGAATCTATTATTTAGTATTCCATTTATTTAAAAGGACAGAACTTGTGCCAAACATGTTCTTGGGATAAAAAGATAAGTATAACTCTAAGCCTGACAGTAAGCTGGCCAAGTACAGAAACTCATTTACAAAGAAAAAATGATGTAAAAGAAGTTAATCAAAAGAATCAAAACTCAGGAAATGGGTTTGTTTGCAGGCAGTAGTTCTTCTACAGATGACAAAATGGTAATAAGCTCTAAAGATATTGAAAATTCTTTCTCTGTTCATTGCTAATTGGCTTGTATGCCAATGGGTACCCCAGTGAAAGAGGACCTGATCTATTTCTACTGCTTTTGTCTAAATTGCATCTATGTTAGCATTGACCTCAAAGTCCTTCCCTTTTTTGACTCCATTTTGAGTTCGCTGAATCACTGAGTGAAGGGAATAAACTTTCCATATCCCCTTGCAGCTTGCAGATGAGAGGTCTCCATGGCATTCAGAGTTATCTGACTTTCTGAAACCCATTAAAACCCTGAGAGGTAGAGAGGTTGTAATTGTAACCATTCAGGTCCAATATAATCAGCTGTCCAGCTACGCATCAGCTCCAACAGCAGCCCTATTCCACCGCCTCCTGTTTGCGAGATACCTCTCTGAGGGTCTGTCACATCTGCCAGGAAGGAGAGGGAGACTGAATGGGCTAGATTCTACTTTGCAAGCCAACTATCCCACACAGAACAAGATCATTTCTAACGACTGAGCTGGTGGGGCATCTGACATTTGCAGGGTGTTAGCTGTTGGCATATTTGAAGTGGGCTCTGGGGGCATGTCTGTGCACAGAGAAACCTAACATGGGTTCATTCCAGGCTTGTGAAATATCATCAAAGCATGGTTAATCAGGATGAAACTCTTTTTAAAGCTGCATAAGGGATTCATGTGGTCATTCAGTAGAAGCCACTACAATATTTACTGTGTCCTGTGAGGTCTCCTTTTCTGTGAATGTTGTTCCTGAAGATATGGCCACTTGGCCACTGAAGGGAGATAAAGGGCACTTCAAAAGGACCGTTTGGCCTCCAGAGCCAAATACATTTTGATGGAGGATTTAGAATATATAGAGCACAAAGAGATAGATTATGCCACTTGGAGACTTTTTTAACCCATATCTACTACCATAGTACTTTGTGCTTTTAGTGTGTCAAGGTTATTTGTGACAAGTGGAGCTTATTTCTAACAGTCTATGAACAATTTTGACAAGTCCTAGGCTGATGACAATTGGAATGAAAAAGAAAAGCAACCTATACCTTTTATCATAGTAACCTGCTCTTCCTGGTTGTCCAAGGTTATTTTTTGTTTGTTTTTAACATTTATTTATTTTTGAGAGACAGAGAAAGACAGAGCACACATGAGGGAGGGGCAGAAAGAGAGGAAGACACAGAATCTGAAGCAGGCTCCAGACTCTGAGCTGTCAGCACAGAGCCTGACGCGAGGCTGGAAACCACAAACTGTGAAATCATGACAGAGCCAAAATGAGACACGTAACCGATTGAGCCACCCAGGCACCCTGGTTGTCCAGAGTTAGTTAAAGAACCTCAGTTTGTCTCTTGCTCAGATTGGCTTTCCTGTCAAGCATCTTTTAAGGCTTTTGTGCACACAGGAAGGCCTTGAAACAGCAGAGCTCTGAGTGACTGGCTTGTCTACACTGCCTCCCATTGTCTTCTGTCTGGGCTTTTTCTCCCTTCTCTCATTTATCCCAACATCCTCAAATGTCCACTGACTTTCATCTCTTCATCCCTGAGTTTCCAAAGAAATGACCTGTTAAATTAATGTGATTCATGATTAAAATGACACAAAACCATCTTATATTTCTCCTTAATATCATCATTCTAACAAAGAGTGAAGTAACACTTGTGAGATTTAAGATGTCCATGAAAAATTGGAGGAGTAACTGAGGCTGGATGGCTTGAAGTTTTCTGGAAATTTCTACACTATTCTTCCTTAGAAACATACTTATGTATCAGTTGGGCTTCCTTTTTTTTGTTTTTTTAAACGTTTTATTTATTTCTGAGAGAGAGAGAGATACAGCATCAGCAGGGGAGGGTCAGAGAGAGGGAAATATAGAATCTGAAGCAGGCTTCAGGCTCTGAGCTAGCTGTCAGCACAGAGCCTGATGCAGGGCTCAAACCCATGAACCGTGAGATCATGACCTGAGCTGAAGTCGGTCGCTTAACCGACTGAGGCACCCAGGCGCCCCTCGGTTGGGTTTCCTAAATAAACACCATTAGAGAGTTAGTAACTCCATAAAACTGCCTAAAGGGACACCTGGGTGGCTTAGCATCCAAATTCTGCTCAGGTCATGATCTCTCCTTGGGCTCCCTGTCAACATAGCCCACGTCAGATCCTGTCTCCCTCTCTCTGCCCCTCTCCCACTTACACTCTGTCAAAAATAAATAAATATTTTTTTAAATGCCTAAATATGAACTCCCTCCACCCTCCAGCATTTTCTGCCTTAAAGCACAACTCTGGATTTTGCACACTAAATTAATTGATGGTAGAATAAGTGAGTCAGGCAGATACACTTCAAATTAAATGAAAATCATAAGCCTATATATTCTGTTTTCACTTTCACACTCAAAACTCCTTTCCCTATACATTAATCACATAGCAATTCTGAGAAGCCAGCATTGTATGGACCAAATACTGCTAATTAACCAGAGAGATAATCCATGTGAACAAATTTCCCAAAAAGCATAAGTGTTATCAGAACTTGCAGATGGTCTATTACAGTAAGCCTTGGTTTGAAAAATGCCTAAGAAAACAACTTGAAAACTCTCTGTCATACACATAAGGTCATAGAGTATCAGTGATGGAAAGAAATTTATCTGAACTCATAAAATACATTAGCAACAGAGCTTGGATTAGATTCTCTTTCTAGGCACTCTTCTTTCTATTGTACTCTGCTACCACTTCCATTCAGCAGCAGTATCATATGTACATTTCAGGTTAGTTCAATGTGAATTTGGTAGTAAATTTCACATACAAAACAAAGAGACAAAGAATCTTAGAATCATTAATTGGGCAGGTCATAAAGACTCAAAATATTAAAGCATTGGAAAATTCTTATGTTCCCCAGTATTTGTCTTGAATCATTTTAGACCTATAGACAGGTTGAAGGAATAGTACGAAAACCACCTACATAGAGGTGCCTGGGTGGTTCAGTCGGTTAAGTGTCCAACTTCAGCTCAGGTCATGATCTCATGGTTTATCAGTTTGAGCCCCGCATCAGGCTCTGTGCTGACAGCTCAGAGCCTGGAGCCTGCTTCGGATTCTGTGTCTCCCTCTCTCTATTTCCCTCCTTGCTCACGCTCTGTCTCTTTCTCTCTCAAAAATAGATAAACATTAAAAAAAAAAAAAAAACACCTACATAACCTATATTCAGATTTGCTGATTGTTGACATTCTTTCATTATTTGCTTTTGCTTTCTTATTTACATATATACTTTTATTGAACTATTTGAAAATAAATTGCAGATGTCATAACACTTTATTCCTAAAGGCTTTCTAAAAGCATTTTCTTATATACATTAATTAAATTAAACATTGATACAGTAATGTCTATTAACATCATACAGTTTACATTGAAATTAGCCTATGATAGTACGCCTGCTTTTGTTTAGTTTTCATGACTTTGACTGTTGTAAAGAGATGAGATCAGTGGTACGTGGTTTTGTTTTTTTTTAAAAGCTTTTTATAATTAAGATTTCTTTGGTTGTTTCCTTATGATTAAGTTCAGGTTCATTTTTTTTTTTTTTTTGACACCACCACCAAATAGAGAATGTGGTATCCTTTGCTATGCATCTGCTTTTTAAAGGTCACTACTCTAATTTATAAATAATATGTATAGGCTCTGTGAATACCTGTTCCTCAATAAATTTCCATTCAGTGGTTTGAGCATGTATTAATGATGTTTTCCTGAATCAGTTATCACATCGGTAGTTGCTTTAAAACTGAGATTTTATCATTTATCATTTTTTTCACATTTCTTAGCTTATTTTCTTCTGTCAAGAACTTTCCCTTCTTACTAATGACTCATAGGTTCTTCTCTATTCAATGTCTCCTAACCTATTATCATTATATATATATATATAGGATTGTCAATTGAGAGTGCCTACAAGAGAGTTACTGTGACCTTTGACATTGGTACATCATTTTTTAGCACTACCTTAGTTTTTGGCACAAGACATTATTCCAGACTTGCTTCGAACATTTCCTACTTCATAGCTGGTATTACCTCTAAGGAGTCCTGATTCCTTCTAGTGAGGAATTTTAGTTAGAAACCCATATATACATATATTTGCACATCTTTCTTATCCAAGAGGCAGAATAAAAAGTCTAATCTTTTGATCTTACATTTTGCTTAAAAATATATCCTAGCAATTACATCATATCTGTTCTTAGAGGCCTTTCTTCTTTTATATAGCTGAATGGTATTCCTCAAACCATAATTTTTCTATGTTTGCGTTTTTAGGTTGTTTCCAAAATTTTCTGAGTTAAAATGAGCAAATATTTTATTTTAAAATGTCTGTCCTACTGAAAGTATTTTTTAAGTATTCCTTATGATCTTCTTGCTAGTAAGTACCACTAATATGTTCTTAGAAAATTATCTTATTTTCAAAGGAATTTGACTGGGTCATTTTATTTTCTTCCCCAGAGGTCTCCAGTAGAAGGAGAATACAGTACAGGGTTGTTTTGTGTGTGTCTCTGTGTGTTTTCTCTCTTCTTCTTTCCAAATGTGTACACACAACCACACTACATATATATGTATGTATATATACACACACAATACATATATATGTACATGTATATGTGTATATGTATATTGTATGTATGTATATATATATATATATATGTATGTATGTATGTATTTTTTAAGTAGAACAAAGAAGTATCAGTTACCTGTCATTGAATGTTTACATAAGGAATAAATGTTGAATTTTTTTAAAAGCCTATAAGCATCTACTGAGTTAATTATCTCATTTTTCTCCTTAGATCTCTTAATATAACTTATATTAATGGATTCCTACTATTGAGCCATCTTTGCATTCTTGAAATAAATCCTATCTATTTATTGTGCATTATTATTTATCTAAATGTACTATTGTGTTTGCTCTTACTCTATTTAGCATTTTTGCTTTGATATTCATAGGTAAGATTGATCTCTGTATGTGTGTGTACATGTGTGAGAGAGAAATCCTGCTTAAGGTTAGGTGTTAATGTTATGCTTGTTCCATAAAAGAAGTTTGGGGATTCTCCTTCACTATCTATCCTCTGGAACAACATTTAATATATCTGCTTTTTAGAAATTTGGTAATATTTCCTTCAAAATAATTTGGGCCTTGGCCTTTTTTTGTTGAGTAGAAATTTGATACCTTTATTTCTTCTATGGAAATTGATTTACTCAAACTTTCTGTTTTGATTGGAGTCAATTTTGATAAATTGTGTTTTCCTAAATAATTATCAATAATTGTATATAAATATTGACATTTTTGCATAAAGTGTATAGTCTCTTTAATTGCTGTAGTTTCTCTTTTGCTGATCACTTCTTCCTTATTATTTAAATAAGTTTATGAATTTGTGGCTTTCAATGCATTCTATGTATTCCTGTGTACTATGTTTACATTTACAATACTCCTTAAGAAACACAGGGCTTAGAGTTTATTTTTCCTCTTTCACACAGAATTATTTCACACATAGTTTCTTTTTATAAATGTTCAGGATACCTCTGGTTTTGTTATTAATTTTTTGTTTCATTGTACTGTCATCAAAGAATTTTTTTCTATTATTTCTGTTTTATGGAACTTACCTAGGCTGTCTTTACAGCTTGGTATTTGGTCAGTAGTTGTGCAAGTTATATTTGTGTTGGAGAAGGAATATTCTCTATTTGGGAGTTATAGAGTACAATACATATTTTAATATTTCCTTATTGGCCTGGTGTATAGGTCTTCTATATTCCTATCTGCTTTTTTGTGTACTTGATCTCTTTTGGATTAAGATTGTAATGACTGTGTTTCCCATTTTTATGGGTTTCTCTCTATTCCCCTTTCCTTCGTTAAAATTTTTGCTTTGTGAAAGCGATCGCTGTTTCTGGTACATAGATTTTCATTAGTACTGCATCTTCTCTGTGAATTGTGGCTTTTAGTGTGTCCAAAGAAAATTCAGAGAGCTTTCCTTGATGTGAATATTTTATTGAGTGAGAAATAAACTGTTGAAGAGTAGGGAGACTTCAAACCAGAAAGAGGTGTGGCGCTCAGAAGCATATCATTGCAGAAGAGCTCTAAAGTGAGAAAGGGTGAGTTCTTTTTACAGTGATTGGTTGTTACAATGGGTATTTCCAGACAGTGGGGCATCGGTTAAAAGTGATTTACTTGTGTCATTTTAGGAAGATGACTTAAGTTTTATTCGTGATTATCAGAGGTATTTACAAGAAATAACCTAAGTTAAATTTTGCTTACATTCATGAAATAAGCTAGATTAAGTTGTGTATGTGTGGCTAAACTAGTATTGTCTGTTTGCACAATCGTCGAGCTTGGTTTCCATTTTATTTTAGCAAGTACTAGAAGCCGTATTTGTTTTTACATTCAGTGCTTTTTGTCTGAATTCTGATCTGCTTAATATCAGGAAACAACTCCTTTTTTTCTTATTGTTTTTGTTTATCTGTTATACCTTTGCTCATCCCTTTATTTTTAGGCTTTCTGAATTACTTTATATCTCCTACATACAAGAATGGGTTTTGCAATGCAAATAAAATCCATGATTTATTAAATAGATATCTAGGCTATTGTTATTTTGTCTTAAGGCAATGGGGTGTAAGAATTTATGGGAGGCAAAGGATTATCAATTATGTGCAGTAGGAAGAACACTGTGTTTCACCACATTGCACTGTTTCTATCCCTAGATAGATGTTCTGTAGTTGGTTTTAATTGAATCATTTTAAAGACAGCAAAAATTTTTTAAGTTTGTATTTTGCAGGGGCACATACATGGATGGCTCAGTTGGTTGAGTGTCTGACTTCGGCTCAGGTCATGATCTCATGGTTCGTGGGTTCTAGCCCTGCGTGTCTGGCTCTGTGCTGACAGCTCAGAACCTGGAGCCTGTCTTGAGTTTCTGTGTCTCCCTCTTTCTCTGACCCTCCCCTGCTCACTCTGCCTCTCTCTCCTTCTCAAAAATAAATAAAACATTAAAGAATATCAAAAGTTTATATTTTGCAGGAAAGTCATCACCAAAAACAATGTGAAAAAAGGATCTGGAACATGTTTCTCTAACTTTTATAAGAATGTGAGAAGAGCTTAGAAAAAGGGTGAATCTCAAAAGACACAAAATACATAAAATATAGGAGATGAGGCTCTACTTCCTTGTTCCGTCTTTACTATCATCAAATATTTGAGCAATCATTTTCACAGTCTAAGCCTCAGCTCCCTTTATAGAGAAACTGGCGATAAAATTATCCCTGCTACCGTTCTTTCAAAATTCTTGTAGCCATCAAAATGCCCAGCTCCATAATTCATCCTTTATAAAGGTGCCATTCTCCAGCCGTGTGGGTCATGCTCCTTATCTTATAAATTTCCTTCAGTGGCTTTCCTTTATCTTTATGCATTTAAATAATTTAAAAACTTTTTATATATTAATAAATCTATATACTTTATGCTTGCATTATTCTGCTCTGTACCTCATACGAGCTCCAATCCTCTGTCAGTAACTACTCAAATTTTGTTTTCATTTAAAATTTTTTAAATATTAATTTATTTTTTTTATTTTTTAATGTTTTATTTATTTCTAGGAGAGAGAGAGAGAGAGACAGTGTGAGCAGGGGAGGGTCAGAGAAAGAGGGAGTGACAGACTCTGAAACAGGCTCCAGACTCTGAGCTGGCAGTTAGCACAGAGCCCGACATGGGGCTCGAACCCACGAACCGAGATATCATGACCTAAGCGAAAGTCGAACACTTAACCGACTAAGCCACCCAGGCGCCCCAATATTTCTTTACTTTTGAAGGAGAGAGAGACAGAGCATGCAGTGGATGAGATGGAGAGAGAGAGAGGGAGACACAGAATCCAAAGAAGGCTCCAGGCTCTGAGCTGTCAGCACAGAGCCCTACCCGGGGCTCAAACTCACAAACCGTGAGATAGTGACCTGAGCGAAGTCAGACGCTTAACCAACTGAGCCACCCAGGCGTCCGTCATATGTTGTTGTTTTCATTTTGTGTGTGTGCATATTCTCCTTGATTCTTCTAACCAATATAAACATATCACTATTTGTTGCTTTGTCAATTTGAGATGGTACCTATTGCTTATCCACTATAAAAAGAAGGATCCATTCCATTCCAATTGGACATCATCTTTCCTTCCTTTCCCAATACTTAATGGAGATAATATTTTTTTATTTTTCCTACTTGTAACTTTAAATAACATGCGTATACTTCACCTTACTGTTTCATCAGTTCTAGGAACAGCCAGGTATCCCTTGCTCCCTGTTAGTCCCTCTCACCAATAACTGCATCCTCAGCGTCTGTCAGCTACACCTCAAGTCCGTGGTTATGGTTGATACAATTCGCACTCTCCTCTGTTTCCAGAATTACTTGTTTATAGAAAAGTCATAGAAAAAAGATACTTTTAAAAGATGAGCTCAAATGAACAGTATTCATATTATCATCTCATTTTTACATTGGTCATATGCTCCAATTACATTCCCTGTTCTGGGTTCTGATATTATCATCCTGTGCTTCTCAAAGGAGCATATACGTTGCATCAGAGTTAAATAGCCGATTTTCACTTAAAATTCATCTTTGTAGCTTGTTTCCATTTTGGACCATGAGTTTTTCGCACTTCTGTTTTCTTGTTGAGATGAATAATCTTCCAGCTTCTTTTCTGAGTTATTAACTGTTCGATTCAGTTTTATTCTGTCTTGGAGATATTCTTTTTTTTTTTTTTTAAGTTTATTTATTTTGGAAGACAGACAGAGAGCACAAACCAGAAAGAGAGGGAGAGAGAGAATCCCAAGCAGGCTCCACACTGTCAGCACAGAGCCAGACTTGGGGCTCGGACTCACAAACCATGAGATCATGACCTGAGCCAAAATCAAGAATTGGACACTTTAACTGACTGAGCCACCCAGGCTCCCTTTTTGAAGATACTCTTTTAAGAACTTCACTTTCTCTTCTAACTTGGCCCCATTCAAGGCTGATATTCAACTAGTACATAGCAGTACAACTGATCCATTTTTAAAACATTGAAATATTTGTGTATCAGAAGGAAAACACTTTAAATAATATTGATAATAAGTGATAAAATCAATTAGAACATAACTTTGTATAAGATGCATTATTTCAAGTGTTGTCATAGGATGCTGTGATGACTGCTGGTAATGGACCTTGCTTCTGTCATAACATCTGAGAAGCTACCTGCCACTTAGGCCAGTGAGGCAATATAGCATTCTTCATGGTTCACTCTGTGATTTAGGTTAATCAGTTCTTTTTTATACTCTAAATAATTCACACTTCATGTGTTAACATCATAATTCTTACAGAGACTTGTTAGAGAATTGTTTTGTATTTGTAAAATCAAGAATTAATAATGAAATATTAATTTTTTTCTTCCTGGCTTAGTATCAGCATTTCATTTCACTGTCTCATTTTCCTCTTCTTTTGATAGAGTAAACCTCAAGCCTTTTCTTCATTAAAAAAAAAAAAAGTACAGATGACAAAATTTGAATCCTTGCATTTCTGTAAATTTGGGGGGCATTCAAAGTTCATTGATAGTTGGGCTGGCATAGAATCATAGATCAAATATCTTCTTTTCTCACACCCTGAAGGTATTACTTCATTTTTTAGCATCCATTGTTGCCAGTCTTCTTAACGGATAAGGTATGTATACGTACTACATTTTAGGTGCGGTTGCTAATATGATACTGACTGTTTGTTTGTTTGTTTTTTTTAATTTTTTTATTAATGTTTTATTTCTAGGAGAGAGAGAGAGAGAGAGACAGCGTGAGCAGGGGAGGTCAGAGAGAGAGGGAGTCACAGACTGAAACAGGCTCCAGGCTCTGAGCTGGCAGTCAGCACAGAGCCCGACGCGGGCCTCGAACCCACGAACCGCGAGATCATGACCTAAGCAAAAGTCGGTCGCTTAACCGACTAAGCCACCCAGGCACCCCGTCTGATACTGACTGGTTTGTTGATGACATTGCTCACTGGACCCTTTCAATTCAAATATTTTTTTCTCTGAGATAGATTCTTACTGTACTTTTTTAATAATTTCCTTTCCTATATTTTCTCACTTCTTTTAGAATTCCTAACAGCTGAGTGATGAAGTGATGCTCTATTTCTCACGATGCTTTGTTTCCTAAAATGTTTGCTTTTTTCCAGTTTTGTTGTTGTTGTTGTTGTTGTTGTTCACACACTGAGGAATATCTTCCATGTATTCATCCCTGTTTTCTATTGAATTTTCCATTTTGGAAATCATTACTTCTCATTGATAAGAATTGTTTATTGTCTCATTGTTCTCTTTCCTTTGCACACTTACATGGTACCTGAGTTTGAAACTAGGCAACAATCTTATATCCTGGTAAGAATGTTTCACAAGTGTTTTTCTTATGCAGATTGTCTGTTTTTCTCAATCTTTTCATTCAGCTCCTTCATTTACCTTGCTATTCCTTTTTATTCCTCATCTAAGAGCTTGAGTTATTTTAGGATTTTCTTGCCCATTTTTGTTTTCTTGCACATTTCCACTTGGAGGAGTAATATCAAATCTGGAATAGTGGCTGTCATAAAATGATCTGATATTTTGCTTTTTATTTTCTAGACTAACTTGATAATAACTTAATAACCTCCTCCTTTCCCTCCACCTCCTTTCATTTTGAGTGTCACTGAATCCGTATGTGGAATTTTAGGCTTCCAGTGTCTCAGTGTCATTTTGGAAAACCAAAACTTTAGCAAACCTTTTGTGAAACATGGACTAAGGATGATTACATTTATAATATACATAATATAGGTAACCTCATGGAAAACTGGAAGCATTAAAAAATGAATATTACTGACTTTAAATTAATTGTGGGTCAGGAAGGGCATTTTCTATAGAAATAACATTTAATTTCTTGGGGCAGCTGGGTGGCTCAGTCAGTTGAGCATCCAGCTCTTGATCTTGGCTCACTTCATGGTCTCATGGTTCAAGCCCCACGTGGGGCTCTGCACTGACATCCTGCAACCTGCTTGGGATTCTCTCTCTGCTCCTCCCCTGCTCACACTTTCTCTCTCAAAATAAATAAATAAACTTTAAAAAGAGAAATAACATTAATTTCAGAAGTTTGAGATATTTTTAACTCTAACATGATAGCTCTGAAAATCTAAAGGAAAATGTAGAAATGTCTTTACTAAATTGTATTTAATAAGTCTACACATAACTTTTTGATTAGTCTGTAAAAGTCATAATTATTTATTAAAATTGCCTCAACTAGGGGTGCCTGGGTGGCTCATTCGGTTAAGCATCTGACTTTGGCTCAGGTCATGATCTCATGGTTTGTGAGTTCAAGCCCCATATCAGGCTCTGTGCTGACAGCTAGCTCAGAGCCTGGAGCCTATCTTTGGATTCTGTGTCTCCCACTCTCTCTGACCCTCCCCTGCTCATGCTGTCTCTCTCTCTCTCTCTCTCTCAAAAATAAATAAAACATTAAAAATGTTTAATAAAATAAAATTATCTCAATTAAGAGTAGTTATCTTTACCTAAGTCATTTTTTCCAATTCCCTTTACATTAATCACCATCACTACCTTGCAATAAAGTAAGTTCAGAGAATTACTTGGGGAAAATAATAATCTTTTCTAATATATGTTAGTTGAAATTGCTTTAAGTCCAAATTATATTCCTAATGTATATAAAATACAAAATGACAGGTACTGTACCAGACCTAGCTAAAGACCAAATGTAGTCCACATCTTATTTTTTATTATTACTATTAAATTTTGCCATTCAAATATCTCCCCCTTTTTCCCCCAAAACCATAGTTCATTTGATGGTCTTACAGCAATAAGTGATATAAGTGCACACAAAAAAATCTATTAGATAAGAAACCAACCTCTTGACTTCTCTGATTCACAGAAAATGTTAAGAAAAAAGTCACAAGAAAGTAGTACCATCAATTGTGGTGTCAAGTGCCTCAGGACCCACCATAGCATGCCAAAGGTTATCCTAAGGAACATACATCACAATGCCATCTGATATTTCTTTATAGCTTGTTAAGTAGAAGTGGTTCCCTATTTCAGTTGAGCCACAGATTCAATTCCCTGCAGTAATTTGAGATAAATCTCTTTAGTGCTCCCTTGTATTTTTCCCAGTCAATTTGTCATTTAGGACCAAGTGAAGAGGAATAGTTTAAAGTGAAGCAATGTATGTGATTATTCTTCTACCAACTGTGGTATTGTGTGGCCCGCAAAGGATAATGCTGTGCTGTTTGGAACCGCAAATTATGCGGCCAGATGAAAATTGCCCTGCAAACCATGAGAGACTCTTGAATGCTGAGAACAAACTGAGGACTGATGGGTGTGGGGGGGGAGGGGGGAGATGGGCATAGAGGAGGGCACTTGTGGGGCTGAGCACTGGGTGATATATGGAAAACAACTTGACAATAAACTATTTGAAGAAAGAAGGGAAAGAAGGGAGGGAGGGAGGGAGGGAGGAAGGAAGGAAGGAAGGAAAAGAAAATTGCCTTAACCAGTTCCAGCACTATCCATTGGGCTAATCATCCAAAACAGGGAAGAGACAGAAAGTCTTTTAGCCCCAAGATCTTTGACACTCATTAGAGACATTTGGCTCATGTTATTGGTTCTACTGCATCATTTCAAGAAAAGGATGGGGCAGGTTTGTGGCACTGTGATTTTTCACACAGCGACTGAAGGACTTACAGTTGGGACAGGAGAAAGGGGGTCAAATGAAAAGCCCCAGATGAGAATCAGCATCTGGGTTTTGAAACTCTAAAAACAAAGTTCAGGGACACCTGGCTGGCTCAGTGGGTTGGGCGGCCAACCTCGGCTCAGGTCACGATCTTGCAGTTGGTTTGTGAGTACCAGCCCTGCATCGGGCTCTGTGCTGAGAGCTCAGAGCCTGGAGCCTGCTTCGGATTCTGTGTGTGTCTCTGCCCCTCCCCCAGTGGCACTCTGTCTCTCTCTTTCAAAAATAAACATTAAAAAAAATTTAAGTAAATAAAAAAATAAAATGGAGGGTCTTTCCTTCAGTGACAGAGAGAGATTCAACTGTTGCTGCTCCTTTTCCCACACTGCATTTAGATTAAAAATAATTACGCTTTTAGGTCAGATCTATGGTATGATGAACTTAGAATTCTATTGTCTGCAGAGTCAGATACACACATACACACACACATAACTTTTTTATTTTATTTTATTTTATTTTATTTTATTTTATTTTATTTGAGAGTAGGGGTACAAGTAAGCAAGGAGCAGAGGGAGAGAGAGAAACCCAGGAAGGGCAGAGAGAGAGAGACAGAGAGAATCCCATGAGGGGCAGAGAGGGGCTGTAGAGAGAGAAGTAGGGCTCACCCGAAGGGGGGCTTGTGCTCACCCATTATGGGACTCAAACTCACAAACCATGAGATCATGACCTAAGGTGAAGTCAGATGCCTAATCACTGAGCCACTCAGGTACCCTATAATATACCTTTAAAATGATCTGTAAACATTCCAACCTTAGAGATTTCCCCCCAAGATTTTGGTGACTGTGATTCATAGGTGAAGCTTCAGCTAATGGTTACCCAGCATCCAAAAATCATATGAAAACGTAGATACAGGGTCTATTCAAACTGATGGTTTGGACACATCATCACTACAGACACACTGACTGCATCAAGGATTTCTACCTCATCCATACTGACTACTTCTGATGCCCAGATAGGCCTGACCTACTAGTTCCTACCAAGCGTCCAGCCAAGCATATATCCTTCACCCCACCCGCTGGCCAACTCCGCCCCATCTGATTGTACCGATGTTGGGAATAAGTTGAGGCTGAAGTTGCTTACAATTTCCATCTTCTCTCTTCTTGCAGTGATAAGAAAGTATGCTTCTCGCTTAATTACTCCAGGCTCTGAACACAAAACCATCCAGGAACCACATTAAAAACAATGCCCATTTTTCTTCTTTTTTTCTTTTGTCTTTATTTTTTTTTTTAATAAAGGCTACTGATTACAGGACTCTGCCAAGTAGTGATTGTCTTGAGACATGAATATAATTCAGAGTATTTATGCATTTCGTCTTTCAAAAGTCAATCTGGGAAAATAAACAACATAGAGACCAAAGAAACAATTGAACAGATCAATGAAACCAAGAGTTGGTTTTTTGAAAAATAAACAAAATTGACAAGCCTCTAGCCAGACTTATCCAAAAGAAAAGAGAGAGCACCCAAATAGACAAAATTATGAATGAAAATGGACTTATTACAACCAACCCCTCAGAAATACAAGCAATTATCAGGGAATACTATGAAAATTATACGCCAACAAATTGGACAACTTAGAAGAAATGGGCAAATTCCTAAACACACACTCACTACCAAAATTCACACGCGAAGAAATAGAAATCCTGAACAGACCCATAACGAGTGAAGAAATCGAATCAGTGATCAAAAATCTCCCAACAAATAAGAGCCCTGGACCTGATGGCTTCCCTGGGGAATTCTACCAGACATTTAAAACAGAATTAATCCCAATTCTTCTCAAGCTATTCCAAAAAATAGAAATAGAAGGAAAACTCCCGGACTCATTTTATGAAGCCAGCATCACACTGATTCCCAAGCCAGACAGAGATCCAGCAAAAAAAGAGAACTACAGGCCAATATCCTTGATGAATACGGATGAAAAATTCTCAACAAGATCCTTGCAAATCGAATCCAGCAGCATATCAAAAGAATCATCCACCAAGATCAAGTGGGATTCATTCCTGGGTTACAGGGCTGGTTCAACATTTGCAAATCAATCAGTGTGATCCATCATATCAATAAAAGAAAAGATAAAAACCATATGATCCTGTCAATAGATGCAGAAAAAGCATTTGACAAAATATAGCGTCCTTCTTCATAAAGACTCTAGAGAAAGTCAGGATAGAAGGAACCTACTTAAACATCATCAAAGCCATCTATGAGAAGCCTTCAGCTAACATCATCCTCAACGGGGAAAAACTGAGAGCTTTCCCCCTGAGATCAGGAACACGACAGGGATGTCCACTCTCACCACTGCTGTTTAACATAGTGCTGGAAGTCCTAGCATCAGCCATCAGACACCAAAAGGAAATCAAAGGCATCAGAATTGGCAAAGAGGAAGTCAAACTTTCACTCTTCGCAGATGACATGATACTCTACATAGAAAACCCGACAGACTCCACCAGAAGCCTACTAGAACTGATCCAAGAATTCAGCCAAGTGGCAGGGTACAGAATCAACGTACAGAAATCAGTTGCATTTTTATACACCAACAATGAAGCAACAGAAAGAGAAATCAAGAAACTGCTCCCATTCACAATTGCACAAAAAACCATAAAATACCTCGGAATAAACCTAACCAAGGATACAAGAGATCTGTATGATGAAAACTGTAGAAAACTTATGAAGGAAATTGAAGAAGACACAAAGAAATGGAAAAAACATTCCATGCTCATGGATAGGAAAAATAAATATAGTTAAGATGTCATTACTACCCAAAGCTATCTACACATTCAATGCAATTCCAATCAAAATTGCAGCAGCATCCTTCTCAAAACTAGAACAAACTGTCCTAAAATTTGTATGAAACCACAAAAGACCCCGGATAGCCAAAGTAATCCTGAAAAATAAAACCAAAACGGGAGGGATCACCATCCCAGACTTTAGCCTCTACTACAAAGCTGTCATCATCAAGACAGTATGGTATTGGCACAAAAACAGACACATAGACCAATGGAACAGAATTGAGAACTCAGAAGTGGACCCAAAAGTATACAGCCAACTAATCTTTGACAAAGCAGGAAAGAATATCCGATGGAAAAAAGACAGCCTTTTTAACAGATGGTGTTGGGAGAACTGGACAGCAACATGCAGAAGAATGAAACTAGGTCATTTTCTCACACTATGCACAAGAATAAACTCAAAATGGATAAAGGACCTGAACGTGAGACAGGAAACTATCAACACCCTAGAGAAGAAAGCAGGAAACAATCTCCTTGAGCTCCACCGCAGCAACTTCTTACTTGACACATCCCCAAAAGCAAGGGAATCAAGAGCAAAAATAAACGATTGGGACCTCATCAAGATTAAAAGCTTCCGCACAGCAAAGGAAACAACCCACAAACCTAATAGGCAACCGACGGAATGGGAAATGATAGTTGCAAATGACATATCAGATAAAGGGTTAATATCCAGAATCTATAAGGAACTCACCAAACTACACACCCGAAAAACAAACAACCCAGTGAAGAAATGGGCCGGAGATATGAACAGACACTTCTCCAAAGAGGACATCCAGATGGCCAACAGACACATGAAACGATGCTCAGCATCCCTCCTCATCAGGGAAATACAAATCAAAACCACACAGAGATACCACCTCACGCCAGTCAGAGTGGCTAAAATGAGCCAATCAGAGAACTCTAGATGCTGGCGAGGATGTGGAGAAACGGGCACCCTCCTACACTGTTGGTGGGAATGGAAACTGGTACAGCCCCTCTGGAAAACAGTGTGGAGGTTCCTCAGAAAACTAACAATAGAACTCCCCTAGGACCCAGCAATAGCACTGCTAGGAATTTACCCAAGGGATACAGAAATGCTGAGGCATAGGAGCACATGAACCCCAATGTTCATAGCAGCACTCTCCACAATAGCTAAAACCTGGAAAGAGCCTAAGTGTCCATCAACAGATGAATGGATCAAGAAGATGTGGTTTATCTATACCATGGAATACTACATGGCAATGAGAAACAATGAAATCTGGCCATGTGTAGCAACACGGATGGACCTTGAGGGTGTTATGCTGAGCGAAATAAGTCAGGCAGAGAAGGACAAATATCTTATGTTTGCACGTATAGGAGGATTAGGAGGAACTTGACGGAGGAACAAGGGGGAGAAGAAGGGGCGGAAATGGTGGGGGAAAGGGAGAGAGGCAAACCATGAGAGACTCTTGAATGCTGACAAAAACTGAGGACTGATGGATGTGGGGGGGAGGAGGGATGGGCATGGAGGAGGACACTTTTGGGGATGAGCACTGGGTGTTATGTGGAAACTAATTTGACAATAAACTATTCGTAAAAAAAAAAAAAGAAGTCAATCTAGGAAGTTATACAACATAAAACATCACAGAGTTGGCCCTTATTTTCAACTGAACAGTGCCTCAAGTATACAAATTGTACATTTTAATAGAATCTCCTGTAATTTGGAGTTAATAATGGAAAAGTATGTGAAAGTGTGTCAAAATTTTAATGATTGGGCTCCAGTGTGATGTCTTAGAGGCATTTTGTTGTGAACTGTGTTGATAATGAAATATATTAATGTACTTGTTTGACTAATACTATATTGATCACTAGTATAGTATAATTTCTATTTAGTACCAGTTGCTGAGGTACACCAATGTGAGTAACATTTCCTTCTTGTTTTTTGCAACATTTCTTCATTTCTTTGCTATAGAAGGAATTATAGGCTACCCAGCGCACCTTTGTGAGCCTCGCCTATGGAACACTGACTGCTTTTCATGTAACGTGTTTGATGTTATGTTTAACACTTTTGACAAATTTTAACTGTGACAGTTATGGTTTTATGATTCTCTAAAATGCAAGGTCATTTTAAAAGGAAAAATAACTTGCCCTCTATGAGACAGAACAGGCAAAAAAAATTTTATAAAGATTCTCTTCTCCTTTTTCTTTTTCTGAGTGGGAATGAAAAAGAAGCCCCCTGAACAGGTACTGTTCACATTATGCCTGCCACCATTAATCTGCTTGCTCTCAAACTGAGGTGTGGGCATGCATATATTCTTTGAACATAAGAACCAGTATTACCTAGTCGAGTACTACTTTTCACAAAGTGCAGAGATAAAATGACTTGTCTCTGTTACTGATTGCCTAGACAAAAGCATAAACACATGCCATAAATATTCAGTATTGACCTTCACGAAAAACCTCTATGAATTAATGCCTCATATAGATGCTCTGACTTTAAAGATCAGGTGATTTATGGTAACTCAAAAATACTAGACTCTGTTTAAATATTAGAAAGTCATTTATCAATTCTATTATACTTATTTTTCTTTCCCATCCTTAGGACAAATAATTTAGTGTCATATTCTTATTCCAGCTTCTTCTCTACAATAGGATTTGTAGGACATCTACTTTTATTTCCACACATAGCAAGACTATCTCTCTCATATCTCTCACAAGGAATGAGACTTAAGCACGTCAAAAGTATTTTCTATGAAGCTTTTGTGATAAACACTGTAATAGAAACTCTGTTACTATAATAAGGGTAACAGACACTTTCTGGGTGACAACTCTGAGGTATTAATAGGTAAATGAATTATGATTTGGAATACATTGACTCAAATCAGCCATAAACTTGACTCCTGCTTGCTATGTCACAACATATTATTTTCAAATAGTGTAAATGACTAAGAACAACTAAAAGTTTAAAAGGATTTTATATGCGGTGTCAAGAAAAAAAGAGAACGTGCTTAATGGCCCATTAATTAATGTGGAAATCAGATCAAATTCTATGAGTTACAAATGCATCAGGGACTTGGTTTTAATCTTTGCAACCACAAGGAATAAAATAAATTAATGACAGGGCAGAGAATGCTGTCAACTGTGTTATTCTATCTTATAGAAAAGCAGCTGCTTATGAAAAGATTTCTCGACAGGTGAAGTGGGACTCATAATTGACAGCAAAAGGTAGAAAGGAAGGCAGTGTCATAAGCTTTATGGAAACATTCCAGAACTCTAAATTAGAAAACTCTTTCCTTCCACACTTCCACCCCAAGGAGCCTATTGTACCCTGATTTTTCTGTCTGAACTTCACTAATAGAAGAGTGCTAGAAAAAAAGATGGAACTTGAGACAGTAACTCCATTCTTTAGTGGAGAATCCACATGTGCATGCACAGGCAAACAGAAACTCTCATTGAGGTATACCTTTGACAGCTTTCTTTGATGTGAGAAATTCTGACTTTTAGGACACACTCTAAGGTCAGGCCCTTTCCACGGAGCAAACTCATTTCAAAATTGATCACAGAAGTCCTGACGTCTTTTATACAGTCCCATCAGCTCTTTTTTTTTTTTAATATTTTTTAAAAATTTTTTAGTGTTTTATTTATTTCTTAGAGAGAGAGAGAGAGAGAGAGAGAGAGAGAGAGCAAGGGAGGGTCAGAGAGAGAGGGAGACACAGAATCTGAAGCAGGCTCCAGGCTCTAAGCTAGCTCTCAGCACAGAGCCCCACGCGGGGGTCGAACCCATGAACACTGACATCATGACCTTAGCCAAAGTCAGACACTTAACAGACTAAGCCACCAAGGCACCTCTTTTTTTAACATTTTTATTTATTTTTGAGAGATAGAAAGAGACAGAGCGTGAGCGGGGGAGGGACAGATAGAGAAAGAGACACAGAATCTGAAGCAGGCTCCAGGCTCCCAGCTGTCCTCACAGAACCCCATGTGGGGCTGAACCCACAAACCATGAGATCATTACCTAAGCCAAAGTCAGATGCTTAATCGACTGAGCCACCCAGGTGCTCTTTTTTTTTTTTCTTTTAATGTTTATTATTTTTGAGAGAGAGCGCACACACAGAGGGGCAGAGAGAGATGGGGACACAGGATCCCAAGCAGGCTCCACGTTGACACCTGCCAGCGCAATGAGGGGCTCCAACTCACAAACCTGGAAGTCAAACGCTCAGTCAACTGAGCCACCCAGCACCCCTGGTCCCATCAACTCTTAAAGCTTGGTAAAAACTGGCAAGTCATCTCTCCTCTCTGTGCTCACATTTCTGGATTGTAATTTGTCATCCTGTTCTCTTTTCTCCACTGTCTCTGTATTGTCTCCTGAAAAGCTTCCTTGCCCCTGACCAGACATAGGCTCATCGCCTCTGATTCCTCATTATCATAGAACCCGTGCCTCTGGCCAGGTGTCTGTCCTCCACTCTGTGTGTTTATATCTGATGGGGGAGGGGGTGACTTCCCATCCTCCTCTGGAGTCTCTTGCTCCCTTGAACAAAGTTTTCAGGCTTAGTTTGAAGTTAACCATAATTACACAAGAGTCTGTCTGGAAAGGAGAAGCAACTAATGTGAAAATAAATACTTGTGGGGAAAGATGTGCAAATTCACTTGGAAATGTTAGGCAAATGTCAGCGTATTATTCTAAGCTGAAATGCAAATATAGCCCGTCTTGATTTAACCTTATCAGTTACTAAGACCAGGTGAAATTATTGGTGCATTAATGGATTTTCTGGCAGGTGTTTCCCTCCTTCCATGAAATAATCTAGGTCATTAAATCTTTCAATAAATGTTTGCTGGTCACTTTCACAGGTTAAATAAGGAGAGCTATAGGCTTTTCTTATACTACACAAACTGCATGCAGATACAGACATGATTGGAGGTGTAGACATTCCCAAATGATTCCCTTATGAATCAGGACAGAGATGAGAGTTTGAACTTTTTGAAATAGAAAGGAACACACCTCTCATTCAACCATCATCTTTCACTGGTTCAAATTTTGGAATTCATATGTTTAGCGTTTTGTAAATATAAAAACAAAGTAAGAGGAAAAACAAGTCTTAACAGAGAGGAAAATGTATTTTCAATCTTAAAGAACTATTTGCCCCTAGTAAGTTGGCTGTTTTTTCCTCTGTAACAAATGTATATAGTTTAAGGAGCTTTCCCAATTTAAGCTCACCACATAAAACTTGGAAAATATCAGAGAAACTGATTATTCCTGGAACATATCCCAGGATATTACTTACTAACAGCTTCCTAGGAAAATTCATTTTGATTTAGACATAAACCCTGGATCAGATACTTCCAAAGGCTATGAATATATGCATTATTTACCAGGGTAGGGCTTTTTAGAAGTTGTTCATACATAAAATGTCCTATCCCTCATACATAAACCTGAACTAAAAACTAAACCTGCAGGGTATTCATGACAATTCATGCAAAGTGAGAATTATGCAGAAAAGTGCACCCTTGCATACTAAAAATGGAAAACACTGTCCCTGCCCAAGTCCCTGCTCACTTATTAAGACAGTCAGCCTTCAGCAGTAAAAAGCTTTCCTTCAAGAAACTCAGTGTGCTTATGAAGCATCTGCAGCTCCTGTCCTTGAAGGAAAGTTTATTTTCCTAGCCGACCTCTCCCTCTTCCTTTCAAAGTCTTCCACTTGATTACTTTCCCTTCTTTTCCATGAGTGTCACAGTTTTTCTGCCTCTATATTTTTCTCAGACCAGATGGAGTGTTTCGTCATTAAAGAACCTGAGTATATTCTCCCTCTAGCACAAAGCTTTGACAGGTCACCACAGAGCTCCCTCCCTCAGCTGCCTCTGTCGGCTCTTATGGTCGCCATCACTTTCTAGACCCTTACCATTAATGCCTACATATCATGAGCTTTTGTTTTATTTTGTTTTGTTTTTTGTTGTCGTTTTTTGGTTTCGCATTAGTTTTTCTTTCCATACAGATGGCAAACTTTATGAAGCAGGCAGTGACCCTGATTTTTTAAATTTCCCACCTTGTGTTATCTTACTTCTCTAGAGTTCACCTGACTTTTTTTTTTCTTTTAAGCAAGGCTTTCTCAATAAAGAAAGTGTCAATACACCAATGAATAATGGGATAGGGATTCTCTTTTTATGTGAAGATAGCATATTCCTTCTAACATACAAGTACATAACATACAGTTCTGATATGTTGACAGGAAAATGAATTGTGATTCATTCAATATACTTTCTAGCACAAGCTTCTTATCTCAGGTTGAACCCATAACAAATGGTTCAGATGTGCTATCTGAGCAGCACTGGTCACATCACATGTATTTTGTGCATTGCTATGTATAAACTTTACATTCTTGAATGTGCAATTTCCTTAAGCGCTAGTTTCTTCATCTATAAAATGAGGATAATCATATATTCTGCACAGAAGTGTCGTAAGGATTAAATTTTGAAATGCATGAAAAGCTATTTGCCCAGGATCTGGCACATATTAGCTCTAAGTAAATGGAGTCTGTGATTATAATATAAGTTATACCCTATGTACCACTTGCCATTGTAGTAAAATATATAATTATAAAATTTTAACTCATTTTTTTGTTATTACATTTTAATTACAAATATAGTTAAAAGAAAACATTTAAGTTTGATGAATAAAGCTTTAAGAAATCAATCAACCAGGGTTCCTGGGTGGCTCAGTTGGTTAAGGGTCCAACCTCAGATCAGGTCATGATCTTGCAGTTCGTGAGTTTGTGCCCATGGAGCACAACATCAGGCTCTGTGCTGACAGCTCAGAGCCTGGAGCCTGCTTTGGATTCTGTGTCTCCCTCTCTTTCTGCCCCTCCCTTTCTCTGTCTCTCTGTCTCTCTCTCTCTCTCCCAAAAATAAATAAAACATTAAATATTAAAAAAAAAAAAAGAAATCAGTCAACAGTTTCTCATAGCAAGATACAGGCTTCCAAAAACATAAGCAGGTTCTATCAAGACTTAAAGGTGCCATAAGAAAGAGAAAAATCCTGCCACTGCAACCTGGATGCAGCTTGAATACATTCCATCCACTATGTGAAATAAGCCAGTCACAGAAAGACAAATACTGCATGATGCCACTTTTAGGAGGTGTCTGAAGAAGCCAAACTCCTAGAAGCAGAGAGTAGGATGGTGGTTGCCATGGACTGAGGGAAGATGAAAATGGGAAGTTGGTATTCAAAAAACATAAAGTTTCATTTATGCAGGATGATTAAGGTCTAGAGATCCACTTTACAACATGGTTGAAAGCAGTGTATGGAACACTTAAAATTTTCTTTAGAGGGAGGATTTCATGATAAGTGTCCTTATCGCAATTTTTTAAATGGTATACACAACTTTATAGGCACATTTATTCAGTACTTGAGGTTCAAAATAGGTGAAAGTATATCATGCATTGTAGGAATTCTAAGATTAATTTATGTTTTTAATTTAACTTTTATTGAGGTACGATTAACATACATTATATTAGTTTCAAGTATACAACATTATTTGATATTTGTACATATTGCAAAATGATCAGCACAGTAAGTCTAGTTAACATCCACCACCATGCATACTTACACACTTGTTTCATGGAACGAGAACTTCTGAAATCTACTCTCCAAGCAACTCTCAAATATGTAATACAGTATTACTAACTACAGTATTATTAACTATTAACCAAGCTGTACATCACATCCTCCTAGCTTAATTTCATAATTGGAAATTTTTACCTTTTAACTCCTTTCACCCATTTGCCCCACCTGTCACTCCAATTTCTGGTAACCAACAACCTGTTCCCTGTATCTGTGAGCATGTTTGGTTTTGGTTGGGAAAAGGAGGCTATTTATTTATTTATTTAAGATTCCATATAAAGCTGAGATTGTGCGAAATCTGTCTTTCTCTATAATGTGAGTTCAGTTAACAAAATGCCCTCAAGGTCCATATTCGCGTGTGTGTGAATCTATCACATTTTCCTTGTCCGTTCATTCATTGATGGGCACTTGGGTTTTTGCATATTTTGTCTATTGTAAACAATGCTGCAATGAACAAGAGAGGTGAAACATACATCATTTTCATTTAGTGTTTTCATTTTCTTTGGATAGATACCCAGAAGTGGGATTGCCAGATCATATGGTAGTTCTATTTTTAATTTGGGGGAAACTTCCGTCCAGTTTTCCATAGTGGCTATACCAATTTACATTCACGCTAAGAGCATACAAGCATTCCAGGGGCGCCTGGGTGGCTCAGTCCCTTAAGAGTCCAACTTCGGCTCAGGTCATGATCTCACAGTCCGTGCGTTCGAGCCCCGTGTCGTTCTCTGTGCTGACTGCCAGCTCAGAGCCTGGAGCTTGTTTCGGATTCTGTGTGTCTCTCTCTGACCCTCCCCTGTTCATGCTCGCTCTCTCTCTCGCTCTCTCTCTCTCTCTCTCTCTCTCTCTCAGAAATAAATAAAACATTAAAAATATTTTTTTAAAACAGAGTACACAAGCATTCCCTTTCCTCCACATACTGGCCAACACTTACTTCTTGTCTTTTTGATACTAGCCATTCTAACAGGCTCGAGGTAATATTTCATTATGGTTTCACTTCGCATTTCCATGGCAATTAGTAATGCTGAGCATCTTTTCATGAGTGCTGGCCATCTGTATGTCTTCTTTGCAAAAATGTCTATTCAGATCCTCTGCCCATTTTTTAAGCAGATTATTTTTGCTATTCAGCTTTATGAGTTCTTTATATATTATGGATATTAACTCCTTGTCAGACATATGATTTCAACTATCTTCTCCCATTCTGTATGTTGCCTTTTCATTTTGTTGATGGTTTTCTCTGCTGTGCAGAAGCTTTTTAGTTTGATGTAGTCCCAGTTGATTGTTTTTTTTTTTTTTATTTTGTTGTCCTTAGTTGGGATGTAAAATCCAAAAAGTTATTGCCAAGACCTCTGTCAAGGAGCTGCCTGCCTATGTTTTCTCCTAGGAGTTTTATGGTTTCAGATCTTACATTCTAGTCTTTCATCTGTTTTGGGGTTAATTGATGTTTGTGGTGTAAGAAAGCATGGTTCAGCTTCATTTTTTCACATGTGACTGTCTACTTCTCTCCCCACCATTTATTGAAGAGATTGTCCTTTACCTATTGTATTAAAATTAATTTCTTAAAGCAAGTAATTAGGGAAACATGTGCCTGATATGTCTGTGTGTCTGAGGTTGCTGGCTGATTATCATGTCTCAGATATTTGCTATGTACAGACCAAGTGCAGCCAGACTGGTTATTATGTAAGAAGTAAAGATTCATTCATCAAATATTTACTGAATACCTGTTCTATACCTGGCACTATTCTAGGACCTGGGAATTGAGCACTTAATGAAAGAATGTTCAATCCCTGCACTCAAGGAACCATATTCTTGTCACATTTTTATCTGTAGTGTTTTCCTGTGGCCACGACAATGCTGTGCCTGGACTCACTGGTGTCCAAAAGGTTTAGTTTGGGTTAGGTGAGGTTTGGTCATTCCTTTGAATTTCCGCCTGACTTGATACTAGACCTGGATGAAGGGTCCTTCCCCTTGGCTGATGAGCATCAGCAGTTATTGCTGGGGTGAAGTTGGGATGTAAGGTTTCAGGCTCAACCCAAAACAGTCCCTCACTGCCAAGTCAAAAAACTTTTTTTCTAATGAAGTTTATTTTTTCTTAATATTTCCTTTGGCAATTTCTAGACCATATTGCCCCTCTTGAATATATACAAGCATACTTGAGAATATAACTTAGATGCATTAGTTACCATTTGATTTCATGAAGTGTTAATTAGCTATTTATGATTATGATTATGTGCAGCGACTCTTGAACACTATAAGGACCTTGCTTCGCCACACAGAGAGTTACTTGATGGTATGTTAAGTCCATCAGTGTGGTCAGACTAGTTATTATGTAAAAGGAAAGATTTCTTTCTTTACTAAAAAACAGTATTTATTTTTTAAGCCACTGGACTCTCTTAGATTTTTAAATCTATTCACATGAAATCCCTAGGAAATAATATCTGGGAATATATATATTTTAATCTATTTTACAAATTTGGCAATTTGGTACATGTATGTCTACATACAGAATTTCTCCCTCCATGAATATTACATCATTTTCTGAAAATATTGACAAGTTTTCTTTACAAAGTCAACCATGCATCAAATTCTAGGATGCAGGAACATTTTAATTTGCCTATGTGGTTTCTATTAGTTTTTAATATTTATAAATACACTTTTGAAGGACATTTAAATCCACTGGTGAAATGATTTTCAATGTTTTTCCTTGTTAACTAAAATATTTTGACTTAGATAGATGTCCGCTTTGCTAGTTTCCTTTTCTATTGTTATTGGAACATGTACCGTACATACAGAGTTAGAATCTCATCAAAGAAGAAGCTTGAAGGTGTATGGGATGCATCAAACAGTGTGGCAAAATTAGTAATGGACATCTTTGGCAACAGTTTAGGGAAATAGAATAATTAGAATATTATCATAGAGGGTGTGTAGTAATAATGAATACTCTACTGATGATATTTATTTTCAGGATTATGTGATACCAGATTGAATGTCACAAGTAAGACAGCATAGAGATAGCAAAGAATAAAGTAACATTTTTTCTCTTTTTTCATTGGTAATTAGAGAAAATCCAGTTCAATGAGGTTTCAAGCAGTGAAACTAGGCCGGAGGCACTTAGGACAAGGTTAAAGGAACAGGCTTACTGGTCCTCCTACACTGCACTCTAACAACTTGCAACCACTAAATGTTCATGTTTCTTTGCTACTAAACAAAAACATAAAGGAAATAGGAGGTTGTTTACAGTGCCTATTAAGGAGTCTGTGATACCTGCAGATAGACTCTAAGCTCAAATGTCAGGCCTCTGACTAGCGCCCTAAGTAACGTCACGCGTCCGAGAAGCCCTGCAGGGGTGCGTGCCCCCATATCATTGTAGAAACCCAGGTCACTCAAGTAAATCGTGACCCATGTGACATACATGAAGATAGCAGTCTGCTGTGCTCCAACATAGACAGGAGCAGAGTGAGTCACCCCTGGAGGATGAGTGGCTGAGGGGCCATTTGGGGGAAGGAGGAAGAGCGTGAATCATCTATGAGTGTCTTGGAAAAGGCACAGGACACTGTATGAGGTTCTAATTTTGAAGGTTCTAATTTTGACACCTGGAATTTGACCACTGCAGGTGTTGGTATCTTTTAGCACCCACAGTGCACCAGTGCGGTCTTTCATAAGTCGAGATTGATTTTAGTCATCCGTGTTCTATCCTGAGGCTCACACTCCAGCACACAGGATTTAAATCCAGTCTTCCATTGGGTCCCGGGCCCCTTCCTTTTTCCACTTATGGAACGTGCAGAGGAAAACCTGAGAGATTCTGGCCTACTGCCAGGAGGGTAGCAGCAAACTTGGAAGAATAATGATTCTTAAATAGATTGTTAGAACATACTGGTCTGGCTGAACCCAGTTGTAGAGTATATCACAAAATGTAAATCATGACTCCTACACGTAAGCATCTCAGTAATCGCACTTATGTTATTATCCTTGTTGTTCCTGAGGTCTTGAGAGTACTTTCCATATGCTCAAAACCAGCAGCTCCATGTGTTCTTCTCCAAGGTCACCCCTCTACCCGCCTAAGGCCATTTTTCTCAGTGCTCCCACTCCCCGGGTGCCCAATAATGTGGTACTTTGTTGCCTTCCCTCCGCACCTGGAGTTGTCTTGCTTTTGTTTCAGAAATGGGGGAGTAGCTACTCCCAAGTTAATGTTAAGCTTGGTCTCAGAGTTTCAGAGCAGCAGATCTTGGCCCCTGAGACTTTTATGGAAAACCCTCCTCAGCTTCTGCTTGCTGCCTTCTCCATGGTAGTCAGACTTGATGCTCATGGTCAGGATACGCCCACTGGTTCTCTCCGTGAGCCTGCCTTCCCCATCTCTTACATAGCATCCACACACTAACAGATTCTACCCAGAGGCCCTTTTACCCCTGCTTACCAACTAGAACCAAGTTGAACCTAGGTGTGATACCCAACTGACAGTACAATATAGTGAAGTGATGTCACTAAGTTTATAACACGATGTAGCAATCGGTAGAGCCATGTGGACCAACAAATTGTTGATGTGCCTGGGGATTGGACAGGTGTGGAATGAGTGAGTTAAGAAGAATGATAAAACATGAAGTGAGAAAATTAATTTGTTTGGGGCAAAACCATTAAGACCTTTGAACACTGTGCGATATTTGAATATTATTTGGTAGATCAATGGAAGTCACTAAAACTTTTTAATACAAGTAAGTAACATGGTTAATTCTGTGTTTTGAAAGATGTCCTTGGCAGCAGCGTGACATCAATTAACCTAGGGACATGCAGTTAGACTGATGGAATAGTACAAGGAAGAAATAATGAAATCTTGGTAACATTCATGTGCTCGGATTAGTAAGAATGCTAGAATGTTTATTTACTACCTTGTAGGTACCAAACGGAAACCGAGGGGCAAAAAAAGCAAAACAAACAAACAAAAAAAAAAACGAAGTGGTTAAAAGCATGCACTCTTCAGTCAGACTGGGTTTGAGCCCTGATTGAACGCTTACTGTGTATGTGACCATCAATGGGCTATTTAACTTCTGTTTTTTTCAGTTTCCTTATATATCAAATGAGAGGAGTAACAGGACGTATCTCATTAAGTTCTTGTGGTAATTGAGATGATATATGTATTTTAGAATAGTGCCTGATACATAGCCTTATTCTTATTTCTATTCTTATTTTTATTAATATTATTATTTCCCAAGTTCGTATAGCTGTTTACATTTTGGTTCAAGTCCTACTGTTAAAATACTCTACTATCCATAGGGACATAGCAGAGTGAGAATTAGAGAGCCAAGAAACAAAATATAAAAGATAAGAATGGCCCGAGGTTTCTTATTTGGGTAGCTTTCCAGGAGAGAAGGGAAAATAAAAAACTATGGGAAGAAAAACTTCCTTGAAGAAGGGATTGATTAACAATGTCATATGCAGCACCATATGGCAAGCTCAATTAGTGCTGACAAGTGATTGGATTTCCAAAAGAAATAGATGGGTAGAGACGTAGGTATCCTTGATCAAAGAATCATATTCATCTAACTTCTTGGCAGGGCATTGCTTTGGTCAGGGAAGAAGGGAATTCTTACCTAGCAAACAGAATGAAATGTGAATCCAATGATAATTGGGAGAGATCATTAACAGCTATCTCTTTCCTTTTAGAGAAAAATATCTGTCTTCAACTCTGTGAATTCCAATTTTGTGATTCTCACTTTTTTGTATAGAGAACCTCAGCATTTTAGTATGCTTGGGATCTGCCCAGGCAAATAAGTGGACCTGAGAAAAACACAGGCCAACACAGAGTTGATGGATTTATTTATATTTTTTTTTAAATAAGCTTTAGTATAAGTAGCATAAGGATGTAGAACTAGAGTTTGATTTTCTGTCTCTTAAAATGAGAAAACTTTTCTTGGATTTTTGGTCTACTCATAATGAAAAGTTGTAAAAGCTTTTTCTTTACCTTTTGAATAATTGACTTACAAGACACAGCACAGGGGCTCCTAGATAGCTTAGTTGGTTAAGTGTCCGACTCTTGATCTGGCTCAGATCATGATGATCTTATGGTTCATGGATTTGAGCCCCGTATCATGCAGTGCAAAGCCTATTTGGGATTCTCTCTTTCTCTCTCTCCCTCTCTCAAAATATATAAACTTAAAAAAAAAAAAAAAACAAGACACAACACAATCTGTATCTTAGAACTATTTCTTGTTCTTTATGTTGACATTATCACATCCTTGATTATTTAAGAGAAACAAATCATGTTTTAATGACTAAAAGTGTTTTTTTACCATCATGTTATATCTTATATTTACTTTTTAAATCTTTTCTTTCACTTAGATTACTAATAACTAAATATTGCTTCTTTTGACTCATGATTTTATTTACTAAGTGTTCAGACTTGACAACATTCTATATTTTTCTTCATGAAGTAAAATCCTAAAGGAAATCTTTCTTTTTAAACATAATTTATTGAAGTATGATTGGCATAGAAAAAGCTGTGTATTTAATTTATACAACTTGATGAATTTGGAGCTAAGTACACATCTATGAAGCCAGCACCATAATCAGTGCCATAAACATATACAGTATCCCTAAATGTTTCCTCTGGCCCTCTTTATTTGTTATTATTTTGTTTTTTATGATAAAAACACTAAGCATGAGATCTGTTCTCTTAAAAAAAATTTAGTATACAATATAATATTGTTAACCAAGGACATTATGCTATACAGTAGATCTCTAGGATTTATTCATTTTGCATAAATGTAACCTTGTACCCTTTGAGTAATACCTCCCATTTCCCCTCTCCCCTCCCCCTCCTGTCCCACCAAACACTCTTCTACTCTCTGCACTATTCTTCTATGAGAGACGATTTTAGATTCCTCATAAAAGTGGTATTGTGTAGTATTTATCCTTCTCTCTCTGGCTTATTTCACTTAGCATAATGTCCTCCAGTTCATCCACATTGCTGCAAATGGCAGCATTTCCTTTCTTAATGGATGAATAATGCTCTCTTCTATGTATATACTTTTTCTTTATCCCTTCATCTGTTAGTGACCACTTCAGTTACTTCTGTGTCTTGGCTATTTGAATAATGCTGCAGTGAACATGAGAGTGCAGATATCTCTTTGAAATCTTGTTTCAGTTATTTTGAATATATACCTAGAATTGAGAGTGCTGGATCATACGGTATTTCAATTTTTAATCTTTTTCAGGAACCTCCATACTGTTTTCCTTAGTGACTGTGCCAGTTTACATTCCCACCAACTGAACTACCTACTCAATTGCATTATTTTTGTAATGAACTCTCATCACATCTTTAACCACAGCCATTTTAGGTCTTTTGTTATCCACAGATTTGTTTGTTTGTTTGTTTTGCTCTAATCTTTCTCTGAAAGCACTTGCAATTAGCTTTAGATCAAAATTCTTTATCTTCAATGCAAAGAGACTGTTTCTGAGACCTATGGAAAGGACTATGCCAGGTACTCTGAGGCACAAACTCCTGAGGACATTGCGTAGTAACTTTTAAGATCATACGACTGGACTGAGTCAGAGTGTCTGTAATCCAGTGGAGGTACTGATGGGTTCATGAGACTGCCAACCCATGATCAAGCAGGACAAGAATTAATTATATAGCAGTGAAGGAACTGATGAAGGATGATTATGGGTTTTGTTTGGAATATTGCTGATGTTTTAATGTTCTGTTTTCTGGATGTAAGGAACTCCTTTCTTTTCTCTTAACCCATCTATAACCCATAACAACTTAGTCAGTATACTTTTGAAAACAAAACTAAAATATTTGTCTTATTCCTCCAGAATTCAGAAACTCTTACTGAGTACAGTAAAACCTTGGATAGTGAGTAACTTGCTCTGCAAGTGTTCTGCAAGACAAGCAAACATTTCTTTTTTTTTTTTTTTTAATGTTTTATTTATTTGTAGGAGAGAGAGAGACAGCGTGAACAGGGGAGGGTCAGAGAGAGAGGGAGATACAGACTCCGAAATAGGCTCCAGGCTCCGAGCTGGCAGTCAGCACAGAGCCCGATGCGGGGCTTGAACCCACGAACCGCGAGATCATGACCTAAGCGAAAGTCGGACGCCCAACCGACTAAGCCACCCAGGCGCCCCTAGACAAGCAAACATTTCTAATAAATTTTAACTAGATGCATGAATGATGCCTTACAATATGAGTAGTACATGATGCCAAACATCACATGATCACAGTTGAGCCAGTGGCTCTTCTCTCTCTCTTGCTGTGGGATTTTGGGTGATCATCTCCGTTGCCTGGATATTCAGTCTCAGGCAGTGCTTGGTGGAAATCAGTGGGCATCCTGGAAGGTGCCCACAACTGGCACTAGTGTAGTTTTTGTCATTTCAAAGCATCTATGGACAAGCCTTTGCTTTTCTGTACCAGAGTGAGCTTAGGAATGGTTTACTTCATTCTAGGTCAGGCTGCCTGCAGATACAAACCCTTTCCTCTGCTGCCTCATTGCCAGCTACATGAAATACAATATATGACCAGAGTTTATTAATACTGTACTATTTTCAACATCTGTATGAGCATATACAAGGACCCTCATGCAGAGAAAGGTGGTGAGAAGAAGGACATGATTACAGTAGAAGTTAAGAAGGAAATCATAGAGTCACATGAGGTATTTGAGTGGTGGAAATTGCAAGATTTTATAAAAAGTCTACATCTGCGTCTCATCTGCAGAGGAGGAGAGAGGAATCCCACATTCAAATGAGATTAGGGAGATGTGTACAATGTGGGGAACAGTGTAATATTCTGTAGAAAAGCACCACCCAGATAAGGCTGTAGCAGTGCAAGCTATGAATCTCTTTTACAGCAATGCAAAGTCACATTTCCGTGAAATCCTCCAAAGTACGCAAAACCAAGTGTCATTGGATACGTTCCTCATTAAAGGTGCAGGAAAAGAAAAAAAAAATTCATTAAGCCAAAAGATAGCAGTGATTCCATCGGTTATAGTGAAAGTCATCCTACCTAATAACCCTCCTCTCTCTTGTCTCCCTCACACCACCCACAAAGGTTTTCAAAGAGAAGTGCAGGTTAATTTATTTTTCTTTACATTTTGCATTTTCTTTATTATATTATATTACAACATTGCAATCACTTTTATAGGAATATTTTTGAGATGTGGAAAAATTATCTGAGTTTCTATGATTTCTTATGGGGAAATTTGCTTTAATCTACAAGTGCTTTGGATACAAGCATGACTCTGAAATGAACTATACTTGCCAACCAAAGTTTTACTATATATTTATTTTATTGCAATATAATTATTTTCATAGGTTCAATAAGAATCCGTCCTCCTTATAACAAGACATAACTGGAAACACTGGCTATATAACCAAGACTTTAACTAGAATGTCATATTTGACAATAATGTGCCTAGAATCAGTTATGATCAGAGACTTTTAAGGAACCAAGGTTGACTTTATGGCATGAATACTTATAAAGCTCTATCAGGAAAACTGGCCTGGTATTCTAGCTTATCTCATTCCCAGATTTATAGGTGAGTAAGGAAAATCACTTTCTGGCAGACAGAGGAGTCTTAGGATATTGTGTGGGCCTCAGGAAGAGAGGAATTCACCTAAATCCATAAATACTGCCGATGAAATCTAGTAGCAAATTCTTGGCTTCAATTCTTATGAAAACTTCCAATAAAGTAAATTTTAAAAGGCCTATGTCATCTATTACCATTCATACTATATAAACATAAAGAATCAAGCCGGATCTAAAGAAACCAGATTTATTTTATGATTGAACATAATCTTACTTTGATTATCTTTGAATGAAAGAACATAAACTCTAGAGGGGAATTTAATGTTTCTGTAGAAAAGTATAGCTCACCCTTGTGGTTATCAGATTTGAGTCTGTTCATTGTCTTTGAGTGATTTCTCACCTTTATATAAATCACATGATTTTGTTACCTGCCTATATATTACATTCAGTCCTGTCATCTTGCATATATCGGCAATCCTTACCAAATTTTAAATGTTTGCAGTGTCCTTCAATAGCTGAGTACAACTCTACTAACTTAGGCTTCCAGTGTTTTCTGGCCCTCCTGACTTTGGCATCATTGAGAACTTAAAAGTCTGATGCCCACATCCTTATTGGGATTCTGTATCATTTCATAGCTGGCCTTTGCCCCCTGGATCTGAAGAAGACCTGCAAGCTGAAGTTGCCTGATGCTTATCCCAGAGCTGATCATGTATGGGCACACTTTATACCTAGACCTGCTTCTGGCTGGGCCACTCGAACGTTCACTGGAACTTCCCTTCTCTGCTGCAGGAAATAGCCATGACTATGGACAATATCACCAAAACCTCTCTTACATCACACCGAAAACATTCAGACTGCAAACCAGGAAATCCATTGGCTTACAACTGCCATCCTTACTCCACTATCTAAACACACTTCAAGCCCAGGTTCTAGAGATCTTCTCAACTTGCTGAGCTCTGGTCTTAGAAATTAAGTTTAGAATCTGTTCCAACCACTCATCTTTGTTTTCCTATATGAATTTCTATATGAATCCCTCTCATTAAATGCCCAGTTGCTCGTGCCATCCAGCAGATACTTTCTGTTGCCAAAACTTAGCAGATAGTTCAAATAGTCCTTCAACAATAGAAATGTTCTTTAAAAAAAAAAAAAAAAAAACTTTTTTAATGTTTTTCATCTTTGAGGAAGGATGGGGGGAGATAGAGAGAGAGAGAGAGAGAGAGAGAATCCAAAGCAGGCTCCAGACTCTTAGCTGTCAGCACAAAGCCTGATGCAGGGCTCGAACTCACAGACCATGAGATCATGACCTGAGCCGAAGTTGGATGCTCAACCAACTGAGCCACCCAGTGCCCAACAACAGAAATGGTCTTAAACTGGTTACCCTTGAATGAAAGAGGGGACTGACCAAGATGATATTAGTGTTCCCCTCAGCTTTGCCAAATGTTAGGCAGGTTCCTTTCTGTGTCTAGGTCTCTGACCTGTCTTTCCTTCGAGTTTACTTCACTTAAATTATTCTCTATCTCTCTAAGATGTAAATATTTTCTAAAAGTCTCTTGTCTTGCAGTACAAGACTTGTTTAAGGACCTGGGAGCCATCCCTTTTGAAAAGTCATCAAATTATCAGTGAAGATAGTGCCCTTATCTTTCAGTTTCCGTGGGAGAATAGAAGCCCAACTTCAGTGGGTGCCTTGATCCAAGTTATAAAACTACTTCCTTTCACAAAGATAGGAGAACGTTTATTCTTCCTTTGAGTAAGTTCCGTTGACAAACACAGGTAGCCTATTTTCTCCTACTCACCCCAGCATTGAAAAACTCTTCTGAGCTTTGTTTCAGTAGAGTTCAGACCAGTTTGGGGTATTTTTCTGTATCAGTAATAACCTTAAATAAAGTTTTCCTTACCTGTTTAACTTTATCCGTTTTTGCTTTGACAAATGAAACCCTTAAACCTTTTGATGGTCCTTAGATGACCTTAGAGGCTATATCAAATACATAAATTATTTTGGACCTGCACATCTAAAGTTTAAAATTATACAAACTACAGGCAATAAACATGTTAAATCCGGGGTGCCTGGGTGGCTCAGTGAGTTGAGCTTCCAACTTTGGCTCAGGTCATGATCTCACGGTCCACAGGTTTGACCCCCATGTTGGGCTCAGTGCTGACAGCTCGGAGCCTGGAGGCTGCTTCAGATTCTGTCTCCCTCTCTCTCTGCCCCTCCCCCGCTCACTCTCTGTCTCCTTCTCTCTCTCAAAAATAAATAAAAACATTTTTTAAAATTGCTTAATTCAAAAAATAGAGCTCATAATGCAGCTAAATATTTTTTCATTTACCTGTGCTTCTGTGTTACCAAATAGATTGCTGTTTTGCAATCCAAGCAGAATTCTTTGCAATTTCACCACAAATACTGGTACTGCCCTTCTCCCTGAGGCACTGATATTAGGATTTCTGAAACCCAGAATGCTGCTCCCTCATAAGCGTCAGCACCCACCTCGGTTCCTGAATGATGCTATGGCTTTGATCACCTTCCTGGACTCATATCTCGGCTAGTTACAAAGGCATATATATAAGCTCTGAGTGTTCCTTTTACTCTTTATTTCAAAGCTTAACCTGAGGAAGATTCATGAAATCAGCCTCCCGGTTTACACCAGCAAAATACAAAGGATGAGGAGAGGGCAAGTGGAATGATGCAAGAGAGAGCAGCAGGGGAACGTATATCCTACAGAGGAATATGTTTACTCACATTAGTTCACTGTACAATTTGTTCTGCTCCCCAGTAAAAGTCTTATGCCCTCTTCCCTTAACACCTGGGCATAATTTCTTCTCCTTAGGGGTGAATTCACTGTGTAAAATGTGTCATGAATAGTATTTGAACAATTTTCCATATGAAACTATTTCCAAAACTTCCATGATAATCGTATTCGTTGCCTGTTTTCAGTGTTTTATGCTCGTCTTTAATGCTTCATTTTTCTACTCTTCCTTAGACCCTCTTAGATTTTTTTACTTGCTCTAGTCCATCTTCTGAATGGAAGCTATTTTGCTTTTCTTAGTTCTATTAATTGAGTCCTAAAATTGGAAGTGTATTTTTCATAAACATTATCTAGTATAAATGTCAATTTAGTATTTCCACATAGTTTCAAAGGAAAGACCACATGATCAATGCTCTGAAAGAATTTCAACATCATCAGACCATAAATGCCACTTACAGAAAGGCATCTGCAGTGATTCATTCCTCTGAAGCTGGAAATCTTCACACAATTCAACAGGTGTAGAGAGAGAATGCTTAAAGGTCTATTTTGTTTTGCTTGTGGCATTATTTCTTAAATTACACAAACTATTTAAGCAATTATTCATTACTTCTTTGCAGCCGTTTTCTTCCTTGCAATTCACTTGTCTCATCATTTCATGACTCAATGTGTTTTAATGGCTTTTCATGACCTATACACTACAAAGTAAAGCTACATGTATGCATGTTGAAATAAAGGACATATTTTGAGAGATATTAAAAGGAAAAAGTAAAACCAAATGATTTTTCATTGGTTAGCACATTGCTTTTTCCTAAATGTGTTTGATCTCAGTCTCTCCCTGCCCTCTCTCCTATTTTCTTATAATACCTATTTATACTCTGCTGTGATAGTATTCTTTTTTTTTATTTTTTTAATGTTTTATTTATTTCTAGGAGAGAGAGAGACAGAGTGAGCAGGGGAGGGTCAGAGAGAGAGGGAGTCACAGACCGAAACAGGCTCCAGGCTCTGAGCTGGCAGTCAGCACAGAGCCCGACGCGGGGCTCGAACCCACGAACCGCGAGATCATGACCTAAGCTCATGACCTAAGCGAAAGTCGGACGCTTAACCGACTAAGCCACCCAGGCACCCCTGCTGTGATAGTATTCTAAAGAATGTACTTCTGGCATGGCTAAAATCAGAAACTCAAGAAACAACAAGTGTTGGCAAGGATGTGGGGAAAAAAGAAACCTTCATGCTCTGTTGGTAGGGATACAAACTGGTGCAATCACTGTACAAGACAGTATGGAGATTCCTCAAAACACTAAAACTAGAACCCCCCTTATGATCCAGTAATTGTACTGCTGGGTATTTGCCAAAAACACAAAAACAAAAACACTAACTTGAAGAGATATATGTATACACCCCTATGTTTATTACAGCATTATTTACAACAGCCAAACTATGGAAGCAGCCCAAGTGTTCATCAATAAATGAATGGATAAAGGAGATGTGGGAGATATATATATATATATATGTATACACACACACACACACACATACACACACTGTAATATTACTTGGCCATAAAAAAGAAGGAAATCTTGCCATTTGCAACAACATGGATGGATCTGGAAAGCATAATGCAAGTGAAATAAGCCATTCAGAGAAAGCTAAATACCATATGATTTCACTCACATGTGGAATTTAAGGAACAAAACAAACACAGGGACGGATGCCTGGGTGGCTCTGTTGGTTGAGCGTCAGACTTCGGCTCAGGTCATGAACTCACCACTCATGGTTTGGAGCCCCGCATGGGGCTCTATGCTGACAGCTCAAAGCCTGCAGCCTGCTTCGGATTCTGTGCCCCTCACTCGCTCATGCTCTGTCTCTGTCTTTCTCTCAAAAATAAATAAAACATTTTTAAAACATTAACTTTTTAAAAAACAAAGGGAAAAAAAGAGAGAAACCAAAAAACAGACTCTTAACTAGAAAACAAACTGATGATTACCAGAAGGGTGGTGGGTGGGCAGATGGATGGAATAGGTGATCCTAGAAGATTGAGACTGCACTTGTCATGACGAACACTGAGTAATGCATGGAACTGTCGGATCACTGTATGTACACCTGAAACCAGTGCATTGCTGTATGTTAATGACACTGGAATTCAAACAAGCAAACAAACCAAAAAAACACATTTATGGAAACAGTGAATGAGACAGACTCAGTCAAAAAATGGAATAGCCTTTAAAAATATGTTAAAAATGTACAATTTAATGTTAAAATTCTATACTACAGGACAGCATCACAGGTGAGGTAGCAAAGAGAAATAGCACACGTTGCATTTGTCCTGAATCCTCAGGGCATCTGCACTTTACCACATAAGTGAGAATTCAGATTTGGATCTTCAGCTTTGTATGTTCAGTTGTTTCATTTTATCATTTGTAGTCCTGCTCTGTGAAAATGAGTCATATAACCAGACTAATGTGATACCGATTTATAAAATGATTTATTAATCTTAAATGATGATGTATCTTTCTAGTTCATGGAAGTGATTTATATAACACGACATTTCCCACAATCTTTCTTCTATCTTTGACAAAAGAATTTCTTTATTGAAGGACCTGTCAGCGATTTTTATTTCATTGATTGCACTGTGATTTTCTAGGAGAAAGTTCACATATTTAATGACAGGAGTGTTATGGGATAGACTAGAAAATGTCTTCTGACAACATTCAGGAGTTAGAGAAGGCACCAAGGCAGACCTTTCTTCTTATCTTTAACAGTAGAATTGAACCTGAAAACAGAGACCTAATTATAAAGCAGAAAACAGAATGGGGATTGGTCCTGCACCACCTGGTGAGACCTTCTGAAAGGTTCCAGAACAAGGCCTTAACACATAAACTTACACAGCCTTAAAATACAAAAGGTGCAAAGCCTACTTCCTAACAAATCACCTGTTAACAAGAACACTTGTAAATGTTATAAATAAAAAGCACTACCAAAAAAGCATTAATCCATCTTTTTAAAAAATTTTGTTAACATTTATTTATTTTTGAGAGACAGAGAGACACAGCATGATTGGGGGAGGGGCAGAGAGAGAGTGAGACATAGAGTCCAAAGCAGGCTCCAGACTCTGAGCTGTCAGCACAGAGCCTAATGTGGGGCTCAAACTCACAAACTGTGAGATTATGACCTGAGCCGAAGTCGGACGCTTAACCAAATGAGCCAACCAGGTGCCCCAACATTAATCCATCTTACAAAAGAAAATCAAGACAAAGAAAAATCCCTCAATTCACATAAATGAAAGTACTCCGAGAATGGCTAAAGCACCCAATATTCTGCCTTTGCTTTAAATACTCAAAGCGAATTAACTATAAATATAGATGGTAATCTTCATCAGTTTGCAGTAGATACTGGTACTCGTCTTTCTACATTGAAGCCTGCCATCTTTGTTCAATCTCTTCCTTAGAGTAAACATAACACACAGTGGTAGGTAGTTTAAATAATCCATAGACTCCCTTTTCCCTAGTCCTTCATTATAATTCTTGAGCCCTTGACTGAAAAATATTTCTTCCTGCTCTGTGACACCATTCTTTTAATAGGGACACACTGCTTTGCAAAAAAAAAAAAAAGAAAGAAAAAAAAGAGGAATTGTAACATTCAGTGTTCACCAAAGGGACTATTTCTAGAGGTTCCTAAGGACTCTTGCATTCATAATCAAGTGTAAGTGCTCTGGGTATACCTTTATCTTCTCAATTATCTTTAGTCACTCTTGCTGGCAATCCATAATGACCTTATTACTCTTTTCCTCTTTGTGATCATTTTCAGTAATAAGAAACTTATTCTAATGCCATTTTTAGATTGTTTCAAACAGTGGGCACTACCCTTAATCTTACCGACTGCTGAAAATTTCATCTATCCCCAGCTATCCATGATAAAAACCTCTGGGGTGGTGGGTACTTGGGTGGCTCCGTTGGTAGAGCATCCAACTTTGGCTCAGGTCATGATCTCAACAGTTTGTGAGTTGGAGCCCCATGTTAGCTCTGCACTGACAATAGAGAACGCATCTTGGATCCTCTGTCCCACTCTCAGTCTGCCTCTGTCTCTCTCTCTCTCAAAAGTAAATAAAGAAAACATTAAAAATATATGTGTATTTTAAAACCTCCGGGAAATTCAGATCTCATGAAATGAGGCTACAGAGCATTATAGCCAATGGCATTTCCATTGTACCTATGTGGACACATGGCCTTAAAAATCAACCTGTGACTTTGATGGCTCTCCCTCCCCTAAAAACAAACAAACAAACAAACCTATTATAGTTGATCAATTAGAGGTGATTTTAAATCTGAACAGCATTTCATCAGATGATGAGCCAAAAACTTGCCACTTAGAAGACACTAATAGAGATCCAAATATGTAACCAAGCCTCGGCTCTGGTCTTGTTTTGAATAGCTTCTTTTTTCCTGTGCCCTTACGAGTCACTACTTCTTCTACATCCAGGATTTGTGGTCCATTTTGCCTCTAATATGTCATGTATTTTAGGGACAGTATTCTGAAATATAATTCTGTAAATCATTAGATCTGGAAATTCCAACTTACACATGACCTCCCAAATGGGGCCACTTTTGACTTTTCAGGCACTCTACCTAGAAGGATTACCGACTCAGTGTTTGTACGATCAAAGCAGTGTTCCCAATGGTGAGAATCTTAACAAATAAAAAGGGCTGAAAAAACCTTATCACCAACTCTGGCTGAAGTTATTAATGATAGCACCTCTTTTGTAGATGGGCTACGATCATTCTCAACTTACCAGTATGAGTGGCTTTAAGTTTCTTGTTGGCTATACTCATGGTGGCATATTTGCCATCACTAATATTTCTCTGAGGGTTGGTAGGTTAGAAGCTTACTCGGCCATATCGAAAGACACCTCTGGAATAGATAAGATATAGATTGGAGAGGTCTAGATAGATTTTTTTTCTGTATGGCTGTTCATTATATACCTGAAAATTCTTTCCTCACTACATAAATGACGCTACATGTAGAATAAGATACTGTGTATATGTGTGTCTACACGTCAGGTTTTTTTTTTTTGAATATTATTTATTTATTTCTAGGAGAGAGAGAGAGAGAGAGACAGCGTGAGCAGGGGAGGTTCAGAGAGAGAGGGAGTCACAGACTGAAACAGGCTCCAGGCTTCGAGCAGGCAGTCAGCACAGAGCCCGACATGGGGCTCGAACCCACGAACCGCGAGATCATGACCTAAACGAAAGTCGGACGCTTAACCGACTAAGCCACCTAGGCGCCCCTACACGTCAGTTTTTTATTTGGCTTCTTACTCTGTTCCACTGATTCATTTATCAATCCTTGTCTAATATCACAGTCATATTTTCTGAATCTTTGTAATAAATCTTATATCTGAAAACAAAATATCTCAAGTTTCATCCCCCTTCAGAATTATCTTTGTTGTTTTTGGCCCTTTGCATTTCCATGTACCTTTTGGAATGAGCTTTATTAATTTCTATTTTTAAAAATCTTACCTTGAGTTTTATTAGCACTACACTTAAGCTATAGATCCACTTGAGGTTTATTGGGAGATTTTAATCTCTCAATTCATACAGCTGGTATATTCATCTAAGTCTTATGTAGTTTTTTTGTTTAGTTTTGTTTTACTACATAACTTCTATCTCCAACAAGTTGCCTTTACTTTCCTTTTTGTTTACTATTTTTATATGTCTTCCATTAAGCATTTAGAAGCTGATTGGAAGTTCTGAACAAGTGGGTTGATTCATTGAGGTTAACCTTCTCTTGTAGAGTGATTGGGTAGGTTATTTGCTGAGAAACTCTGATATACTGTATTTTTAGATATTTACTTCAGCTCATCAGTTTTCTAAATAGAAGGGTTTTATTTTCTCTTTGGAGGGTAAAGTTTTGTCTACCAGAGTACTGTGGACTGAGTGAAGGACGTTGGGGATCTCAAAATCGAGCCTAAGTAAGACTACTTAACCTCTTTTGGGGCGCCTGGGTGGCTTAGTCGGTTAAGCGTCCGACTTTCGCTTAGGTCATGATGTCGCGGTTCATAGGTTCGAGCCCCATGTCGGGCTCTGTGCTGACTGCCAGCTCGGAGCCTGGAGCCTGTTTCAGTCTGTGATTCCCTCTTTCTCTGACCCTCCTCTGCTCACACTGTCTCTCTCTCTCCTAGAAATAAATAAAAATATTTTTAAAAAAAATTTAAAAAAAGACTTCTTAACCTCTTTTTGTGTGTGTGTGTGTGTGTGTGTGTGTGTGTGTGTGTGTGTACCCATGCCTCTAACTTTGCCTATGTTCTCCAGGCTAAATGCCCTGGCTCTTTCTCCACTCCTGAATTATCATGGGTAGAGTAGAATCCGTTGCCCAGAAACATATAATGGTGAGTGGGTTTGAAATACCATTTTTATATAGTTTTCATCAAATCAATATTATTTCATATTCTCTTTGGCATCCATTTCAGGTATTTAGTACTGCCAGTTCCTAAGTCTTTAAATATTCTGCAGTGAAAATCAGATCATGTCTCAGTTTTTGCCAATTATTGACTTAGTATTCAGTTCTGTATTCTGTTAAGTTACTTACCACGTATACATCTCTTCTAGCTTCCAAAATTTCACGTATGTTTTTCTTTTTTCTGTTCTTACTGTTCTTGTGGCCTAATGTTTTAAAATCCCTGATTCTAGATTTCATTACATTTAGAAGGAATGAAATTTGATAACTTTGTTCAGTTAGCCATCTTAATTTGGAATTTGAGTATCTCTGTTTTCAGGGATGTTCTTAATTCTTACTGAGATGTATTTAACACCTCATTTATACCAACATGATGTTTACAAAGAGACATTTAAATTAGCTGCATTCTGATACTGTGTGTTACACGTTATCTGTATTTTAATGATCCTTATGCTATTTTTTTAAATATTTAAGGTTTACTTATTTTTGAGAGCACTAGAGAGAGTGAAAGAGAAAGTAGGAGAGTGGCAAAGAGAAAGGGAGAGAGAAGATCTCGAGTAGGCTCCACACTGTCAATATGGAGCCCAACGGGGGGCTCAGACTCATGAACCATGAGATCATGACCTAAACTGAAACCAAGAGTCAGACACTTAACCGACTGAAGCACCCTGAAGCCCTGATCCTTATGCTGTTTTAAGGGAACGATTTCTGACATTTTTCTAAATTTCATATATTGTCATTTTGGGCTAGCATTTACTTTTTAGTTTTCATTTATATTATTAGCATTATTTGGAATTACATATGCTACACCACCATTACAGTATTGTTGACTACATCCCCTGGGCTGTATCGTTCATCCCCGTGACTTACTCACTTTACAACTGGAAGCCTGCATCTCCCACTCTCTTTCACCCATTTTACCTATGACAACCATCAGTTTTTTCTCTATAGGTCTGATTCTGCTTTTGTTTGTTTGTTTGTTTATTCATTTGTGTTGATTTTCAGGTTCCACATATAAGTGAAATCATATGGTATTTGTCTTTCTCTGTCTTACCTATTTCACTTAGTATAATACACTCCAGGTCCATTTATGTCACAAACGGCAAGATCATGTCCTTTCTATGGCTATATATCTATATATGTATGGCTATGTAACTATATATCTATGTATAGATATATAATAGAACACATTATATGTGTGTGTGTGTATATATATATATATATATATATATACATCTTCTTTATTTATCTTTTGATAGACACTTAAGTTGCTTCCATTTCTTGGCTATTGTAAATAATGTTGCAATGTACATGGGGTGCATATATTTTGAATTCATGTTTTCATTTTCTTTGGTTAAATATCCACTATGGAATTAGTAGATCATAAGGTATTTATATTTTTCATTTTTTGCGGAAACCCCACACTATTTTTCACAGTGGCTGCACCAATTTACATCCCACCATCAGTGTACAAGGGTTCCCTTTTCTTCACATCCTCACACACATTTGCTATTTCCTGTCTTTTTTATTTTAGCCATTCTGACAGATGCAAGGTGATATATCATTGTGATTTTGATTTGTATTTCCCCGATGATGAATGATGTTGAGTATCTTTTCATGTGTCTGTTGGCCATCTAGATGTCTTCTTTGGAAAAATGTCTGTTTAGGTCCTCGGTCCATTTTTTTAATTAAATTACTTGAAAAACAGATATTATTTTTGAAGTAAGTAAGCAATTGATCAAACTCTGGTTATTTATATTATTTATACTCAATAAGAGTGCATTTATCACATTGAGTTCTAGTTATCTAATAATAATATTGTCATATTTAATAAGGCAATTTTATTTTTGTTGTAAACTGATGTTATATTTATATAAGTGGAATCCTTTCCCCTTATAATCAGTAATTCTCCATCTATATTCCTCATGCCTTCAGCCTAGAATCATCAATATCAGCATTATAGATGCTCTTTTAACAAGTGATGGTATAGATGTTCAAATAGGTGCTGTGACCTAAGCCAAGTTGAATGTTCATTTGCTAAGTATCAGGAAGCCTTGACTTTTCTGCGTTATGGTCCTGAACTGGTCTTTTCACTGCACCAAAACCAGTTCCTCTAAAAATTAGTTTTGTGAGAGTTTTATGCATAATTTTGAGTTCCCATTTTTATGGGGAAAGATATGTATAGTATATAAAAAGCTTTTGGGGGCACCTGGGTCACTCAGTCAGTTAAGTGTCTGACTCTTGATTCTGGCTCAAGGCATGATCTCATGACCATGAGATAGAGCCCCATGTCAGGCTCTGCTCTGGGTATAGAGCCTGCTTAAGATTCTCTCGCATTTCTCCCTCTTCCTCTGCCCCTCTCTCACTCACCTGTTCTTGTTCTTTCTCAAAAAAAAAAAAAAAAAAATGGAAGGAAGAAAGAGAAAAAAGCTTTTGCCTGCTTGAAAAGTGAACTTTCTAAGGAATTTTTCTTTCACATCAATTATTTGCCTAACTGACACTTTTCTGGGTAGTGTGGCAATGGTATTAAATAAGATAACCAAGGCCCCTATTTCTCTAATGCGGATACACTGTTTGTATAGTATAGTATAGAAAGCATAGAAGAAACATATTGGCAAGATAGTTTTAGATGGAGGTAAGTAGTAGGTATTGTCAATTTTAGGACGGTCATGGACGTCCTCTTTCAGGGGCCGAAGAAAGTCTTGAAGCTGTAGTGGTTATAATGGAGCAACACCTAGATCCAACACAGGACAGTTGTTACCAATGATTGGTTGATATGAAACTATAGACATTCAGCCACCTTGGCCCAATTCAGGGCCCAATTCCAGAGCTCTTTTATCACAATGTTTTTTAAGTTTATTTATTTATTTTTAGAGAGACAGAGAGGGTGCATGCACACGCAAGCACCTGAGTGGAGGAGGGATGGGAGAGAGAGGGAGAAAGAATCCCAAGCAGGCTGTGAACTGCCAGTAGGGGGCCACACATGGGATTCAGTCCCATGAACCAGGAAATCCTGACCTGAGCCGAAATCAAGAGTCTGATGCTTACCTGACTGAATGCTCCTAGAGCTCTTTTTTTACAATTTTGCCATTTTTTTTAGAATTGGCTGAGGTCTGGGCTGCAACTATATTACAGTTCAACTTCTCCCTCTGCTTAACCCTGCTAATTTTATTCTTCCCACAGGTATGGAACCCAAGTGTTTCCAGTATACTTTGTGTACATAAATCTCCATCTAAGAGTCAGTGTTCCAGGAAACCTGATCTCCGACAAACAGTGAACGTTGTTCCATCAGTAAGAAAGAAAAACACCATTAGAAACACAATTGATATAAAGGCACTGAGGTGGAAATACCCTTGTCGTGGCTAGAACATGATAGTGAGGGGTACAGTGGTAGGAGCTGAGGTCAGACAGGTAGAACCCAGAACACAGGGCCATTCAGGCCAAGGTACAGAGTCTGGAATTCATTTTAAATATAAGAAGAAGTAATTAGATAGTTTTAAGAAAAGAAGTATGATCCAAAGATGAAAGATCACTTTTCTGTGTGGAGAATGGATTATATCAACGGTGGGGTAGAGGTTGGAATTAGAATCAGGAAGACCAGTTAGGTGGCTATTATAGAGGTCTAGGGGGGAAAAGATGGTATAAGTTGGATTACAATAGTAGTTTGGGACAGGGGCGCCTGGGTGGCTTAGTCGGTTAAGCGTCCGACTTTCGCTTAGGTCATGATCTCGCAGTTCGTGGGTTCGAACCCTGCGTCGGGCTCTGTGCTGACTGCCAGCTCAGAGCCTGGAGCCTGTTTCAGTCTGTCACTCCCTCTCTCTCTGAACCTCCCCTGCTCACACTGTCTCTCTCTCTCTCCTAGAAATAAATAAAATATAAAAAAAATAGTAGTTTGGGACAGAAAAAAATTGACAAATTCAAGAGGCATCTTGGAAGTAGATCCCATGGAGTTTGCTAATGTATTAAATGTGAAGGGCGATAAATGGAGAAAATAAAAGGATGACTTCTAGTGTTTAGTCCTTGCAATTGGGTGGATGATGCTACCATTTATTATAAGTGTGAACACACTAGGAAAGTGTAAACTGGGAAGGAAATAAATTAAGAATCTCTTGTAGACATATTATATTTAAGGTACTTTTACACACTTGGATGTATGAATATGATCTTCAAAGAAAGGGGCTGAACTTTCAGTCCATCCCTCTCTTTCATAAATGTGATTTACTGGTGATTTGTGATTTGCTGACTTGATAAGCATTAACAGAAATAGAACAGATTTTTCATATTCTGGCACCCAAACTGTATCTCCTGTTTCCCCCCCAAACCAAAGAAATAGCTTCACAGTTTTGATAAATCAGATGGAATGCTACCCAGAAATGCAAAATTGTACGAGCACATAAGCACAAGAAGTTTGGCAATAATATATAACAAGGCAAAATTAAAAAAAGGAAAAGCAGTCCAACACACACTATTTGCCTAAAACCAGTTTTCTATATCCTTTAGTACAGAACCAATATGGAGTTATATGAAAACTCTAGCAACAGATATCATACTGAGTTTCAAGCAAATCCAGCATCATGAGATCTGGACTCATAAAGTGAGAGTCTTTTTTTTTTTTTTTGGTCCTGGAAGGAAAAAAATGAAATGTCCGCCAAATCTACATCCATCAGATAAGTTGAGAATTGGTCTTTGCCTTCTTTCTTCCTACCACATTCATTTTAGGACTATGTGAATCATAAAATTTGTGTTAATAACTTCAAGTTGAAAGCAACTAACTTATGACTAAGACTTAACATTATAACCACTGGAACTTAAGACACTTAAATAAATCCCAGTCTATATTGTGAAAATGTGTTTACTCATTCCTTCTACAGATAAAGAACAGAAATGAGAATAGTGGTTTTCCCTACCCTTTTATGGTCTAGGATTTTACTGTCTTCATCCATCCAGAGTTTTGTGGTTACTCATGCCCGGCTCTGGCACACCTGTTAAGCATATTTCCTGAATTATAGCTATAACCCAAGCCCTTCCTCCAGCCTGATTCCAACACATTAGGGGGCTAGGATACTTCTGTGGAGGCCTGCCGATGTCGGTGATAGAGATAAACATATAAATAATTATCATAGAGTGTTAAAAGTTCAAGGACATTGTAACAAAATAATGTCTCCCAACCCAGCCCACTAAGAAATTTCTGGCATGCCCCTCCCCTCCCTTTCACCCCAGTCCTATTCTGCAGAAACACATAATAAATGAGGGTGAGGAGCTAAGGCATCTGACAGAGAGCTAATACATCGAAGCATCTGTAGGGCCGTCAAATGATAGAGAGGAAAAGAATGAGAACGTGGCTAGTTTAAACAGTGGTCCTGTGCACTTTGGCTTGGATCTCAATGTTCTTTGAGAGGCATAGGCAAAGGTTCACTAATTTTAATTATTTCTGATTCATCAATTCTTTGTTGAATGTAGCAGCATGCTGAAATTGGGCAACATGGAGGCTTTGGATTCACTCAGATTACAAGAGTACTCCATATGGAAGGCATAGGACATGATGAGGAGAAATGGTTGAGAGGAAGAGTCCAGAGGTGCAAGTTAGGCTCACAGTCATGAGCAGTGGCCGAAGCAAAGCATGTAAAGATAGGACTCAGCTTCATGGTTCATGGCTCAAGCTGCACACAGAGAAAGAGATGGCAGAATAACAAGTTTCAAGCCCACCTTGAAACTGTTCTTTTCCCCACCAACTCTTTAGAAAACACGTATGTGAGTGTATGTGTTCTGATGACAGTCCAACCTCAGCAAGAAGCAAAACTACCTGGAAAATATGATAGTGGCACCGTTAAATGCAGTCAAGACTAACCTATGTAGGGGGCGCCTGGGTGCCTTAGTCAGTTAAGTGTCCGACTTCGGCTCAGGTCACGATCTCACGGTTCGTGGGTTCGAGCCCCGAGTTGGGCTGTGTGCTGACAGCTAGCTCAGAGCCTGGAGCCTGCTTCAAATTCTGTGTCTCCCTCTCTCTCTCTGCCCCTCCCCTGTCTCTCTCTCTCTCTCTCTCTCTCAGAAGTAAATAAAAAACATTAAAAAAAAAAAAAAAAAGACTAACCTATGCAGATCTGATGGCCCTGATGTTTTAACTAAAACATGTGTAAGCTTGACAGGATAATGTAAGATTTTATTTTTCCTTTGGAGAAATAACCACTCTCTAAAATACCAAAAACTTCTCTTGGTCTCATTGATGCAGTAAGAAGCAGCAAGAATTCTGTCTCTAGAGGAGACTAAAACTGCGAAAATAGGAACCCCGGGCATCCATCCCAGATAGATTTTATGGCACCAGAAAACTAAGAAAATCTTCTTCCTCCTCTCTTTGGCTCATTTCACGAGCCCTGAGCCTTTCTGAGAGCCAGCCCTTTCTACTTTTGTCCAATAACATTGCTTTATGCTCAGCTGACAAATTAAGGCCATTTTTTAAGGCCATTTTTCCCCTTCTTGTGATTTTTTGCTACGGGTTCCCTATAATTTTAAAATTATATTATTCTGGGTTGAGGAGAGATTGGGAATTATATCCTTCTAACTCACATTTATCTTTCATTTTCATGAGACAACATTTACTCAGACTTTAATCCAGGCAAGCCAGAAACCTTGCCTCTATCGTTTATTGCACCTTTTCAGTAAGGATGGTGATTTAACCTGCTAGGTATCTCAGATTCTTCCCCCTGCCACCACGGCCTTGGTTTAGGCCTTCACCACTTCTGGTTTGGATCGCTGCTACACATGACTGCGTGCTCGTTCCTGAAGCCTCTGTCACTGCCCAGCTTAAAACCCTGTAACGCCCCTCCCCTACGCTACAGGATAAAATCTCAGCTCTGAGGTATGGCGGACAAGGTCTTTGGGGCCTGTTGACCATTCCTGCATCTTCTCCCTCTTCCACACACACTCCCCACAGTGAGTCAATAACACAGAACCTCTGGAAACTCGCCAAGGACACCACATGCCCTCCTAGGGGCTGTGCTATTGCGGGTGTTCTTCCCACCTCCCAAGATGCCCAACCTCAATTGTCTGCCTCAGATCACAGTTTGAAATGGAGCCTAATTACCCAGGTAGATAGAGGAGTTTCCTCTTGAACTCCTCTCACCTCTCAGCCACTCTTCTGTGACAGCACTTGTCACCCTGCATTGTCATGATCTGATTGGGAACCCGAGTGCTTCTCACACTGCGACCTCCTTCGTGTCACAAACAGCCTGATGGTGACATATTTGTAGAATGAGTAAAGAAATGAAGCTGAAAAGCGATCACTTCGAACCCAGAAAGGCAGTTTTATCACAGGCTCAAAGCCTCAGTTCACAGTCCCCAGAGATGATCAGTAACTCGTCAGAGTGATGGCTTACGGTTGTCCTTGGTCTTTCCAGAACAAAATCTAGGCAGACAGTCTTTGACACGAAGTTCGATTTGACTCTTTTTCAAGTCATCTATATCATTTTCACAGACTCTTGTTCCTTGCTCATATTTTCAAGTCCGATTTTTTTGGAAAACTTTTTTAGGGGGTGCACAAAGGTGCTTTTATTATAGCACAGGGACAGCATCCGCAGGCAGAAATAGCTGCACTGGTTTTGGGAGGAATAATTCATTATATGTTTTTTGGTTAGCGGCAGTTAGAGATACAACTGAAGTCTCTAAGCAATGTGTACATATTAAAAGCAAGGTCTCCAGGACCTTGGAGGGCTGGCTATTTTTAAGATAAGATTATTTTTGGTCTTTAATAAAACATCAATAATAAGGCAGCCATGACTTTAAAAACTTATAATAAAAACATATCTTTTCTCTTGTACCTGCTGTAGCAATAAAGATAGATGCTCTCGGTCACCAGGATTGCACAGTCTTTCAGGCTAAACCACTCCCAGGATCCTCTTTCAGTTTGCTTTTGGCTTCTGTAGATTCTTTACCTGCTTGCCATCTTGGCAACTATTTAACATGATGAATGTTATGTATTATTAAGAGCTTATTATTTAGCTTTTGTAGTCATTTCATTGGCTGAATCCTTAGAATATCTAAATGATAAACTTGCCTTCCATTTATTCCTATAACACACCCAGAATTTCCTGATCATAGGACAGACACACAACACAGGCCGAAGCAATCTTCGTCTCCAATTTCTGTGGGCCAGTGAGTGGTCTACATGGAGTATGTGCCCCAAGTGGAGACAAAGACTTTCCCCGGATTGTTCTAACCAGAACCAACAGGAGAGAGAGATTTCTTCCTTTCCTTGGCTTTGAGCAATGAGGATGTAGGAAACCGAATTTCCAGCACTCATTTTTTCCCCCAGCCACGGGGCAAAAGCCTGTTTGCTATAGGAGAGGTTGAAGGCAAGCAGAGATCAGCAAGGGTTAGAGATGGATTGAAAAAGAGAGAGAAAAGAGAACACTTTGGAAGCATCAGGTTTCCAGTTCTAATTGCTAAGATCTTTGGAACTTCATGAGTTCCTGCATCACTTCCTTTGATTCTGTGACAAATCGAAATGTCCTAATAAATCACTTTGTATGCTTAATTTAGTTTAAGTTGGATTTCTAGTACTTTTAGCCTACTCTTTCTAATAAAGTATCATTTTTTCCTCTGAATATACGTGATATTGTAAGTACTCACTATTTTCACTGATACTCAGAATGTTTGTTTGTTTGTTTGTTTGTTTGTTTTCTGTCTCTTTCAAATGCCGTTCTGACTGGCCACACTGCTGTAGCATTACAACATAGGACTGTGGTCACCTTTGGGGTAGCCGAAGATGATATGGGAGTTCTTCATTCTTCTTGACCTAAACCAGCACCTGGCTTTTGTTTTTCTTAAAGATTTTTTATTTTTTTAAAATGTTTTATTTATTTCTAGGAGAGAGAGAGAGACAGCGTGAGCAGGGGAGGGTCAGAGAGAGAGGGAGTCACAGACTGAAACAGGCTCAGGCTCTGAGCTGGCAGTCAGCACAGAGCCCGACGCGGGGCTCGAACCCACGAACCGCGAGATCATGACCTAAGCGAAAGTCGGACGCTTAACCGACTAAGCCACCCAGGCGCCCCTCTTAAAGATTTTTTAAAATATTTATTTATTTTGGGGAGAACGCATGTGGGGGAGGGACATAGAGAGAGAGACAGAGGATCTGAAGCAGGCTCTGTCCTGACAGGCTGACACCAGCAAGCCTGATGTGGGGCTCAAACTCACAACTGCAAGATCATGACCTGAATGAAAGTCAAACCTCAACCAACTGAGCCACCTAGGCACCCCTAAAGATTTTATTTAAGTAATCTCTGTCCCCAAATTGGAGCTCAAACTTACAACCCTGAGATCATGCTCTAACAACTGAGCCAACCAGGTGCCCCAGCACCCCCTTTTTTTTTAAAACTGAAATAATGGGATGGCAAAGTTCTTACAAAATCAATGATGGTAGAGTTTGTATCAGTCAGGGTCCAATCAGTAGACAGAGACCACACAGTAATTAAATAGGAAGATTTTAATAGAACAAATTATTGTAACAGGAGATTGTAGTAACAGGAAATTGCCTACTAAGGGAGAGAAATTTAAAAATACAGCAGTAGCAGATACAAGGATTCAAGACTTCCATGGAAGACCTGAAACCATAAAACTCCTAGAAGAAAACATGAGGGATAAGCTCTTTGACATTAGTCATGCACTGATTTTTTGTATTTGATCCTATAGGCAAAAGCAACAAAAACAAAAATAAAATAAAATTTTAAAGTTTCTGCACAGCAAAAGAAACCATTAACAAAATAAACAACCTCAAAGAGATGTATGCATCCCCATGCTCATTGCAGCATTATTTATAATAGCCAACACATGGAAACAACCTAAATGTCCATTGATTGATGAATGGATGGATAGGCAACGTGGTATATGTATACACAATGAGATACTATCCAACCAAAAAAAAGGGAAGGAGGAAATCCTGCCATTTGCAATTACAGAATGGACTTTGAAGGCATTATGCTAAGTGAAACAAGTCAAAATGAGAAAGACAAGACAAGCACTGTACGATCTCATATGTGTAATCTGGAGGACAAAATTGGGGGGAAGAGAAGAAAAGGGGGCAACTGGCTGGCTCCGTTAGCATCTGATCTCACAGTACATAAGATCGAGCCCCAAGTGGAGCTCTGCACTGACGCCGCACAGCCTGCTTAGGATTCTCTCTCTCCCTCTTTCTCTGCCCCTCCCCTGCACTCTCGCTCACTCTCTGTCTTAAGAAGAAGAAGAAGAGGAGGAAGAGGAGGAAGAGGAAGAAGAAGAGGAGGAAGAGGAGGAAGAGGAAGAAGAAGAGGAGGAAGAGGAGGAAGAGGAAGAGGAAGAAGAAGAAGAAGAAGAAGAAGAAGAAGAAGAAGAAGAAGCAGAAGCAGAAGCAGCAGAAGCAGAAGCAGCAGCAGCAGCAATCAGATTTGCAGTTACCAGAACTAGAGGGGAGGGTAGGAAGAATCGGATCATGGTAGTCAAAAGCTACAAATGTCCAGTTCCAAGTAGGAAGAATGTCATGTACAATATGAGGAGTGTAAATCCTAGAAGTTCTCATCACATGGGAAAAAAAACATTTTTTTTCTTTTTCCATTTTTTGTATCTATATGAGATAATTGATGTTAACTAAATTGTGATAATCATTTTGCAATATTGTCATATACTGTACACCTTAAACTAATACAATGTTATATGTCAATTACATCTCAATAAAACTGGAAAAAAAGAATAGTTTAAAGTGATTTTTTTTAAGGCTCAAGGGGACTGGAAGCTACTTAGAAACTTCTTTTTGCACTTTCAGGATATGTATATCTCTGTTGGGAATGAAAGACAAAGATGTTTTTTTTAATATTTTTAACATCTGTTTTTTGAGAGAGAAAGCGAGACAAAGCACGAGTGGGAGAGGAGCAGAGAGAGAGGGTGTCACAGGATCCGAAGCAGGCTCCAGGCTCTGAGCTGTCAGCGCAGAGCCTAATGCGGGGCTTGAACTCATGAACCGTGAGATCATGACCTGAGCCATAGTCCTACACTTAACTGACTGAGCCACCCAGGTGCCCCAACACAGTATTTTTTAAAGGTCCAGCCAACCAAAATAAAACTCTAAACTGTAACGCCGTGTATGTCTAAGACACCTTTTACTGAGAAAGTGTCTCCCAAGAACGTGTGAATATTACTGGATGGAGAGGAACTGGAATGTCCACAGGGTAAGGCAAGGAAGGCAGTATTGGCCCAAGAAATAACACAAGGCTTGACTTTCAGGGTGTCACGCAAGGTTCTCAATGGGCACCACAGGGAGAAAGGCTAGCTTGATCTTCATGATGGAAAGGTGTTTAAATGAAAAAAGAACCACTGAACAATTTGTGAATGAAACAATCTGACCATCAATCTGGAAGGTGTCTGCTCTGTGAAATTGCTAGTCAGGTGAGGAATGGGCTTTTGCATAAGCCTAACAACCCACTTTGCATAAATGTCCGTATTTTACATAAACTCCTTTACAAGAGAATGTACTTCTTTTTTTTTTTTTTTTTTTTTTTTTTTGCAAATAGTTTATTGTCAAATTAGTTTCCACATAACACCCAGTGCTCATCCCCACAAGTGCCCTCCTCCATGCCCACCCCTCCTCCCCCCCACATCCACTAGTCCTCAGTTTTTGTCAGCATTCAAGAGTCTCTCATGGTTTGCCTCTCCCCCTTTCCCCCACCATTTCTGCCCTTCTTCTCCCCCTTGGTCCTCTGTTAAGCTCCTCCTAATCCTCCTATACGTGCACACATATGATATTTGTCTCTGCCTGACTTATTTCGCTCAGCATAACACCCTCAAGGTCCATCCATGTTGCTACACATGGCCAGATTTCATTCTTTCTCATTGCCATGTAGTATTCCATGGTATAGATAAACCACATCTTCTTGATCCATTCATCTGTTGATGGACACTTAGGAAGAGAATGTACTTCTGATCCATGTAGAAAAAGGAAGAGGAACAGTAGAGCTGATGATCCGGAACGAGAACCCCAAAGTTCCATGACTCTCGATCACTGGTTCTCAGCTAGGGATGATTTTATTCCTCTGAAATTAATGGAAATGTCTGGAGGCATTTTTGGTTATCAGAAATGGAGGAGGAGTGATACTGGCATCTAGTGGGAAGAGGCCAGAGATGCTCCTTAATATCCTACAATGCACAGGACAGCCACAACAACATAGCATTATCTGGACTCCGGTGTCAATAATGCCACGCTTGAGAAACCCCACTTCAGATAACCTATTTGAGGAAGTGATTATTTACTTACTTTTCCTGATAGTTTATATAGTTTAGGCTAATTGCATTGGAACCCAACTGCTTAAGCTTGGGAAAGAAATGAGCTATATATTTCATGCCGTCCTTCAAATCTGTGGGAGAGCAAATTGTCCTGTAATAGAATTTTACTGCATTAAGCTTTGTTGCAGTCCATAAAGCCTAACCAACTGGTACTCTGTGTGTGTGTGTGTGTGTGTGTGTGTGTGTGTGTGTGTGTGTTCTTGTGTGTGTGTGTGTGTGTGTGTGTGAAAGAGAGAGAGAGAGACAGAGACAGAGAGATGTGAGGTGGTTAATAGTACAAAAATATTGCATGCAAAAACAATTTGAGGTTTCATAATTCATTGTGGGTAAGTTATGGCTTGGATAATAAACCTACTGATAATTTTGGTTTGATTGTCTTAACATTTCTTAGAGCCCATGACAAATCAGGATAATATTACTACGGAAGCCTAAAATTAATAAAATTCATTCCTTGAATTATAGGGTCTTTGGTTTTGTTTTCCTTCTTTTTTTCAAGTACGGAACTAGGTTATTTTTTTTTCCCAGTGCACATGCTCAAATCAACTTCTTTGATGGGTAATTTTCACCTCAAAAATATCAAAAGGATTTTCTACCCCGTCTACAACCAGAAAATTTGTAACCTATGTTTTCAGAGACTTTGAAATATAAACTACATCCAGCTGTATGAGCAACGTAGAAATGGGTTGATTACAGTTTGAAAAAATCAAGCTAGACCAACACAGTCTCTGGCCAAGAAATTTATTTGATTCAACCATCCCATTGGTATCATGAGCTATTAAAAAATGAAGAGTCTCCCTGGCTGCTGAGTAAGTATACCGATTCCCCACTTCCGTCCATTTCTGGAGACTTCTCAGAAATGTAAATGCACGGAGAAAGAAAATATAATAAATGTGTTCCCTTGGTGAGAGTGAAGGAAAAGTTCAGCAGTAAATAACTCAGTGAGTTCATTGTAGATTCTTGAAACCTCTTCCAGCATCATATTCTTTTAAATGCAAACTCAAAGCAAAAAAAAAAAAAGTTCATCTCGGGTTTGTCTTTTATGACAGTACTGTGGGAGGATTAATAAATGTTGTGAGATTTTTCCTGAAGAATAAAGGCACTTTACAGAGTGAATAAAAATAGTTTTAATAGACACAAATACCGTTTTCGTCAACATAAGTTTTGAATTTCCCCTAAGGTGAGTAGAGAGATAAAGGAGACAGCTAGGTGACTAGTTAGCTGTTTGATTGTACTATTCCCCAAACACTAATGGCAGTTCAAGGGATGAGTTTTCACTCTTTTTTTTTTTTACACTTGAAGTGCAATTTTGCTTTCCATTTAAATTGAAACAAAAGATAGGAAATGTACATTTAAATATTCAAGCAGTGTATTTTCAGTGTGATTTGCATTCTTTTTTTTTTTTTTTTACAAATAGTTTATTGTCAAATTAGTTTCCACATAACACTCAGTGCTCATCCCCACAAGTGTTTTCACTCTTAACTGATACTGTACCTTCTCAGTCTCCACCCTCCCCATTTCTGATATCTTCTGCTTTGTAACCAAGTTGATGCTTGAGAAATAAAGCTGGGAAAGCTTGCCGCAGATATTCACATTTATTCTCTGCCTAGATTTTTGAGATGAACAGCGCAGAGAAGGCTTCAGAACCCCCACTCCACATGAAAGTTGTACCCTGCGCTCTGTGTCCTGGGATCCTTGCGTGAACACCCCCATTTCTACTGAGGCTCTGTGTTGAACAGAATAAGGCTTACGAGTGGATTCTGTGTGATTTAAGCCTGTGGTCTCAAAGGAAGGACCCTTGGAGCTCTTTTCTTCTTTTATTTCTTCATAATTTATTGTCATTATAACCCACCTGAAATTCTCTTTGGCCGCAGGGTACTCTTGCTTACTTATCTTGGAATGCAGCTGCAGCTGATCTCTAATTGTCTGTTTCCTCCTTCAGAATATTTACTAACATGTACCATTTAAACTTCTATATTTTTAAGCACATACCTCATTTACTTAGGAATCATTCCAAATTCTGTAGAACCCAGTAAGATCTACTCGTGTGGCTTAGGGTGGTCTTAGAGCTGAAAGCCTCAATTATCTACAATATCTTTGAAGCTCCAATATACCCTGTTTTATTGCGTATCTGTCTCTTCTTTCATCTTTCTGGAAATGAACATAGCTGGATTCATTAACTTTTTCCCACTCAGGAGAAAACTAAATTGGATGAAGTTGGGGAAGGAGTGACTATGAGTGATATTTCCTGCTTATGTATAAGCCAAGTGAATAGAACCCATGGAGTCAACTGAGACTTTTGTGTACACATATATATTTTTTCTTTCCACTGTGATTATTTTTAATGGTCAAGCACTTGACCAGCATATAGTAAGTCCACAGGGTATGCAGACATATATTTTTCATTGCAATATAATCCATATGCCATAAAATCCACCATTTTAAAGTATACCATTCAGGGACAGCTGGATGGCTCAGTTGGTTAAGCTTCTGACTTCAGCTCAGGTCACGATCTCACAGTTCATGTGTTCAAGGCCTGTGCCAGGCTCTGTACTGACAGCTGAGACCCTGGACCCTGCTTCAGGTTCTGTGTCTCCTTTTCTCTCCGCCCTTCACTCTCTCTCTCTCTCTCATTCTCTCTCTCTTTATCTTTCTCTCTCAATAATAAATAAACATTTTTTTAAAAATTTAAAAACTACTTTTGATTCGTAATGACTGAAGAGGGACATAGTGTGAAAGACAAAATAATACATACGTACACACCCCCAAAATCTACATACTAATCCCCAGAGCCTGTGACCCTGTTAGGTTGCATGGAAAAGGAAGATTATGACTGCAAATTAAATTAAGGTCGCTAATCAGCTGACCTTGAAATGTGGAGATTATTCCAGATTATCTATGTGGGCCCATTGTAAATCACACGTGTCCTTAAAAGTGAAACAGGGAACCAGAAGAGTCTTTGTCAAAGTCAGAGAAGGAGATTTGATGAGGGAAGCAGAGGTAAAGATATTGCCATTGCTGATGTGAAGGTGACTGGCGAGGTCAGGAGCCAAGGAATGCAGGTGAGCTCTGTAAGGTGGAAAAGGCAGGCTCCCTTAGAGCCTCTAGAAGGAACGCAGCCTTGTTAACATGTTGACTTTAGTCCAGGGAGCCACATTTCCAGCTTTTGACCTGTAAGATAAAGCTTTTGTGCTGTTTTAAGCCATCCTATTTGTGCTGATTTCCTACAGCAGCAACAGGAAACGAATACAGATGGGGAAGGGTAGTAGCTGGGAGAGTGAAGGAAGGAGGAAGAGAGAGAGAGAGGCACCATTAGGTACTGTTTGCATGCCAGGTCCTTCTGATGATGCCCCAGGCTGATCAAGTGTCATCTCAGTTGATCCTGTTGATCTTTAAAAGAATGATTGAGGGGCGCCTGGGTGGCTTAGTCGGTTAAGCGTCCGACTTTCGCTTAGGTCATGATCTCGCAATTCGTGGGTTCGAGCCCCGCGTCAGGCTCTGTGCTGACTGCCAGCTCAGAGCCTGGAGCCTGTTTCAGCCTGTGACTCCCTCTCTCTCTGACCCTCCCTGCTCACGCTGTCTCTCTCTCTCCTAAAAATAAATAAAACATTAAAAAAAAATTAAAAAAAAAAAAAAAAAGAATGATTGAGAGTAGAGGCACTTTCCTCACATGCTTGTAGATCCTTTGATGTGTTTTGCCTGGTTAGAGTTCGGGGCTCCAGTAATGGTGATGTAAATGGACTTGAATCTTGACTGGTCTTGAGAGTTTACTGAGTCTTTCAAGAAGCTGTTGGGAAATTGAGTTTGTTAATGATGAAGAACAAAGAGCTGCACATCTCCATCCCTACCTATCAACTTCAGTTCAGGTAAAGCTAGCGTCACAAGAGAAACCCCTTGACATCAAGCGGGAAGTGACTTGACTATAGTACTGACTCTGTTTTGCCTATCAGCTGTTCAAAACTTCAGATCTGACAGGCTTTAAAAGCGGAACACGAATATTAATGTATGTAATGTGCTTCTCTCTCTCTCTCTCTTTTTTTTTAAAGACAGTGTTAAAATGTTTTATAAAATCCGGTGTTCATTTTTTCTAAAAGAGAAAATAAAATTGATCTTGAAATATGTTCTTCATATTCACTTTCTAAAATATGTTAAATATTCAATCATGCTTAAAGATATCATGTCTGCCAGAATTTTGGCAATGACTGGAAATGCAACAGAAAATGTGAGAAAGCTAATTTCTCCTAAATGTTAATTTGAATTGATAGCTGGTGAAGTCTCTGAATCGACAGGTTAGGGGCTGCAGCTTTCATTTTGTCTTTGATGTTACGGTAAAGATAGTCTCATCTCAGCTACCTTTGATTTAGCTTCTGAATCAGGTGCCCTGTGCAGAACTCATAACTAGAGACTCTGATCCTGAATCCCAGCTGGAGAGCTGGCTCTCCCAAGTAGTTTTACTTTGAGATTAGAAGAGATAACGCATGGTTATTTTGAAAAACTGCCAGTCTCCGACAAGATCGTACTGATAAAAGTGGCTGTAAAGCTGCCTCCTGAGTATCCTACAGTGCCTAGGCCCTGAATCCCATAGGATGTCCGGCCATACAGACTTAAGGAATTTATAGGAAGGATATTGAAATTTGTCACAGAATCAAAGGGAGGGTTATGGGGACTCATACAGCTCCAAGGATCTTAGCAGTTGGAACTAGAAACTGATACTTCCAAAGTAGTCTTTTCTCCCCTTTGTGACTCTTTTTCAACCCATCTCTACTCCTTGCTGAACTCTGCTTGCCTTCAACCTCTCCTGTAGCAAACAGGCTTTTGCCCCTTGGCAGGGGGAAAAATGCGTGCTGGAAATTCTGGTTTCCTATATCTTCACTGCTCAAAACCAAGGAAAAGAAGAAATCTCTCTTCCTTGTTGTCTCTGGTTAGAACAATCCCAGGAAAAGTCTGATTGTCTCCACTTGGGACACTTTCTCCACCTGGACCACTCACTGGCCCAGAGAAATTGGAAACTAAGATTGCCTCAGTCTGTGTCGAGTGTGTCCATCCTATGATCAGGAAATTCTGGGTCTGTTACAAGGATAAATGGAGAGTAACCATGTTGGTGAGATATTCTAAGACTCTACCAATGAATTTACTAAAAAAGCTAAATAGTAATAATAGTCATCAAATTGAATAAGTTGCTGAAACTACAAGTAAGTAAAGAATGTGCAGAAATGTAAAAGAAAGTGAAAGATGGAATCCTGAAAGTAATTTAAGCCTGAAAGACTCTGTCCAACCCTGGTAATCTAGAACTTCAAGGTGTATCTTCAAACAAGCATACAAACTAAAGGGAACGGAGGATTGAAGCAAGAGTCTTCACTCAGGAACACAGCTCCTGCAGGAAAGAATCCAAGTGAATAATTAGCCTAATCTCACTCTCTTTCTCTGATGTTCAGCCGAGTGTTGGTCAGACCCTGTTGAAGACACAAGGCATGGGAACCCTGTTGAAGTAATCCGTTCAGATTAGCCATCTAGGATAGACCATGAATGAATATGTGAATTACGAATACATGAATATGTAGGAGCAGAGAGAAGACATTTGGCACATGTACATCCGAAGTGAACTTCTAACCTTTCCCCCATTCCCACCTCTTCACAGCACCCAGAATGATCTTTCAAAGCAAAATCCACTGCCTACCATAACCCAGATTAAAACCCTTTAGATCTTCACATTCCACATTGAGTTTTGTGGAATCTCATTGAGTAATCTCTCTACCTTATCCTTCAGGATTCTCTCAACATAATTTGGATCCCGCCTTTCTCTCCAACCTGTCTAGTTTCACTTTTTCCCTTAAGATCTTTACACTTACTGTTTGATCTTTTGGAGAATCTCTTCCTTGATTCTTCTTATGTCCGGCTTCTTTTCAGCCCTGAAGTCTCAGCTCAAATGTCACCTCGGCAGAGAAGCCTGCTATGACCACTCAATTGCAACGCTTGGTTATTTCCTTAATAATACATAACAGAGTGTGCAATTAATTTTTTTATCCACTTATCTACTTGCCTGTAATCCATTTTACCTGCTAGAACATAAGATCATTGAAGATAAGGAATGTTCTTACCTTGTTCACCGTTTTATCCCCAGTTACTACCTGGTGTGGTGCTTGTCAAAAAATAGGTGCTCACTGGGGCACCTGGGTGGCTTAGTTGAGCGTCCGACTTTCGCTTAGGTCATGATCTCGCGGTTCGTGGGTTCGAGCCCCGCGTCGGGCTCTGTGCTGACTGCCAGCTCAGAGCCTGGAGCCTGTTTCAGTCTGTGACTCCCTCTCTCTCTGACCCTCCCCTGCTCACGCTGTCTCTCTCTCTCTCTCTCTCCTAGAAATAAATAAAAACATTAAAAAAATTAAAAAAAAAATAGGTGCTCAAGAACTACTTGTTGAATTAATGAATGGTCAGTAGTTCTTGGTCTTTACTTCTTGGTCTTTAGTATCTCATACTATGTGTCATTCATTTGTTGGTGTTACTGACTTCTCAGTGATGTGCTCTGTCACCATGGTGGTGCTGATATTAAGTAGATATTTGTTTAAAACTGATGAAAAGTCACTTAAAAATCACTATACCCTAGAGATCATTAAAGACTAGAAAATGTACACTAGTTCTTCAGGGAATAATTTTGGAAGGGGCGACTATATAAGCAAACACAATACTTTTGTTTGGGCTTTAAAGAAGAAGCAGAGGCTCACATACAGTGATCTTAAGTGAATTTCCTAGGAAAAGGAAAATAGAGGAATATTTGCAGGCTCAGAATACCTGCTGTTGAGAGCGTGGAAATTATATATATATATTCTTTGATTATCATGAAAGCTCAGCCTCACAGTAAATCATTATCACAGTGACAGTAAAGGACTCCTTTCCTTCCCAAACAACAAGTATGTGAAAGAGGAGAGAAAGGAAATCAATCATAGAAAAGTGGCATAATTAGAACTTGTACAAGTCAACTTGTTTGGTCAAGAACCTCATTGATCCAAAGCAGTGATGTCATGGAAATTGGGTCAAGGGGATATATTTGAATCATGTACTCAGATAATTGATTAGTGATATAATGAAACTGTCAAATCAAAATCTTCTTTTCACTTTTTGAACCACGACACAGTGAAACAACCTCAAAATAAAACAACCTTAATAAAATAAAATAATAAAACTTTTTAAATATTTCATCATACTTACTCATACACATTCACAAGCCTAAATGGTACATAATATTGTCAGTAAAGAAGACAAAGAGTGTATTAATCAGTTTCTCTCTCAGCTCCATCACCCATAAGAAGTAGGGCCTTAACTGTTCTGTGGACTTGCATGTGTGATAATCTGGGTAGATAAATGCTTAAATCTCTAGCCTTAAATCTTAAGGTAATTCTAATTGGGCCAGCCCCTTGGACATCTACCTCTTGGGATAGAAGTTGACAGCTCTTATGGTGAATATCCATAAGAGATCAGTAGATATTTGTCAAAACCTTTTGACCTAATGCAGAGGGACAGTTGGTGCCTTCCTGGCAGATGCATTTTCCAGAAGTCTGGGAAGAAGATCAGGGATATGAATTTGTGGTTTCAATTCATTCTGGACAAAGTCAAAGCAAATCTTGAACTCATTTCTCTGCAGATGCCCTACAGCCATCACAAAATAGTCAAAGACTTGAGGCTCAGAAAGATGTAGGACAAGAGCCCTTTGGACACTACAGCAGAAATTTCCTGACTGACTTCCCAAGCCTATAATCTCTTCCAGAAAGACAGATGATATCTTCTCCTGACTTTATTATGGTCCAGTCAAGGCATTTGGGAAGAACATAATGCCATTCTTAAAGTCTTCAGTGATCAAAATCATATGTAAGACTTTGAGTTCAAGTCAGCTGGGCCTAAATTTTCATTCATTCTCTATTGACTGAATCATTCATTCAGTTGGCTGATCAACACAGAAGTTATGAGAGCTGCTTTATCTGCATGGGGATATGGAGGATAATAGATAGTCTCTATTTAAATGGGAGAAATTTAAACATCAGACACACAACCACGCCATATATGAGCATAGACATTGCTTTTGATTCAGCCATGGAGAAACCACTACAAATAAAGCAGTCAAGAATGATTCAGTTTTTAAAAATGAAACCAGGGCTCAATTTGGGCAGGTGATTAACATGTGAATATAGGGAAAAAACAGCAGATAAAGACAGTGTGAAAAAGTACCAATGTATGAATGTATTGTGAAACCTGCTTCAGAGGGTTGTGGTATTAATGTAATGGAGGACATCATTGGAAATGTGTTGGAACCAGACTGAAATCCTTGAACTCCAACTCAGGCTTAATCTTCTAAATAACAGAGACTTCTAAATGTTCTTGAGTAATGGAATTAGAATATCTTTGAATTGAAAATACCGTTCGAGATCTAAGGAGAACACTCAGATGATTAATATGAAAATGGTGACTGGTTAGATTAGAGGACAGAGAGCCTAGAGGTGAAACTGTAAGAGACAGAAGATAAGAATATATACTTTGATGATGACTGCAGAAGTCAAATTAAGGAGTCTAATATGAGAGAAGTTATGGAGGAAGAACTGATAGGATTTAGTGACTGATTACCACATAGAAGGAAAAAGGAGTCTAAGATAACTCCAAAGTTTCAGCACTAGGTAAATTCATCGTTAAGAGTAGTCGCAAAAGGATAGGGGCCAGTCAATGATGACTCTTATAATTAAGTTCAACTGAGGTGAGCAGGATATCCAAATGTATTTCCACTAAGTGGTTGTAATTTTATGACTGGAATTCAGAAGTCTTCAAAGTTAGGGATGTGGATTTGGAAGTCATCTGTGTCAGAGGTTCTGCCAATATTGAAATTATAGTCTGAGAATAGCCACTGCCTTCTGAAAAGCCACAGATATTGTGGCTCTTTTATGTGGACACACAAAATCATTCCCTATGTTTTTATTATCCCAAGAGAGAGAAGAGTGGGCAGACTATATTCCTCAATTAGTACTTTTTTTGTTAGAAATCACAATAAATATAATAAAGTCAGTACATATAATGCAGAACGATAAAGCCTATTCTTATTTGTATTTCCTGTGTCTTTCACACAGTAGGTGGCCCTGAACCCCCTGTTGATTAAACTAAAAAATGAAAATAAATAAATAAAATGGCAGCTACATTTGAGATGATTAATATACCTTAAAAAGTTATATTGAGTAGGATTTACAGTGTTCAACTTTTTGTTTATTTATTTTGAGAAAGAAAGAGAGAGCGCTTGCATGCACAAGAGCAGGGGATGGGCAGACAGAGGGAGAAGGAGAGATAATCCTAAGTAGACTCCAAGGTGTCAGCACAGAGCCCAAGGTGGGACTCAATCTCATAAATCATGAGATCATGACCTGAGCCAAAATCAAGAGTCAGATGCTTAACCGACTGAGCCGCCCAGGCTCCCTTACAGTGTTCTATTTTTATCATAGGTACCTGTTGTTGAGATTATAGAAAAAGCCCACAGCATATGGAAAAACTCTGGTCGTGTCTTTTTCCAAAATGAATGAAGAAATAAGAATTCTTCCTTTGCTACTCTAATCAATCATTAGTAACAGTTTTTGGGGTCAAAGAAATCAGTGCTAAATCATTATCATAAAGATTAATCTTTTGAGGCAGTGCTAGAGCTATGCCATAAAATTTACTATCTAGTTATATATATTCCTTAGAAATTAAAAAACCTTAGTGCTTATCCATTTTCAATGGTACAAATTTAAAATGCTAATAGTCATTTAATATCTACAGGTCTTATCTGTCAGCCTCAAACTGTACTTTTGTAAAGTCTGCATTCTTTATGTGATTGAAATCCCCCATTTTAGCAGTGTTCTCTCTATACATGGTATTTAACAAATACTTGTTGATTTGTAGGTGAATCTGTCAAGTAAGCACTAAATACACACACACACACACACACACGCACACACACACACACACACACACACACACACACACACACACACACCACTGTAACTTGCTCAAAACAGAAAGTCAGGGAGGTGGGGGGAGGACATGAATTAAGTCATAGAAAAATACTGGCAGTATCAGGGAGGGTCCTAAGCTTTACGAAGAACAAGGTAGCTAAGTAAATGTTTTCTTTTCTCAGCACTTTTCTGAAATATTGCCAAGATGGAAAAGAAGAGTTAATGGAGAGTGATTAGGTTTACATTCAAATAGTCATTGTGATATTTCACCCATATGTAGTCATTTACTATATATGTATTTTTTTTTTTAATTTATCGTTGTCCACTCAGAGACCTATCTACAAATTACTCTAGAATTTAAGCTGTAGGGAAGCCTTAACAAAATGTCTACATCCCTGGGTAACTATTCAGCAGTGGGTGTGGACACAACATCTAAACCTTGGATGCAGCCCTTGATAATTTCTCTTCTGCCTGTAAGGAGTAAAAAACACAGCAGCAGCATCGAGCTAACGGTTTCTCAAAGGATTGGTCTCAGTCACAACAGCACCATCCGTGGTTGTCTCAAGCACAAGGGTAGGTTTCTCTTCCCTTCCCCAGAGGAAAGCATCAGACTAACTGAAGGGCAATTATACAGAGTACGCATTAGGTTGTTGCCCTTCTCATTATACTAAACATACACACACAAAACTCTCAGAGGGCATAAAAGTGCTTCAGGAAGGAGCTGTTAAATTTACTAAGCACGACTGGAAGCAGAGGTCACAGGGTTTCATGTGAGACTGCCAATTCCAGCAAGGTGAAGGCCAGCAGACCTAGCATTCTAATAGCTCAGCTTGACTAGTGTTCATTTCACGGTGCTGCTCTGCCCTGCTGTGGGAACACTGAGAAGTGCATGAAGAAACTCAGAATCAGCTCGTAAAAATGCCTTTAGTCAGACAAACATGCAAAGCACAAATGAAAAGAGGGTTCTCTTTTTCACTTTGAGTTTATTTATTTTGAGAGAGATAGAGAGAGTGCGGGGGGGTGGGGGGTGGCGGGGTGTGCAGAGAAACAGAGACAGAGAATCTCAAACAGGCTCCAAGCTATCAGCACAGAGCCTGACATGGGGCTCAAACTCAGGAAACTGTGAGATCACCACCTGAACTGAGATCAAGATTTGAATGCTCAATCAACTGAACCACCCAGCTGCCCCTAGGGGTTTCTCTTTTAACAAAAAATCCACACAAAATATTCATATTTCCAAGCATAGTGGTACTTGATACAAAAGGATAATATATGAATGACTTAGAGAGAAAGTGATTGGCAAATGTCAAATTGTTTTTAATTCATCCACCTGTAAGTTGGAATTTAATGTTCCTACATGTTTCTAATTTTTCCAAGGTAAGATCTTTGAAGCTGTATAAAACATAATATGGTTTAAATGTGAGAGGCAGGGATAACAATAATAATTAACATTATTTGAGCCATTACTATCTATCAGATACCAGACAAATATTAATTTATTTCTAATTTTTTTAATGTTTTTATTTTATCTCTAGGAGAGAGAGAGAGAGACAGCGTGAGCAGGGGAGGGTCAGAGAGAGAGGGAAACACAGACTTTGAAACAGGCTCCAGGCTCTGAGCTGGCAGTCAGCACAGAGCCCGACGCGGGGCTCGAACCCACGAACTGCGAGATCATGACCTAAGCGAAAGTCGGACGCTTAACCGACTAAGCCACCCAGGCGCCCCACAAATATTAATTTATTTGATCTTCACAACCAACTCATGACACAGAGCAAGCTCCTGATACTTTTCAAAGTGCTTTCATATGAGTGTTTTCTGCTGTTCCCTACACAATGCTGTGAGGGGAACAGGAAACCTCATGGTACACAAGACACCTAAAGACCTTGAGCTGAGCAGGTAGATCACCCAGGGCAGTGTTCATTTCATTTGCACAAAGATGTTTGGTTTACAGCCCTAAAGAAAACCATCAACCCACCAACTAATCTTGACTCAGAGATGCCTATCAAAGCTTAATAAGCAGAAGGCATGATGACTACACCTTACAGTTACAGGTTTTCTCTTTGCTGTTTTAACATTGGAAGAAAAGAATGCTAATTAGGAGTAATGATTTACACTGCTATACCCTAAGCAGACTCTGTTTAAGTTAAGATAATTAGTATTAAGGCCCATCTGAAGACCCAGAATTAAGCTGAACTTTCCCAATTTTTCTCCCTGTTGATATGATCTGCTTAATTATGTGCAGTTCCTAACATCTAGACATTCATATGAGACCTCCCAAGGGGCTGCTATGACTTGGTCTTGACAGGGTACCCACTTTTAGTCTGGTTTTTGTTTGCTTTTGTTTATGCTTATGTTTTGTTGTTCTGGTTTGGTTACGTGTCTGGCTGCTTTGGAGCAAATAATGACCATCACTTAGATTTTTAACTTTTAATCTTGTGGTGAATTGTATTTGAAAACTGCATTCTAAATGTAGCTAGATTTTCCCCACCAAGCTCCTCCAGATCAAGACATTTTATATATTTTATATTTCAAACATAAAATTCCCAGCTTTGCGGTCCCTGGGTGGCTCAGTTGGTTAAGCGTCCGACTTTGGCTTAGGTCATGATCTCATGGTCCTTGAGTTCAGGACCCACGTTGGGCTCTCTGCTAATAGTTCAGTGCCTGGAGCTGGCTTCAGATTCTGTGTCTCACCTGCTCTCTGCCCCTTCTCTGCTCTCTCTCTCTCTCTCAAAGATAAATAAACATTTATTTTTTTTTTTTAATTCCCAGCTTCAGGCTGACCATCCTCATGTGACAGTTTGCAACTGCAAACATAAATTAACAAATGCAAGGTCTCTGATCAAATTAACATGGACTTGGCAGAACACAGTTCCAAACTAATAGGTGGGTTACAAAAGTTTATTTACAATTGAGTTGTATGGAAATTGTGATGGGTTTTCCCAAATTAAAGTTGGTACTGTATTTTTAGTAGAGCTTTTTTATTAAAAAAAAAAAAGTGTGTATCATTCAGCTCCTTCAAGAAGGGTCCCTATGACAGCTATGAACCTTCACTGCGCTCACCCCTCTACCTGGGGCATAGAGTCAGGAGTCCACAGAGCAATGGGGATATGCCCACTCGGAGTCTCCCCCCTTTCACTGGTACCTGGGCTCCCTGGTTCAGCAGGGGTGGAAGTACACGAGTCCTTTGCAGGGAGATAAAAGAGGAGGGTGCTTGTGAGAGCCAGGGTATACACACAGTATGTACTGCCTCAGGGGAAAAACAGGAAAAATCAGGGTAGACCTAGAGCTGGGTTGAGGACCAGCCCTCCCAGCAGTGTCACATTCTAGGGAAATCTGCTAAGAGTCTGAAAAATTCAAATCTAGTCTTCCTTACAAAGGTGTATCTGCAAAGAAAGAGGCTAGAACAGATTATTTTATTCAAATTTTTGTGAGCTAGATTTTTGTTTTGTTTTGTTTTATTTCTAGGAGAGAGAGAGAGAGAGACAGCGTGAGCAGGGGAGGGTCAGAGAGAGAGGGAGTCACAGACTGAAACAGGCTCCGGGCTCTGATCTGGCAGTCAGCACAGAGCCCGATGCGGGCCCGAACCCACGAGACCTAAGCGAAAGTCGGACGCTAAACCGACTAAGCCACCCAGGCGCCCCTGTGAGCTAGATTTTTTTAAGATAAAAGGATCAAACAAAACTTGGCAAATTACAGAACCAGGCAATCTATATAGGAAGCAGTAATCACACCTAGTAATTTTATAAAAATGAGTTGGGGCACCAGGCTGGCTCCATCTGTGGTGTGTGCAACTCTTGATCTTGAGGTTGTGAGTTTGAGCTCCATGTTGGGTATAGAAATTACTTAAAAATAAAGAATGTTTTTTTTTTTTTTTAATGAGTTCAACCTAGAGAAAATGATAAAATTAATCAGTGAGGCACCTTTTCTGCCTATCAGATTTCCAGTAATTAAAATGTTGATAAAAATGCAATGCTGAAGGGGCACCTGGGTGGCTCAGTCTGTTAAGCATCCAACTCTTGATTTTGGCTCAGGTCCTGATCTCATAGTTCGTGGGATCAAGCCCTGCATTGGGCTCTGTGCTGACAGCACAGAACCTGTTTGGGATTCTCTCTCTTTCTCCCTCTGCCCCTCCCCAACTTGTTCTCTCTTTATCTCTCTCTCTTTCTGTCTCTCTTTTTCTCTCTCTCTCTCAAAATAAACAAACATTTTTTTAATGCAGTGTTGGAGTGAAAATACCACACATAGAATAGAAAAAGTTATTTGCAAACTATACCTCTGATAAGGGACTTATATATGCAGAATATATAAAGAACTCTTATGACTCAACAGTAAAACGATTACCCAGTTAAAATGAGTAAAGTACTAAATAGACATTTCTCCAAAGAAGGTATATAAATGGCATCAGAGCGTACAGTGAAAAGATGCTTAACTTCATTATTCATTAGGGAAATGCAAATCCAAATCACGAGGAAATACCACATCCACCTGCTGTCATAGTTGGAATCAAAGACCATCATTGGTGAGGATGTGGAGGAATCAGAACCCTCATTGATCACTGATGGGAATGCAAAATGATACAGCTACTTTTGACAGCAGATCGGCAGTTTCATTAGCAAGTTACACATAAAGTTACCATATGCCCCAGCAACTCTACGCCTAGGGGTACACTCAAGAGAAACAAAAACATATCTCCTCAAAAACTTGCACACAAATGCTGATACCAGTATTATATGCATAATAGCCCAAAAGTGGAAGTGGCCCAGATGTCTACCAACTGATGCATAGATAAACAAGATGGCTTATATCCATTTAACGGAATATTATTCAGACAGAAAGAGAAATGAGGCACTGATATGCACTACAACATGGATGAACTTTGAAAACATTAGGCTCAGTTAAAACAGCCAGACACAAGAGATCATATATTTTATGATTCCACTTATGTGAAATGTGCAGAGTAAGCAAATCTATAGAGACAGAGGATCGGTGGCTGCCTAGGGCTGGAAGACCAGGAGTAAGGGGTGGCTAGGGAGTGGTTCCTAATGGGGACAAGGTTTCTTTTTATAGTGAAGACAGTGCTCTCAAATTCAATTGTGGCGATGGCTGTACAACTCTGTGCCCACATGAAAGAATGTATACCAATAAATTGGTATATTTTGCAGTATGTGATTTATATTTCAATAAAGCTACCTTTTAAAGTACAGTTCTGGCAATTATGCTGCATAAAAGGTATTTTTTTTAAGTTTTGTAAATATTTATTTTTGAGAGAGAGAGAGAGAGAGAAACTGAGCTGGGGAGGGGCAGAGAGAGAGGGAGACAGGGGATCCAAAGTGAGCTCTGAACTCACAGCAGAGAGTCCAATGTGGGGCTCAAACTCACCAACCCTGAGATCATGACCTGAGCTGAAGTTGGATCCTCAACTGACTGAGCCACTCTGGCATGCCTGCATAAATGATATTCTTACATACTGCTAGAAATATACAACCGTTTTCTATTTTTTAAAGTCACGGTTTATTTATTTTTTTTTTTTTAATGTTTGTTTATACTGAGAGAGAGACAGAGACAGAACTTAGAGCAGGGGAGGGGCAGAGAGGTAGGGAGACACAGAATCCAAAGCAGGCTCCAGACTCCGAGCTGTCATCACAGAACCTGAAGTGGGACTCCAACCCATGAACCATGAGATCATGACCTGAGGCAGACACTCAACTGACTGAGCCAGCCAAGTTCCCCAAGACATACAATCTTTAATTCAGATAATTTCTTTCAAAATATAATATGTGGGGCGCCCAGATGGCTTAGTCGGTTAAGCGTCCGACTTTCGCTCAGGTCATGATCTCGCGGTTTGTGGGTTCGAGCCCCGCGTCAGGCTCTGTGCTGACTGCCAGCTCAGAGCCTGGGGCCTGTTTCCGTCTGTGACTCCCTCTCTCTCTGACCCTCCCCTGCTCACGCTGTCTCTCTCTCTCTCTCCTAGAAATAAATAAAACGTTTAAAAATATATATAATATGTACGTATGTTTTCACATAGAATTTCTGATTCTAGACATCTCTCCTATTTGCATGTACAAAAGTTTATACAAAGATGTTTGTCACAGAATGTTGTGATTGTTAAATATAGAAACCAATCGAGGGCCACATGGGTGGCTTAGTTGGTTAAGCATCCAGCTCTTGATTTTGGTCTCAGGTCTGAGTTCAAGCCCCCCATTGGGCTCTGTGCTGATGGTGCAGACCCTGGTTGGAATTCTCTGTCTCCCTCTCTCACTGTCTGCCCCTCTCCCACTTGCTCTCTATCTCTCTCTCTCAAAATAAATAAGTAAACATTAAAAAAAAGAGAGAGGACTGTATCTTAGCTTCAAGTTTTCTCTGCTGTGGTCTTCAGATAACCACCTCTAAGCAAATGTCCTGATAAACAGCTTCATCCTCTTTTTTGCTTCCCAAGACTTCGTTTACCATTGAGATTTAGAAACTTTCTATTTTTTTTCCCTCTTTTTAACCAATGCTGAACTTTTAGTGTACAATTTATTTTATTTCTTCCTAACGTGATACCATGCAACAATTTGGGGTTTTGTAATGTTTGTTTATTTAATTTGAGAGAGGGAGAGAGAGCAGGTAGGGAAGGGGCAGAGAGAGGGAGCCGGAGAACCCCAAGCAGGCTCCATGCTGTCAGCACAGAGCCCGATGTGGGGCTTGAACTCACAAATTATGAGATCATGACCTGAGTTACAGCCAAGAGTTGGACACTTAACCAACTCAGCCACCTAGGTGCCCCTTTTTAATTTTTTTTTTAACGTTTATTTACTTCTGAGAAACAGAGAGAGACAGAGCATGAGCTGGGGAGGGGCAGAGAGAGGGAGACACAGAATCTGAAACAGGCTCCAGGCTCTGAAGTCTCGGCAGAGAGTCCAATGTGGGGCTGGAACCCACACACACACTGAGATCATGACCTGAGCCAAAGTCTAGTGCTTAACCGACCAAGCCACCCAGGTGCCCCTAAATTTTAGCTAATCATCGTATTCCGATATGGAAAGATCTTTAAGACATATTGTTTGGTGAAAAACATAATTGTATCTAGGTATATATATGCTTATAACGAGGAGGCAAGAAGAAATAAAAAAGTAGATTGTGTTTTTATTCCATATATACCCAAATTGTTTGACATTTTTATAACGTGCATTAACTCATGAATTTCTTATATAATCTCTGATATGGCTGAATAGATTATCCCAGGATCAGAGCCCCATGCATCTCAAGAGGAACACACAAAAGGAGTCATTCACCCTAACTATAAGTGAGTAGTTTACTCAACCCTCTAGATTTTTCATATTTTTAATGATATTCATTAACTCAAGTTAATTTTCATTTTGTGGAATTTCATACAGTTAAAAAATGAAGTAGAACATTGAGGAAAATGGGGCATTTGTGGTGGTGTGGTGTAAGAGTATATAGAGGTATGGATAAGGCCATGAGTCCTCTCTCAAGATTTACCTACTCAATCTTTTTCTGCTTTTCCCAGCTGCCACTCCTTCACTTAAGAGCCCACAGATTAGCTAATATTCTAATTCTACCACAGGTGATAAGGTTCTCATAAGCAAAGTAGGAGGTGTGTGCATTATAAAACATTTATAAAAGAATTAGAATATTTTCTTCCAAAAGTTAAGCTAATAAATTTTAGCCACCTGAAAAAGAAAAACACATTCTATCATTAACCCAACTCTATTCACCATTCAGCTAAGCAAGTTTTCATATATTAAAGGACAAAAAAATATGCTCACCTTTTCAAGATGGTAAGGAAAATTATTCAAAGGGAGCTACTACTGTGAAGTTTTGTAGGTGGCGAGAGAAATCAGGTTCAACTCCAAATACACCACAGAAAAGTGAAAATTTACTGCCAATAAGCCAGGCTGGGGTGGGAGAAGGCAGGGTTGGTGAATGGAGTGTCATTAAGAGGAAACATCAAGGTAAGAGAAGATTCTGGCTAAGCCCGTCCAACAGGATTCTCACTGAAAACAGACCAGAGTGATCAGATGCCCCAGGGAATCCTGGGGAATGAGGAACCCACTCAGATATGGAGGGTGATCACATATGGAAGGTGGGAGATTCTGATTAAACCAACTTGAGGGGATTCTTTTTAAAATGTGACAAAGCATCGAAAGACACAGAAGTCCAAAAGTCAAGACCAGTTATGGAAAAAAAAGTTCCAATGAGCCTGACTAAAGTGTGGTCAAGGGGAGACTCTTTGCCTCTTACATAATCTGAAGAGAGAAAGATTCCTAAAATCTTTGCATTCCATGATAAGCCAAGAATAACAGGCACACCCTGGTTTCCTTTACCAAAATACAGAAACATCTTCTTTTGTTTTTAATCAAAACTGAGCTAAATGCCATCTGATTAGAGTTGTTGACGGCCATATATACTGAGCTATAACCATAGTTCTCTTAATTTAGTGAGCCACTGCTTCTGAAAGCTGGACTCCTTTGCGAACAGTGCAAGGGAAAAGCAAAAAAATAAATAAACATAACCCTTTACTTATTGCTAAAATATGTCTCCACGGTTTTGACCTAATACACCTAAATAATATTCTTGCATGCAGGACTTCCTGCCCAAGACCTAATTGATGCTTATTGAACAGGAAGCAGTGTCCATTCCCTAAGGAGAAATAACACATTGTCCAACTGAGTGGTAAGAATCTCAAGATAAATTTACTCCGTAAATAAATGGTCAGATGCCATTGGGTGGTACCTGCTGTGTAATCAGCAAAAACATAGCACAGGAACACAAATCTTGTAAGTCTTACTAAATAATTGGCCAAAATGCCACATTATAAGCAATACCTAAGGGGAGAAAGAAGTTCCCCAGTGCCCAAACTGCCGCAGAGATAGCCCCTAGAGAAGAGACAGAAGAAAGAGAACATGTCCAGCTGGCTGTGTGGACACGCCTGCCTTCCTCAGGATTTACTCTACGCTACTTAGTCTCTCACTTCTACCTCATCAGATGCAGCTACATTTCTCAGCTTCTTCCCTGAAGAGAAACAGATTAATTACAATTTCCTATCAGATCTATGAATTTTCAAACGTGTCACCTAAGTGAAATTTAATGAGTCCCCCAAGTACATGGCTAATGTTTATGCATAACACTCATCAAAAGTATAATTGTACCATGCAAATGGCCCCCTCCAAGTTCTCATTGTACACTACATTTTAAAAAAATACACTTTTCTGGAAAACTAGCAGTATACTACAAACCATAATACAATAAGGCCTTCTTTGCTGGACTTGAGTTGTATCTTCATTGCTTCCTAAGGCCCATTCTCCCAATTTGCAATCAAAGCAGAAATTTTCTAACCTCATTAGGCATTCAAGAAAACTAAAGCAGTCCACACAGCCTCAGGGGATGGCCCCCTCCATCCAGAGACTGGCAGTTGTCTAGAACGGGGAAAATCACTGTTGACAAGTGAAAAGGCTTCTATCCCCCTAAAAACCTCAGGGGATATAACAAAAAAATTGTGCTTTCAAGGCACTGACATACCCTCTCCTCCAGATGAGGAGCCCACTATTAACAAGTCATATTCCTAGCAAGGAGACAGGCATTCTATTGTCACACTTCACCACTGAAAATATCATTGCAGGGGCGCCTGGGTGGCTCAGTGGGTTGAGCATCCAATTTCTGCTCAAGTGATGATCTCGTGGTTTGTGGATTCGAGCCCCACATTGGGCTCTGTGCTGACTGCTCAGATCCTGGAGCCTGCTTCAGATTCTGTGACTCCCTCTTTTTTGCTCCTCTCCTGCTCTCTCTCTCTCTCTCTCTAAAATATACATTTAAAAAGAGAGAGAGAAATATAATTGCAAATGGTAGAGATAACATAGACAGGATGCTGACCTGCCAGAAATACTGGCTCCCTGTCCCAAGACTGACCTCAAGTATGTAAAGAAGGAAAAACTGAAAATTCTTGAGGAGGAAATACTTTGAACTGGTATGTTTGAGGTATGGTGGCTTTGGCTTAGAACGGAAGGCAGCCCTGCAGGTGAGAATAAAACAAAATGGGAAAAAATACTGTTTTGTTTTTCTTCTCTGCCACCGTCCTAGAACACATTGTGCCCATTCCCGTGCTCAAGCGACTGTGATCCACTGATGTTCTAGTTGGTAAAGTGGCGCAAAAGCCCATTGTTAAATCTTCAGGAGTTTTGCAAGGCAATTTTTAAATACAGCCATTATTAAAAACTTAATTATACAAACTAACAAATAATTTATGTTAAAAAAACGAAGGCAGCACTCATGTCCACAGTAGCATTATTCACAATAGCCAAAGGGCAGACACAACCCAGATGTCCATCAGCAGATCATGGATAAACAAAATGTGGTATATACCCACCATGCAGTACTATTCAGCCTTAAAAAGGAAGCAAATTTTGACACATGCTACAACATGAGTGAATCTTAAAGACATTATGCCAAGTGAAAGTAGCCAGAGACAAAAAGACAAATACTGTATGATTCCATTTGTATGTGATACCAGGAGCAATCAATTTCAAAGACCCTGAGAGTAGAACGGTAATTTGCCAGGCGTTGCAGGTAGGAAGAGTGGGGAATTGTTTAATAGACCTAGAGTTCCAGGGACGCCTGGGTGGCTTAGTCGGTTAAGCGTCCGACTTTCGCCTAGATCATGATCTCACGGTTCGTGGGTTCGAGCCTCTTGTCGGGCTCTGTGCTGACTGCCAGCTCAGAGCCTGGAGCCTGTTTCGGTCTGTGACTCCCTCTCTCTCTGACCCTCCCCTGCTCACGCTGTCTCTCTCTCTCCTAGAAATAAATAAAAATTTAAAAAATATATATATAAAAAAAAAAAGAATAGTTAAGAAAGGGGCTGCCTAGGTGGCTTGGTCACTGGATTTAGGCTCAGGTCATGATCACAGTTAATGGGATGGAGACTCTCATTGGTCTCTGTAATAAAGGCATGGAGCTTGCCTGGAACTCTCTCTTCTCTCTCTCTCTCTCTCTCTCTCTCTCTCTCTCTCTCTCCCCCCCCCTTCACTCTCTGTCTCTCCTTCTCCCTCTCCCCCACTCTCTCTCACATGTGTCCTCTCTCTCTCTCAAAATAAATAAATAAGCATTTTAAAAAAGAGAAAAGAAAACTGTCATCTATTTTAAATAGCTGTGAGGACCAAAGTTACATGGAAAGCACATGCTAGGCATAGATTTTCCTCAATAAATTTTAGCTGCTAGGAATTGTACCTATAGTGAGTAAAGAAAAGCTTCAAAAAAAAAAAAAAGAATAGTTAAGATAGTAAATTTTTTTCTACTTGTATTTTACCACAATTAAAAGTAAATTTAAAAAAAATCAAAGGCCATTAAATCTCAATTGCCTGGCTTTCATAAAATAGGATCATTGTAAAGGTATTATCATTGGTGGAAACTGGGTAATGGGTACGCAGAACTTGCTGGTTCTATTTTGCAACTTCTTGTGAGTCTATAATTATTTAAAAATAAAAGGTGTTTGGACACCTGGAGGCTCAGTCGGTTAAGCATCTGATTCTTGATTTCGGCTCAGGTCATGATTCCAGGGTTGTGGGATGGGGGCCCAAGTCAGGCTCTGTGCTGACAGCTTGGAGCTGGCTTGGGATTCTGTCTCCCTCTGCTTCTCTCTCTCTCTGTATCTCTATCTCAAAATAAATAAACTAAATTTTTTTATAAAGGATTTTTTTTACAATATTCAAGTCATCACCTCCTAATTATTATAGTACAATTTGCAATTATCTATATTCCTGATGATATTTATGTGTATTTTACTTGTTCGATGGAAACATCACATATTATTGTGCTGCTGCACCTCTCTCAACTCCACTTTCAGTCAGCAGCTTGAAATTGGCCCCGGTGATAGTATTTATCCCGTGAAAATCAGCCAACACTACAAATCATTTGAGCCCCCAGTCAGCAGTTAAGCCTTCACCAGTGGCCTATTGTCCAGGTGTCCTCAGGACTAAAATTAGATTGATTTTAACCTGAAGTCCTGTGTGTGAGAGAGGAGCTGACCAATAAGGGGGCTCACTGAGTTTCAGCAGTTTCTTAGAAACTTCAGAGTTAAGTTCAGCCAAGGAGGGTCCTCCTTTGCTGTTTCTCCCTAGGAGGCTATGACAGTGATTTTTCTTTGTCAGCTTGACTGAGCTAAGAGACACCCAGAGAACTGATCACACATTATTGCCGGTGCATCTGTGAGGCTGTTTCAGGAAGAAATTAGCATTTAAATCAGCAGACTGAGTAAAGAAGATCCACCATTATGAATATGGGCGGGTATCATTCAGTCCTCTTTGAGAATTTCCTCTTTTTCTCTCAGCCCCTCTCTCTCCTCTGGGAGTAGGTCTGCCATCTTCTTCCACCTTTGGATATCAGATTTGGAATTCTTGGTTTTCCAGTCTTCAGACTCTGGAACTTAGACCAGCAACCCCTTGGTTCTCAGGCCTTGAACTGAAGTAAATGAACAGCTTTCCTGGTTTCCAGCTTGGAGAATGCAGAGCATGGGACTTCTCAGCCTTCATAACCACAGTGAGCCAATTCCTATAATAAATCTCCTCATCTGTATCTAAATTTGTATATCTATTTATATCTGTCTGTATCGTGTTGGCTCTGTTTCCCTGGAAAATTCCTACAAATAGAGGCAGAAGGGTAACACCCAATCTACAAGGTTGTTTGAGAAGTATACGGTGATTAGTGTGGGGTTTTTTTAATTGAAATATAATTGACATGGATATTAGTTTCAAGAGTACAGCATAGTAGGGTGCTTGACTGGCTCAGTTGGCAGAGCATGCAACTTTTGATCTCAGGTTAGTGAGTTTGAGCCCCACATTGGGCATGGATCCTACTGAAAAAAAAAAAAAAAAACATAGTGATCTGATAATTGTATACATTAGGAAATGCTCACCACAATAATCATTGTTACTATGTGTCACCTTACAAAGTTACAACATTATTATTGACTGCTTTTTTTTTCATGTGTACTTTTCATTCCCATGTCTTATTTATCTTTTAACTGGAAATCTGCACCACTTAATCCCCCTCACCTCTTTGACCCATCTTCCCACCCCACCCTCTCTAGCAACCACCAGTTTATTCTCTGTATTTACCAGTCTCTTTCTCATTTTTTGCTGTTTGTTCATTCTTTTTTAGATTCCACACATAGATGAAATCATATGGTATTTGTCTTTCTCTGTCTGACTTATTTAGGTCCATCCATATTGCTGCAAATGGCAAGATTTTTCTTTTTTATAGCTGAATAATATTCTTGTATAGATAGACCAGAGCGTGTTTATCCATTCATCTATTGATGAGCTACTTAGTTTGATTCCATATTTTGGCTTTTTAATGCTGCAGTGAACATATGGTTGTATATGTCTTTTTGAATTAGTGTTTTCATTTTCTTGGGATAAATATCCAGAAGTGGAATTACTGGATGGTTTCGTATTTCTATTTGTAATTTTTTGAGAGACCTCCATACTGCTACTGTGTAGCAGCACCACTTTACATTTCTTCCAGCAGCACCGAAGGGCTCCCTTTTCTCTATATCCTCATCAACACTTGTTATTTCTTGTCTTTTTGATACTAGCCCTTCTGACTGGTATGAGGTGATATCTCACTGTGGTTTTGATTTACATTCCCCTGTTAGGGATGCTGAGCATCTTTTCATGTGTCTGTTGGCCATCTGTATGCCTTCTTTTGAAAACTGTCTATTTAGGTCCTCTACCATTTTTAAATGAAATTGTTGGCTTTTTTTCGTGTTGAGTTTTAAGAGTTCTTTATGTATTTTGGATGTTAACCCCTTATTGAATATATCATTTGCACACATCTTCCATGCAGTAGATTTCCCTTTCATTTTGTTGATGGTTTCCTTCACTTGGCAAAGGCATTTTAGTTTGATGTAGTGCCAATAGTTTATTTTTGCTTTCATTTCTCTTGCCCGAGGAAACAGATCCAGAAAAATACTACTAAGACCATTTCCAAGGGCTTACTGCCTATGTTTCTTTTAGGAGTTTTTATGGTTTTGGGTCTTAATTGGGTTTTAATCTATTTTGAGTTTACTTCTGCACATGGTTCCATTTTGTACATTCTTTTGCATGTAGCTCTGAGTGTGGTTTTTCTTGATAGTGGGTTTTCTCCAGCTTGGAGCTCTCTGCCCAAGTGCTCATGTACTCTCTGTCTCCTGAGTTCATTGAGGCAGAAGCAGAGTGGGGTCTGGGTTTCTCCCATCTACTGCTCCTGGGGGTAGAGACATCTCCTTTCCCAAATTTGTAGCTGTGATAAGGTCTTTGGGCCCTTTGAATTTTTTAAAATGGGAGATGCAGGAAAAACCTGACTCTGAGTAGCTATTATTTCTAGAATTCTAAAGAAAGCATACTCCTTACATGAGAGCCAGCTGAAACCATGATGTCTAGTCCCTGGATAAAACCAAATAAAAAAAAGACATTTGAGAGGATGAGTTCAGGGTCTGAAAATTTTTTAACTTCAGATTTTTTTTAATTTTTAAAAATGTTTTATTCATCTCTGAGAGAAAGAGAGAGGCAGCGTCAGCAGGGGAGGGTCAGGGAGAGAGGAAGACACAGAATCCGAAGAAGGCTTCAGTCTCTGAGCTGTCAGCACAGAGCCAGATGCAGGGCTCGAACCCACAAACCATGAGATCATGACCTGGGCCGAAGTCAGACACTTAACCGACTGAGCCACCAAGGAGCCCCTAACTTCAGACTTTTAACTCAATAGAGCAAAAATTTTGATTTCAGATTTTAATCCCTTTGTGCATAATTGTCTATACAGAATTTACAAAAAGATGTTATCTTTAGACTTTAATTTCCTTCTGGGAATTTGATGATGAGAAAAGATTTACATTCACATTTGATGAAGTTCCATATTTTCAGAGTTTGTTATTTAATTACTATACATTATCTTAATATATTCATCCAGTCTCATGCAGAACCTCTGATACACTCTGTTGGGCAATGTGACTGTATGTAGTTGGGAATGGAAAGTAGGGAATTAGTTTTCAGACTTTGAAATGGAATATCTTTCGTATTGACTAATAAGTGTATTTTCTCACTCATCTTCTAGCCATCTTGGGTCAAAATCTAAACTCCCACTAACAAGCCCAGAATGATGCCCAGAGAGAAGTGGATGATTTATGAGGAGCAGTTTTATGAAGGAGTACTAAACAGTGGTCAACCACAGGTTTAGTAACTAAATAAATGGGTTAAAAGAACAAAGAACTGGAGAATGTAGGAATGGGAATCCTTTCTTCTCCTGGCTTTCTTGAGGAAGGCTTCTTTCTAAGCACACTCTTCCATTTTTTCTACTCCATCCCAAGAGAGTGGGGTGATTTATCTGTTTGGTAACTCTGTGAAGAATAACCACTAATGTTAGACGGAATGAAATCTGGCCATGTGTAGCAACATGGATGGAACTTGAGGGTGTTATGCTGAGCGAAATAAGTCAGGCAGAGAAGGACAAATATATGTTTGCACGTATAGGAGGGTTAGGAGGAACTTAACGGAGGACCAAGGGGGAGAAGAAGGGGGAAAATAGTGGGGGAGGGGGAGAGAGGCAAACCATGAGAGACTCTTGAATGCTGAGAATAAACTGAGGGCTGATGGGGGTGGGGAAGGGGAGTGATGGGCATGGAGGAGGCCACTTGTGGGGATGAGCACTGAGTGTTATATGGAAACCAACTTGACAATAAACTATTTGTAAAAAAAAAAAAAAAAAAAAAAAAAAAACGAATAGCCACTAATGCATGTTCTCATCCCTGCCGGTCTTGCTCTTACAAGCCAGCTGCCTCAAGAAACTCCTATCATATCTCCTGCTACTCCCCTGGTGCCTTTGCCCTTCCTTGATCAAATCTGTCTAATGATGGGTTGAGTCTTAGGAAGAACACCTGGATGCAGACCTAGAGCCATATCCTCCAACCTCATCTCTACCAGTAATAAGATTTTATCAAAATGTTGGCTTCTATCTTTACTCTTGGTTTTGTTTTCTCAGTTTGTCCAAAACTCAAACAAGGAAAAGTAGTAGTATTTGTTGGGAGTCCTCTTAGGAACTCCAACACAGTGTAACTAATATTTTCCAAAGAGAAATGCTATTCATTACGATTGGAGAAGAGAAATAACAAAACTTATTTTTTTTTATTTCAATTCCAGTATAGTTAAAAATTCCAGTATTAGTTGCAGGTGTGTAATATAGTAATTTAACAATTCTATACATGCTTATCATGATAAGTATACTCTTAAACAAAACCTTTTACAGATTCCTAAATGCACCAAATAGCTGAATCTTGAAGACATACAAGATCTCAATATTAAGAATTATATCCTCCCTTTAGCAAACATGAGTAATAGCTGATATCCATCTTTCCCTGAATCATTTATAGCCATGTTCAATGGAATATAAGTAATAGAAACTGCAAAATACATACTATATGCCATACTTAACCATCAGAAAGAGAATTCATTCCTTTGCTTTCTAACAGTAAAAAGCAAACAAATAATTAAATGAGGCATTTCCTGAACTCTGAAAGGAAAATTAATGCAATTGTTTTTATTATAGCAGATACAAAAAAATACTCTCCATTTACAAAAATCCAGAGAAACACTTCTTGAATTAGAACCTATTTATTTTCTTTAATAACAAAAATGTGCTCTATGAAACTTTTATTGAATGCAGTCTAGCAAACCTTAATGCTCTCCTGAACCCAGCTGTACTTTGTGACTAAACATAAGTGTCTAATGTGATGTGACAAAAAATATAATTTAAAAAGGATAAGCTATTGGTCTCAAGAGGAAGATTCTTTCATTTTTATAGCTAATGAGCCTTTGGGCTCTTTCACTGTCAGGAATTGTTGATGCTTTTCACAGCAGGATAAATATATCAAAAAGAAGAAATAAGAGAAATAAGAGTAACAAAATGTATGTTGTAATATTCCATCAAAGATCCTGGGAGGAGGGCACCAGGCTGGTTCAGTTGCTGGAGCCTGTGATTCAGTCTCAAGGTTGTAAGTTCAAGCCCCATGTTGGGTGTAAAGATTACTCAAAAATAAAAAGTCTTAAAAAAATACTGGTAGTATTGTGAATCATTTAGCAATTATTTCTGTTTTGAAGTGACACATCCAGAGCAAGAATGAAGATAAAGGAGAAAAGTATTGTAGACCTCAGTTGGCATTACATTGGTTCCAAAGTACTTATAGTCATTGGGAATCATTTATTCTTACTGAAGAATAAGAATTCTAACTGCCTTCTTTGCAAAGACAGAAAATCTAGTTCAAAAATTCATGTGGACATGTGTATCAAAGAAGAAATGACAAAAAAAAAATTTAAATATTTTGAACTAAGTGAAAATACAACAGCACAATTTGTACGACACAACAAGAACAATGCTTAGAGGGAAATTTACAGCATTGAATGCATATTGAAGGAGAAGGAGAAGAAGAAGAAGAAGATGATGATGATGATGATGATCTAGGGCACCTTTGTGGCTCAGTTGGTTAAGTATCTGACTTTGGCTCAGGTCATGATCTTGTGGCTCGTGGGTTCAAGCCCCATGTCAGGCTCTGCACTGACAGCTCAGAGCCTGGAGGCTGCTTCACATTCTGTGTATCCCTGTCTCTCTGCCCCACTCCCACTTGCCTTCTGTTTCTTTCTCGCTCAAAAATTAAATAAACATTAAAAAAAATTTTAGGGGCGCATGGGTGGCTTAGTCGTTAAGTGTCCGACTTTCACTTAGGTCATGATCTCTCGGTTCGTGGGTTCGGCCCCGCGTCGGGCTCTGTGCTGACTGCCAGCTCGGAGCCTGGAGCCTGTTTCAGTCTGTGACTCCCTCTCTCTCTGACTCTCCCCTGCTCACGCTGTCTCTCTCTCCTAGAAATAAATAAAAATTTAAAAAAAAATTTTAAAGGGAGGAAGATGTAAAATTGTTAACCTTTTTTGTTTGTTTAAATGTTTATTTCTTTTGAGAGAAAGAGAAGAGAATCCCCAGCAGTCTCTATGCTGTCAGCTCAGTCCTACACAGGGCTCATTCCCATGAACTGTGAGATCATGACCTGAACCAAAATCAAGGGTTGGAGGCTTAATCGACTGAGCCACCCAGGTACCCCTAATATCATTAATTTAAGCTTCCACCTAAAACTGGAAAAAGAAAAGCAAATTAAATTCAAAGAAAGCAGAAATAATCAAGGTTAAAGAAGAAATTAATAAAATTCTAAAATTCTCTGATAGAAACTGAAAATCAATCAAACCATTGAGATGAAAAGCTGATTCTTTCAAAAGGATCACTAAAAACAAACAAGCTTCTAGCCAACCTAACCAAGAAAAAGAGAAGACACAAGTTGCCATTAGCCACAATGAAAGAGCATATGTCACTACAGACCCCAGGAATATCAAAAGGATTATAAGGAAATATTATCTATGAACAACTCTCTGCTCACAAATCTGGTAACCTAGATGGAATGGACCAATTCCTTCAAAGACACAATCAGCCAAAATTCACACTAGAAGAAACAGACCATTGGAATAGGTTTACATATATATAAGTAATGTGATCAGTAGTTAATAACCTTGCAAAATAAAATCTACCAGGCCTAGATGGATTTGCTGGTGAATTCCACCAAACATTTAAGGAAGAAATGTTACCATACTCTACAATCTCCTTCAGAAGAAAGAAGCAGAGGGGATGCTTCCTAACTCATTCTGTGAGGCCAGCATTACCCTAATACAAAAACCAGAGCAAAAAAAAAAAACAAAAAACAAAAAAACAAGAAATTACAGATCAGTATCTCTTGTGAATACAGATGCAGAAATCCCCAACAAAATATTAGCAAATTGAATCTACTATTGTATAAAAAAGATTATATATCATGACCAAGTGGGACTTATCCCAGATACGCAAAACAGGTACAACACTTGAAAATAAATTAATGTAATTCATCACATCAACGGGCTAAAAAGAAAAAAAAAAACACATAATATTAGTAGATGCAGAAAAAAGCATTTGGCAAAATCTAACACTGCTTTATGATAAAAGTTCTCAAGCTAGGAATAGCTTTATTCAACTTGATAAAGAACATCTACCAAAACCTACACCTAAATATACTTTCACTATAAGGTCCAGCAATTGTGCTTCTTGGTATTTATCCAAAGGAGTGGAAAATTTATGTACCTACACGCACAGAAACTACCGTGCAGAGGTATTTATAGCACCTTTACTCATAATTGCCAAAAGTTGGAAGCAACCAAGATATCCTTCTGAAGGTAAATGAATAAATAAGCTGTTTCATCTAGACAATGGAATATCATTCGGCACTAAAATGAAATGAGCTATCAAGTTATCAAAAGACATGGAGAAACCCTACAACACATATTACTAAGAGAAAAAGGCCAATCTGTAAACGTTACCAGCTGTGTGATTCCAAATAAATGACATTCTGGACAAGGCAAAGCTATGGAGACAATAAAAAGTTCAGTGGTTAGTGGGGAAGGATAGATGAAAAGTCAGAGCACAGAGGATTTTTAGGACAGTGAAAATATTCTGATTGATACTATAATGATAGATGTCATTTTACATGTGTTCAGACTGATAGAATGTATAATACCAGCACTGTACCTTAACATACACAGTGGACATTGTATGATAATGATGTGTTAATGCAGGTTCATTGATTGTAACATATGTACCATTCTGGTTCAGGATATTGATAGTAGGGGCAGAGATATGCAGATAACTCTTTTTTTTTTGTTCAGGTTTGCTATGAAACTAAAATTGCTCTGAAACATAAAGTCTCCTTTTAAAAATCAAGGAGTCCAGTATAGCCAAAACAAAATTGAAAAAGAACACTGAAGTGTAAACTACACTTCAGTCTAAAAAACAAAAACTAAAGCAAACACTGGAGGAATCACATGTACCAGTTTCAAATCTTACTACAAAGCCACAGAAATCAAGACAGTCTAATACTGAAAGCCCAGCAACAAGTCCTCACATTTATAGTTAGTTGATCTTTTATTGAGGATGCCAAGAAAAATGTGGAAATAGTCTTTTCAACAAATGGTAGTGGGACTATATAGCTATATGCAAAACAGTGAAGTTGGACTTAACATGAAGTACAGAAACTTATAATGGATTAAAGACCTGAATGTAAGAGCTAATCTAAAACTGAGAAACATAGCTGTAAAATGTTGACCTTGATTAAGCAATGATTTGACACAAAAATTACAAGTAACACAGGAGAAGTAAATAGGATATTATAAAAATTAAAAATGTGTGTGTTTCTAAAAAAACAAAAACACCAGGGTATCAATACTTATATCAAACAGAACAGACTTTAAAACCATATCCCATTTGCAACTACATGGATGGAACTGGAGAGTATTATGCTAAGTGAAATTAGTCAGAGAAAGACAAATATATGATTTCACTCATATGAGGAATTCAAGATACAAAACAGATGAACATAAGGGAAAGGAAGCCAAAATAATATAAAAACAGGGAGGAGGACAAAACATAAAAGACTCTTAAATATAGAGAACAAACAGAGGGTTGCTGGAGGGCTTGTGGGAGGGGGATAGTCTAAATGGGTAAGGAGCATTAAGGAATCTACTCCTGAAATCATATGCTAACTAACTTGGATGTAAATTAAACAATAATAATAAAGAGTAACATAAATAAAAATAAAGACCATACCAAGAGACAAAGAGGGCATTACATAATGATAAAGGGATCAATGCAATAAAAGGATTTATCACTTATAAATACTTTGGAGCACCTAAATACAGAAGGCAAATATTAATGGACATAAAGAGAGAAATTGATGGTAATACAATAACAGTAGGTGACTTTAACACTTCACTTGCATTAATGGATAGAACATCTAGCTAGAAAATCAACAAGGAAACAATGTCTTTGAATGACACATTGGACCAGATGGACATAGGGAGGAAGGAAAACTACAGGCCCTATCTCTGATGGTCATAGATGGAAAAGTCCTTGACAAAATTTTAGCAAACCACTAGAATGCATTAGAAAGATAATTCACCATGATCATTTGGGATTTGTTCCCAGGGTATAAGGATGGTTCAATATTTGAATCAATGTCATACACCGTATCAACAAAATTAAGGATAAAAATCATGTGACCATCTAAATAGATATAGATAAAGCATTTCACAAGATTCAACATCGATTCATGATGAAAATTCTCAACAACTGGGTTAGAAGAAACATACCTCAACATAATAAAGCCGTATCTGAGAAGCCCATAGATGACCTCATACTGAATGGTGAAAAACAGATTTCCCACTAAGGTCAGGAACAAGACCAGGATATCTCCTCTCAGCACTTTCATTCAACATAGTGCTGTAAGTCCTAGGCACAGCAACCAAACAAGAAAAAAAAAAAAAAAAAGAGGCATCCATATTGGTAAAGAAGTTAAATGGTCACTGTTACTGGACAGCACAATATATATATATATATATATATATATATATATATATATAAAACCCTAAAAACTCCATCAGAAAAGTGAATTCAGTAAAGTGGCAGGATACAAAAGGAATATCCGGAAATCAGTAGCATTTCTATATATTAACAAAAGTCACAGAGAGAAACATTTTTAAAACACCACCATTTCCAGTTGCACCAAAAAGAAATACCTAGGAATAAACAAAACTAAGGAGTTGAAAGACCTGTACTCCAAAAGCTATAAAACACTTAAGAAATTGAAAACAGCACAAATGGAAAGATATTCCATGTTCACAGACTGAAAGAATTAATATTGTGAAAATCTCCATATTACCCACATACCCAGCCCAATCTCTATCAAAATAAGAACAGCAGTTTTCATGAAACTAGAATAAATAATCCTGAAGCTTGTTTGGAACTACAGAACCCAAATAGCCAAAACAGTCCTGAGAAAGAAAAACAAAGCTGGAGGTATCACAATACCAGACCTCAAAACATATTAGAAACTGTAGCAATCAAAACAGTATGGTGCTGGCATAGAAACAGACACAGAGATCCACAGAACAGAATGGAGAGCCTGGAAATAAATCCACAATTATATGGTAAATTAATCTATGACAGAGGAAGCAAGAATATCCCCTGGGAAAAGACAATCTTTTAATAAATAGTGTTGGGAAAACTGGACAGCTACATGTACAAGAATGAAATTGGACTACTGTCTAACATCATATATAAAAATAAACTCAAAATGGGTTAAAGACTTTAACATGAGACCTGAAACCATAAAACTCCTAGAAGAGAACACAAGCAGTAATTACTCTGACATCAATCATAGCAACATTTTTTTTTAGGCATATCTCCTTTCCTTAGGAAAACAAAGGTAAAAATAAACTATCAGGACTATGTATACAAAAAAAAAAACAAAAACAAAAAAACCTTCTGCTAGCAAAAGAAACAACCAACAAAGCCAAAACACAACCTACTGACTGGGAGAAGATATTTGCAAATGATATATCCAATAAACAGTTTGTGTCCAACATATTTCAAGAACTTATACAACTAAATACCACAAAACATTCTAATTTTAAAGTGGGCAGAGGACTTGAATATACATTTTTGTGAAGACAACATGCAAATGGCCAACAGATGCTCAACATCACTAATCACCAGCAAAATGCAAATTAAAACCACAATGAGTTATCACCTCATAACTATCAGAATGGCTAAAATCAAAAAGACAAGAAACAACAAGTGCTGGAGGATGTGGAGAAAAAGGAATGCTTGTGTACCTGGGGACATAAATTGGTACAGCCACTGTGGAAACAATTCCTCAAAAATTTAAAAATAGAAATAACCTACAATCTAGGATACCTGGGTGGCTTAGTCAACTGAGAGTCTGACTCTTGATTTCAGCTCAGGTCATCCCAAAGTCATGGGATCCAGCCCCACATCACACTCCCCACTGAATGTGAAGCCTCCTTGAGATTCTCTCTCTCTCCCTCCCTCCCCCTCTCGGGTCCCTCCCCTACCCACATGTGTTCTCTCACTCTCTCTAAGAGAAAAAAGAAAAAAATACACATATGATCCAATAAATCCACTATTGGGTATTTACCTAGAGAAAACAAAGTAACTAAAAAAAATGCACCCCTGTTTATTGTAGCAGTATTTACAATAGCCAAGACATGGAAGCATCTTAAGTGTCCATCAATAGATTAGGGAATAAGGAACCCATAAATGTACAGACACACACACACACAGTGGAGTATCATATAGCCATAAAAAAGGATAAAATTGTGTCATTTGAAACAGCATAGATGGACCTAGAGGGCATTATGCTAAGTGAAATAAGACTGAAAAATGTCAAATACCCTGTGATTCCACTCATAAATGGAATCTAAAAAAAAAAAAAAATAGAATCAGATCTATAAATACAGAAAATAAACTTGGTTGCCAGAGAGGATGGGAGTAAGGAGTTGAGCAAAATGGACAAAAGAGAGGAAGATGCAAGATCTATTATGGAAAAGTAAGTCATAAGAATAAAAGGGACAGCCTAAAGACTACAGTCAGTGATGTTGTAATAACTACGTAATGGGAAAGATGGTAGCTGCACTTGTGGTGAACACAGCATCATGTATAAACTCGTCAAATCACCAAGTTCTACACCTGAAGCTAATGTAACTGTGTGTGTCAACTGTACTCAAATTAAAAAAAAAAATTAGGGGCTGGCTGGCTCTGTTCGTAGAGCACGTGACTCTTATCTCGGAGTCATGAGTTCAAGCCCCACAATGGGCATAGAACTTACTAGAAAAAAATTTTTTCAGAATAAAAAAAATTGTGTGTTTCAAAGGATACCATGAAGAAAGGAGAAAGGTGACTCAAAGAATGAGAAAATTTTCACAATTTGTATACCCTAATAAGGGTCTAATAAAAATGATAAATAAGAAAAGACAATTTTTAAAAAAGGCATGAGGGACACCTGGGTGGCTCAGTTGGTTAAGTGACTGACTTTGGCTTAGGTCATGATCTCATGGCTCGTGAGTTCAAGTCCCGCATCGGGCTCTGTGCTGAAAGTTTGGAGCCTGGAGCCTGCTTCAGTTTCTGTGTCTCCCTCTCTCTCCCCCTCCCCCACTCATGCTCTGTGTCTCCCTTAAAAATAAGTAAACATTTAAAAACATTTTTAAAAAATAAAATAGCCAAATGATCTGAATAGACATTTCTTCAAAGATATATACATGGTCAACAGGCACATGAAAAGATAACCAGTAGATAAGATAATCATCAGCCATCAGGGAGATCCAAATCAAAACCACAAGATACCACTTCACATCCACTAGGAGGGCTATAAAAAAAAGCAGTATTGGCTAAGATGTAGAGAAATTGGTGTTGTCATACACTCCTAGTGGAATAGGAAAATAGGTTAGCCCCCACTTTGGCAAATTTTCAAAAAGTTACACAATTCCTATTCTAATTCATTTGGTAGATCCCTAAGAGAAATAAAACCTATATCCACACAAAAACTTGCCCATAGATGTTTATAGCAACATTATTCAGAAAAGGCAAATGTGGAAACTATCCAAATGTCCATCAGCTAATGAGTGAAAAAACAAAACGTGTCATGAAGTATTGATACATGCTACAACATGAGTGCTAAATTAGTCACAAAAGACCACATACTATATGATTCTGAAATGTCCAGAATAGGCAACTCCATAAAGACAGAAAATAGTGGTTGTTCAGGGCTGGGGTCAGTAAGTTTAGAGGGAAGTGGAGAATGACTGCTAATGAATAAGTTGCAGAGATCATTACACTTCCCTTTACCCCTTAATACTTCAGCATTCATCAGCTAAGAACAAGGATATTCTCCTGTAAAACTACAATACGGTAACTCACCTAGGGAAATTAACCATTCAGTAGTGTCATTTAATATACCGTTTATATTCAAATCTCCGAGTTGTTCCAGGAATGTCTTTTATAGCTGTTTGAGTTTTTAACATTTTATTTTTTCTTTATTTATTTTTGAGAGTGAGAAAGTGTGAGCAGGGGAGGGGCAGAGGGAGAAGGCGAGAGAGAATCTCAAGGAGGCTTCACACCCAGCACAGAGCCTGAGATGGGGCTTGATCTCGCGAGCCATGAGATCATGACTTGAGCCCAAATCAAAAGTTGGATGCCTAACTGACTAGCCACGCAAGAGCCCCTACATTTGTTTTTTAATACAAGATCCAATCATTATAAATACCTTACGTTATGTCGCTGTAGCCTCTTTTAATCTAGAGTACAATTACCTTTTGGTGGTGGTGGTATTGTTTATGATGTTCAGAGTTGTGGTATTGATGTTTTACATGGCACTGACTTTTTGTAACGAGTTTAACCCAATTGTCTTATAAAATGTCCCACATTCTGAATTTGAAGATTTATCAGATTGTTTCTTCATTGTTAGATTCACATTGAACACAGCTGGCAAGAATAATACCCAGACAGTGTCATGGATTCCTTATTGCACGATTCCTTATTGCACCACTTCTGTGATGCTATTTTTTGTGCAAATATTTAACATGCAAATAAACAGCAGGTCTTTTCATTGTGAATGCATGCTTTCTCCTTTTGTAACTAATAAGTGATCTGGAAGCGTATTGGAGGAGATCACTGAGAGAATGTGACCAGTGGTTGACTTGGAGGCTGGACCTAGGTCATTGGTGACTCCTTACTGTCTTCCCTATCCTAGGAATCTACATCCCACCTATTATTGCTATACTAGCGGTCACTTCAAGGATTCAGCCTTGAGAGAGTAATATGTTGTGGAGCCTATCCAGATGGCATATGTGCCTGAGCTCTGTTAAGATCTCTAAATAAATACTTAAGATTCTAGTGGGCAGATCCAGAGACCTTCTCATCTCAAGGCTGCCCAAGACAAGCCTCATATGTAAATTCCCCGCCTATTAAAACTCCTACCCACCAGCCTGGAGGGATCTGCTTATTTCTTCAGTTTTTCCTTGCTCTCCACATTTGGAGCCCAGTTTTGAATTTCACCTGAGAAACTCTAAGGTTGCAAACCAACAAAGTGATACTTTGAGACCATATTCCCCTATGGTGTTAGCATTCGTTGATGACCCTTGACTGATTCAGTTGTCATATTGTATTATATTGTTATATGTATGTTTTCTAGTGAGTGGGAAAATTGTGATTTTTTTCCTCCTTTGATCATTTCTTCTACAATTACTAGTTGGTGCTTATGCTTAAAAAAAAAGCTCTCTCTCTCTCTCTCTCTCTCATATCAATATAGAGTCACAGATTTTTTTTCAATGTTTACTTATTCTGGGAGGGAGAACATGTGCAAGCAGGGAAGGAGAGGGGGAGGGAGAGAGGGAATCCCAAGCAGGCTCTGCACTGACAGCACAGAGCCCCCACACAGGGCTCGATCCCACAAACCATGAGATCATGACGAGCTGAAATCAAGGGTTGAACCAACTGAGCCACCCAGGTACTCCTCAATATAGATTTACACATTTTTCTCCATATACCATGCCCATTATTAATCATTCTTATGCTCTAACTGTCCCACATTTGGCCACCTGGAGCTCATTCAGTCGAACTTCTCTGTCCTTTTGACATGGTCTCCTCAGTCTTTAAGCATTCCCTCTGCCCACCATACTCAAACACGATATCCAATGCTCACTTTGTACCTTTCCTTCCCCACACCTGGAATCAGCCATTTCTTCAAGGAACCTTTTAGTTAGGAACAGTAGTTAAAGACCAAAAGCTAGTTGTTATATGGTATTACTGTCACTAAGTCTAGTGGATAAAACTATGCCTTTTTTTCTTTAACCATCAGTGTATACTGATTCTTCTCAACTTTCTCACATTTTCCTGTTTCATATCTTTATCTCCCTTCTCCCACAATGAAAACTCTGACTCTCATTCACACCAATATCTTTGCTCAGTTGCTCTATCCTATGATACACACAAAGTTACAGTCTATATTGCAACCAACAAGCCCCTGAAATAATATTCAAGATTTGTTTGCATTTGTCTTTGTCTCAAAATTTATCTGGTTTAGGATCTAGAGTCCATGTGTTGTGTTCAAAAGTAACTTGAGGGGTGCCTGGGTAGCTCATTCATTTAAGCAGTCTTGATTTCTGTTCAGATCATGAATGATCTCACGGTTCGTGAATTTGAGCTGACAGTGCAGAGCCTGCTTGGGATTCTCTCTCCCTCTCTCTCTTTGCCCCTCCTGTGCTCTATCTCTCACTCCTCTCTCTCAAAATAAGTAAAATAAACTTTTAAAGAAATGAACTTGAATTATATTTGGGTGTGTTTGTTTTTAATATTTATGCATAGTTGATTTTATTTGGTTCTCTTTGATTTTGACTTTAGGCTCTTTACAAAAAGACATTTTTTCTCTTTACAAAAAAACATTTTTTAATGTTTTTATTTTGAGAGAGAGAGAGAGTGCAAAAGAGGGAGGGGCAGAAAGAGTGGAAAAGAGAATCTCAATCCCATGAACTGTGAAATCATGACCTGAGCCAAAATCAAGAGCCAGATGCTCAACTGACTGAGCCACCCAGGCACCCTGCTACTTTTTATCTTTAAATTTACCTTTTGCTTATTAACTCTTGGGTGTTTTCAGCCTTTCTCCATTCCTGTCAGTAGTATAAAGTGCTTGTTTTGCCTGGCAACTTCTCTTTCTACAGTTCCGAGAATGGTCCCAAATGTACCATTTAGGATCTCTTGGGATCTTCTGATATTACTGCACAGAAAGAAAGGCAAGCGATACATGGAAGATAGGGCATGAGAGAGTTTACTTTTCTTTCTAAAGAGTGAGTCACAGGAAGAGCTGCAGTATGTAAGAGAAATATTTGAGAAGGTTCTTTAAACAATCAATACCTTCTAGACAAGAGGAGGGGCTGCTTCAGCTGACAAGAAAGGCTCGGGAGGTTGGGAAGCTGGGATGCTCTGAGTCAGCCAAATGGTCCAGTATAGCTCATTCCAAGTATGCAGACACCATTCTTTTCTTATTGATACTCTAACTTCCTCATAAGTCTAGACAAAGCTATGAATTGAATTAATAAAAATTGGCAATCTTGAGGATCAAAATGTTGTTTGGTTTATGACTGTTGTAGTTCTCTAGCTGCAAGAGCTTGTATCTTGGAATGATCTCTCAGATTTTTATAGCATTGTCATAGAAAGCCCGTGGGTTTCACTTGCTAACTTGAAATAATAACTTCGAAATCTTAGCTTGTCAACAAACAAACAAAGAAAAAAGAAGAAACAAAAAAGGAAAAAGAAAAGAAAAAGTAAGGAAATCTTATCATTCATTTTTTTTAAGCTGTCCAGCAATCAGAAGCAATCACAATATCTCCACCATTCTAGAATTCTGCCTGCCCTTCATACCATCCTATCTCTGTAGCATTAGAGACCCAAAGCCTTGCCTACAGTTGGTAATATCAGTACAAATGATCCACAGAATGACTTAATTAGCTACTTACTACAATTTACCATGGGCTATAAAAATACAGTTCCTTAATGTTAGCTGGATTCCCCTTGCCTTCATCCCAAACCAGGCCAAACAACTAATCTCTCCACCACCCAACCTCCCCTTTCCCTAAGAATCTATTGTCTATAATCATTCCTAGTAAAAATTTCTCCGGACATTAATTTCCTGAAACCATATTTAATGGCTGGCCACAGATTAACTGGGAAAATAGACAGAAATAAAGATCAGCTCTGCAGGTAATACCACACTCAGGAACAGAACCAGAGTGGCAGCCTGGTGGGGCTCTGCTACCACTGTCACTGAACCCAGGAGCCACAGCTAGCACTGTTGTCAGCCCTGGTATTCAATACTGGATCCAGCGATTGGCAACACAGACATGCTGTGCCTGCCAACTGGGTGCTATTGCCATTGACACCAGAAAAAAGGCTCCACTGTCTTTGTTTTTTGTGTGTCATTAGTTTCAGATTCAAAATCCCAGATGGGTGTATCTGATTGGCAGAGCCTAAGTAAGTCAAGGGCCTCCATCCCAGCTGGCAGAGGAGCTAGAATAGTAGATGTCTGTTCATTTCAGCTTCTCTTTGGGGAGGCAAGGAATCCCTCAGTTGTGAACAGGGTTCAAATGCTGGACACCAATAATTACAAGTGCCCATTACACATATAATACTCTCAACAAATGCTGCAGGACATCATAGATATATAGAGTTGTTTGATTTTTTAGCAATACTGTATTTAATAGAACACAGTGCCTATCCCATAGCAGGCACTAAATAAGCAGCAATTGCTGTTAATACTATCATAAAACTATCACAATTACTATGTCAGCCTACAGGGATCAGGAAATAAGGATTAAGTGAGATGGCAAAAGTCTCCAGCAGACTATAGAAACCAATGACACTTAGGCCTAGATAGCACCTGCTGACACCATCACATTATACAAGACCCTCCTTCAATTAGGTACACCCTGGGAAAAGGCGAGGCAAACTCTAAACTGACTAAAATTAAGAATGTCCTACCATGATGGGTCAGAGAATCAAAACAGAAAAGTTGTTATAGAAAATAAAAAAGAGATATGTCTCTTGCATACTTCACTGCATCTTCAAACCCTTGAATCTAGGATGGCCTTCTAACTTGCTGTGACCAATAAGATGTGGTAGAAGTGGTGTTACTTGTGTTCTGAAGCCTAGGTCTCAAGGGGTCTTGCAGCATTTGTTTCGCCCTCTTGAATGCTACCCTGAGAACATTATGCTATGTAGAATATTGGGGGTGAAAGACATGGAAAGAGGCCAAACCATCCCAATTCTCAGAATCCATTCTATCCATCCTACATGAGTGAGCCCAGGTCAGGTAAGCAGAATCACCCAACCAACACACAAAACGATGAGAAATAGTATTTTACACTGGGTTTGGGGTGTTTATTACCATGTGACCATTATGTAAGCTAGTCTAACCTACAAGACAATAAGGGACCATGCAAAGGAGAATCAAAAGACCACAGTTGACTTCCAGTACCAACATGAGACATCTGAGTGGGGTCATCTTGGACCTTACAACTTCAAGAGAACACAGCAATACAACTAACCTCTGGCCAAAGCAGCAGAAAAACCACCCAGTCAGTCCACAGACTCTTGAGAAATAATAAATCCTTCATACTCTTTCTCTTACCCTTATATTTACCCATTAGCAAATCCTTCCAGCTTTAACTTCAAAAACATGCTATAATCTGATCACTCCTCATCAGTTCCATCACTGTCAGGTCATTTTCAAAGTATAATGGATCCATGTTAAACCAATGGCATTTCTTAGAAAAAGTGCCTAATCTTCAGTATGAAATAAAGAAACCAGATATAGAAACATCAGAAGTTACTCTAGGGTCACTCGGGTGGCTCAATCAGTTGAGCATCCACCTTTGGCTCAGGTCACGATCTTATGGTTTGTGAGTTTGAGCCTCCCATTGGGATCTGTGTTCATAGCACAGAGCCTGCTTCTGATCCTGTTTCCCTCTCTCTCTCTCTCTCTAATAAATAAACATTAAAATAATTTATTCTAAATAAACAAATGCATGCAAATGTCACACTATACCTGAGAAGCTTATGGAACTGAATAGAATTGTAATAAATATACTCAGGAAGAAAACTTAATGAGCTATTAGGGGTATAGCTTATTTAATTGCACTGCAGATACTGCATTTTGAAGATACTGCATTTTTTTTTAAACAAATTGAAGCTTTGTGGCAATCTTATGTTGAGCAAGTCTATTGGTGCCATTTTTCCAGTAGCATTTGCTCACTTCATGTCTTTGGCACAGTTTGGTAATTCTTGGAATATTTTAAACTTTTTCATTATAATTATATTTGTTATGGTGATCTGTGACCATAATTGTCTTGAGGTGTTACAAACCACAGCCATGTAAGACAGCGAATTTAATCAATAAATGTGTGTGTTCTGACTGCTCCACCAACTAGCCCTTCCCCATCTCTCTCCAGGTCCTTAGCCTTCCCTATTCCCTAAGACCCAATGCTGAAATTATGCCGCCTTATAATTCTACAATGGCCTCCCAAGTGTTCAAGTGAAAAGAGTAACATGTCACTGGCTTTAAATCAGAAGATAGAAGTGACTAAGCTTAGTGAGGAAGGCATGTCACAAGCCAAAATAGGTTGACAGGTAGGCCACTTGCACCAGGTAGCCAAGTGGTGAATGCAAAGGAAAAGTTCTTGAAGGAAATGAAAAGTGCTAATCTAGTGGTTACATGAATGATAAGAAAACAAACAGCCTTATTGCTGCTATGGAGAAAAGTTTTAATGGTCTGGATAGATCAAACCAGCCACAGCATTGCCTTAAGCCAAAGCCTAATCCACAGCACAGCCCTAATTCTCTTCAGTTCTACGAAGGCTGAGAGAGGAAAGGAGGATCCAGAAATTTAAGCTAGCAGAGGTTTGTTCATGAGAATTACAGAAAGCCATCTCCATAGCATAAAATTGCAAAAGGAACAAGAGGAACCAGCAAGTGCTGATGTAGAAGCCGAAACAAATTTTTCAGGTCTAGTGAAGATAATTAATGAAAGTTACTATACCAAACAACGGCTTTTCAATGTAGACAAAAGAGTGTTCTATTGGGAAAAGATGCTAAGAGGTCAGTGCCTAGCTTCAAAGCCTCAAAGGACAGGCTGACTCTCATGTTAGGGGCTAATGTAACTGGAAATTTGAAGTCAGTACTCATTAACCATTTTGAAATTGCGAGGGCCCTTAAGAATTATCCTAAATCTACACTGCCTTTGCTTTACAAATCGCACAAAGCCTGGACGACAGCACATCTCTTTACAACATATTTATAATATTTACTGAATATTTTAAGCCCACGATTGACACTTGCTACTAAGGAAAAAAAACGGCCTTTAAAAATATTACTGCTCACTGACAATGTACCTGGTCACCCTGGTCATCAGCTCTGATGGAGAGGTACAATGAGATTAATGTTGTTTTCATGCCTAAGACAACATCCATTCTGAAGTCCATGGATCAAGGAGTTATTTTGACTTTTAAATTTTTTGTAATGTTTTATTTCTGAGAGAGAGAGGGGCAGTGTGAGCAGGGGAGAGTCAGAAAGAGAGGGAAACACAGAATTTGAAGCAGGCTCCAGGCTCTGAGCTAGCTGTCAGCACAGAGCCCGACATGGGGCTTGAACCCACAAATCATAAAATCATGACCTGAGCTGAAGTCGGACACTTAATTGAATGAGCCACCCAGGTGCCCGACTTTCAAAGCTTACTCTTTAAGAAATACATTTCATAAGGCTGTAGCTGCCATAGAAGAGATTCCTCTGATGGATCTGGGCCAAGTGAATTGGAAACCTTCTAGAAAGAATTCATCATTCCAGATACTGTTAAGAACCTTTGTTATGGGAGAGGTCAAAATATCAACATGAACATAAGTTTGGAAGTTGATTCGAGCCCTCATGTATGACTAGGAGAGGTTCAAGACTTTAGTGGAGTAAATAACTGCAGATGTCATAGAAAGAACAAGAGAGCTAGAATTAGAAGTGAAGCCTGAGAGGGGCGCCTGGGTGGCTTAGTCGGTTAAGCGTCCGACTTTCGCTTAGCTCATGATCTCGTGGTTTGTGGGTTCGAGCCCCCCGTCGGGCTCTGTGCTGACTGCCAGCTCAGAGCCTGGAGCCTGTTTCAGTCTGTGACTCCCTCTCTCTCTGACCCTCCCCTGCTCACGCTGTCTCTCTCTCTCTCCTAGAAATAAAAAAATAAAAAAATAAAAAAAAAAAAAGAAGTGGAGCCTGAGATGTGACTGAATTGCTATAAGGAGTTGCTTCTTGCGGGTGAGCAAAGTGCTTTCTTGTGAATAGAATCTGTGCCTAATGAAGATGCTGTGAAAATTGCTGAAGTGACAACAAAGGATTTAGAATATTACTTAGCTGATCAAACAGCAGCAGGGTTTGAGAAAATTAAATCCGATTTTGAAAGAAGTTCTACTGTGGGTCAAATGCTATCAAACAGTATTGTGTGTTACAGAGAAATCATTCATGAAAGGAAGAGTCCATCAGTACATCAAATTTTGTTGCCTTTTTAAAGAAATTGCCAACCTTATTAGTCAGCAACCATCAACATCAAGACAAGGCCCTCTATCAATAAAGATTATCTCATTGGAAACTCAGATGATGGTTAGCATTTATAGGAATTATTTTTTAAAGTATGTACATTGTTCTTTACATATGATGCTATCACATACTTAATAGACTACAGTATAGTATAAATGTAATTTTTATACGCACTGGGAAACCAAAAAATTCATTTAACTTAACTTTTGTGATATTTGCTTCATTGCAGTGTTCTGGAACAGAACGTGCAGTATCTGCAAGTTATGCCAGTAGAGACAAAACTCTCTTTATTAAGTGATCCTGTATATCACACAAAGCATTGCAAGAAGCAATTACTACCATCAGCTGGTGCTCTCAAACAGTTCGCTTTCTAGACTAATGATAGGACTGATATGCAGAATTTCAATCAACTCTTGGCACACTTGCAGTACATATTTGAAAAAGACTTAATTGCTTTTTATTCTTTTTAACTAAAACTCATGCCATAAGAAGAGGGCTTTTTAAAATTTAATTACTTCTTGTTTAAGTCTTGTGAACAGAAAAAATTATAATCAATACACTAAAGTACCATCAATGAGTGCAGCAAGGAAGGAGATTTAACTTGGAATAAAAGTTGCATCCACTGTTATTCACAGGAATTAGTTGTTAGACAACTACTACCGCTAGTCTGTTTAGGGCAGAAAGGTCAGAGTCACAACCACCAAGACATCTGAACAGCTGTCTACCTGGTTCATTAGCACTGGTTTGATGAAATCAATGGGAAAGATAATATGCCTAAAGACACCAGGCTCTACCCTCTTCTACATACACAAATGCTTCTCATTATTACATTCTTTATAATGGCACAAGTACCTCTCAAACTCTTTCCTAGACCTTCAACAAATGGGAAAAAAAAAAAGGGGGTGCTTGGCTGGCTTAATCAGTGGAGGATGTGATTCTTGATTTCCGGGTAGTGAATTCAAGCCCCATGTTGGGCCTAGAGGTTATTAAAAAAAAAAAAAAAAAATAGGGGCACCTGGATGGCTCAGTCGGTTAAGCATCTAACTTCCTCTCACGTCATGATCTTGTGGTGTGTGGGTGTGAGCCCCACGTCAGGCTGTGTTGACAGCTCAGAGCCTGGAGTCTGCTTTGGATTCTGTGTCTCTTTTTCTCTCTTTGTGACCCTCCTCTGCTCGTACTCTGTCTCTCTCTCTCTCAAAAGTAAATAAACATTAATGGGGCGCCTGGGTGGCTTAGTCGGTTAAGTGTCCGACTTCAGCTCAGGTCATGATCTCACGGTTTGTGGGTTTGAGTCCCGCGTCGGGCTCTGCGCTTAAAGCTAGCTCAGAGCCTGGAGCCTGCTTCGCCTTCTGTGTCTTCCTCTCTATCTGACCCTCCCCTGCTCACGCTGCCTCTCTCTCTCTCAGAAATAAATAAAACGTTAAAAAAATTTAAGAAAAAGTAAATAAACATTTAAAAAATTATAAAAATAAGATAAAGTAAAATAAATAAAGCCACAGAAGTAAACAAAGTCATTAAAAGTATTAGGAAAAAACATAATAATTTTTAAAAAATCTTCCTGGTCTGGGAAAGGCTTTTTAAACAATGAAATAATTTAAAAACTTGACATATGAACTATGTAAATATTTTAAATATCAGTAAAAAGTCAAAAGATGACAATTAGGAAAAAATTATTTTTAAGATCTAAATGGCCAATTTTACTAATTGCCACACATATTTAAAACTCAGTAATTTAAAACGGAGGAAATAAGTCTTCAATTTGTGTCAAACCCTACTAAAATGGTCTTTACAAAGATTAATAATGAAAGGAGCCCCAATAAGTACAAAGAGGATGAAAGAAGAAAAAAAGACAGACAGGTAGTATCAAATACATTTTGGAAAATGAAAGTACCTATGCGAAGGAAAGCCAAAAGGTATCAGAAAGGCTAGGGTACATGGCAAGACTTAACAAGTTTGGTCTACATAAGGAGAGCTCAGAGCATGAGACTCCCTCCTCAGTTCCACACAGCCAGCTTCTTGCACAACTTCGTCGTTTTGCTACCCTGTACCTACACATTCAAAGCAGGAAGTATTCAACGTGGAAAGCTAATTCTAAGTAATATAATTAAGATACTCAGAGTTTAGATAATGAAAGAAACATCAATGTATGGCTTCACATGGTCATCAAAGATTCTGTGACAAACCGACTTCTATTCCTTCCTTCCACATTACCCCAAGGGTCCGGGGGAAGCATGGGCTTGACGAAAACCATTGCTCTTAGACCCAAAGCTTTCACTTTTTGGATCATTCACATGGTACTCTTTTGTTCTTAAGAAATGAGAGAATTAGGTTAGAAAATCTTCACCTGGACTAATGTTTTACCCTAAAAGGGTATTTCAAAGCTAAAACTAAATTTGTGAACTCTAATTTGTCTTCAGAAACCGGTCATACCATCTTAACAGTGCACATATGTTTAGTCCTCATTGGGGAGAAAAGAAAAATACCTAAAATATGAAATCTGCCTTCATACATTCCAATATTTTTTTTTTAAACAATTCAAATATAGGACTCAGAGACTATAAACCATGCAACATTATCTTTTATTACGTATGGGCTTTAAAAATTATTCCCTCAGTATCTCCATACACAGGCACAAATACGTATACTATTTAACATATTGGAACTTGCAAATATTGATCACTGCCTAGAGAAGGGAAAGTTATTCCTAAAACATGCTTAACCAGGAGGCCAATTCATCTGCCGACCTCCAAGAACATGAAGATGAACGTGATAGACAGACTGTCCCCCATCTGAACCTTCATTCACCACCATTCGATAACCCTTCTTCAGGCCCAGATCAGCGGCACATTTCTTGCCAACAATCATTAAATGTCCAAGAAGCTGGAAAAGAAAAAAAAAGTTTCTTAAATTCAGGCAATTTACAAGTTCTTGCCATTAAATAACCTACTACCAAGTTGAAATACTGAAAGACCACCAAGTTGAAACATCCATCTAGGCAAATTATGTGGAAACTCTTAGTACTAATACAACCTAATTTACCAATTAAATGACCATTAAGATTAGGTATTTATGTGTTACTAATTCCAATAAACAAATCAGAGGTAAATCTCAATTAAAACAATTGTAAAATCATATTCAAAGAGGTATTTAAATGTTCTTGTAACAGGAGAGTATATCAATCAGGACAGGTGTGGTCAAGCTACGGTAACAAACCACTCCAAATACTGGTTTATAACAGATACATTTCCTGTGCTCACTACATGTTCATCACAAATTGACTAGGCTCTGAATACTTCTTTTTTACTTTAAAACCCAGGGTGACAGAATAGTCTCTGTATGATCATAGTGGGAAAGGGAAGAGAGAACATGACAAACCAGGTACTAGCTCTTACAGTTTCTATGCAAGACATATCACTTCTGCTTGCATGTGATGGCCAAATCAAGTTATACGACGAGGCCTGACATCAATGAGGCAGGGAGTATTAAAGCACTCCTGAAGAATAGCCAGTACTTACAATTATACAATAACCACGAGGAGCATTAGGAAAATACTTAACTGAGGCCTGTATGTCTGGCAAAACGAAATAATGACTCTTCTTTCCTTTAACAGCATTAATAGAAGAAGAGTCACTGAAAATCTCCCCTATATTATGTACTGTTTCTGTCTTGAGGGAAAATAAGTGTCACCAACTCTTCCTTGTTAGGAACCATTTTGTTTAAGAATTTGTGGTGATAGATATTGAGTTCCTGTGGTCATCATTCTGTAATATACATATGCCAAACCATTACGTTGTACACCTAAAACTAACATAACATTATGTGTCAACTATGTCTCTATTAAAAAAAAAAAATCAAACTATTTATACATTGCACTTCCCTAATGATGATCTGTTTTTTTTTCCCTCAGTCATGTCCTTAGAAAAATGTAAATGTGACCTCACTTTCAGGCCAAAGTTTAGTCTCCCAAATTAAAAAAAAAAAAAGCAAGAAAATGCATTGTGTTGGTAAATTTACTTACACTTTCATCATCATCTTCTGCTACAGAAATCTGGGATATATGTTTCTTCGGTATCACCAGAAAATGTGTTGGTGCTTGAGGGGAAATGTCATGGAAAGCAAGACACTAGAAAAAAGGGGGAGGGGATCAGTTTCAGTATATCACCTCATAGGCCGAATTTATTCTTTCCACTAATCCCACGGGAGGCAGCATTGTAGATGCTAAGGAAATCAGAAGTTTACACAATATAGGTGATCCCGTAGTCCTTTTCATGGAACTTCCAGTCTACTGGGAATGCTGATCTTAAACAAATAACATATAATTTAGTTAAGATCCTATCTATTTGTTACAAAGGAAAGGGTGAAATACACAATTATCACAGAAAAATCTGATTTTGACTGGGTAATTATAGACAACCACTCTAAGGTGGGGAAATTTATTTGTTTGTTTTTTAATGTTGATTTATTTTTGAGAAAGAAAGAGACATACAGCATGAGTGGGGGAGGGGCAGAGAGAGAGGAAGACAACATAATCCCAAGCAGGTTCTGGGCTCTGTGCTAACAGCTCAGCAGGACTCAGAGCTGGAGCTCAGGAACTGTGAAATCATGACCTGAGTTGAAGTCGCTCAACCAATGCAGTCGCCCAGGCACCCTCTCAGTTAGGGAAATTTAAGGTGAGATCCAAAAACTAAGTAGAAATTAGGCATGATAATCCTTTTATTCCTTTCCAGTTTGATCTCACGCAACTCTTCCTGCTCAAATCACAATGTCTTTCATCTCTCTCTCTACCTTTCCAGGCCTTTTCAAAGGACATTCCCTACTGCAGTGGTCCTCTTCCCCCCAACCCCAACTTTTGTCTAACTTAAACTGCAATTCATTCCTCAGCTCCCAGAATATATAAAAGTTCTGAAAGAAACCTTCTGATTCCCTTTCCCACCTTCCCTAGGTTAGAAGCCTTGATTGTGCAATTTCCTGTTTTTCCTTTACTGCAGTGATCAGCTTTGTAATTATGTTTGATATTTGACTAATCCCAATTTGTTTCCACCTTACTCAACTATTTAAGTAATATACATATTCTCTTTCATAGAAACAAGGAGAATAGGTAGCACTTAAACAAATTACATACCACATGAAAATTTTTGAATCTCTTGTTCTGTAATAAAGGCGGAAGCTGCTTGATAGAACCTAACCCTGCTCAAGCGACTCAGGAGTATTTCTATTTAGTATTCCATACAAAATGCTGTATCATTTAGACTGCTTCATGCAGTTAGTGTTCTTGGGATGTAGGTTGTTCACAAGTCAATATTTCAATGATTTATAAAAAGCAAGCTTAAGTATTTAAAAAGACGCACTTTCTAGAACAAAAGAACGTCCCCCTCAGTGACAAATAAAGGTATCCAACTAAATTCACCTAGAGGAATCTTATAATTAAATCTTAGATAACATTTTGAATCTAAGAATGCCACAGGAGCATAAACAGAAAGTTTCCTTTATATTCTATATTTCTTAAAGTTAATTTAACAGAAAGTTTACAGAAGTAGTTCTGTCTAAATCAGCCAACCTCCTGCCCGGCTTTAACTCAGATCCAAACCCGTAAATACAACTAACCACTAAGTACTTTATACAAGATGTCACATCAACTCGGCCTTTCTAAAACAGAATTTTACCTACGATGAAGTCAACAAAAACGACATGCTCAGTCCCTAGGCAGAGAAACTGATCCCTGTCAAACATGAAAGGAACCATTGCTACCGCACGGGGTCAAAGGAAAGCAAATCCCAGAACCCACTCACCTCGGGGGTGGGGGTGGGGTCGGGTTGACCGGCTGGCCCTCGTGGAGGCGGACCTTCGACCCCGCACGCCCCCAGCCAACCCCCCGCCGCCGGCCGCACCGCGCTACGTGGCGCGGAGAGGCACCCGGGAAACCCCAGGCCGGCCCGCCGTGCGCGGGAGATCGTGGAGATTGGGCCCGAGTCAGGGCGCGATCGGATTTCTCCCTGTCAGGCAGAGCGCTGGCGAGATTGTGAGATTCCTGACACGGGCGAGGTGCGGGGCCGGCGGGAGCCCACGCCGAGGAGCCAGCGCGTTCCCAACACGCGCCCAGACTTCGCGGTGCGGGCCCCGCGGGCGCCGGGCAGCCTGACCCGCGCCCCGGGCTGATAACGCGTAACCGGAGCGCCGGCACGCGCCGGCAGGCCGCCTCGGAGCGGCCGCGGCCCTGCCCGCTGGCTGGGGGCCCGCAGCAGAGGCCGCACGGGGCAACCGGGTCCCTTCCCTTCCCTAGACGGAAACCCCGCGTGTCCACGGGCGACTGTCTTGCCTCAACCCACCAGCAAGGCGACGCCCAGTGTCTACCTGGTCATCCTCAAAAATGATTTTGGCTGGGATTTCCTTGCGAATGATCTTTCCGAAGATCGTGTCGCCGCCAGGCCGGGCGGCCTGAGCCTTCGCGATCTCATCAGCCATCTCGGCCTCCCTCCCGCGCTGCAGCCCCGGGGAGAAGCTCCGGAGGAGGGAGGAGCCGCAGCAGCGGGCAGAGGGCGGGAGGGCGCGGCCAAGCCTGCGCGGGGACCGCAGCTCTGGCTCCGGAGCTGGTCCGGCGCGTGCGCACTGGCGCCCTGAGCTGTGGGGTGCAGCTAGCGAGCGGGAGCCTGCAAGAACCGCCCGACTAGACCCGCCGGAAGGGAGGTTCCTGTTCTGAGGCTCTAGGGAGCCGCATCAAGGTCATTTTTCTGTCTTCCTTTAGTATGACTTGGGGAGTGGAGTTACTGTATAACTACTTCTTCCCTTGCTTTATGGGCACTTGTAGGAAAACTTAGGTACTGTAACTGAAAAGATTTGATAATCCAAACACGTATGCTGTCAGAGACACGGTAACAGGTAATGTCTCAGCTACAGAAGGTCTTGGCTCCAGTAAGTAAACCCTCCTTTTAAGTTTTTTTTTTTCCTCCTCCCTCTAGAGGTGGTTCGCACGGCACGTTCAACTCACTTGAAGTTTTGAAAAATCCTCTTGAATCTAGCCTCACTTCATATCAATTAAATCAGACTCCCGGGTTGGAACCCAGGCATCAGGAGTTTGTAATCTTCCCAGGACTGTTCTACAAAGACTTCTTCCCAGAAGTAACCAACATAATGTAGGTTGTTCCTGAAAGGAACAATACCTTTCTTAATTTGACACACACCTTCAAATCTTTGCTGCTTTTTAAGAGTTTTATTTATTCTTTGTGTACTTTTGTCATATTTATTTTTTGGCCCATTACCTTCTTAACAATGTCACTAAGGAACTCCCACTTAAAAAATTCTGTGGGCATTTCCAATTCTCATCATGCTAGACCTCTTAGTATCATTTACTGCTTTTGGACCGTTTCTTCTTTTCAGGAATAGTCCTCACTCTCGTGGTCTTCTCTTCCTTCTCTGGGTCTGTTTCTCCTTCACAGTAAGCCTCCAGTTCCAGACTTCTCTATGGGTTCCGTTCTTGGCCCTCTTCTCTAGCTAATATTTAATTGCCACATATCCTTAGTAAGAAAAATTAAGTACAGCTCCAGGACTACTTACGTGATTATACTTTACCAATTTGTATTGTTTTGTCCACTACCAATAAAAATTATTGGTATCACATTTGCTACTTTTGCTATCAACATTACTGGGGCAGTTGGCAAAATCTAAATAATGCCTATGAATTAGACAGTAACTCTGAAAGTTATGTTAATTTCTTCACATAACCATGGCAGAATTATCTTGATCTGGGGTAGGGTCTTATAATTTAGTTTTCTAAAATGTTTCCAAGTCGTGTACTTGCTGCTGGCCCTCGAATCATACTTTGAGACCCACTGATCTAAGAGATTGAACTTTTTTTTGTAGGAATAAAAAACACTGAAGTATTTACCAGTATAGGGCTATCGTGTCTGCAGCTCTGTTTCAAACAGGAAAGAAATGCAAAACATGTTCATATATAGAGACCTAGAAAAGGATAACGCCATTTGTAGTAAAATGTTAACATTTGGGGAATCCAAATGAGACATATATGCAAATCCTTCTATTCTTGCAACTTTCCTGTAAGACTGAAATTGTCAAAATAGAAAGTTAAAAAGAAGAGATATATACTGTTTTGGATAATAAATGTGGTCATCTTTCACTGAGATTTTTATCGTATACAGAATAACGTTTCTACAGTATGTATCTCCTGACCTACCTTTCCCCTTAATTCCATATTGGTCTATAGTATTTATTACTCACCACCTCAGTATGGATGTCTCTCAGGCTCTTCACATTTGTATTTTTACTCTTTGCACAGCAAACAAACAAAACTCCTCTTGCAGCATTCTACTATTGATACCATTCACCAAAATGCTCAAGTCAAAAGCCTTGAAATCATCCTTAACTCTTTCTTTTATTTTTAATTTTTTTTAATGTTTTATTTCTTTCTGATAGAGAGAGTGAGAGAGACAGCATGAGCAGGGAAGGTTGAGAGAGAGAGACACACACAGAATCTGAAGCAGGCTCCAGGCTCTGAGCTAGCTGTCAGCACAGAGCCTGATGCGGGGCTCAAACCCACGAAGTGTGAGATCATGACCAGAGCTGAAGTCGCATGCTTAACCGACTGAGCCACCCAGGTGCCCCATTAACTCTTCTTTCTTATACTTGCAATATATGTCATGCATCTAATCAGTCCTCACCTCCTCTTCTACATCACCCTAATCCAAGCCATTTATCATATCTTGCCTGGAGTACTTGAGAGCCTCCTAGTTAGCATGTCTCCTTCCTCTGTAGTTGGTTTGCCATTCAGCACACAAAGCTGTTTTTATAAAAAGCAAATCATGATGTCACTTTCCTGCTATTAAGGCATTTTGTCACAATTAAATCCGAAATCTTTGCCTTGTCATATAGTGTTCTTAGGTGATCAGGCCCATGGCTGCTTCTCCTACTTCATTTCCTTCCATTTCAACCTTATTAACTAGCTTTACCCCAACTGGGTGTGGTAGGCAGAAGATGCCCAGGCCTTAATTTCTGGAGCCTATCAATATGTTACTTTACATGGAAAAAGGGATTTCATTAAATTAAGGATCTTGCAGGAGGGGAGATTTCCTGGATTGTCCAGGTGGGCCCAATATAATCACAGGGACCTCTATAAGTGAAAGAAGAACACAGGAGAGAGAAAAGGAGAGAAGACACTGGAAGGAGAGGTGACAGTCAAAGATTGAAGATGCTCTCCCATTGGCTTTGAACATGGAAGGGGCCACAGACGGGTAGCATTCTGGAAGTCATAAGTCTGAGTTTCACTGGGTTAAAATTATGGTGTTAGCAGGGCTGCATTCCTTCTAGAGGCTCTAGGGAAGAACATTTCCCCTACCTTACCTTCTAGAGGGTACCTGCATTTCTTGGCTTGAGGTCCTTTCCTGTATCTTCAGAGCCAGCAGCAGAGCATCTTCAAATCTCTCCCTGACTCTTTCCTTTTTCCACTTATTAGGATCCTTGTGATTACATTGGGCCCTCCAGACAATCCAGGATACTTTTCCCATTTCAAAAGCCTTAAGTTAATTACACCTGTAAAGTACCTTTTGTCATACAAGATAACATCTTCAAAAGTTCCTGCGATTTAAACAGGGACATCTTTTGGAGGCCTTTATTCTGCCTACTGTATAGCTGTTGAAATTTCTTGTTCAGTTCTGGGTCCCCTACTTTGAGATGTTACCAGTCTAGGACATATTCCCAGAATAACCAAACTAGACACCTCATTTATGGAACAGCTTAATGAACCATACATATTTATCTAAGAGAAGCCTCAGTAATGAACTGATTTGGGCACTATGGGAACTATATTTTCAAGTATTGGCAGATGAGGGTTTTGCTTAACTGACTACAGGACCCTAGTTAGCTAGAACTTATAATAATAAGTTACAAATTTTTAGGAAACTGGGCTATGATTTTAAACTAAAAATGTAAAAAAGCATGTTTCAGTCATTCTTTAGAAATCAGAAAGCAGAAACATACAATGTCACAAGATCATCTTTTGTTTCCTGGATATTTTTCCTGCTTCCAGTATATTTGGTTTAATTGCTTGGTTATGTTAAACACGCGTCTGCCGACCTAAGAAATTATAATTTCAAAAGTCAACTATTATCTTCCTATTCGTGGATGACTTGGAATATTCTTTAAAATGACGTAAATCACAGAGAAGGAAAAGGCCTTGAAGAGCCATTGCTTCACATCTTTCATTCCTAATAAAAAGTCAGTTTTAACTAAACGTTAACCTGAGAAACTGTGGAGTAGAGAAGGCAAACAACGATTATGCAATGGGGGAAAGGTTCAGATTTTTCTTGAGGCTTTCAGGGTCCTAAGTTAAAATGTACTTAAATAACATTTCCAACCTCTTGACCAGTAAAACCAAGGAGCCAAGTAAGCAGGATATGTAGAGGGTATGACATACTAGCGGTATGTTCTTGATTAACTTTACCACACCGTTTCGGGGAATTAATTGAGACAAGCACTTTGGGGAATCAGCCTTACAATCAGTGGCCGCTATAGTTGTTAGGTTTTGGCCCTTATTTCTGGACACTTTGGCAACTGAGAAACGTAAACATAACTTCAACTCCCAAACAAGAGGTATAATGTATACGTGCACAAGCCACCCATTATATGTAACCCACCCTTCGCCCCCTAAATTTGTTTCTGAAGAGACCGGAAGCAGGTCTGCCCCTAGCTAACATGGCGTCCAGATAATTTCCGTTCTCCTCCCTCCAGTAATCACGCTCAGCAGCTTCTCGCGGTTTTACTAGAGTGCGGCAGTTTCCGAACTGTCTCCAGCGTGCCTCTGCGTGGGTGGGGTTACGAGGTGGTTCTGCGCAGTGATTGGTTGCGACACGGTAGAGACCCTGACTTCAGGGGGTTGGATAGTCCACCCCAGGCAGTGATTGGTTGTCGAGAGGCGGGGCAACTCGACCGCTGAAGAAGTAGCCGCCGCAGCGCGGAGAGCCATGGGTCAGGCGGCCAAGGTGACTGGGTCCGGGTAGGGCTTGGGAATGGTACCGACGGGGAGGGAAAGCGGTGGCCTTGCGAAGGTTGTCTGCAACCTCAGTAGATATGGGCTCAGGACCCTTCAAGGAGAATGTGAGTGTTGTCGCTGCAGGGCCGGGTGACCAACCCCGAAGGGCTGCCGAGGTTTTGTGCTGGCGCAGAGGGACGGTGACACCATTGCTTCCTCCCTCGTCTTCTGGGGTGCCAAAGTATTTGTTTCTAAGTCATGCAAGGCTGTGAATTGTGTTCTGCACCTGTTTAGCCCCCACACCAAGCGTTTGTGTGAGGGACCACTTTTACATCTTTGAGAGGTGGACGAAAACGCCAAGGCAGTAGTTCCTGAGCCACAACCATCCTATGAGAAAAGTTTAAGTCAGATAACCGGAAGGTACAACGAAGTCTGGGAACCAAGGAAACCGAGTCCCCGGAGAATCATTTGGCAAAAATTAACTAACACCTGCAGAGATAGCAGAGTCCCGTGAGACCTGGGTTTCTGAATGAACTTGGTTAGTGATGGCCGCACCAGGCACTTCCCTGAGGACCTGGTCTCATATTCATTACTCATCAAATATACACGTTCCCGGCTGGGGCACACACCTCTCTGGACTAGCCATTCCTAACCTTAAATAGGAGTATGACCTGTTGCGTCCTGTCACTGGCTACGGTATAAGCATGGAATGGTGAAAATAGCCTGCCATGGTGTAGTGAAGGAAAAGCAATGCTTACGTTGTTCAACAATAAGCGGCGCCTCGTGTTTTGGTGAATTTGGTGGTCGCAGTACATTTTAGTATGTGTCACAACACCAATAGAGACAGTTTTAAAGAGTTATTCACATAATTTATTGCGTATCCATAATACCTATCAGTAATACCTTAGAGCCAGCACTTAGCATAGTGGATGTAAGAAAAACAGACCATCTTTGCTTCATAAAGAAATCTAGCAGATAAGGAGATTTTGAATGGGAAAATAACAGTGTATTTTGTGAGCTTATTACTGGGATTTAACCTCTCTGGAGGGATAAAAAAATGTGTCGAATAGAAGTATAAGTTGGGTCCTGAAGTTTGATTAGAAATTTGCTAGGAGGAAAAATAATTGCTACAAGAGAGAAGAGTATTCCAGAAAGAGGAATTAGTATATGGAAAGCTGTTGAAGTGGGAAGTTCAAGTGAAAAACTTGAATACAAAAGAAATTAATTAGGATTCATTCCAAAAACACTTTGGGGGAGACGTACCCTGTATAGAAGATACTTACGGTAAGTGTGAAGGATATAAAAGTGACCAAGAAGTCTTTGAGGAAGTAGGGGACCACAGCAAGTAAGCATCTGATTAGCATACAACGTCGGAAGTACCCAGTGCAGTGTATATACCTCAGGAACATACAACCCAGACAGAAAGGATAGGTAAGTAATGACTATCTAGAGTGAAACTCAGGGGCGTCTGGGTGGCTCAGTCGATTAAGCATTCAACTTTGGATCAGGTCATTATTTCCTGGTTTGGGAGTTCAAGCCCTGTATGGGGCTCTCTGGTGTCAGCATAGAACCAGCTCCAGATCCCCCTCCGCCTCCCGCCTCCTCTCAAAAATAAACATTAGAAAAGTTTTTTATGTTTTGTTTTTTTTGTTTTTTGTTTTTTAATTTCTAGGAGAGAGAGAGAGAGACAGAGTGAGCAGGGAAGAGTCAGACACAGACGCTAAAACAGGCTCCAGGCTCTGAGCTGGCTGTCAGCACAGAGCCTGACGCGGGGCTCGAACCCACGAACCACGAGATCATGACCTAAGCGAAAGTCAGACCCTTAACCGACTAAGCCACCCAGGCGCCCCCATTAGAAAAGTTTTAAGTGAAACCTAGTTCAGAAAATTTCCCATATACTCTTAATATTAATCCATTATGTAAGAAGATTGAGACAAAGGTGGACTAACTTGTTCAAGCTTACGATAGATGTCAACGTCCTATTCCAACTGATTTCCCTGTAAAAAGCCCACTTTCCATATACACTATCTAAATTATCTAATTAATATAAGCAAATGAGGAAGAGAAGATAATCTGTGACTTAGCTTTCTTTCTTTTAATAAAAATTTGTTAACTCCAAGGTGATATTAGCTCTTACAGCTCCCATGCAGTATTGATGGCATTTTCTTTTCCTTACATTAGTACTTTTAAGTTTTCATTTAAGTTCCAGTTAACATACAATATAATAATAGTTTCAGGTGTACAGTATAGTGATTCAGCACTTCCATACAACACCTGGTGCTCATCAGAAGTGCCCTCCTTCATTCCCCTCACCCAGATAACCCAACACTCCAACCACTACCTCCCACCTGGTAACTATCAGTTTGTTCTCTATAGTTAAGGGTTTGTTTCTTGGTTTGCTTCTCTCCCTTTATTTTTCCCCTTTGCTAATTTGTTTTGTTTCTTAAATTCCACCTATGAGTGAAATTGTACGGTATTTGTCTTTCTCCGACTGATTTCACTTAACATAATACTCTGTAGCTCCATCTGTGTCCTTGCAAATGGTAAGATTTCATTCTTTTTGATGGATGAATGTTTGTAAATATATTTATCACATCTTCTTTATCCATTTATCAGTTGATGGGCATTTGGACTGTCTCCATAATTTTTCCATTGTAAATAATGCTAGTATAAACATCAGGATGCATGTAACCCTTTAAATTAGTATTTTTGTACTCTTTGGGAAAATACCTAGTTGTGCAATTGCTAGATCATAGGGTAGTTCTATTTTTAACTTTTTGAGGAACCTCCATAATGTTCTCAAGAGTAGCTGCCCCAGTTTGCATTCCCACCCACAGTGCAAGAGGAGTCCTCTTTCACCACATCTTTGCCAATACCTGTTGTTTCTTGTGTTTTTGAGTTAGCCATTCTGACGGGTGTGAGGTGATACCTAATTGTGGTTTTGATTTGTATTTCCCTGATGATGAGTGATGTTGAACGCCTCATTTGTCTGTTAGTCATCTGTATGCCTTTGGGAAAGTGTCTATTCATGTCTTTTGCCCCTTTTAAATTGGATTATTCATTTTTGAGTGTTGAGCTTTATAAGTTCTTTGTTTTGGATATTAATTCTTTATCACATATGTTATTTGCAAATGTCTTCTCCCATTCTGCCTTTTAGTTTTGTGGATGGTTTCCTTTGCAGACGCCTTTTATTTTGATGTAGTCCCAATAGTTTATTTTCGCTCTTGTTTCCCTTACTGCACATACATGTACGTTGAAGTTGCAATGGCCAGTGTTGAAGAGATTACTGCTCGTCGAATTTTTCTGGTTTCATGTCTCACATTTAGGTCTTTAGTCCATTTTGAATTTATTTTTGTGTATACTAGTACTTAAATTAGGGACACTGGCTGTGGTACTAATAAAATTACTCTTTTTTCCCTAAACAGCATGTAAAATTTACTTTGCATTTCCCTCAATCCCATGCACCTGGTATTCCACCACTCTTGTAATATTAAACTGCCTGGGTTTCTATGATACACGATTACCTATAAAGTCCGTATTTCTACAGTCTTTTCAAGTCAGTCTCAGCTTTTACTGTCAAAACTTAAGAATTCTTTGAGACTTTACACATAGCAATTTCAAAGTCACTTCCGTAGTTTTAGGTACTTGTTACAGTGACACCCCACTTCCCAGTGCTAAAATCTCTTTTAGTTTCCTATGGCTCTTCTAACAGTAGCACAGACCAGGTGACTTAAAGCAACAGAAATGTATTGTTTCACAGTTCTGGAGGCTAGAAATCTGAAATGAAAGTGCCAGCAGAGCCATGCTCCCTTTGAAACTGGATAGAATCTCCCCAGCTTCTGATGGTGGCCATCGATCTTTGCCATTTGTTGGCTTTTTGGCTTGCTCTTGCCTCATTCTAATCTTTGTCTCTGTCTTCATATGGCAGTCTCTGTGTTCGCATGGCATTTTCTTCTTGAGGATACTAGTTATCTTATATTGGAGCCCACTTTAATGACTTCATCTTAATTACATCTTCAAAGACCCTGATTCCAAATAAAGTCACATTTACAGGCACTAGGAACTAGGACTTAAGCATGTCCTTTGGAGAAACATAGTTCGTGCCATAACAGTATGGATATACTACATTTTATTTACCTATTCATGAATTGATAGAAATTTGGGTTATTTCTACTTTTTTGACCATTGTGAATAATGGTACTAGGATGGTTCGTGTACAAGTTTTTGTATAAAGGTATGTTTTTGTTTCTCTTGTGTATATACCTAAGCATGGAATTGCTAGATAATATGATAGCTTTATGTTCAGCTTTTTGAGCAGCTGCCAAACTATTTTCCAGACCGTTGCACCAGTTTACATTTATACCAACAGTGTAGGAGTTCTAATTCTTGCACATTCTTGCATTACTTGTTGCTGATTTTCTTTTTCACTATAGCCATTCCTCTGGGGTTAAGTGTATTTCACTGAGATCTAGATTTATGTATCCCAGATGCCAAATTATGTTAGGCATCTTTTCATGGCCTTAAGGACCATTTGTCTATCTTTAGAGAAATGTCTGTTCAAGGCCTTTGTCTGTGTTTTTATTGTTGAGTTGTTTAAGTTCTTTTTATGTTCTAGATACTACGCCCTTACCAGATAGATATATCATTGGTAAATATTTTCTTCTAATCCGTGCTTGGTTTAGCTCTTTTTTGATAACATCCTTTCCCTTTCTCCTTTTTACATTTTTTTTTTTTTAGTTTGTATAAAGGTGATCGATGTGAAAAGTTTAAGTCAAATAGTTTTACACAGAAACCAATAGATGTCTACTTCCTTCTACATACTCTCAATTCCTGCTCCCCAGAGAAAAGTGCTTTTACTCATTTTACTTGTTCTCATATTTACCCCTACGTTTCTAAATAACATGTTAAAACTGCTATTCATTGTTATTGTCTTTTTCCTCTTTGAAGATAATTATTTACTGACTTTAACATTGCAAGTTAAGGACTAAGCTCACCCCTTATACCTTAGTCTTCTCATTGTATAAATTGCGGTGAATCAGTTTTCGTTTTTGATGTTACGATGACTGTATAAAATAGTCCACGGTTGAGTCTTCTACTATATGATTATATTGCTTTTCTCTTCTAACTCTCTGTTTCTCTTGAAATTAATAATTTTGTTTTTATTATCGTTGGTTAGTTTCCTCCATATTTTTTCCCAAATTCAGTTTGCTCTTTTCCTAGGAACATCTTTTCTAGAGAGCTCAACCTTTGGCTATAGTCTAGACTAGTTGTTTTCCAGGGTGGCCACACAAATGCTGACCTGTATTTGTCCTTTACCACCATCTCTGAGTTGGATCATCTGTCTCACTGGTTCTCAAGTTTTTTCGCTTGTATTTCATCCCCTTGTGGTGGAGCATTTGCCTTTGTAGTTAGGTGATAATTTAGCTATGTATGGTATTCTGAACTGGACATGTGTTTTCAAAACTTGAAGATCTTAAACCATTATCTTCTGATAATGATGCTATTTAGAAGTCAAGTGCCAGTCTGATTTTCTGTCCTTTCTGTGTGAATTGTTTTTTATCTTTGAGATTTTCCTTTTTTTTTTTTTTTTTGAGCATTGTGCTGAACCTGTATCATGATGTACTATGGTATGGGTTTTTTTGTTGGGTCCTTGGTGGAGCTTTATCAGTGTAGTAACTCAAGTACGTTACTTGGCGACAGTTTCTTTTCTCCCCTTATATGTTCTTTTGTCTGTTTTCACTGTTCTTTCTTGTTGGAAATCCTGTTAATGTAATTGTTGGTTCATTTAAATTATGCTCTTAATTTTCTTATCTTTTCTTCTCTCAATTTTTACCTCTCAATTTGTATTCTACTTCTCAGCTATTTTTCTCAACTTAATATTTGCTATCACTCATTTGCTATCTGAGAGCTTTGGGGAATTTTCTGAATGTTCCTTTTTTAATTTACTGTAACTTCTTTTTGTTGTGATTCCATCTTTGCAGTCACTTTGTTTCTGAGTAAGTTCATTGTGATTTAGTTTTTCTTTTGTCTTATTTATTTATTTATTTATTTATTTATTTTGCTACATATTTCCTGTTTCTGTTTTGGTGTCTGCCTTTGATATTATAGGCTTTCTAATATATGCAAATATTTAAAACTAGGATATACTTGGTAAATAAATACTAGATATTTTGTCTAGTGAATAGACTGTAAGAAAGGAGGGAATGGTGGCAGAGTGACAAATCTGTGTTAAGTAGTCTAAGCAAGAGTAGGGAAAGTCTGAGATTATAATGTTCAGGGATGGAGAATATTGAAAACATTAGATAGGCATTCCTAAACTTTCCACATGAAACATAATGTAGATTTAAAGAATGGCCTAGAGATTTAAAGCTTGAGAAATTCAGTGTCTTCTCTGAAATTAAGAGGACAGGAGAAAAAGCAATATTGGGGAATAGGATTGAGTATGTTTTTAGATTTGAGAAGTGTGAAGTAGCCTTGGGTTAACACGAAAGCCTCTACACAGTCTGTTTTTGACCCAAATGTCACTCTTTTCCCTATTTCTTTAACATAGTCCTAGAACATTCATATAGTATAGTCTCAGTATTCCACTTCTCTTTTGGGAAATCACTATCACGCTTTATTAAATTATCCAAAACATCTTCCTTCTTGGTCTCTTAAGATATATACTGGGGTCCTGAGTTTGTGCATATGTGTGTAAAACTTTAAGAGCAGATGAAATCCTCAGGATGTTAAGAAAAGTGAGAGCAAATGCAAACCAGACTGACAAAGATTGTTAGTAGTTGATAATAGACTGGTTTTGGCAGGGGGATTATTAACTTTTTAACCATTCCTTATTTTTTCCAAGAACTTGGTATTATTTTTTAAATAAAGCTAATTTTTAAAAATTTAAAGATAAGTAATGAAGGGAAACTTATTTTGGCAAACCCTTATTTTCACCAGCTACTTTGAAAAGTAGTCTAAGTAACAAAGAATCCTTGTAATTATATTATATAAATTATATATTATATAAAATGTGAATTTTTTATTTTGAGATCTGAATTCTAATTTTTTTTTTTTACAGGTTTTACAGCTCTTTAAAACATTACACAGAACCAGACAACAGGTTTTTAAAAATGATAACAGAGCATTAGAAGGTAGGTTTATTTTTTGCCCCTTTGGAGTAAGTCCATTCTTCACATGGCTACTAATATATCCAAGAAAACTTGTGTTTTCTTAGAGAATGATCTTCACTATCTCTCCCCTAATGTTATGTTTTAGAAAGATTATTTCACATTATATGCCTTTGAGGAGTATCTTCTTAAAAAAATTTTAAAGATCAAGTTCTTAGAAACATTCAGAAAAAATCAGAATTTCATCATGATCCATTGCTTGCTTTATGTTCAAGTCATTAAACTTATTTTTCTATTATATAATCCCATTGTCACCCTCTCTGGGACCAGATACGACCACCATATAATTAATGCCATGTTTCATTCTAATGGTGATAGCAGCAATGAAACAGAATCTATCCCAAGCGATTATGATTTAGTATTTCACTGTTTTAAGTGGCTTCTTCCTTATCTGGATATCAGAGCTCTAAAACTTGGTTTCTGTGTTGGTCATGTTTGGTATCTATCTTCATATATGTGTGAAACTCTTTAAGAGGGCACCTAGTGTCCTCACTGTTCTCTAGGAATCCAAGTTTTTGTAATTCACCAAAAATAATTTCTTGAATTTCTTGAATATTAAAGTATATGTGCCATATTGTATATACTTTACCAAATTTATTTACTTATGCATCCCTGTGAGGTAGTCAGTATTATAATTTCTGTTTTCTTCAGAAGAGAAAACTGACAAAATGTGAAAGGATTTTTCCCACATCATACTCAGTGAGAGCTAGAAATGGGATTTGGCCTAAGCAGTTTGGCTCCAAAAACCCAAATCTTCACCATCTTAAGTACTGAAAGGCATCAAGCATAGAAAGAAGGTTTTCTGGTTATTCTCCATCAACAGCATATTTTTGTCACTTAGTGTTTTTAAGTGACATAAGAGCAGTTAACATTACATAGTTACTAAGCATTTTACGTGGGTTGCTTCACTAAATGTTCACAGCATCGATAAGGCAGTTGTCAGATTAGACTAAATTAGGCTGTAATGATGCCAAAGTGTCAGTGATGTACATGAATAAAAGGTTTATTTATCACTCATTTTACATGTTAGCCGAGCCACTTTTATCTATGTTTTATTTCTGTGTCTGTGTGTGTGTGTCTGTGTATCTGTGTGTATGTGTGTGTGTGTAGTTTAACAGGCTTGTATATGTTGGGTTTGCCATCTTAAAGCATTTTAATTGAAATGTTTAGATTTACGGAAAAAAGCATTAAATGGGATTTATTAGAATCTAGTCGCTGGAGGTACACAAATGAAACTGGAAAAAGCAGGAAACAAAACTACTAGAGTACTAGAGTATATTCAGTTTAATTAGAAATTTGCCAGCCTGTCAAAAGCTCTCTAAGACACTTGTTTAATAAATGTCTTGTTTTTATCATTTGTTTTACTTGATGCAAAACTATCTTGATTACTAGAGAAGTAGTCTTTCATAATGAATAACCTATAAATTCTTGGGACAGGAATTATAAATTAAAAAAGAAATAATTGGATTTTTTTTTCTTTCTCTAGCAGCCAGAGTAAAGATAAATGAAGAATTCAAAAATAATAAAAGTGAAACTTCTCCCAAGAAAATAGAAGAGGTACAGTAATTGAGTCTTTCAGTTATGACAAAGCCCTTATAAGTTTTCTTAGCCACTAGAGGAAATGCTGAAGATAGAGGGGTTAAATGAAATAAAAATTATTAATTGATTGGTAAAGTATCACAACTCTGTCTATAGTTCACTTGTTTGGTATGGCTCATCTCTTCAGGGTCATCTGCCTACATGCTTAAGACAGCAAGTTTCCGGGTGAAAAGAACATGGATGTAGCTATGGTCAGAGCAAGAGCAGCTGAACCAATCCAGAAACCCACAGAAATTCTATCTTCACCTAAGGCAAGTGACTGAAACTAAGGAGAATGAGTATTAGAATTGCAGAAAGAAATTCTCTATTCATTTAGCTCAACTAGACAGACTTATTTATTTATTTTTAATTCCTATCTTGGCAGTGAAAGTTAATCAGCCAGTTTGTGAATCTTGCTTTGCCTTTTGGTCACTTGCTTTAGTTGAAGACAATCTGTATACTGACACTAATCTGTGAACTTCCTAGTACTCCCAGTACATATTCGTTTTAAAAAACGCACAGTGATTGTTTTTTTCATTTAAATTCATATTGCATATACATACATATTTTCTCTGTTTTTAACTTCCTAAGTACTTCTGTATACCTTTTTTTGTAAATTTAGAGAAAGAACCCTTTAGGAAGAAAACAAGAAATGGAAAATTGTTTGCAGGGGTAGTTAGAATTCCAAGAATTGGTTTGGTTTAATAAAATCTACACATTAACTTTTCTTTTTTTTGTAAAAAATGCATTTATTTTCAGTAGAGAAAAATGCTATTTTTAGAATAGTAAATATAATGACCAAATTGATGAGACAAAATGAGGTAGCCTGAGTATTTCTATCCCTGTAATATAGTAGGAAAGATTTCACTTAACCATTTTAATGGACAAACAGGGACTATGTAATTTTTTTCATGGCAGAAGTTAAGATGACATCATAAATCATAACTTGAGAAGATAAAAGATGTATACAGAACTTTGTGCCATTTGCTATTCAGTAGATTGATTAACAAGAATGTGGTAATTTTTAAATTTTTAAATCATGATAAAAACATTTTATTTGTTTTTGTTGTTTTTTTTTTTTAATGTTTTTTATTTATTTCTAGGAGAGAGAGAGAGAGAGAGAGAGACAGTGTGAACAGGGAGGGTCAGAGAGAGAGGGAGTCACAGACTGAAACAGGCTCCAGGCTCTGAGCTGGCAGTCAGCACAGAGCCCGACGCGGGGCTCGAACCCACGAACCGCGAGATCATGACCTAAGCGAAAGTCGGACGCTCAACCGACTAAGCCACCCAGGCGCCCCGATAAAAACATTTTAAACTGAAGTCTTTTGATATCAACTAAACTGGGAGATAAACTACAATCTTCTAAATTTATTTTACTTATGAAGCACTAAATTAACACTAACCAGTATAGAAATTAGAGATTTGTTATATACAAATGTGTATTTTGTATATTTTGTAATTCTGCATATATTAAATATTTAGTAGTTCTTAGGCAATCACATTGTTGTATATTAGAGGGTCAATGGAATCTTGATGCCAAAAGGAATTTTAGGCATCCTTTTTACCAGTAGTTCTCAACTCTGATCTCAAGACCTTTTTACTTTCTTAAAAGTTGAGGACCCCAAAAAGTGCTGTTCATGTGATGTTTCTTTCAGTATTTACCATAGTAGAAATTAAAACTGAGAAATTTTTGAAATATGTATTGTCTAAAAATAAGCTCATTGCATGTTAGCAAATACACTATTTATGGAAAATAACCATAGTTTCAAAAAAATTTAGTGAGAAAAGTGGGCATTGTTTTATATTTTGCAATCTCTTTAGAGTCTAGCTTAATAGCAGTCAGCTAAATTCTTGTATCCGTTTCCTTATTCAGTGTGGTGCAGTGTTTTTAGGTTGAAATATATGAAGGGGTACCGGGGTGGCTCAGTCAGTTAAGCGTCGGACTTCAGCTCAGGTCATGATCTCACAGTTGTGAGGTTGAGCCTCACATCAGGCTGTTAGCTGTCAGCACAGAGCCTGCTTCAGATCCTGTATCTCCCTCTCTCTGCCTCTCCCCTGTGTGCAAGCTCTCTCAAAAATAAATAAACATTAAAAAAAAGTATATGAAGAAAATTCAGCCTCAGACAGATGTGTAGTTGGAAAAGTGAGTATAGAATAGCCTTTTCAAATAAATTGAACATTCTTTGATAGTACATGTCAGTAACTTTTAAATTTCTCGAAGGGTTAGTTGCATTGTGAAACTCTGTTATCTGTTAGACCAGTGGGTGGAGAGAAGTAGGTAGATAGGTAGATGCTTTTTTTTGGCTCCTGGATTCGTATAAACCATCTCTTGTTCATCCTCTCTGATTTCCCCTTATCCCTGTTCCTCATCCAGCCTTGTTTCCAGCCTTAGACTGGAATCAATTCAGTTTATGCACCTCCTGAGGCCACCCATCTTTTTCCTTTCTCTCTCCTGCTATGTCCCTTTTTGGGTCTGTTGGGAGATGAGGCTTTGCTCTTCTGTATCCGTTGATGGCATCTCCCTCCTTTTAATGCAGAAACCTTGGTAGTCTCTTACGTGATTGCTTTCTTTCACACTTATATCCAACCTGTCAGCCAGTTCTGTTGACTTAACCTTCAAAAACATCAGAATTCTACCACTTAGCATCTTTCCCATTATTACCTCCTAGTTCAAGCCACCATCATCTCTCACTGGATTATTACAAAAGCCTCCTAGTAGGTGTCCCTTCTTCCTTCCTAACTCCATAGAGCCTATTCCTTAACACTTTTAAAGGCAGATTGAGCTTTTTACTTTTATCAATTTTTATTTTATTTTATTTTTTTACTAAGTAGGCTTCACACCCAGCGTAGAGGCCAACTTGGGGTTTAAACTCATAACCCTGCAATCAAGACCTTAGCTGGGATCAAGAGTTGAATGTTTAACTAACTGAGCTACTCAGGTGTACCAGATTGAACCTTTTAAAAAATATAAAGGTGTGTCTCATCACTCTGGTACTCAAAACCCTCATAGCTTATCATCCCAAAGTAAAATCTCAAGTCCTTACCATGGCCTGTAAGACTATATCTATCATCTGACCTCTGTTAACTTCCCACCTCAGCTCACCCTCCTGTCCTTCCTAGTCTTGCAGTCTCAGTGTGTTCTTTGAGGGCACTGGAATTCACTAAGAACTTTCCTGTCTTAGGGCATTTGCTTCTCCCTAGGATATTCTTCTCCAACATGCCCTCAAGCCTTCATTTAGTAGACCAATAGACTTAGTCTGTCTTTCTCTTGGAATGGATCTTATATCCACGCATGATTTTGTAACATCATGCACCACTGACTTGGAAAATACAGGTTCACTAAGTAATACATATCTTCCAAATGTTGACATAGTTCAATATGTAATATTTTAAAATTAATATCAATATCCATTTCATAAGAAAAATGCTTAAGTATTGGGAAACTATCAAGTTCATAGTGGCAGATACAATTTCCCTAGAATTCTAATTTTTTCTTGAAAACTTGAATTTTGTCATTGTCATCAAATCCAGTTAGTTATTTTCTTGAAGTAACAGAGTCCACTTACTCATTTTGAAGAAAATGTTTTCTAAATACCCAAGTATGAATAATCATAGTTTGTCTGTCTGTGGTTCATTCAGGTCAAAATGGTATTCCAAGAAGAAAACTATACTTTTGCTCACAACTCAAACAGTGCAGAAAGCTCTGGTGTCATGAAAATCATTTTGACTTCATGGTATCTGAAAGGCTTTCAAGGTACCCCAGTTTCCAAAGCTTTAAGAATCATTGTTCTATTCCATTTCTTCATTTTGCATATTTTGAGCTCTGAAACTCAGAGTAGGGTATTAACTCAAGGTCTTAAACTAATGATAGAGCCAGATTTGGAATCCAAGTATTTTGACTAATTTAGTACTATTTCTAGTGTTTAGTACATCCAACTCCATAAAAGAAAAATTCAGCCATCTCCCGAAGGAAACAGCATTTTGTCTTTTTTAAGCTTATTTATTTATTTTGAGAGCAAAAGAGTGTGAGAGAGAATCCCATGGAGGCGCTACTCTGATAGGGCAGAGCCTGATGCCAGGCTCAAACCCATGAACCATGAGATCATGACCAGAGCTGAAACTGAGTCGGATCCTTAACAGACTGAGCCATCCAGACCCCCAGAAAATAGCATCTTTTAATTTTAATTTTTAGCTTTATTTTAGAGAGAGAGAGAGCTGGGGAGAGGGACAAAAGAAAAGAGAGAAACTTAAGCAGGCTCCACACTGTTAGTGGAGCCTGATGTGGGGCTGTATCTCGTGACCATGAGATCATGACCTGAGCCAAAATCAAGAGTTGGGTGCTCAATCGACTGAGCTACCCAGGTGCTCCACAAGACAGCATTTTTAACATATATATACTCCAAAAAAAGTATTCAGTCTATTTTGGAACAAAATACGCAATGGGTAGATAAAAGTACATGTATGTCTATAATTTCTGTATGTTTGGAATAGTTAGAAAAAGTTAAAAGCAGTATTACCTAAAAAGACCTAACAGAATATGTACAGTTTTTAAAATCACTGCATTCTATATGGACCATTGAAAAAAACACCCAAAGGATTTATTCTATTTGGTTTTCTTAACAGCTAATAAAAATAGGTTCCGATGTTGAATTGTTACTCAGAACATCTGTTATACAAGGTATTCACACAGACCACAACACACTGAGTAAGTAAATTTAAAGAAAAATGTTTTCTGACTTTGATGTGTTTTAAATTATTGAGCAATTGCAGTGCCTTTAATGCTGATTAATAAAACAACTTGATTTTGCCAGACAATGTGGTATATATCCTGTATATATTTGTAAAACCACCATTTAAAAATGCTAGATTATGAAACTTTATTTTACTAGATTTTTTCTTTTTCTTTTCAAACTTATTTTTTCTTTCTATCTTAATTACTGGTTATATTATAGAACTGTAGTTACAAAAACAGTATGACTATTTTTTCATCATATTAATTTGATATCCTTAACGAGTGTGTTATAAATTATAACGTACTTAGACTGTTTCTTTACCTTTTACTCTTTGGTTAGAGTTATTTTAATTTGGAAGAATTGGGATTATGGGAAACGGAAATATATGAGGATCCTCCATAAACCTCCAGATTCCTCATAGGGCTTCAGCAGAATTTTCATGTCACGTTATATTTGGTTTGCATTTCCTAAGGTGTCTTTGAGGACAACAACAACAACAAAAGATGACATTCAAATTTTTGAAAGTCTTCTTTTTTTTTTTAATTCATTTTTTCTTTTTTTATTTTAGAGAGAGAGCGTATGTGGGAGCAGGGGAGAGAGGCAGAGGGGGGAAGAGAGAAAATCTTAAGCAGGTTCCATGCTCAGTACAGAGCCCAACACAGGGCTTGAGCACATGATGCTGGGATCATGACCTGAGCCAAAATCAAGAGTTAGATGCTCAACTGACTGAGCCACCCAGGTGCCCCAAGGCTTTTTTTCCTCTCCCTTCTCCTTCTCCCCTCCCCCCTCCCTCCCTCCCCTCCTCTCCTCCTCCCTTCCCCTTTTCTATTTTTAAGTAAACTCCTAAAGTATAACATATGAACAGAAAAGTACACAATTATAACTATGCAGCTGGGGAATTTTCACAGTAAAATAACCATGTAACCACCATACACAACAAGCTGTTTCATAATATTACCAGTATCCCTCAAACCTCTCATGTCCCTTCCAGATACTCGCTTCCAACAAGCTAATTGACTATTAATACTATAGATTTTTAATTTAGTATAGTAAAATCTTTGAACTTTGTATAAATGGCATCATAAAGGATTACTATTTTGTCTGGCTTTTTTCAACATTGTATTTGTAAGATTAATCTGTTTTGTTGAGTATGACAACACTTCTATGAATATTATTGGAATATACCACAATTTATCCATGCAATTGTTTATTTGTTCCTAATTCCTAATATATAATGAATATTGATTTCTTGAATGTAATTGAATGTGGCTCTTAGGTCAAAATTTATAAATATATGAAAAATAAAACTTATATGTGTATATACACACACACATACATACAGTTGACCCTTCAGCAGTACAGGGTCTAGGAGTGCTGACCACATTAGAAAATTCATGTGTAACTTTTGACTACCCAAAACCTTAACTACTAATAGCCTGCTCTTCATAAGAAGCCTTGGGATGCCTGGGTGGCTCCTCGGCTCAGGTCATGATCTCACAGTTCGTGGGTTCGAGCCCCGCGTCGGGTTCTGTGCTGACAGCCAGCTCAGAGCCTGGAGCCTGTTCCAGATTCTGTATCTCCCTCTCTCTCTGACCCTCCCCTGCTCACGCTGTCTCTCTCTCTCTCTCTCTCTCTCTCTCTCAGAAATAAATAAAACATTAAAAAAAAAAGAAAGAATCTTACTGATAACATAAACCCATATTTTGTGTGTTAGAGTGTCATATACTATGGTCTTACAATAAAGTAAGCTTGAGAAAAGAAAACATTATAAGGAAGAGGAAATGTATTTATAGTACTATACTGTATTTATTTAAAAAATTTAATGTATGATACTCCTAACCAGTTTTCCGAAGTAGTTAGACTAATTTACACTTCCATGAGCAGAGTCCGGGACCTCTGGATGCTTCTTATCCTCACCAACACTTGGTATCCTTCATCTCTTTAGCACCCTTTCCGGTGGTTGTGTTATAGCGGTGCATTGTGATTTTAATCTCCATTTCTTTGATAACTAATAAAGTACTAGCACCCTTTCAGTTGTGTTGTGTATATTCTGAATACATATTCTTTGTTGGATCTGTGTATTACAACAATCTTATACTTAATTACTTGCCTTTGGTTTTGGTAATGTCGCCTTTTGATGAGAAATTCTTAATTTTATTGTAATGTAGTTTGTCTGGTTTTTCATTTATGGTTGGTACTTTTCGGTCCTGTTTAAAGAATCTTTGCATGTCTCAAGCAAGGTTATGTAGATGTTTTCCTATGTTTTCTTCTAAAAGCTTTAATGTTTGATCTTTTCCCTTTGGTTGTTTATATCAACTGGACTTGATTTTTGTATATGCTATGAGCTAAGGGTCAAGATGGTTTTTAATTGACGTATAATTGACACAATGTTAGTTTCTGGTGTACAACATGGCGATTTGTTAATTCTGTCCATGCCATGCTAACTCCAAGTGTAGCAACCATTTGTCACCACACACTATTATACTACCATTGCCTGTATTCCCTATTACATTCCTTTTATCCGTGTGACTTACTTATTCCATACCTAGAAGCCTATACTTCGCATTCCCCTTCACCCCTTGTGCATTTCCCCACCACTCTCCTCTTTGGCAACCACCAGTTTGTTCTCTGCATTTATAGGTCTCTTTCTGCTTTTTTTTGTTCATCACTGTGTGGATTTTTGGTTTGGTTTGGTTTGCTTTACGGAGAAGTGAACTCATTTGCTGTTTGTCAGAATTTTTTTTTACAGGTGAATGTCCAATTGATCCAGCATTTAATGAGAAGACTGTTGTTTCCCACTGGGAAACAGGGTTACCTTTGTTGTAAAATAAAATAACTACATATGCATTCATCTGTTTCTGAACTTCATAACCTTTACAATTAGTTTTTCCGTCCATCCACATATGCCTTAATACCTTGATTATTACCATCCTGAAATAAATCTTGGTATTTAGTAGTTTAAGTCCTATAGAGGTTTAAAGTTATTTTCAAGTTTATGAGAATTTATCAGAAATTATTATTTCTGTGTATTTAAAGGGCAGTAAACACAGTTCATCTAAATTGCAAATTGTAGTCATTATCTTTAATCTTAATAATCTTTAGAGCTTTTGTGTAGTATAGCCAACATTTTATACAGGTAATCACAGCTAAATGTTAATTTTATTATTTGAATAAAATAATGTTTATTTATATGAATAAAAATTCAAGTTGTTTTAAACACTTAAATTGGATATCTATATTTCAAATGCCTGGTTTTAGATGTGATGATACTGGTTTAAATTTCTTTTTATCTTTTGGTTTTCTGTATAATTTTCCACAAGACTGAAAATTTTGACTCTTTCATGGCAATTAGTATATACTGCTATATTACATTAATAATGAATGGCCTCCTTGTTCTTTCAATTAAGAAGTATATGGGTCTCATGGGGCACCTGGATGGCTCAGTCGGTTAAGCGTCCGACTTTCGCTTAGGTCATGATCTCGCAGTTCGTGGGTTCGAGCCCCGCATCAAGCTCTGTGCTGACTGCCAGCTCAGAGCCTGGAGCCTGTTTCAATCTGTGACTCTCTCTCTCTCTCTGACCCTCCTCTGCTCACACTGTCTCTCTCTCTCCTAGAAATAAATAAAACATTTAAAAAAATTAAAAAAAAAACCTTATAAAAGAAGTATATGGGTCTCTTTTTCCTACTTTATGCCTATGTCCAAGATAGAACAAATTGGATTATTTAACCTATTTTAAAGTTACTTTAAGCATATCTCTCCACAAATTTTAGCAGTGTTTCTACTGGTATATACAAATGAATCAAAATTCTTTTTTATTTATTTATTTTTACAAATAGTTTATTGTCAAATTGGTTTCCATGTAATACCCAGTGCTCATCCCCACAAGTGTCCTCCTCCATGCCTATCACCCCTGCCCCCCCCATATCCATCAGTCCTCAGTTTGTTTCTGAGCATTCAAGAGTCTCTCATGGTTTGTCTCTCTCCCTTTCCCCCACCATTTCCCCCCTTCTTCTCCCCCATGGGCCTCTGTTAAGTTCCTCCTAATCCTCCTATGCGTTCAAACATACGGTATTTGTCCTTCTCTGCCTGACTTATTTCGCTCAGCATAACGCCCTCAAGGTCCATCCATGTTGCTACACATGGCCAGATTTCATGGTTTCTCATTGCCATGTAGTATCCCATGGTATAGATAAACCACATCTTCTTGGTCCATTCGTCCGTGGATGGACACTTAGACTCCTTCCATGTTTTAGCTATTGTGGAGAGTGCTGCTATGAACATTGGGGTACATGTGCTCCTATGCATCAGCATTTCTGTATCCCTTGGGTAGATTCCTAGCAGTGCTATTGCTGGGTCATATGGGAGTGAAATGAATCAAAATTCTATTTGGCTAGAATATAGAGAGTTGTGATAGTGTGTTTCTAAAAAATAACAGATAATGTCCCAACATGAAAAGTAATAGAAATTGAAAATAATAAAATTAAACTTCACCTGAAGAATAATGACCTTATATACATGAATTCTAAGTCCATCTCTCTTTTCCTTCCCTTCCAATTAATAACTACAGGGGGGATTAAGTATGGACACTCAAGAAGAACTCCTTATGCTAAATAATTTCTCATTTTTTCCTTAAAGAATCACATCTGTATGCTTGCAAATAATTTAGTTTTCTTTATGTTTATCTTTTTGAGAGAGAGAGAGAGAGAGAGAGAGCGCGCACAAGTCAGGGAGGGGCAGAGAGAGACAGAGGCACAGAATCCAAAGCAGTCTCCAGGCTCTGAGCTGTGAGCACAGAGCCTGACACGGAGCTTGAACTCATAAACAGTGAGATCATGACCTGAGCCAAAGTTGGCACTCAAAACTAGGTGCCCCTTAGTTTCTTTATTATAGACCTGTGATTTAATCATTTGAGAAAAACTCATTTTAAAAATTTTGCAAAATGCCAGCACCTTATTTTTTTTTAATTTTTTAATCTTAATTCCAGTCTAGTTAACATAAAATATTAGTTTCAGGTGTACAATATCGTTATTTAATAATGCTATACATTACTCAGTGCTCATCATGGTAAATGTACTCTTAATCTTTATTACCCATTTCACCTATCTCCGCTCTGGTCACTGTTAATTTGTTCTCAGAATTAAGAGTCTCTTGTTTGGTTTGTCCCTTTTTTGTTTGTTTGGTTTCTTGAATGCCATATATGAGCAAAATCATATGCTATTTGTCTTTCTCTAATTTATTTCACTTAGCATTATACTGTGTACATTCATCCATATTGTTGCAAATGGCAAGATTTCACACACACACACACACACACACACACACACACACACACACCATTTTTATCCATTCATCTGTCATTGAAGACTTGGACTACTTCCATAATTTGTCTACTATAAATGATGCTGCAATAAACATACTGGGGCATATATCTTTTTGAATTAGTGTTTTCTTTTTCACTGGGTAAATAGCCAGTAGTGGAATTACTGATTTATAGAGTACCATTATTTTTCTTTAATCTCTATTTATTTATTTTGAGAGAGAGAGAGAGCATGCGTGCACACCAGCACGCAAGTGAGGAAGGGACAGAGGGAGAGGGAGACAGAATCTGAAGCAGGCTCCGGGCTCTGGGCTCTCAACACAGAGCCTGATGTGGGGCTCGAAATCACAGACCAGGAGATCCTAAACTGAGCCAAAGTTGACCACTTAAATGACTGAGCCAGCCGGGTGCCCCTAGAATAGTTCTATTCTTAATCTTTTGAGGAACCTCTGTATTGTTTTCCACATTGGCTGTGCCAGTTTACAGTCCCACCAGCAGTGCACAAAGGTTCCTTTTTCTCTACATCCTCGCCAATGCTTATTTCCTGTCTTTTTTATTTTAGCCATTCGGACAGGTGTAAAGTAAGATCTCATTGTGGTTTTGATTTGCATTCCTCTAATAATGAGTGATGTTGAGCATCTTTTCATGGGTCTATTGGCTATCCGCCTATCTTTGGAGAAATGTCTGTTCAAATCTTCTACCCATTATTAATTGATTTTTTTGGGTGATTTTGGTGCTAAGTTATATCAGTTCTTTATTTATTTTGGATATTAACCCTTTATTGGATATATCATTTGTAAATGTCTTCTCCCATTCTATAGGTTGTCTTAGTTTTGTTGATTTCTTATTTTTAAAATCTTTTCAAAATATTGGGGGGACTGGGGGTAGGATGGAGAAAAAAATATTGGGGAAACTTTTTCTTTTTATGTATTTCCTACCTTTTTTGTGTGTGGTTTGTTTGTTTTTTGGTATTTCAGGGTGCATGAATTTGTATTAATTAAAATCTTTGATTCATACCACTTTCATTATTGGCCCAGCCTAGCCTTCCTAGGTATTGTATAGAAAAATAGTAACTATGACTTTTAGAAAAATACTGAAGTTATCCCCTTGTTCTGCAGTTGCTTACTGATTATTAACATTTGCGAAAGCCCTCTTTCTAATATGAACATTGGCAGCTGGTTTCATTGTTGGCCTTTATCAAACGTATGATTTATACAGAGACGAAATTTGTGAATAAGGAAGGATTATGAATAAGAAATTGATAATGAATAAACTATGATGAACAAACTGAACAAGAAAACTGGGTTTCTGTTGGCTTTGTTTTTGTAGTTCGTTTCTAAATAGCATTATCCATATTTTTTAACTTCTCTGGCATATATGTGAGACAAATAACATATGTGTGTGCTACATTTTTTAAAAAGTTCCAGGAAACTATTCTTTATTTCAGGTGCATTTTTAAACTTCTGTTCTGTATTTTTTTTATATTTGTCTTTGCCTAAAAGTATCTTATGGTTTGTCGTCTAAGGCACATTCATGTGATTCAACTTTTATTGAATACTTACTGTGCTAGACACTGAAAATAGAAATTGAGCAAGACAGATCTGGTTCCTATCCTAATGGAACTTAGAGTGCTGTGTAGAAAATAGACAATGAATGGGTATTGGTTGAACTTCTGACTCTAGATTCGGTTCACATCATGGTCATGGTTTGTGAGTTGAAGCCCTGTGTTGGGCTCTGCACTGACAGCATGGAGCCTGTTTGGGATTCTCTGTCTCTGTCTCTTTCTCTCTCTGTCTCTCTCTCTCTCTCTCTCTGCCTCTCCCCTGTTTGTGTGCTCTCTGTCTCTCAAAAATGGATAAACCTAAAAAAAAAAAAAAAAAGGACAATTAAGTGTCCATTCACAGTCCTGTGGTGCCACAGTTAAAGAGGCAGAGGTGTTGAAGCACATAGGCAGATGTCCAAATCCAAAAGTCAGTGGGTCAGGACAGGTTCTTAGAAAAAAACAGTTTTTTTCTTCAAGTTCTTTAATTTGAGGTTATTTATATTTCTGTGCTTAATGTATTTAGAGACATTTCTAAAACTGTGGAGCTAAATATTCTAAATATTTTAGTGTCCTATAAATTATTTACACCCTAAACACCTCTATGACTACCAAACCGTTACAAACTCTGTCACTGAAAGATTTTTTTTGATTGAAATATAATTTACATAGAATACTGTATTAGTTCTGGGTATATAACATAATGATGTTATGTATCTATATATGGTGAAATGATTATAAGTTTTTAGTTAACTTCCATGGCACATAGTTAGACATTTCTTACTATGAGAACTTTCAAGTTACTCTCTTAGCATCTTTAAACAAATAGTATAGTACTGTTAACTGTAGTCACCATGTTGGACATTACATCCCCAGAGTTTATTTATCTTGAACCTAAAAGTTTTTGCCTTTTGGCCACTTTCACCCATTTCTTCCAGTCCCCACGCTCTCCACATCTGGCAGTCACTAATCTGTTTTCTGAATCTGTGAGTTCAGTTTGTTATTTTTGTTTTTGTGTTTTAGATTCCATGTATAAGTGAGATCATGTAGTATTTGTTTTTGTCTGACTTACGTCACTTAGCATAATGCCCTCAAAGCCCATATGTTGTCACAAATGACAAGATTTCCTTCCTTTGTTTTGGCTGAATTATATTCCACAATGTATGTATATACAGCACATTTTCTTCATCTGTCAGTGGACATTTAGATTGTTTCATTGTGTTGGCTATTAATAATGCTGCAGTGAACATGTGGTACAGATATGTTTTCAAGATAGTGATTTCATTTTCTTGGGATAACTACTCTGAAGTGGAATTGCTGAATGATATAGTAGTTTTATGTGTAATTTTTTGAGGAGACTACACAGTTTTCCATAGTGGCTGTACCAATTTACATTTTCAGCTGTAGTGCACAAAGGGATCCCTTTTCTCTACATCCTTGCCAACACTTTTTGTCCTTTTGATAGTAGCCATTTGACAGGTGTGAGGTGCTATCTCATTGTGGTTTGGCTTTGCATTTCTCTCATGATTAGTTTGAGTACTTTTGCATCTATTTAGTAGCCATTTATAAATCTTTGGAAAAATGTCTGTTCGGATCCTGAGCCCATGTTTTACTTGGATTTTGTAATGTAATTTTTAATTATATGCTTGGTTTTTTTACTGTTTAATTCTTTGGGTGATTTGCAAATATTTTTTCACATTCCCATTAGTTGTCTTTTCATTTTGTTGATTTCCTTTGCTGTACAACAAGTTTTTTAGTTAGTTTAGGCCCACTTATTGATGTTTTCTTTTATTGCCTTTGCCTTCAGTTTCTGATCCAAAAAATCATTGCCAGGACCATTGTCAAGGAGCTTATCCCCCTAAGTTTTCTTCTAGGAGATTTATGGTTTCAAGTCTTATGTTCAGGCCTTTAACCTATTTGAGTTCATTTTTATGTATGGTTTAAGATAGGGATCCACTTTCATTTTCTGCATGTGGATGTCCAGTTTTTACAGAACTATTGAAGAGACTGCCCTTTCCCATTGTATTTTCTTGCCTCTTTGGTCATTAATTAATTGATCGCATATGCATGGGTTTATTGCTAGACCCTCGCTTCTGTTTTATGCAAATGCCATATGTTTTGATCACTATAGCTTTGTAGCATAGTTTAACATCAAGAAGTGTGATGTCTCTTTTTTTCTTAATTTTTTAAAATGTTTTATTTCTGAGAGAGAGAGAGAGACAGTGTGAGCAGGGGAGGGTCAGAGAGACAGGGAGATACAGAATCTGAAACAGGCTCCAGGTTCTGAGCTAGCTGTGAGCACAGAGCCCGGTGTGGGGCTCACCCATGAACCTTGAGATCATGACCTGAGCTGAAATCAGACGCTTAACCGACTGAACCACCCAGGCACCCCTCATTTTTTCTTCTTTTACAAGATGGCTCTGGCTTTTCAGGGTCTTTTGTGGTTCCACACAAATTTTTGAAATATTTATTCCATTTCTGTGATAAATGCAATTGGAATTTTGATAGGAATTGCCATGAGTCTGTAGATTCCTTTGAGTATTATAAACATTTTAGCAGTATTCATCGGATCCATGAGCATGAAGTATTTTTCCATTTGTTTGTGTTGTCTTTTATTTCTTTCATCACTGCCTTACAGTTTTGAGTATACAGGTCTTCCACCTCCTTGAATTTCTTCCCAACTCTTTATCATTTTTCACATAATCATAAATGGCATTTTTAAAAATTTCTCTTTCTGATAGTTTGTTATTAGCCTATAAGCATACACCTAAATTTTGTATTAAAGTAGAAGTTGTTTGTAAAGTCTTCAGAGTTTTCTATATGTAACGTCCTATCATCTGCAGTAGAGACCATTTTTGTATTCTGATTTGGATGTCTTTTATTTCTTCTTCTTGCCTAATTGTTTTGGGTAAGAATTTCAGTAGTATGTTGAGTAGAAGCAGTGGAAATGGGTATCTTTGTCTTGTTTATGATCTTAGAGGGAGAGTTTTCTGTTTTTTACCATTGACTGTGATGTTAGTTATGGGCTTGTCATATATATGACTTTTATCATGTTCGGGTGTGTTTCTACTATACCCATTTTGCTGAGAGTTTTTTTTTATGACTGCATGTTGAATTTTGTTGAATGCTTTTTTTGCATCTTTTGCATTGATTCTCTGATTTTTTTTAAAATTTTGTTGAATGCTTTTTTTGCATCTTTTGCATTGATTCTCTGATTTTTTTCTTTAATCTTTCATTTTTGTTAATATGGAGTATAACAGTATTTTGCAGGTGTTGAACCATCCTTGCATCCCTGGCATAAATCCCACTTAATCATGGTGTATGATTCTTTTCATATGTTGTTGAATTTGGTTTGCTAATATTTTGTTGAGGATTTTGCATCTTTGTTTATGAGGGATATTGACCTCTCATTTTCTTTTCTTGTAGTGTCCTTGTCTAATTTTGGAATCAGAGTAATGCTGGCTTCATAAAATGAGTTTGGAAGTATTCATTCCTCTTTTGTTTTATTTACTTATTTTTAATCTTGACCCAAATTTTTATTTGGGCCATAAATAAGTTAAAGGCTTTTATTTTAAGAAATTACTGTTTTGGGGACAACTGAGTGGCTCAGTCAGTTATACATGTGACTTCGGCCCTGGTCATGATCTCATGGTTCATGGGTTCAAGTCCTGCAACAGGTGAGCTCAAGCCCAGCTTCAGGTGAGCTTGTGCCATGCTTTGGGTGAGCTCCACTTCTCTGTCTCTCTCTTTCTCTCTCTCTCTCTCCCTCGCTCTCCTTTTTCCTCTCTCTCTCTTTCTATCTGCCCCTTCCTCACTAGTACTCTCTCTCAAAAAAAAAATAAATAAATAAATAAAATAAAGTGATTAAAAAAAGTTTATTGGGACACATGGGGGGCTCAGTCAGTTTCCCACTTTGGTTCAGGTCATGATCTAATGGTTAATGAGTTTGAGCCCCACATCAGGCTCGCTGCTGTCAGTGCATAACCCACTTTGGATCCTCTGTCCCCCTTTCTCTCTGCCCTTCCCCCACTTACACTGTCTCAAAAATAAATAAAACATTAAAAAAAGTTACTCTTTAATACATTTCGTATAACCATGATAAGGCTTTTAGAGGCCTAAAGTACAGGAAATAAATCATGATCTCAGTGCAGTTCTTTTTCAAGATCTGACAACTTCAATATGTCGTTATGGTACATTGATGTCTAACATAGAGAATAAAGTCAAGGATTTTATAATCAGTAAAGCAACATTCCAGTGAAAAATAGTATACAGCATGAAATATGCCTAAGATCTGTTTGGCCTAATGAAAGTGCTAGCAGTTAGTTTAGAAAAATTCTATTGTAGGGCACCTTTTGATTCCAAAGATTGCCTAATAAGGTGAATTGGGTTAAGGGATGGAGTACTGAATATTTGACAGGTTTTCTGGTTATTTACCTCTTTCTGAATTGCTCATTTTATTTCAGAAATTTCCATCTCAGTGAGTTCTAAATTTCCATTATAGAATCTAAAGTTTTTTTGTTGTTTTTTTTTTAATATTTTTATTTATTTCTAGGAGAGAGAGAGAGCGTGAGCAGGGGAGGGTCAGAGAGAGGAGATACAGACTCCGAAATAGGCTCCAGGCTCTGAGCTGGCAGTCAGCACAGAGCCCTACGCGGGGCTCGAACCCACGAACTGCGAGATCATGACCCAAGCAAAAGTCGGACGCTTAACCGACTAAGCCACCCAGGTGCCCCTCCATTATAGAATCGAGAATATTCAGGAGCTCCTGGGTGGCTCAGTTGGTTAAGTGGCCGACTTTGGCTCAAGTCACATTCTCACTGTTTGTGGCTTTAGGCCCCACATTGGACTTTGTGCTGACAGCTGAGAGTCTGGAGGCTGCTTCAGATTTTGTATCTTTCTCTCTCTCTACCGCTCACATTCTGTCTGTTAAAAATGAACATTTTAAAAAATTTAAAAAAGAATCTAGAAAATTCAGTTCCTTGGTTTTTGAAGTTCAGGCATGGAGGGGCGCCTGGGTGGCTCAGTCAGTTAAGCATCCGACTTCGGCTCAGATCATGATCTCACAGCTTGTGGGTTTGAGCTTCCCATCATGCTCTACGCTGACAGCTCAGAGCTGCTTCAGATTCTGCTTGTCTTTCTCTCTGCCCCTCCCCCACTTGTATTCTGTCTCTCTCAAAAATAAATATTAAAAAAAGTTAAAGTTCAGGAATGGAATTTGACATAGATGCAGTACATTCACTTGTTCAGAAATGAACTTGAGAAAAGATAGTTGGCATACAATCTGTTTTGCTGGCAGTGATTGCAGAGTCCAGTTACTGACAGGAGTGGCATTGGTTTGGTGTCAGGAGCAGATGTAGTAAAACTGAGTTTCCAGCAGCATCTGAAATGTAGCATCTTTTGTTCTATGGTGGTAAAAGTGGTGGCAGTTTCTTGTAGGAGCCAATAGGCAGCAGCATTTTCATCATCAGGCTAGTTTTGTGGTATGGATTTGCACACTGTTCCTGGAAGCTTAGCCTTAAGCCTGCCTGATTCTTAAGCTCTCACAATAATTGCATGAGTTAGACCAATAACCTTTTTAATAAATCCCTTTTATGCTTACTCAGCAAGACTCAGCTTCTGTTACTTTTAACTAACAGCAGCAAGTTGTTACCGAGAGTGAAGTGCTGTGCAATTACTTGAATGGAAGGCAAGGACAGGGTGGGATATGACCATTGTGGATCTCACCTTCACAGTCTTTAGGCTGGTAGCCCTTGTTAGGTACTGATAAAAAGTAAGTAAGTTCCTGATAGTGTTTCTTGAAACACACCAAGTACCAGCTGAGGCTACAGGAATAAGAGAAATAACCAGAATGTCATGGGGTTCTGGTTATATCTTCCTGCTTTCAGCAAAATGTTGAAAAAGAGGATGAATGCCAGATTAAGCTAGCTACTACAAAGCAAAGATGGAAGGAGGTACTATTTTGCTAAGGGTACTTTTCTATGTCCTGATGAAAGTCCTATACTTCAGAGTCTTACAGTGTTATAAATGAGAATTGTTCTTATCTACTAACACTACAGCCAATACAAGCAGGGGCTTTTGAGTTCTGACATGAAATAAGATGATCGCCTGAAGCCATTCTCATTTGTCAGGCAAAGATCGGATATACAATGCATTTATTCACTGGAGCCTCTAGGTTTTCGTTACTTTAAGAAATCTGCATTAATCTAAGGGTTGGGGAATGGACAGAACCTAGAGGCTGTTAAAAAACAGGATGAAAATCGGGGCGCCTGGGTGGCTTAGTCGGTTAAGCATCCGACTTTCGCTTGGGTCATGATCTCATGGTTCGTAGGTTCAAGCCCCGCATCGGGCTCTGTGCTGACTGCCAGCTCAGATCCTGGAGCCTATTTTCGAGTCTGCATCTCCCTCCCTCTCTGACCCTCCCCTGCTCACGCTGTCACTCTCTCTCTCTCTCTCTTTAATTTTAAATAAAAATTAAAAAATTAAAAAAAGATGAAAATCTTCATGTTTAAAAACCTATGACTACTTGTACATGGAAAAGACTAGAAAAATAAATTTAGAGCTTAATAAAGTTTTTAAATGAATTATATTGCCAAGAAACCCCAAGCCTGGCTACCTCCCTTCAACTCTTAAGGCCATCCTTGGGCCCCAGAACTCCTATCAATAGGAAGTGGATTATGAAAGCTTCAGAGACTCAAAGAAAGGGATCTTCCCCAGTATCCCACTTCTGGACAAGGATGCCCCCAGCATACAGAACCAGGAGCCTTGAAGAAGAGTGGACAGGAGAAGGTCTTTCAGTCTCCCTGAAAGCAGGATAGGTGCTGCCAGATTGGCTAACTAGAGGAATGATTGCTTGCCAAAATCAAGGAGTCCTTGCTCTTCCTGTCCAGTAGGATTTAGGATTTGCTATGGACATGACTGCCCTGTGTTTCCTCTTCCAGGTTTTCATTGCTGTATCTATTGATTCTTTACTAGTCTGATAGGTAACTACCATGTGAGCCCTGACTAGACCTAATGGAAAGACTAGCACATCAGCCAGAAATACTCAGTTTGGATCTGGATAAGACTTTTGGGGTCAGGTTGTAAATGGGTATTTTCTCTATATGTAACAAAGAGTGTATATTCATGTTGTGTAGACAGGAGGGTGGACCACTTGTACCTCTTCACTGTCCATTCCTTCTTACTTGCTGAAAATGTTCAGGATACAGTTTGCCAAGACAAGAAAAAAAGTTATTTCTTAGGCCGCAGGACCCCTTTTTCACCAACATGAGCACTTGTGTGCTGGATATTGCTTGCAAAAAAGCTATTGTTTTCCTTTTGAAAAGGCATAAACCAACCTAGAACTCACCTTGCGCCCTTTTCCCTTCTAACTTGCCTGGAGTGCAGATGTGATGTCATAGCAGCATTAAAGACAAAAACCACACATGAAGAATAGCACAACAGGAATTTAAAAAGAGCCTGGCTTCTTAGTGTTAATGAAGATCTGCGGTAGCCCAGACCTGCCTTAATCCATATTTCTTGATATGTGAGAAAATTAAATCTTTTTTCCCATTTTTTAATGTTTTATTTATTTCTGAGAGAGAGAGAAAGACAGCGTGAGCAGGGGAGGGTCAGAGAGAGAGAGAGAAATACAAAATCTGAAGCAGGCACCAGGCTCTGAGCTAGCTGTCAGCACAGAGCCCGATGCAGGACTCGAACACATGAACTGTGAGATCATGACCTGAGCCAAAGTCGGGTGCTTAACTGACTGAGCAACCGAGGCACCCTGAAATCTCTTACTTTTTTAAACTACTGTTTGTTATACTTTTGGTTAATGTCTTTTCCACCAGATTGTAGACTCTTTGACGCTGAAAAGACTTTTAATTGAAGTATAATTGACATATAACATATTAATTTCATTTCTATAATGATTCCATATTTGTATATATTGCAAAATGACCACCACTATGTCTAGTCAATGTCTGTCTCCTACTTAGCTACAAATTATTTTTGTTGGGGTAAGGACTTTTAAGATCTACTCTCTTAGTAACTTTCAAATGCACAGTACGGTCTTCTTAACTATTGTTACCATGCTGTACTGAAAAGACTATTATATAATCCCCTCTACATCTTCATTTCATGATGTAATGTTTAGCATAAAATAGGCACATATATGTTTGATAAGTGAAACAGTTTACTGCCATTGTTACTAAGTTAAAACCTAAACTATAATTTGTTCTCTGGTAATACCTCCAAAGATTTGGTAAAAGCAGATGAGATAAATAGTGATTAAATAATACTTATTTAACTGGTTTTCATTTCAGTAAGTCACATTTATGAACTGGCTCATAAGAACATTATTTTTAGTTAGATCAGTTATATTTTCCTTTTGAATTTTATTTTAGTGATACCTTTTAGAAATTTTTTTTAGTAATTCTAATTTACAGAAAAGATGCAAGAGAAGTTGAAGGGTATGGATATTTCCTTTACTGAGATTCCACAAATGCTAACACATTTACCACATTTTCTTTATTATCCGTCCCCAATTTTTTTTTTTTTCTGAATGTTCTGACAGTAAATTGCAGACATAATGCCTCTTTACCCCCAAATGGTCATTTTTAAAATCATGACAGCCTGTTAGGATTAGTTTTGGAGAAAGAGTGTATTTCTTAAAAATACTTTCATGCATATTTGCTAAATTTGCAGGGATATTCTCTTATAAAATCACAGTGTAACCATCAAAACCACAATATTAACATTGATACAGCTGTATCTATTCACATATTTTCATTTGTCCTAACTTGTCTTCTAGAGCAGAAGAAAAAAAATTTCCCTTTGATTTAGGATCCATTGAGGATCACACAAATAGCATTTAGTCACCATGTTTTTTAGTCTTCCTTAATGTGGAGCAATTCCTCCATCCGTCTTTCTTTCATGACCATGATTTTTTCTTTTTTTTTTTGGAGAGACGGACCGCACGAGTTGGAGAGAGGGGCAGAGGGACAGAGAGAATTAATTTTTTTTTAATTTGTTTTTGTGAGAGAGAGTGTGAGCATGAGCAGAGGAGAGGCAGAGAGAAGGAGAAACATGCTGTCAGCATAGACCCTGATTCAGGGCTCATTCATGAACCACGAGATCATGACCTGAGCTGAAGTTAGATGCTTAACCGACTGAGCCAACCAGGTGCTGAGAGAGAATTTTAAGCAGGCTCTACACTCAGTGTACAGACTGATTCAGGGCTCAATCTCATGACCCTGGGATCATGACCTGAGCTGAAATCTAGAGTTGGACATGCAACCCACTGAGCCACCCAGGCGCCCCTGACAGAGTTTACCTAAGTTATTTCATAGAAAGTGATGTGAGCATTTTTTTGTCATGATACCTGAATTCAGCTCTTCTGGAGAATAAAAGGGAAAACCAGTAATCTCAAATTTTTGTATCTTAATTTTTTTTTTTTTATGTTTTATTTATTTCTAGGAGAGAGAGATAGACAGCGTGAGCAGGGTAGGGTCAGAGAGAGAGGGAGTTACAGACTGAAACAGGCTCCAGGCTCTGAGCTGGCAGTCAGCACAGAGCCCGACGCGGGGCTCGAACCCACGAACCGCGAGATCATGACCCAAGCGAAAGTCGGACGCTTAACCGACTAAGCCACCCAGGCGCCCCTCAAATTTTTGTATCTTAATTAAGAGCTGTATCTTAGTTGACCTCCAGTAAGATGTCTTACCAAAGACTCATTTTTTGTTGTTGTTGAACTGCATTTCTCATTAGGGAATCATTGACATTTTCAACAGGATAGTTCTTCACTGCACCAAATTGTCCCCTACATCCCTGGCTCCTACCCACTAAACGCAAGCACTGTTCTTCAGTTGGTGTGACCACCCACAACACCCTCATGTGAGAACCTCTGTTCTGTAAAATTTAGGCTCTTTAAATTAGAAAAACAATCTTGCTTTTTACATAGTAGGCAGTTTGACAAATTTCCTGTTGACTATTGTAATTATTAGTAATCTGTCATCAGTTAGGTTATAATGTGCTTTACCTGAATTATGTTGAAGTAATTACTTATATTTAATAAGTGATAAAGGGTTCAGTTGATCATATATGTTTTAATATCTGAAATGAGAATTCTCTTAACAGTCTCCATTTAAAATCAAGGACTTCACCCTAAAAGTTAATGGAAATCAAATATTTGTGGAAGATCTACCTTAAAATTCAATATTATACTATTAACAGTTTTAGGGGGAAATGAATGTATGTTCATTTTCATGTTGTCAATTATTCTTTTTGTTTTTCTTTCAGAATTGGTCCCTAGGAAGGAACTCCTTATAGAAAATGTGCCATATTGTGATGCACCAACTCAGAAAAAATGAGTTTTGTAGGATAAACTCAAGCTTTTTGTCTTAAATATATAACTGACAAAAGTTTTGGAAATGGAAATATTTCTCTCAGAACTGTCCTGTTGAAAATGAATGAATTAAAGTATTGTGTCATAATTAAGTTTGACATTAACAGTAGTACATTGCTGAAAACTGCAGAACGTAGTTAAATATTTCTAGATAGCATTAGATAAGACATGTAACTTGTATAGAAAATCAAAGTTTATAAAGTAAAATGAATGCTTAGGGAGGTATGTTATACCTCTCATTGACCTTGATAAGTATTTTATTTTGACAAATTGGTGGGTTTCTCCCTATATGAAATGAAACTATTAGATTAAAATTATTAAATTTATGATTATTCAGTCCCACAAACATTTAATTAGTCAAAAAAATCACAACATGTACCAACTTTCTATAGAAGGTGGACTTTGTTTCCTCTAAAGCACTGAGATTATTTCTATAGCTAACATAATTATTCAGTTTCCTTTCAGAGAGAGTATCTCTCTGTTCCTCACCTAGGATCACTGTGGAATAAATCCTAATTTTTTTTAGGAAGGAATGACTCGAGCAAACTATATAATGCAGCCTTATAGAAATAGCTCTACTTAGACCACAGCTAGACTTTATTATGAAAATGTAATACATGGCTACATTCTTTCCATTTTAATCAATAAAGCTTAAATGGCTTTTTTTTTCTTCCACATGTCCTATCCCCCTTGACGACTTTGGGAGTACCACAGAACAGTTTGTCATTCTAGTGGTAGGAATTATAAAATTGTATTTAATAATCTTGTTTTTCTTTTATCTGTGTATCTTTACCGTTCTCTGTTCTTAGTGAACAGTGTGTTCTCTCCCATTCCCTGGTAAGTTTTTTCATTTAATGACAATACAGAGTTTTACATTTTTGCAAGATTTTTTTTCTTTAATGTTTATTTTTGAGAGAGCACAAACTGGGGAATAGCAGAGAGAGAGGGAGAGAGAGAATCAAAGTTGATTTTGCACTGAAAACAGGGCTCGAACTCATGAGCTATGAGATCATGAATGGAGCTGAAACCAAGAGTTGGATGCTTAATCAGCCGAGCTACCCAAGCACCCCTAAATTTTTACAAGATTCTTGATAAAAGCTTTGTTTGTTGGCAAAACATGGGTATGTCCATCCTGAATATGAAACGTTATATTTAACATAATTTAATTTTAAAAAATAATAAAATAATTTAATTTTAGGAGATGAAAGATTTTTCTAAATTCCTTAGACTTAACATTAACCCATCAACTATCCTTAATGCCTTCTAATATTTTTGGGTTTTGTTTTGTTTTGTTTTATATTTTTATTTATTTCTAGGAGAGAGAGAGAGAGAGAGACAGCGTGAGGAGGGTAGGGTCAGAGAGAGAGGGAGTCACAGACTCTGAAATAGGCTCCAGGCTCTGAGCTGGCAGTCAGCACAGAGCCCGATGCGGGGCTCGAACCCACAAACCGCGAGATCATGACCTAAGTGAAAGTCAGACACTTAACCGACTAAGCCACCCAGGTGCCCCCTAATACTTTTGAAGAGGGTAGTTAGTAGTCTGTAAAATGGTTTATACATGTCAAAAGATTTGCTATGTTTTTCATCTCCCATATATATTTGTTATTTATGTGGAAATTATACCTACATAAAAATAAAAGTTGTTTCCTATTTGAAATTCGCCTTCATAAAACTATTCTGAAAGTTGTCACAATACCATCACTGGTAATTTGCCTGACTTACTACTGTTTCATTAAATATATTACATATTTTGAGGAAAGTTGCCTGTCCTAGGTTACTCTAACACATTTTAATTATTTCAGTATTATTGAACAGTTTTAGTAGTTCTTAGCTTTCTTTAATCTTAATTCCCTTGTTCCATTCTTCACTCACATTAATTTGACTATCTCAACAGGTTTTTTTAATAGTTACCATTAAAAGCAATAGAGATGAATAATTCACATGTTTATTTTATTAAAGCAAGTGGCTCTGAGATTTTCTCCAAGATACATATTTTAGATACATAAGAAAAAAGAGGGATGCCTGGGTGGCTCAGTCGGTTAGGCGTCTGACTTCAGCTCAGATCATGATCTCATGGTTTGTGGGTTCGAGCCCCATGTTGGGCTCTGTGCTGACAGCTAGCTCAGAGCCTGGAGCCTGTACTCAGATTCTGTGTCTCCCTCTTTCACTAACCCTCTCCTGCTCACGCTGTCTCTCTCTCTCAAAAATAAATAAAACATTAAAAAAAAAAAAAGATCCTGTTTATATTACCAATCAAAACTATAAAATAAAAATAGACTTTGTAGCTATGCCTGAGTGGCTCAGTTGGTTAAGCTTCTGACTCTTGATTTTGGCTCAAGTCATGATCTCATGGTTTGTAAGACTGACCTTCGCATTGGGCTCCGCACTGATAGCACAGAACCTGTTTCGGATTCTCTCTCTGCCCTCAAAAATTTTTTAAAAATAGTTTTTTTTAAAACTGTAACTTGAAAATTAAAGATATAATATGTTCCTAGATGGGACAGTTGAAAATTTAGGAAATGAACAGTTCTTTAAATGTTACCTATCAAAATCTCCGAAGATTGAAGATCTGTCTAAATTAAAATATATAACTTCTGCACTCTGTGAAAGTTGTAAAGTTTACAGAAGATATTTGCCACCAACATAATGATTAAAATAGTTAAGATGTAGGGCACCTGTGTGTCTCAGTCAGTTAAGCATCTGACTTCAGCTCAGACTTCATGATCTTGCAGTTCGTGAGTTCAAGCCCCATTCAGACTCTGCTGACAGAGCCTGGAGCCTGCTCTGGATTCTGTGTCTCCCTTTCTCTCTGCAGCCCCCTCCAAAAAAAAAAAAAAAAATACTTAAGATGTAATAGTTCCTATGACTCATTAAAAGGCTCAATGGAAAATATTCATAGATAGATATTAAAAGTTCACAAAAGAAGAAATAGTAAGCCTCGCTAGTGATCAGAGAAATATAAATTAAAACAAAACAAAACCTTTTTTGTTAGCCACATTTATAAAAGCTAAAGAAGTTGATGACACCCAATATTTATAAAGGTAATAAGGGTGTGCGGAGATGGGTAGTCTGCTATTTCTGGAAGGGATGTAAATGATAGGGCATTTTTGAAAGGAAAATTGGCATCATAATTTAAAATAAGTATGTTGCTCAGTCTTTATGCCAAAAGCGTATAAGAATACTAACAAATGAATACTCAGATATATTTACAGAAATTTATGTAGCATTGTTTATAATTTTAAAAAACTGAAAACAGCCTAAATTTCCAACTGGGAAAAAAATTAAAGGAAATATAGCTCTCAGATTTTATATGTCAGTTAAAAAATTAATGCAAAATATATGTATTGTTAAGTGAAAGAAGCAAGTCACAGAATACATTTTCTCTGAATCCATTTACGTACAAAACTATTTTTGCACAGGTTTGTGCATATTCAGTAAAATCTTGGATTGTGAGTAACTTGTTTTCTGAGTGTTCTCCAAGATGAGCAAACATTTCTAATAAATACTAACTTGATAAACAAGCAGTGTCTTGCAATATGTATAGTATGTGATGCCAAATATCACATGATCACAACTGAACCAATGGTTCTTGAAATTCACTTTGATATACAAGTGCTTTGGATTGTGTGCATGTTTCTGGAACAAATTATATTCACAAACCAAGGTTTTACTCTATATACAAATGAATAGAAATATCAATGCTTAATGTTAATACAGTTGACCTTCAAACAGTAAGGACTTGAACTGCAACGGGTCCCCTTATACATAGACTCTTTTTTATAAAGTACAATACTATAAATATCTTATTGACTTAATTTTTTCTCTAGTTTTTTTCAAAAGAATACAGGATATAATACATATACAGAATATGTGTTAATCGTCTGTTATTGGAAAGACTAGCAAGTAGGCTATTATGTTTTGAAGCATATCAAAAGTTATGTGTGGATTTTTGACTGCATGAAGTTCAGTGCCCCAAACCTCCATGTTCAGGGGTCAAGTGTAGGTAGGTAGCAAAATGAGATTTGATGAAAGGACTGGTGAGTTGCGGATTTTTATTAGGGTAACTCTTGCATGTTTAAATATTTTTTTACAGTGAGTGTATCAATGTATAATTTTTAAAGGACAATACTTAAGCCGCTAGTGATTTATTTAAAACTTAATTATGAAATAGTTCAAATATCAGCGTGTAGTGCATCAGAAACACATGAGCCTAATTCCCACATTTGACAGATGTTAACATTTTGCCATATTTGTTTAAAGATCTCTGCCTTGTGAGTCACAAAATCTTAAAAAGCTAAAGTCCCACCTCCCTTTTCTTTCTCCTGTCTCTTTTCAGGTATAATTACTTTTATACAGTTGGTAGATATCATTCCCATACTGGTTTTTATACTTTTACGAAATGTGCATATATTCAAAACAATATAGAATGTTGTTTTGTGGTTTTAAAATGAAAATAAATGGTGTTCTGCTTTATGTGTTCTGTAGCTTATTTTCCTCATTCATTAGGTTTTAGAGATTAATGTATTTTTTTTATTTTTTATAGGAGACTGATCTATTTTGTTGCATAAATAGCTCCGTCTTTAACTTTTATGTCTTATTCCATTGTACAGATAAACTAGTTTATCTGTTTCTCTTGATGAACAATAGTATTGTTTTGTTTTTTGATATTGCAAACAAATTTACCAAAAATTCCAGCATGTGAATTTTGCACCCAAAGTTTACCTGAATATATACAAGGAAACAGAACCGTTGATTCATAGGGTAATGTACATATTCATTTCCTGTAGGAATTTTTAAATTCTTTTTTTTTTTTTTTTAATTTTAGAGAGAGAGTGCAAGCAAAGGAGAGGGGCAGAGGGAGAGGGAGAAAATTTAAGCAGGCTCCACGCGTCGTGTGCAGCCCAGCGGCAGGGCTAGATCCCACGTCCCTAGGAGCGTGAATGAGCTGTGCCAAATTAAGAGTTGTTTGCTCAACTGACTGAGCCCTTAAATTGTATTTTAAAGTAGTTGTACCACTTTATAATTTGTTAAATTTTTGGATATTAAACGGTATCATTTTTTTAATGTATTTTGAGAGACACCGAGAGAGTGCTAGTGGAGGGGGGGAGGGCAGAGAAGGAAGGAAAATCCAAAGCAGGCCCCACACTGCCAGCACAGAGCCTGATGGAGGGATTGAACCCACAAAACCCTCAGATCACGATCTGAGCCAAAACCAAGAGTCAGACGCTCAGCTGACTGAGCCACCCAGGTGCCCCATGAAATGGTATCATATTTTAACTTGAATATCTGGATTACTGGTGGGATCATCTTGTTGTGCTTATTGGTTGTTACAGTTTTCCTTTATGAATGTGTGTTCATATCCTTTGTCCCCTTTTTTCTCTTGGATTGTGTGGCTTTTTTTCACTAGTTCTTTTTATATATTCTGGGTACTAATCCTCTGTTATCTGTGATGTAAATGCTTTCTTCCGTAATGTGATTTGTCTTTTAACATCATTTATCATAAACCTGTATTATGAGAGTTTATTTTAGTGTACCCAGTTTAAAAGATTTTTTAATTAATTTTGTGTATGTAGCTTTTTAAGTAATATTTTCTCCATAGGCATAAAGATGTTGTAAAACATTTTCCTCTGAACATTAAGGTTTTGCTTTCTATATTTGGGCCTTTATGCCATCTAGAATTTATTTTTCTTTGTAATACAAGGGAGGGATTTAATTTTATATTTTTTATGGGTAAGTTTTGCTTCAGGATCATTTATTGTATAGCCCACCCTTTTTCTGATTACATGTAAAGCACCTTTGATCATATCAAGTTACTATATATTGGAATCATTTAGGGACATAGTCGTTTAAGGACTTGGTTTCTACAATTATCCTTTTATTCCTCCAAATTGTCCCCCCCTCCCCCCCAGGGTTTTTTCAATAGCATTCAACATTCTGGAATATTTCCCTTCTTTAAAAAGCTATATTGAACTCACCTCTGCCCTCGAGCTTCAACACCATTTTTCCGCGCTTTTTCCGAGAGGTTTCTGTCCTTAACCATCACCATTTCTCTCCCCATTCTGTCTTATACAGACCCCGATCAAGGCCTTACCAATCAAACCCTTTTTGTCCTCCACTTTAGAAGTCCAAAGGTCGGGGCGCCTGGGTGGCTTAGTCGGTTAAGCGTCCGACTTTCCCTTAAGTCATGATCTCGCGGTTCGTGGGTTCCCGCGTCGGGCTCTGTGCTGACTGCCTGCTCAGAGCCTGGAGCCTGTTTCAGAATCTGTGACTCCCTCTCTCTCTGACCCTCCCCTGCTCACGCAGTCTCTCTCTCTTTCCCCTAGAAATAAATAAAACATTCAAAAAAAAAAGTCCAAAGGTCAATTTTTAGTCTTTATTTTATTCATCCTCTCAGTAGCAGTTGGCATAATCAATCATTCTTTTTTGACACTCATTTATTGTAAACCGTTTATATGATACAGGTATGAACCCAAGCAACAAAAATACCTGCCTGTCTTCTATTTGTCATTTTAGAGCCATTCTCAGCCTTTTTTGGCCCTGCTCTTAGCCTCTTCTGTGAGGACTGACCTGTATGAACCAGCTCAAGTGGCTTCTGTACTCTCTGACCTTTGTTTGGTTTGGCTAATGGGGGTAGGGGTGCTGGTCGGAGATCAGGAGGAGAGAGGAGGGAGGAGAGTGAGGGCCAGTATTTCTCTCTCTGACAAGTTGCCTCAGGCTGTACTATCCCTCAGAGCTTCTCTTAAGGCGAGTTCTGTATAGTTCTTCCCTTCCAGTTTGGGTAAGAGCTTCCCTTTTCAGGCCTGGGGGTTGCAATAACTTATCTGCTACTATCCACATGGCTTCTCCTACACTCATAGTTTTTTTGTTGTTTTTTTTTTAATTTTTTCAATGTTTTCATATATTTATTTTTTTGAGAGCAAGAGTGAAAGAAAGCATGAGCAGGGGAGGAGCAAAGAGAGACGGTACACAGAATCTGAAGCAGGCTCCAGGCTCTGAGCTGTCAGCACAGAGCCCAATGCGGGGCTCGAACCCACGAACCATCAGATCATGACCCAAGCCGAGATCGGATGTTTAACCAACTGAGCCTCCCAGGCGCCCCACTCATAGTTTTATAGTCACTTTACGTGTAAATCTTTCTCACACTGCCATATTTTTTTTCAAACTGCCATGTATAAATTCACTTCCCTAAGGAAACTTACTTCTAGAGGTGAAAGACAGGATAGGCAAAATTAAGTAAATTAGAAGGTGATGGGTAATGTGGGGAGAGATAAGGCAAAGGAAGGAAGATAGGGGGCAAAGGAAAGGGAGATAGGGGAGCTGGGAACAATAAGGTGTTGCAGTTTTAAGTGCGATTAGGGAAGGTCTCAAGAAAATGATAGTTGAGCAAGAACAAGGATGTGAGGGATCTAGCAATGCATATATGTAAGGGGAGAGTTTTCCAAACAGCAGACTGCCAGTGCAATGTTCCTAAGGCTGGCTCATGCCTACTGTCTTTGAAGAAAGCCCAGTGATAAGAGCCAAGTGATTTATGGAAAGAGTAGTAGTAGATGCAGTCGTAGAAATGATATGGTAGAAAGAGCTGGGAAGTAGATGCCAGGTTATTTGGACTGTTACGACTATGGTTGTCACTCAGAAACATGCAGAGCCATTAGATGATTTTAAGAAGAGAAGTGATATGATCTGATTTTAAGTTTTAAAGATCACTTTGGCTTTTGTGCTGAAGCAGGGTTGATTGCAGGGATATGAATTAGAAGTCTGTTGCATAAATCTAGGTAAGAGGTTATAATGGCCTAGACCCAGAGTGACAGCAATGATAGTGATGAGAAGGGGCAAGATTCTGGGTATATTTTCATAGAGCTTATGGTTTTATCACGTGAAGTGACACAAAAAGGAGTCAGAGATGATGCCTAAGAGTTTTGGCCTGAGCAACTAGAAATACGTTGTTGCCGTCAGTTATTATGGTAAAAGGAGACTAGGTTTGTGAAAAATTAGAAAATCAGTTTTGGACATGAATTGATGAATACAAGTGGAGGTACTAATAAGTGGAAATATCCAAGTGGAGGTACTAATAAGATGTTAAATGTAACATCTGGAATTCAAGAAGTTGTCTGGGCTCACAAACCATGAGATCATGACCTGAGGCGAAGTAGGATGCCTAACGTACTGAGCCACCCAGGCCCCCCTAAAAACGTTTTTAAAAACCCTATTGCTGGCAACTTTATTTGTAATGGCCCCAAACCCAAATGAGATGAATGAATAAACAAATTTTGGTATACCTGTACAAAGGAATACTTCTTTAGAATAAAAAGAAATGAACTATTGCTACATGCAACAAATAGGTGAATCTCAAAATACTTTATTATGAGTGAAAAAAAAGACAAAAACGAGTACATATTTTATGATTCTGTTTAGATAAAATTCTAGAAACTGCAAACTAACCCATAGTGGCAGAAAGCAGATCATTGTTTGCCAGAGGACATGGAGAGGGATGGTGGGAGGAGTTCAAAAAGTGCGTGAGTAAATTTTGGAGAGTGATGTATATGTTCATTATCTTGATTGTAGTGATGGTTTGATGGATGCCTGCACATGTATGTACATTTGTATGTACAAAATGCATGTGTAGATGTGTAGATTTTAAATATGTATAGTTACCATATGTGCCAACTATAATAAAATAAGGCTATTAAAAATACTATAAAGTTGTAGTAATTTTAAGTCTAGTATTGGTGAAAAAACTAAAAAATGGTAGCAGTTGACCAGAAGAGAGAACTCAGAGATAGACCCAAATAACCATCTCAATATATATACATTGTTTATTCTATACATTCTTAATAGATTTTTCAATGAATATCTGTGTCTGAAAGTATTTATTTTCAGCCTTTCTCTTGAATAATAGTTTAATTGGGTACAGAATTTTATGTTGTCCTTTTTTTTCCTTAGCACTTCACAGATACTGTTAAATATCTTTTAACCTCATTTTACTGCTGAGACGTTTATTAGCAATGTAATTGCAGACCCTTTTGGCTAATCTGTCCTTTCTTCATGATTGATTTTAAGATTTCTGTGTTTTCTTTGGTATTCTAGATAGAGATTTTATTTTTGTTTATCCTACTCAACCTTTGTGTACTTCATCTTTCTGAAGATTCCTGTCAGGCTTCAATTTTGAAAATTCCTCGTCCCTTATATTTTCATTATCTCACAAACATTCTCTACAGTTTTTTGCTAGTAGAGCTCCTCTTAGGCATCTCTCATTGTGCTTCATTCTGGTACTTTGCTCAGTTGTACTCATTTAGTAGCTGCTGTAATTTACCACCAGTTTCTTCATCAGTGTCTGATCTGTTGGTTATTAACACCCATGCATTTCTCTTGTAATTTCAGTGACTATTTTTCATTTCTAGTCCTTATGTTTGGTTTTTATATTAAATACACTGTTCCTTTTGCACAGTGATTTGTTCTCTACTCATAATTCTCGATATCTTTCATCATTTAAAGATACTAATTGTATAGTCTCTCAGAATATTCTATTTTATCAACTATCTACATTATCAATATTCTTTTGTTCTTGATGGTCTTTCCTCATGTGTCTTGTAATTTTTTTGATTATGTATATATCTTGAATGGCAATTGTTATTTCTCTGATGATCAAAAGTTGGAAATTATGGGAGTGTCTCTCCAAAGATTTTATGCATGCCTTTGCCAGGTACCCCCACGAGTACTTTGGAGAAGTCCATCCCATTCAGGTAATTTAGAGTTGACCCTGAATCACTGAATGGCGTGGTGATTGTCTTCTCTCACCAGTGTTTCCCTCCCCTACCCAGAGTCCCTGAATATTTGCTCTCTCTCTGGCTTTATGACTAGTTTTTCAGTTTCCTTTCATAGTACTCTGAAGGAGGCTTGTTTAATGCAGAGATCTCAGTTCTACTCCATGTTACACCCAAGTCCAGTAACTCATCACCTTTGATATACTGAAACTAAAATCTAAGCCCCTAGCTATTAAGTAAGGCTATTTCCAGTCAACTCACAGCCTCCTGGCTACCACAGTGTCACCTTACAATTACAATCTGCTTCGACTATCAGTTTTCTTTTCTTTCTAGCAAATGGGAATTTCTTTTCATATCCTATGAGCTCAGCCATGTAATATAAGCTAGAATGCAAAGAAAGGCTAAAAGACTAATGATGTAATGTTAAAAGGACCCACAAGCCAGATTGAAGGAACTCTTCAGTGAAATTTAGGACCATTTTTTTTACATTTATTTATTTTTGAGAGACAAAGAAGGACAGAGTGTGACCAGGGAAGGAGAAGAGATAGAGGGGGAGGGAGACACGGAATCCAAAGCAGACTCCGGGCTCTGACCTGTCAGCACAGAGCCCGACATGGGGCTCAGGCCCACAAACCATGAGATCATGACTTGAGCCGAAGTTGGATGCTTAACCAACTGAGCCACCCAGATGCCCCAAATTTGGGGCAATTTATGGATCAAAAAGAACAATTAGGCTATAATGGACTAATGTATAAATTAAAAATAAAATAACCTGGGACACCTGGGTGGCTCAAGTTGGTTCATTATCTGACTCTTGATCTCAAGGTTCTGAGTTAAAGCTGTATGTTGGGCATGGAGCCTATTTTAAAAACTAAAATAAAAATAAAAATTTTGAAATGAAATAACCCATGAGTTCATAAAGATACTCAAAGAGAGAAAGAAAGAAAACAGGTTAGGTTTGGGGGGCTTGCTTGTTTGTTTTTTAGCCGACTTGGAACTTTTCTTTAACTTCGAAATTTTTCACAATTAAAAGCTGGAATTAATTAAGATTGAATCTCATTCAGCATTTTGTTGGGGGAATGGGTAAATTCTATATTAGCTTAGTCCACATGTTGCCTAACTGAGAAATCCAAATACTGATTTTTTTTTAGAAACAAACGGTGTTGGTTTTTTTAATATTTTGTTTTTAAGCAGTCTCTATACCTAAAGTGGAGTTTGAACCCACAACTCTGAAATCAAGGTCACACACTCCACTGACTAAGCCAGCCAGGTGCTCCAGAAACAAACAAGTTTCTAAAATGTTAATCCAATTGTCTGATAGTCCAATGTTAATATTTCAAGGCTTCTGAGTATAAGAAATCCTATTGAACAAAATGTGATACGAGCCTTCAGTTTAGGAATTTTTTTCCTGTATAATCCTTTTCTTAATTTCAACTGCATAAAATCTTTTTTTTTTTTTCCAACCAACAATTAACTGAAGTACCCAGGGTCAATCTGAAAGATAGGTGCTAGAGATTCAAAGACAAGACAGTCTATCAGGGAAGACTAATAAGGAAGGAGGCAGTTGGAGCATAATTACTGCTACAAGGGATTAAAAGGTTTTAAGTATATGGAAAGTAATTTATTAGAACGTGGTTAGTAAAATGCAATAAATATATAAGATGATATGCTTTTAATATCTTAGAGAAGTAAACAGTTATAAAATAACTCACAGCTAACACTTTTTAAAATCTTAATTCGAGGGGCGCCTGAGTGGCTCAGTTGGTTGTGTCCGACTTCAGTTCAGATTATAATCTCGCGGTTCCTGAGTTTGAGCCCCATGTCGGGCTCTGTGCTGACAGCTCGGAGCCTGGAGCCTGCTTCGGATTCTGTGTCTCCCTCTCTCTCTGGCCCTTCCCAGCTCACAATCTGTCTCTGTGTCTCTCAAAAATAAATAAAACATTAAAAAATAAAATCAAATTAAAATATCAATTTGAATGAAAAAAATAGAATTTTCTTTCTAAGAGAGAACTTTGGGGGATCTTAAGCTTTCTGCCACAAATTGCTTTATGTAGCATTTTTCCTCCTCTTATCTTTTATTCTGGTAACAGAGTGAAAGTACAACTGTCTTAGATAAGATTTCCAGAGAAACAGACTATGCATGTAGGAGATTTAAGTTAAGGAGTATACTCATGAATAACCCGTCTGAGGGAGTAAGGGAGATTGGACATAGGGAGCTGTGGAATTACCATGCATCTGCAAAGGACGCCTGGAGATGAATTGACTTTCAGAATTGTGCTCAGCTGAGACAAGGGGACCAGACTTGTGTTTCCTGGCATCCGCAGTCATTGAGGACAGGTAAATCCCAGTGAAGAGGCATGATCTCACTGAAGCAATTCCCTTCAGTGGGACAACTAGCAAGAGCGGTATTTGTGAACCTTCAGCGGTCAGCACCCAGGAAGTAGGGAAATGAATGCCTCCTTCTGAAGGAGACATCTGGGCAGTGCACAAATAAGGCCTTTCCATAATTAGCTTATGCTGTTTGAGCAGAAGCACAACTCTAAAGCTGAGCATTTTCCCTTCTGGGAAGTAAGTATTCCAAGAGACCATTTGTTACCTATTCCAACCAAAAGAAGAGAGCAAACCCATTAGAAAAGAGCTAATCACATGCTGAGATTCAAGGTGAATTGATTCACGGAGGCATTCATTTATTCAATAAATATCTATCTAGCATCACCTGGAGGAAAACCTAGCAAAGGGGAAGGGGACTGGGTTCTAGTCACAGCTCCGCCACTGAAAATAGGGTCTTTGAGCAAATCATTTATTATCCCTGGACTTGTGTTTCTTTTCCTGTACAATGACATGTGTGGACTAGATTATTAGAAATATTTTAGTTGTGGGGGCACCTGGGTGGCTCAATCAGTCAAGCATCCAACTCTCGATTTCAGCTCAGGTCATGATCTTGTAGTCCTGGGGTCAAGCCCTATATTGGCTTCGAGCTGAGTATGAAGCCTGCTTAGGATTCTTTCCCTTTTCTCTTCTCCCATTCTCCCCTGTGCTCACTAGCTCTCTCTCTTTCAAAAATAAAAATAAAGAGGGCACCTGAGTGGTTCAGTGGTTAGGCGTATGACTTCAGCTCAGGTCATGATCTCACCGTTCGTAGGTTCGAGTACCGCATTGGGCTCTGTGCCGACAGCTAGCTCAGAGCCTGGATCCTGTTTCAGATTCTGTATCTCCTTCTCTCTCTTACCCTCCCCTGCTCAGCCTCTCTCTCTCAGAAATAGATAACACATTTTAAAAATTAAAAAAAAAAATTTAAAAATAAAAGTAAAGAGGGGCAACTGGGTGTCTCAGTCGGTTAAGCGGCCGACTCCGGCTCAGGTCATGATCTGGCAGCTCATGGGTTTGAGTCCTGCGTCAGGCTCTGTGCTGACAGCTAGCTCAGAGCCTGGAGCCTGCTTCAGATTCTGTGTGTGTCTCTCTTTCTGACCCTCCCCTGCTCATGCTATCTCTCTCTCCAAAATAAATAAAACAAAACATTTTAAAAAATAAAAATAAAGAAATATTTTAGTTGTGATTAACAGAAACCTTGTTTACCTGGCTTGAGAGAAAGAGAGAAGGGAATCGTTGTGTGTGTGTGTGTTTTTTATTATGATTATTTTGGGGAGACAGACAGTGCAAGCAGGGGACAAGCAGAGAGAGAGGGAGACACAGAATCCGAAGCAGGCCCCAGGCTCCAAGCTGTCAGCACAGAGCCCGATGTGGGGCTCAAACCCATGAAACATGGGATCAGGACCTGGGCCAAAGTCGGACGGTTAACCAGCTGAGCCACCCAGATGCCCCAAGAATCGGTTTAAAGAATAAATCTGCATCTCATAGAAGCTGGGTTGAAGCTGAACTTCACGAACAGACTGGAGTGCTGTAGGCAATCCAGTAATGCCCTCCGCCCCAGCCTCTGCACCTGCTTCATTCTTCACTATTGCTGCAGTCACTGTTTTTCAGTTCATACAAGGAAGATAATACAACTAGCAGCTCTTCAGTTTTCATTTCCTGTATTCAAGAGAGTAGCCACACCCAGGTTAAAATCCCTTGGTCTCAGTTCCAGATTGTCTGAGGACAGTGCTTGTTGGCCTTATTTGCATGAAGAAAGCAAACTCTGATTCAAATAACTGGGTCTAAGTGAGGAATGTAGAGTAGAGAGAAGTTTCCAGAAAATATTTAGGACAGTGCTCCATGACAGCCCACTTGTACACTGCTGTTAACTCTAAAATCCTATAATTTGATTAAGCAATCACCTAAGTAAAGTTTGATTCACTTTTCCCTGATTCTTAAATGATGCTTTAAACTGTCATTTAAAAAGTACAGTGGTTAGGGGCACCTGGGTGGCTCAACCCGTTAAGCATTCAACTTGGGCTCAGGTCATGATCTCACAGTTTGTGAGTTCAAACCCCACATCGGGCTCTGCGCTGACAATGCAGAGCTTGCTTAGGCTTCTCACTTTCCCTCTCCCCCACATGTGTTGTCTCTCTCAAAATAAATAAAGAACTTTAAAAAAATTATGGTAGTGGGACGCCTGGGTGGCTTAGTCGGTTAAGCGTCCGACTTTCGCTTAGGTCATGATCTCGCGGTTCGTGGGTTCGAGCCCCGCATCAGGCTCTGTGCTGACTGCCAGCTCAGAGCCTGGAGCCTGTTTCAGAGTCTGTCACTCCCTCTCTCTCTGACCCTCCCCTGCTCAACTGTCTCTGTCTCTCCTAGAAATAAATAAAACATTTAAAAAAAATTAAAAAAAATTATGATAGTTAATTAAAGTACATAAGTTGTGAATGGGAATTTGACAATTAAATGAGGGAAGCTGAAACTTAAATCTCTCAGCAAAATGCATTGAGAACTTCACTTTTTTATTTAGACCCATACAAAACTGACAGTGTTTACCTGGTAACAAAATATCAAGAAGTGCAAAAAGAACATTTTCAAAAGGGGAAATGTGAATGTTTAAAACACTTGGACTTAAAAAAAAAAAAAAAACACTTGGACTAAAGATGTTTTTTTCTTTGTAATTTTCTTAAATGTTTATATATTTTTGAAGGAGAGAGACACAGAACATGAGTGGGAGAGAGGCAGAGAAAGAGAGAGGGAGACGCAGAATCCGAAGCAGGCTCTAGGTTCTGAGTTGTCAGCATAGAGCCCCACGTGGGGCTTGAACTCATGAGCCTTAAGATGATGACCTGAGCTGAAGTCAGACACTTGACCAACTGAACCACCCAGGCACCCCTAAAGATGTTTTTTTCTCTTGATTCATGATTGGTGTGTGGCTTAAACCAATTTCTGATATTCATTACAATGAAGGTTATATTCTGTAACCAGGAGTATAGCTGTTATAAGGGTTTGTGAAGTGATTGACAGAAACAGGCTACAGATGTGAGGTGAGGATACAGTCTTTAGATAGAGGATGAAGTTCATTCACACTAAGACAGTACTATGTGCAGATTTGCCTGATCTTTGGGTCCCCAAAGCTGCCAGTGAAATGACCTGACTTGGGGGGTGATTCAATCAGGTCGTCAATAATTCCATTCCTTCTCATCTCAGGGAACTTTATACCACATTAATCTTTCCAAACCATCTGAAAACACTCCCTAGATGACTGCCTAGGGAAGATTCACTGGAGAGGTTGATATTAATTCACTCAGTCTTACCTTAAATACTCATGAAACAGCTAAGGGGTAGCTCAGACTGAGTGAATCAATATTAACTCCTGTGAACAACCCCTAAGCAAGATCAGGCCATCAATCTACCAAAGCTCTATTCCTATATCAGGTTTTCACTGATATAAGGAAATAGCAAAATTACATAATTATTTGGTAATTTGGTGACTATCTAGAGTAGGAGTTGACAGACTATGGCCATAAGGCCAAATCTAGCCCTCCACCTAGTTTTGTAGATAAAGTTTGACTGGAATACTACCAGGCCCATTCATCTACATGTTGTCTATAGCTTTTCTCTTCTTCTTTTTTTTTTTTTTTTTTTTTTTTTGCTATAGCAGCACACTGTAGGAACAGTGAGCAGTTGGCAAAGAAATTATATGACCCACAAAGTCTCAAATATTTACCAGCTCATTATTATTTTTTTTTTCCATGTAATCTCTACACCCTACATGGGGCTTGAACTCATGACCCCAAGATTAAGAATTAGATGCTCTACTGACTAAGTCAGCCAGGTACCCCTACTTTCCTGTTCTTTACTTAAAAAAATTTGCCAACCCAAGTCAAAGATGAATTAATTTTCTTACGTTATCTGTATTAGCAGTCTAGAATATTCCAAATTAGTCACACAATTATATACAATTCTTTTAAAGACTAAAGTTTTCTGGATGTGCCTTCTCATATAGGCTTGTGTCAAAAGTATGATTTAGAAAATATGTTCTTCTCAATAAATGGTAGTGGGTGAATAGGATATTAATATGAAAAAAATATTGTGCCATATCTCATGCTATACTAAAAAATCCATTTCCAGTGTTGTATAGATCTAAACATAAAAGAGAAAACAATGAAATTTTTAAAAGAAAAATAGGAGAATATTTTAATGACTTTGGGGTAGGCAAAAATTCCTGGACACAAAAAAATATCAGCCATAAGGGGAAAAACGATCAATTGGGCTACATTAAACTTCAGAACCTCTTTGCCTAAGACACATTAAGAAAATGAATAGGCAGACTACAGAGTGGAAGAAGATATTTGCAGTACATATATCTGATTCACATCCAGAATGTGTAAAGAATTTCTCCAAGTCAATGTACAACAGATATAACATGAGAAAAATGGGCATTAAAAAAAAAAAAGAAAGAAAGAAAAATGGGCATAAGACTTGAATAGACATCTCCAAAAGGGAATTTCTAACTAGTCAATGTACCTGAAAAAAAGGTATTCAACTATATTACTTACTGTGGAAATGGAAAGTATAAGTGGAAGGCAATATCACTACATGTGCACCAGAATGACTAAAGTGTAAATAACAGATAATAACTAGAGTTGACAAGGATGTGGAACATCTGGAGCTTTCATATGTTGCTGACCACGGTGCAAATTGGCCCAACTTTGGAATCCTGATTGGCAGTGTTTACTAAAGCTGGGCGTATGCATGGTTCTATGACCCAGCATTTGCACTTTTTGCTGTGGAACTATGTTTACCAAAGACAGACAAAAATGGTTACTAATATTTTAGTCCAAACCGGAAACAAGCTATTAAACCATTGCTAATGCTCTGTATTTTGATCACAGTGGGGGATTGCACAGTGTTTACTTTGTGAAAATTCATTGAGCTTACACACTTGGAATTTGTGTGCTTTTTTGTATAAATGTATATTATGCTAACAGTAAAGATTTTGACTTCAAAAGAAAGTGAAAAAAAAACAACAACCATGAAGTTTACATTAAGTCATTAGCCCCTCTCTGTGATCTTGGTGTGGTGACTTGAACACAACACTTACATGAAACACAAAAAACATTTTTGTTACTGGTAATAGTATAAGTTAAACCAGTAAGTGAAGCCCACAATTCTGTTATATTTCAAGACTTAAAAACTGTCAATTACCAGGGCACTTGGTTGGCTCAGTTAGTAGAGCATGCGACTCTTGATCTTAAGGTTGTGAGTTTGAGCCCCACGTTGGGTGTAGAGATTACTTAAAAATAAATTCTTTTAAAAAATAATTAATTACCATTTAAGTCTGGGAAGCTCTGTAATAGCTAATTATATAAGCCCACATTTTCTACTTATTGTGAATATACCTCAATATCCTTTTCAGAAGAATAAAATTCTGTTTACGCTAAAAATAAAGTCTGGCCATTTTTTCCAGGAACTGTAGCACTGTATTGCTTCCCTCCATGACAATGAACAAGTAAGACTAAAAAAATACAGCTAACCGAGATGGGTCATTAACTTTTGTACTTGGAACCTGGGCTGGTAAAATGTCATTTGCCAAAACATCATGTGGCTTTGATACACACACAGTGCAGGAAAAGAAAAGCTGTGGGTTGCCCCAGTAACTGTAATGCAGGTATCTGTTGGAATAAGGTTTTGATTATTTCTGCTTATGATCACTCTAATTCCTCTATATTTTATATCAGTACGCCTGACTAATGGTTGATATAGGAATTACTTAGAAGTATTGAATCTCTGTAAGTGTAAGCTGTCAGTACATAATGTTCTTTCTGCTCACACACTTGCATTTAATTATGTCATCTGTTTTAGGAATAGCCCTATTTTAAAAATGCTTTTGACTTTTTTGTCAGAAAAGATTTCCAAGCAGGCAGCACGCAACACCTATTTCCATCTGCAACAGCACACTTAGCTAATGTGATTTTGTGGCACCTTGATAGAATATCCTATTATAGATGCAGAAAATGAGGTAGAATGACAGAAGGTAATAAATTATTTAAGATCACAAAGCAAATCAGGGCAGAACTATTACTGGAATTTTGCTCAGGATGAGCCATTCGTCAAGTGATATTTTTATAACACGTGCTATGGCCTAATTACTAGGGCATCGCTCTACATTAGGGGTACATATGCATATTCAGCGCTAATCTCTCAAGTTATACAGACTTGTTTGTGTGTCTCAAAGGCCAAAATGTTTCTGAGAGTACCTCATCTGAGACGAAATATTTGCTCATCCATTTGATCACCCCGTGTATTAGTTAGGGGTCTCCAGAGAAACAGAAGCAATATCTGTTATGGAGGCCAACCACCATCTGCCATCTCCAAACTGGATAATCAGGAAGGCCAGTAGTGTCATTCAGTCCAATCCAAAGACCCAGGAATAGGGATGGCAGTTAGAGATCCCAACGGTATCAGTCCTGATCTAAGTCTAAAAGCCCAAGGACCAGGAGTGCCAATGTCTGAGGACAGGTGGAGGTGAATGTTTCAGCTCAAACAAGTGAATTTGTCCTTCCTCTACCTTTTGTTCTATTCAGGCCCTCAATGCATTGGATGATGCCCTCCCACGTTAGTAAGGGAAATGTTTATTCAGCCTACTGTTGAAATCCTCATCTCTTCCAGAGACACCCTTACAGATGCATCCAGAAGTAATGTCTTTTTGTTGTTGTTTTCTTTTTATTTCTAGGAGAGAGAGAGAGACAGCGTGAGCAGGGGAGGGTCAGAGAGAGAGGGAGTCACAGACTGAAACAGGCTCCAGGCTCTGAGCCGGCAGTCAGCACAGAGCCCGACGTGGGGCTCGAACCCACGAACCGCGAGATCATGACCTAAGCGAAAGTCAGACGCCTAACCGACTAAGCCACCCAGGTGCCCCAGAGATAATGTCTTACCAGCTGAGATTTACTAGCTCTCCAGAAATAATGTTTTACCAACATCCTTTAACCCAGTGAAGTTGACACATAAAATTAACCATCACACCCAGCTAAATCAATATTGATTAACAACCTCCACTAAGCAAAGCATAGTGCTAGATACTAGGCAAAATACAGAAGAAGTAAGAAATGTGACCCCACCCTCAGAGTTTAAAATGTAATGGTATTCTCATGTGTGACCACACACTATCATTGAGGAAAAAAAGAAGAAAACCCAAACAAACAAGAAATAAGCAACCCCAGAATACTCACTCTGTGTTTCCAGGGGATGGAATGGAGGTCTCAGGGACTCCTATTACAGGATGGAGAAGCTTCATGCCTAACCGAATATCTTCTAACTTCTTTCTTTCATTTTTCCTCCTCTACAAACAATTTCTAAAGGAAAGAGGGAAATGGTTCTATTAACTTATGCAAATAAATTTTTCTCTCACAACTTTTTTCCCTCTATTTGCAGCCCTCTTTTTTCATACTTCCATAGATGAATTGTAGAAGTTTAATATTTTACTAGTTGTTAAATATTGGTAATTGAAAACAGCATTGTAAGTTATCATTGGGTCATATGTATGCATGAAGTCAAAAATCATTTAAATAACTAAATTCTATCTGAAGAATATTCACAATAAATATTGTGTAAGTTTTACTTTTAGTGCAAATAAGGCAATTAGCAATATGAATAATACCTCTTTAAACCTTTTGAACAGCTCTGACTCATCATTGCATAATGCTCACATGGGCAAATGCTCCTGGAAAGAGTAACTAAGTTTTTCTACGTTCATTTCTATGAAGACAAGAAACTTCTGCTCAATTTCCAATATTGGGATAGAATCTCATAACGCAAAGATGAAACAGATTTTTCACAAATAGAATAAGAAGTGCTTAGCAATTCAAAAATCTCTGAGTCCTGAGATTCCAGATGAGGCAAGAACACAGCATTGCCACTAGTTTTGTGTGGAGGTTCAGGCTATCCAACCTCTCTGTGTCTCATCTTCCTCATCTATAAGAGGAAAATAATAGTCCCTACTTCAGATTAATTAATACATTTTAACTACTTAGGGTGTGCCTACCTGGCTCAGTCAGTAGAGCGTGTCAGTCTTGACTTTGGGGTCATGAATTGTAGCTCGACGTTGGCTGTAGACTCTACTTTGAAAAAGTAAATGAAATATTTTTTAAAAGCCATTGTAAGTACTTAGAACAGTGCCTGACACGTTGGAAATTCTTAATATGCCACCTATTATTTGCGTTATCTGATAATGACACAGAATCAAAAGAAACCAGAGCTATTCGTAAATGAAACGTAAAGAAGCAAAATGAATGGAGATGAAGACTCACACATTACTGAATTTGCTTTTGCAGTTCTACTGTGTGTCTATTGCAGATGAGTATCTCCCAATCCCATTTTAGTCCGAGATGACACACTACTTGCTTCTTGTCCATTTGCTTTATATCAGCAGGCTTCTTTAACAGAGTGACATGTGGACTGGAGTGGACACAGGAGGAGGACATGAATGTAGGACATGGCTTCTTTAATTTCTCAGTACCGTTCCCAGTGATTCCCTCAGAAAGACAGATACAAAATGACAATATCATTTTCTGTCATTTATCAGGTCTTTGCTTCTTACTCTATGTGCTACCAAGCTTCCAGATTTGTTCCAGATTCAAGTCTCTAGACCCCCCTCCCCACCCTGCAAAATGTAGAATAGTGATAACTCATTTCTTAGCTAAGGTAATTAAATCATTGCCACCCCATCCATTTTTTTAAAATAGCATATAATTTTCTCTCCTTCTTCCCAGCACTGTTTCTCAGCTAATTTACTTGACTCATCGTCACGCTATCTGCTTACTTAAATAGAAAATTGTTTCTTCTTCCTTTGTAGTCCTGAATAGAACTCAATGGACTGTAAAATGCAATTCTTTCTTCCCTCCTGATGTTTAATCTAACCTGGAGCATGTCCACCCTAGAACTGAAGGTCAGTGACCATCAGAAAAATGGTCTTTGGCCTTTGGCATTCCCCAGGTATGTCTGGAGCATGGACTGCACTATCGGGACTGGCCATGTGTCTGCAGGATGAGTACTGGCAGGAGGATGTCTGAGGGCACAACTACCAACCTGGACACGTAACTTACCATTGATCTGACAAACATTCTGCTTTCTTACGATCAATATTATAAATAAGATCAAAAATTGCCATTTTCGGGGCACCTGGGTGGCTCCGTCAGTTGAGGATCTGACTTGGGCTCAGGTCATAATTTCACAGTTTGTGCATTCGAGCCCCATGTCGGGCTCTGTGCCGACAGCTTGGAGCCTGGAGTCTACTTCAAATTCTGTGTCTCCTTCTCTCTCTACCCGTCTCCTGCTCATAGTCTCTCTCTCTCTCTCTCTCTCTCTCTCTCTCTCTCAAAAATAAATAAACATTAAAAAAATTTTTAATTGGGGGGGAGGAGGGATGGGCATGGAGGAGGACACTTGTGGGGATGAGCACTGGGTGTTATGTGGAAACTAATTTGACAATAAACTATTTGTAAAAAAAAAAAAAAATTTAATTGCAATTTTCTGCATAAAACAAAAACTCCCCCAAAATGGATTGTTACCGTAGATGAACTCTTGTTCTATTTAAAGGCAGTCAGATCTTACCTCATCTTATCTAGATCTTCTCCCCTCTCTCCCAGTAACAGACATGTCTCCGGTCATCCCTGCTCCCTGGCTCATGTTATCATTTCTTTTCTCTCCACTAACTCCTTTCCATTGACTTATAAGCATCCTGTTATTTCTATCATCTTTAGTAGAATGAACAAAAGACTTCTTTTGACTTACTTTCCCCTCCGTCTACTGTCTATTTTCTTTACAGTTAAATTTCTTAACTGCCATCTGTAAATTCTTTCTCCAGTTTTTCCCTAAGCACTTCCTTGAATCTACTCCCATGGGCTTTTGCCCACACTGATGCACCACATTTCCTTGTGTTAAAGGCCATCAAATGACCTCATTTGATCATTCCAGTCTTCAATTCTCAGTCCTCGTCTTACCTGACTAGCAGCATTTATGACACCGATCATTCCTGCCTCTTTGATGTACTTTCTTCACTTTGCTTCCGGGATCCCGCACTCTTGGTTTTCCTCCTCCCTCCATGGCTATTTCTTCTCAGCCTCTAGCTAACCCCATCTATTCACGCTCTGACCTCTCAGTGTTGGAGTATGCCTCAGGATCAGTCATGGGCCCTTTTTTCTTTTCTGTCCACATTCACTCCCCTGATGATCTCATCTGTTCTCTGGGCTATGAATGTCTCTTCTAATCTGACAACTCCCAAATGTATCTCTCTAGCTTAGATCTTTCTCTTGAATTCCTGACTTACATGTCTAAATGTCTTTTCAGTGTCTCCAGTGGAACATCTAATAAGAATCTCAAACTTTACAGGTCTCAAGTGGAGCTCCAGATCACACTATTGAAACTTGGCTCATCAGGAGCCTTCTCCATCCTGGCATCTTGGCATCCTGGACAACTCTGTCTTTCCATCTGTACAGGTCAAAAATCTTGGATTTAAGGGTGCCTGAGTGTCTTAGTTGCTTAAGCATTCAACTCTTGATTTCAGCTCAGGCCATGATCTCATGGTTTCTGAGTTTGAATCCTGAGTCAAGCTGGGCACTGACAGTGTACAGCCTGCTTAGGATTCTAAATTCTAATTTATCCTTAGGATAATCAAACAAACTTAAAAAAAAAAAAGCCCTAAAAAAAAATCTTAAGAGTTACCTTTTTTTTTCTAATAGTTTATTGTCAAATTAGTTTCCACATAACACTCAGTGCTCATCCCCACAAGTGCCCTCCTCCATGCCCATCCCCCCTCCCCCCCACATCCATCAGTCCTCAGTTTTTGTCATCATTCAAGAGTCTCTCATGGTTTGCTTCTCTCCCTTTCCTCCACCATTTCACCCCTTCTTCTCCCCCTTGTTACTCCGTCAAGTTCCTCCTAATCCTCCTATATGTGCAAACATATGGTATTTGTCCTTTTCTCCCTGACTTATTTCGCTCAGCATAACACCCTCAAGGTCCATCCATGTTGCTACACATGGCCAGATTTCATTGTTTCTCATTGCCATGTACTATTCCATGGTAAGGAGTTAGCTTTGATTGTTGTGTATCTCTCCCATTCAATTTGTCAACAATTCCTGTTTGGCTCTTCAAATATTTCCAGAATCTAAACCACTCACTGCCTCCTTGGTGACAACCCTGATTTAAGCCAGCATCCTCTCTCACCTGGACTAACCCAGTAACCTCCTCACTGTGTCTCTTCCTCTAACCTAAACCCTATGTTAGTAGCCAGAACGAGCTTTAAAAATGTAGGACAGACCATGTCATTTGTTCAAAATGTTCAAAAAACTTTCCATTTTACTCAGTGTAAAATCAAAATTCTTACAACAATTAGAGTAAGAGCAAAACTCTTACTTCAAGGAGGCTGAAGGTCCTACTCAATCTGGCATCCCATTATCTCTCTGAGTTCATCTCTCTCTACTCTCCCTTTCACCCACTGGCCTCTTTGCTATTACTCTATTACACCAGACACACTCTTGCTCTGGCTATGCCCTCTTCCTGAAATGATCTCTTCCTTAGCTAACTTCCTCTCTTCTCCATGTCCTCCGTCAGTGAAGCACTATTCTCGGTGAGACTGGCCCTAACCAGCTGGTTTACTCCTACAGCTGTGCACATGCATGTGCACACACACACAGGTACAACACATACACATATACCCCTGGCACTTCTGATTATCCTAATGCTATTGTACTGCTCCCTTTTTCTCTGCAGTCATCCCCTTTTATATGTGATTTACTTATTATAAATATTTGTTACTCGTCTGTATTCTCACTAAAATGTAAACTGCTTGAGGATAAAGATCCTTGTTGTATTCCAGACTGGAGGCATCTGTACAATATATGTATTTGATGAATGACTGATATTACAGAAGAGTAGTTCCTCTCTGATAAAGCCACATGAGAATTTTTAAATCCTGTACTGGCCTGACCATCCTCCACATGTTAGTGTGGCCCACAGCTACCACTGGATCCCTTTGCATTCACTGATGGAACCACAAGTTAATGCATCTTCTAGGATGTGTATTTGAACTGTGTTCATGAACGGAGTTCAAACTGAGTAGAAAACTGGGTAAAAGAAAAGTGGATATGCAGCTCCTAGAAGAAGTATGGCACAGTGTCAAGGAAGGAAGCCTAGCATGATAAACTAAACTAAGTAATAAGGCTTGCGATTTCAAGAGGATTTCTGGGTACAGTGCAATGCCTAGGACACAACCTACCCTTATATAAGCTCTGTCGCCATCCCAGTCACCAGTGTGGGGGATGTATAAGGACAGAGAGGTGTGTGAATAATGGTAAAGAGTCCTAAAACTATGTAACATCTCGGGCCCCAAGCAGTCCTGATGTGGGATTCTACAGAAGGACAGAAAACAGGGAAGAGGAAACTGTTTCCCTACATATTTTAGAAGTGAAAGGTGAACATCAGCCTGGGGCAGAGTGGTGGTGACGGTGACGCGTGCTGACCGGCCAGAGGACAGCCGTGGTAGAAGCGGGAGCTGAAGCAGAAGGTGCCACGATGGGGCAGGGCAGAGCGGCAGAGCACATGGAGAAAGAGCATCCAGGAAGAGTGACGGCATCTGGGGCAACCCCAGCCCGTGTGGAGGCACCAAGAGGGGCAGCTAGGACGGCAGCACCAGCATAAGCAGCAGCCTGAGGGGAAGGGACTGGCGGCCCAGGTGAAGCAGTGTGACCGGCACAGCAGACGTGCAGTGTGAAGCGGTGGCTCCTATGAACAGTGGCTTAGGAGGAGCCCAAGATGCCAGTTCAGAGTAGAGCTGTGGTATCCCCTCAGCTACCTGAAAAGCCAGTCAGAGAGAGATAAATACCATATGATTTCACTTATATGGGGAAGTTGAGAAACAGGTACATGAACAAAGTTGGGGAAAATGAGGGAGAAACTAGAAAACAGACTCTTCCCTATAGAGAAGAAACAAATGGTTAACAGACAGGAGGTGGGTAGGGGGATGGGAGAAATAGGTGAAGCAAAATAAGAGTACACTTACCTTGAGGAACACTGAGTAACAAACACAAGTGTTGAAATACTGTATTATACACCTGAAACGAATACACTATATGTTAACTACACTGGAATTGCAATTTTTAAAAATAGTGATAATAAAGTTCCCTTTAAAAAATGTGGTCTTACAAAGAAGTAGGGCTTTATAGATATGAAATGTAACTTCTGTATTTGGTACTTTATGCCTCAGTGTCAGGTTGGGTATAGTTGTTTTATAAAACTAGATTAAACATTAATTTACAGGGGCCCCTGGGTGGGCTCAGTCAGTTCAGTGTCCGACTTTGGCTCAGGTCATGATCTTACGGTTCTTGGGTTCGAGCCCTACATCGGGTTCTGTGCTGACAGCTCAGAGCCTGGAGCCTGTTTCAGATTCTGTGTCTCTCTTTCACTACCCCACCCCCCCACTCATCTTGTCTTTCTCTGTCTCAAAAATAAACTATTAAAAAAAATTAAAAACCCTTTAATTTACAGAATTTAATTTTATTTTGGACCTTTATATTTCAATCTCCATTAAGTTTTATTGCTAAATATAAGTAAATGTATGGATATTTATATAGAAAATGCATAAATGAACGGAATATTTTGTTAGAGGTACACAGCTAACTTCGTGCTAATAACTATGTGAGACCTGTCTTTCGTTGTCTGCCCAACCTACAGCACCGTATAAAGAATCTGCCCCACAGACTATAAACATAGAGAGCAGCCTTGGTCCCTGGTGGCTTTCTAGTTCCCATGAAATCCATTGGAATTTTGGCTTCAGTCTCTGTTTTCCGTGAGCCTTACGCCCTTCATCTGAGTTATTCAAAGGCTCTACTTAATAAAGGACATTTGACCTAAAAGTAGTTAAGAATACCTCAATTTTTCTGAGTGCAAACACAGGCAGCCTAGCTTCTCACCTTCTTTCAGGGTGTACATTCTTGTTACAGACTGAATGTCTGTGTCCCTTCCCCCTACCCTCAATTCATATTGAGGCCCTAAGCCCTATGCAGCTGTATTTAGAGAGGGCATTCAAAGGAAGTAATTGAAGTTGAATGAGGTCATAAGGGCAGGGCCCTGATCCTTTAAGATCAGTTTCCCTTATACAAAGACACCAGAGAGCGCTTTCTGAAAAAATCCTTCGGATAGCATTTATAAGCATGCAACTGATTTTGGTGTAATATAGCACCAAGAAGTGTTGCCAAACATCCTATTTTTTTTTAATTATTGACAGTTCTCTTGCCTTCTTTTAATTCCTTATAGTTCATTTCCTTTTATATATCCTGTTGCTCAGACTAAGTCTTCCAGTACAATATTCCTTGGAAAGCGGTAAGGGCAGGCATCGTTGTCCTATTCTCGCCTTCACAGGAAGATCTCTTAATGCTTCACCACTATTAATGATGTTTGTTGCAGTCTGGTGGATACTTGTATCACTTATTAACTAGTCTGAAAAACAGAAACCATTTTAGGAATGTCAAACGGAGGGTTAGTTAACACAGAGAACTAATGACAAAACAGTTGAAAAGACAGAGGAGTGAAAAGGTGAAAGTGCTTCTCGGAGCCCAGGAATGCTGTGCTGCTGGGCAGCTGAGGCCCAGCTGGTGCAGCCGCCGCGAGGGCCTGGAGCAGAAGGAAACCAATGGCTTCTTTCCCTCTGCCACCTTTTAAATCCTCACCATTGTCTCCCATTGGCAGAACCTAACCAAACAACGGCAAGAGAGCAAGGGAGATAAAATTGTCAGCCTTCCAGCCTCCAGTGACAGAACGGCAAAAGCAAGTGCAGGCATAAAGCTGGCAGCTAAGAGTCAAAAAAGGCTACACAGGGGGCGCCTCGGTGGCTTAGTCAGTTAAGCGTCCGACTTTCACTTAGGTCATGATCTCGCTGTTCGTGGGTTCGAGCCCCGCGTCGGGCTCTGTGCTGACTGCCAGCTCAGAGCCTGGAGCCTGTTTCAGTCTGTGACTCCCTCTCTCTCTGACCCTCCCCTGCTCACGCTGTCTCTCTCTCTCTCTCCTGGAAATAAATAAAACATTATAAAAAAAAAAGGCTACACAGTACCCTTCAGATTAGGAAAGTTTTTGTCCATTCATAGTCATGCAAAACTTTTTTCATGTTCGCTTGTACCCAATGAGATGATTAAATGGCTTTTTCTTTTTTTAATTTTTAATTAATTTATTTTTAAATGTATATTCACCTTAGTTAGCATATAGTGCAACAATATTTCAGGAGTAGATTGCTTAATGCCCCTTATCCATTTAGCCCATCCCCCCTCCCACAACCCCTCCAGTAACCCTCTGTTTGTTTTCTGTATTCAAGAGTCTCTTATATTTTGTCCCCTTCCCTATTTTTATATTATTCTTCCTTCCCTTCCCTTATGTTCATCTGTTTTGTATCTTAAAGTCTTCATATGAGTGAAGTCATATGATATTCGTCTTTCTCTGACTAATTTCACTTAGCATAATAACCTCTAGTTCCATCCACCTATTAGCAAATGGCAATATTTCATTCTTTTTGATTCAAATGGCTTTTTCTTTTTAAATCTTTTAATGAATACAGTAAGGAAATTATGTTAAAGACCTTCTTATTGTTGAATGTGTGTTGCATTTCTGCTGTAAAACATTCTAGATCATGGTGTATGTTTTTTTTTTTTTAATTTTTTATTTACTTTTGAGAGAGTGCAAGTGGGGGAGGGGCAGAGAGAATGGGAGACCCAGGATGAGAACTCTTGAACTGCGAGATCACGATTTGAGCCAAGTCAGACGCTCAACTGACTGAGTCATCCAAGTGCCCCCATCATGATATATTTGTAAATATATGTATACACATATGTGTTTTCTGTATGTGAATGTATATGCATGATTGCATTTGCTAACATTTTTGTTTGGGGCTTTTCATGTATGTTTTTCAACAAGATTGACCTTTCATTTTCATTTCTCCATTCTGTTCTTGTGTGATCTTGTTTTAAAGTTATGTCAGTTGTTTCTTTTTCCTACTTTTGTATTCTCTCATAAGTTAACTGTTATTTGAAGTTTTTTTTTTTTTTAAATATCATATAAATGCTAAACGTAGGGCTTTAAATGAGGGTATGTTGCAATTATTGGTTTATGTTCATTCATATTTTTTCTCTCTTTTTGTATCTGTTTCTGGAATAATATTTTTCTAGAAATTATCTTTTCTGAAAGTTTTAAAATATTAGCATAAAATTGTTGAGGTATTTTATTATGATTTTTAAAATCCCAACTCTATCAATTTGCTTTTGCTGCAAATCACGGTGGCTTAACATTTATTATGATGATGATTCTGTGTGTTGACTGGATGGCCTCTTCTGGTCTGGGCCAGTTTGGGGACTTAGTGGTTTAACATGGCTTTTCTCACCTCTCTGCTGGTTGGTAGGCTGGACAATCTAGAAGGGCCTATCTGAAGTTTTCTTTTACTTTTTTTTAAAAAATTTTTAAAGTTTACTTATTTATTTTGAGAAAGACAAGACAGTGTGAGTGGGGTAGGGAACAGAGAGAGAAAGGGAGAGAGAGGATTCCAAGCATGCTCCTAGCTGCCAGCACAGAGCTGGACACCAGGCTTGAGTTGATGAAACCAGAACCATGAGATCATGACCTGAGCCAAAACCAAGAGTCGGACACTTAACCAACTGAGCCACCCAGACGCCCCCTCTTTTCTTTTTACTTGTGAGTTAATCAGTTCACATACATTGCAATTTCTGACATATTTGAAATATTACTACCTATCCTGTTTTGTGCTTTTCATTTGTTTCTTTTTGCCTTCTGCTGAAATAATTAACTTTTCTTTAAAAAAATTTTTTAATGTTATATTTATTTTTGAGAGAGAGAGAGAGACAGCATGAGCAGGGGAGGGTCCGAAAGAGGGGGAGACACAGAATCTGAAGCAGGCTCCAGGTTCCGAGCTAGCTGTCAGCACAGAGCCCAACCCAGGGCTTGAACCCTTGAACCGTGAGATTATGACCTGAGCTGAAGTCAGATACTTAACCGACTGAGCCACCCAGACACCCCACCTTTTCTTTACCCCAACTCTATTTCAGAATTATACATTTTAAATCTGTTCTGTTGTTGGTTACTTGGACTTTTATCCTGCATAAATGTCTTTTAAAAATCTGCTTTAAAACTATGTCTACCCATTTTCTGACTAATCCTCATCACTGTGTTTCTGCCTAACTTCCAGCATCTTCTGTATTATTGTTCTCTTATATTTTGGTTTATCTTTAAATATCTTATTTTTTATAATGTTTATTTTTGAGAGAGAGAGAGCGCACACATGTGCTAGTTGGGTAGGGCCAGAAAGAGGGAGACAGAATCCCATGCCAGCTCTATGCAGACAGCAGAGAACTCTATGTGGGGCTCAGACTCACAAACCATGAGATCATGACGTGAGCCAAAGTCAGATGCTTAACCAACTGAACCACCCAGGTGCCCTAAATATCTTATGTTTTGACGAGGCTGTACATGGTAAAACAGTTTTTTTCAAAGATACAAAAAGCTATGCAGTGAAAGATTTTTTTCCCCCATCTCTGTCTCTGCCCTTCAAGGCCTCCTTTGTGCAGACAACCGTTAGTACAAATTTCTTGTATACCCATCTGGAGGCAAAGTAGTTGTAGACAAGCCTATAAGGTATGTATGTAATATTTTCTTTTCTCATGTAAATGATGATATAGAACCCATAATGTTCTACATGTTGTTTTTTCATTCAAAAATGTTTCTTTAACATTATTTCATATCAGTAAATATATAACTTTCTCATTCCTTATAATAATTTATATAATTATTATATATAAGTATATTTTATATTATACATATAAATATTTTATAATGGCTTTATAATTCTTATTATAATATCCATTACATGCATGTATCATAACATATACCACAAACACCTACTATTGATATTTAGGTTGTTTAATGTTTTTGCTACTAAAAACAATATTAAAGTGAGCATATTTGCATAAACATAATTTTACATATATGTGTATATATTTGTAGTATAAGTTCCTCAAAGGGCATGCATCACAGGGCATGTAAGTTTTAATTTGAGAAAATTTTTCTCCAGATGCATTTCACTGCTTTCCTATAGCTGCCCTATTAAAACTTCCTGTTCCGAAAGTGTTGGTGAGCATGTGTGGAAAAGGATGTGGAAAAAAGGGGACCCTCATGAACTGCTGGTAGGAATGCAAATTGGTGTGGCTGCTCTGGAAAACAGTATGGAAGTTCCTCAAAAAAATTAAAAATAGAACTAACGCATGATCCAGCAATTCCACTTCTGGGTATTTGTCTGAAGAAAATGAAAACACTAATTTGGAAAAGATATACACCTCTATGTTTATAGCAGCATTATTTAGAAAGATATGGAAATAACATACACGCTTATTAATGGACGAATGAAGAAGATGTGATATATATACACATATATATGCATGCACACACGCACTTCTCAGCCATAAAAAGAATGAAAGCCTGCCATTTGTGACAACACAAATGTACTTTCAGGGTATTATGTTAAGTGAAATGTTATAAAGTGAACCACAAATACTGTATGATTTCACTTGTATGTGCAATCTTGAAAAAAAAAATGAACAAACCAGAGAAAACAGAACTCATGGATACAGAGAATAGGCTGGTGGTTGCCAGAGAGGAGGCAAATGGGGGTGGACAAAAAGGATGAAAGGGGTCAAGAGGTACAAACATCCAGTTATACAGTAAGACATGGGCATGTAAAGTACAGCATGGTGACTGTAATCAGTAATATTACATGGCATATTTGAAAGTTGCTAAGAGATTAAGTCTTAGAAGTTCCCATCACAAGGAGAGAAAATTTGTAATTTTGTATGGTGAGGGATGGTAGCTAGACTTAGTGTGGTGATCATGTCACAGTGTCTACAAATATTGAATCATTGTATCATGTACGTGAAACTGATATAATGTTATATAGCAACTATAACCTCAATTAAAAAAAATTTTTTTACATTTATTTATTTTTGAGAGACAGAGAGAAACAGAGCACAAGTGGGGGAGGGCCAGAGAGAGGAGACACAGAATCTGAATCAGGATCCAGGCTCTGAGCTGTCACCACAGAGCCCAACACAGGGCTTGAACTCACAAACTGTGAGATCATGACCGGAGCCGAAGTCACAAGCTTAACTGTCTGAGCCACCCAGGTGCCCCTAACCTCAATTTTTAAAAAGTTTATCCAACGAGTTTATAACACTTAAATACACGATTTAAAAAATTGCAACTTGGAAGGACATTTGGTACATTCCAATTAAGTGAGTGAAAATTAAAAAAAAAAAGTGTTATGGACTGAATGTTTGTAAATACCCAAAATTAAACCCTAATCTCAGGGACACCTGGGTGGCTCAGTCAGTTAAGCATCTGACTTCACTCAGGTCATGAGTTCAAGCCCTTCATTGAGATCTGTGCTGACTGGCAGCTAGGAGCCTGGAAGCTGCTTTGGATTTTATGTCTTCTCTCTCTCTGCCCCTCCCTTGCTCACTCTCTCTCTCTCTCTCAAAAATAAATAAACAATTAAAAATCAAAAAAATAATAAATTTAAACCCTAATCTCAGGCTAATGGTGTTTGGAGGTAGAGTCTTTGAGGGTGATTAGATCATGAAGGTGGAACCCTGAGGAACAGGATTCATGTCCGTGTAAGAAGAGGCAGAAGAGCTAACTCGCTCTCTTTCTGCCGTACAAGAAATTAGTCACCTGCAACCTGGATGAGGGCTCGCACCTTGTTGGCACCCTGATCTCAGACTTCCAGCTTCTAGAACTATAAGAGGAAAAATTTCTGTTGTTTAAGTTACCTGTAGTATTTTGTTAAAGCAGCCCAAGCTGAGATACTTACCACGTACTGTTCTCCAAAGTCTTTCTGCTTTTGTTGACTAGACATTGATACTCAGGGCAACTTTGAAGGATACCTGTTGGAGAGAACAGAATTACCACCAACTTAGATCCCTGGATGAATTCATGAATCAGACCTCTATCACTACACCTTCCTCTCCCATCACCTTCTCCCATTGTTAGGAAATCCCAGTGGACTATTTCATGTACAAGAAATACACTTCTGTTAAGTAAATAAAATTGTGGGGTTTATTTGAAGCAGCAACTAGCATTTACCTATATCTGATCACCTTCAGGTTCATTTTACCAGTAATATATATTTTTTAAAAAGATTTCTCCATACCCTTGTTAACAGTGTGTTAGAAGCCCTTGTGTCATTTACAAATCAGGTAGGTGAAGAATCCATCTTACTGGAGTCTTCAGTTACATTTCTTTTACTGTGACTCAAGTCAAAAATCTCTTTATGTATTTTTATATATTAAGAATCATTGATAGTTCCTTCTCTGTGGACTGTCATTTCACATCCTATGCCCATTTCTCTATACAATTGGTGGTTTCTTTCTTTTGTTTATGATATGAATTGTAAGATTTTTTCCCAGACTGTAATTTCTCTTTTAATGTTTTATGGGATTTGGAGGGGGGAGTTTTTTGGGTTGTTTTCTTTTGTTTTTGTTTCTATTTTGCTGTGCAGGAATTTTTGGTTTTGTATGTAATAAGTTTATCAATATTTTATTTTACGGTTTCTGGGGTTTTTAATTAATTTAATTTAATTTATTTTATCTTATTTTAAATTTAGTTTTGAGAGAGAGATAGAGACAGCGTGAACAGGGGAGGATCAGAGACAGGGAGACACAGAATCTGAAGCAGGCTCCAGGCTCTGAGCTGTCAGCACAGAGTCCAACATGGGGCTCAAACCGACGAACCGTGAGATCAGGACCTGAGCCGAGTCGGACGCTCAACTGGCTGAGCCACCCAGGCACCCCTCTGGGTTTTTTTTTTTTTAAATCACTCTTAGAAAAGTCTTAACCACTTCAAGATTTTTAATAAATGTTCTTTTATATTTCCTTAAAGTATTTTTATAGTTTTAATTCTTTACATTTAAGGTTTTGATCCACTTAGATTTTATTTTGGTTTTAGGTAGAGATTAAATTTATTTTTTTCCCTGACATCTCCCAGTTACTCTAACACATTATTTGCCTAATCTATCTTTTCCACAAGACTTGATGTTCTACCTTTGCCATATACAGACCTTCCTTGACATATGATGGGGTTATGTCCCAATAAACTCATTTTAAGTTGGAAATATTGTAAAATGAAAATGAATGTACTCTGCCTAACCTACTGAGCATCACACCTTAGCCTCGCCTACCTTAAATGGTCTCAGAACACTTACCTTAGCCCACAGTGGGGCAAAATCATCTAGCATGAAGCCAATTTTGTAATACAGTGCTGAATGTCTCATAATTCATTAACTACTGTGCTGAAAGGGAAAACCCATGCTTGTGGGTATGTTGCTTGCTTAGTCTCATGATTATCACATGGCTGACTGGAGGCTGTGGCTGGCTGTCCCTACCCAGCATCGCAAGAAAGTACCATGCTTCACATAGCTATCCCAGGAAAAGACCAAGACTGAACATTTGAAGTTCTCCTGAAAACTTAGGAGATTTTTCATAAAGTCCATCATAAAGTAAAAAAATGTTAAGTTCAACAGTTGTAAGTTAGGGACCATCTATGCTGAGTTCCAACACACATTACAGCAGTTTTCATGTTTTTTATCTTGTTCTACTGATGTGTCTGTGTATTCGGATGCTAGACCACATTGTTCTCATTATAATCTTCATAAAAGTGTTTGACTTATTGTAGAGAGAGTTCCCATTCAGTACTCTCCTATATCTTAATTTTCCCAACTATTCTTACTGACTTTTCCATGTAAACTTTACATTAAGCCTCTCTAGCTCTCAAAAATATATAACCTGATTTTGGAGGAGGGAGGGGAAATCACCTATTTTAAACAACAAATTGGTCATTTTTTGCTGCTGTTTTATTAGGTTAATATTTTTTGTCATGTGATCACTATTGTTTCTTGCGTATCATTCTGCCTTAGCTCAACTGTCTTTTGATTAAGACAGTTCTTTTCCTGAGAGTTTGTGTGAGGCAGCCGGCATTAATCGGCTTGTCTGAAATGTCTATTTCTCCTTCACTCATGAATGGTAGTTTCACTCGAGACAGAATCCTGTTCTGACAGTTCTTTTCATTCAGGACTTTGAAAGTATTATTCTTTGCTTCTGGTTTTTATAGTTGCTATTGATATATCTGTTATCAATGAAATTGTTTTTCCAGGTTGTCTTTCAGATTTTTCCTTCTTTTTTTTTTAAATGTTTGTTTATTTATTTATTTATTTATTTATTTATTTTTACAAATAGTTTATTGTCAAGTTGGTTTCCATATAACACCCAGTGCTCATCCCCACAAGTGCCCCCCTCCATGTCCATCCCCCCTCTCCCCCCACATCCATCAGTCCTCAGTTTTGGTCAGGATTCAAGAGTCTCTCATGGTTTGCCTCTCCCCCTTTCCCCCACCTTCTTTCTAAAGTATTTTGTAGGGGTGCGTAGGTGGCTCAGTTGGTTAAGCATCCAACTTTGGCTCTGGTCATATTCTCATGGTTTGGGTTTGAGCCCTGGGTTGGGCTCTGTGCTGACAGCTCAGAACCTGGAACCTGCTTTCGATGTTGTCTCTGTCTCTTTCTGTCTCTCTGCCCCTCTCTCACTTGTGCTCTCTCTCTCTCAAAAATAAATAAACTTAATATATTTTGTAGTCTCCATCTGTAGAGTTTCCTTTATTTTTTTTTATTTTTTTTTAATGTTTTATTTATTTTTAGGAGAGAGAGAGAGAGAGACAGCATGAGCAGGGGAGGGTCAGAGGGAGAGGGAGTCACAGACTGAAACAGGCTCCAGGCTCTGAACTGGCAGTCAGCACAGAGCCTGACACGGGGCTCGAACCCACGAACCGCGAGATCATGACCCAAGCGAAAGTCGGACGCTTAACCGACTAAGCCACCCAGGCGCCCCTGTAGAGTTTCCTTTAAACTATGCATTTGGTTTTATCACTGCAGTGTGTCTGGATGTGGATTTATTATTTTTCTTTTCCAGTCTCCACTCTCTTCTGATTTGGAAATTTATTATATTCATCATTTCTGGAAAATTCTCAGCCATTGTATTTTCACATATAACCTCTCCTACGTTACCTCTATTTACTCTAAAAATCCTTTCAGACTATATTGGGCCTTTCAGTCTATCCTTCATGTCTGTTTTTTTCTCCGTAATCTTTATACCCAACTTGGGGCTCAAACTCATGACCCTAAGATCAAGAGTCACATGCTCTATGACTGAGCCATCCAGGTGCCCCTAGCCTTCCTGTCTCTTAACCACTCATTTTATTTTTCATCTTATCATTTCATGATATTCTGAGTAATTTTGTCTGCTCCATTATCCACTTTACTGCTTTTTTCTTCAGCTGTGTATAATCTGTACTTTAATAATATGTTAATTGAATTTTTCAATTTCAATTTCAGATTTTTCATTTCTAGAAATTACATGTTAAATATTTTTAATGTTTTTATTTATTTTTGAGACAGAGAGACAGAGCATGAGTGGGGCTCAAACTCATGAACCTCGGGACTCGAACTCCTGAACTGTGAGATCATGACCTGAGCTGAAGTCAGACACTTGACCAACTGAGCCCCCAAGGCGCTCCAAATGATATATTTTTAAAATAAAAATTGTATATTGTATTTCATATATATTACCCTGTAATTTTGATTCCTGTTTTTCTTTAATCTTTTTCTCTTAAAAATTCATTATTGAGGGGTGCCTGGGCGGCTCAGTCAGTTAAGCATCCAACTCTTGATTTTGGCTCAGGTCATGGGATTGAGTCCCATGCCGGGTTCTATGCCGACAGTGAAGATTCTCTCCTTCTCTCTCTCCTCCTCCTCTGATCACATGCTTTCTCTCTCTTTCTCTTTCAAAAATAAACAAACTTTAAAAATCCACTATTGTTACTATTATTAGTAACAATAATTTTAAAAACTTTATTTTCTTTTACTTTTTAATCATTTGAAAGATAATTATTTTGCAGAAATATTTGTCTGTAAATTCTTGAGGTTCCTTATCCTCCTGTTTATTGACATTTTTTGTGGACATAATGTTATATGTTGCGTCATTTTTTAAATAGTTTATTTTTTAATATTTATTTATTTTTGAGAGAGAGAGACAAAGTGTGAGCGGGAGAGGGACAGAGAGAGACACACACAGAATCTGAAGCAGGCTTCAGGCTCCAAGCAGTCAGAATGGAGTAGGGCTCAAACCCATGAACCGTGAGTTCATGACCGAGCCAAAGTCGGACACTTAACCGACTGACCAGGTCGCCCCTGTTTTATCATTTTTTTTTTACCATGTACGTTAAGTACAAAATTCATGTGACCATTGCTGAAGAAGCATCCCCATTGAACAGTTTGGAGTTTGCTACTGCCCAGCACCCCAGGTATTTTTCATTGGGGTCCAGCACCAGTTTTAATATTAATGTCTTGGCCAGAAGTTCTCTCACCACAGGGGTAGAATAAATTCAGATTCCACATCTGAGAGCAGCTTAACTTGACATTTTGTTTCTCAGTGGGGGAGTAGGGATTGCTATCCCAGAGTCCTAGTCAGAGCTTACTTCCTTGACGTTTCTTTGATTTGATAGAGTTTGTCTACCCAGAAAGGAAACCCTTCCACAGGTATTTCTTTTTATAGGAAGTATCAGTTCTATATCCCTGCTTTGAAAGGGCCAAAGCTGTTATGTTATATTCTCCTATGATGATTAAACCCCTATCTCTAGCTAATAGGGTCAATATTTGTATCCAGTAGTCTGCTTACAATCAGTTAACACACTTCTGAGAGCAGAAATGAGTTCTCTTTCATTTCTCGCACCTATGAATTTTTCTTTCTTATGGGCTCAGTCACAGATTTTAAATACTTCTCTACGTTTTATGCAACATTTTTCTGAATTTCAAAATTCATCTTATGGATTTTTTTTTAATGTTCTCCTTAGCTCAGAATATGAACTACTTTTCCATTTTGTTCTTTCATAAACATAGCAGTATTGAGGTTCTCTACTTCTAACCTTTGTATGTTTATTTTTGCTTGATTATCTCTCAAGGTGTACATTGGATTTCTATTAACCATTTATTTTAGGACTTTGTAAGAGGTATCAGGAAAGTGCATTTATGTAATGAGGTGTAGTGAAGCATAATTCTAAGCCTTCTGCTATGAACTCTTTGCAGATCTCTTTCAGAAGTTCAGCAAAATTCTCTTAAGGGTAAACATCCCTATATTGTAAGATAACAAAAACAAGTGAAGTAGACTCTTGTTTACCTGCAATCAGATATCATGACTCTGGTTTATAAATTTTTGAATAACAATTCTCTGGTTTTAATAGTCATGGTAAAAATGTTGTCTGTTATGTTATCCAACTCCCCTTAAACATCAAAGGGGTAAATTTGTCCTAAAGTAGTTCTGGAAAAAATATATGCCTGTATCAATGATTTCATATGCATTCTTTGTTTTTCTATTTTATTTATGCAATCTTACATCAGAAACTGAATAAGATGTGCCACAATGGTATTCATTTTTGCTCTCATTGCCAAGGAGCATGGAATCCAAGCCAGTGTTTGTTGACAATAAATAAATTTCTGGTGCATGCTAGATCATTTCTACCCCTGAATTTCCTTCATACATTTTGTTTTTCTCACAATTATAAAATTATGGGCTTATTTTGCATGGTACTTCCTTTATAAGCTGTAATACTAAATTCATTAAATACTGTCTTCTTATGTATTATTCTAAATGACCTTGTTTTTCCCTATTCTGTACTTCAACTTTCAAATTATAGATTTTTACCTTTGTACCCTATGCACTTTATTTTCTCTCCTAGAATCACCTCTATTTCTTTGTTATTATTATTTTTTAAGTAATCTGTCTCTATACCAAGAAGGAGCTTGAACTCACAATCCTGAGTTCGAGTCACATGCTCTGCTGACTGAGCCAGCCAGGTGCCCCTGAATTTCTTTAGATTTTTGTCATATGCCACACAAGATTTGAGATTGCTAAAATCACCTTAACTTTGTATAAAATCAACAATTTACAATACACTTCGCTCAGAATTCATTTTTAAGTCATTTTCTCTGATCTCAGAAAATGAATGGTATTAGCCTTTGCAGGTTTAACTCCTTTGCCATCTCTCAGCCATCATCCATCATTTCTCTCATCTCCTTTATCTTCAATCTCTTCATATCCATCAACACATTCCAAACTCATAATACTTGCATCTACAAGCATTTCCTTAAATGTCACCTTCTCAGTTGACTTTCCCTTGACCAGTTTAAAATTTCAATCCTTCTCTGCTTCATATTTCTTTTATTCACTTTCTTTCTCTTCAGAACCACTAATCTCCAACACATGCGTATACATACACACATATACAATCTTATTTTTTTTTACTATCTCTACCTGATGTATGGTAGGTACTAAATAAACATTTGTCGAATATTATTATATTATTGCTTTTCATTTGTCCATCCTAATGAAAGCATGATGTCTTATTAGATATCTAAACTTTAGGGGAAGGGAAGGAAAAGTAACAGAGAGGGAGGCAAACCATACAGTGAACCAACTGAGGGTTGATGAGTGTGGGAGGTTAGGACGGGTGAGGAAAATGGATGATGGGCACTGAGGAGGGCACTTGCTTGGATGAGCAGTGGGTGTTGTGCGTAAGTGATGAATCACTAGAATCTACTCCTGAAGCCAAGACTACACTGCATGTTAGCTAACTCGAGAATTCAGAGAGAAAGATATCTGAGTTACATCTGAATTTTAATTTGCTTTCATACCCCTACATTTTGTAGATCCCACAACTACTACTTACTTGCTAGTATGCATTTATTTCATTTAAATTTTTGTTTTCACCGTGAAACCTAAAGTATGGGTATTAGCTATGGGTAAATGTTCAGAAAACAGAATTGAATTCTGGATTCTTTTTTCCTTCTGCTTCAGGATGCCCTTCTTCTAAGGGGTCATAGTTGTAGCACATGCTGATTATATCAAAATCAAGTTATCTTCTGAAATTGATACCTGAGAATTCTAATGTTTTATTATTTATTTATTTATATATTTATTTATTTATTTATTTATTTATTTATTTATTTATTTATTTCTGAGAGAGAGACAGAGACAGCATAGAGACAGCATGAGCAGGGGAGAGTCAGAGAAAGAGGGAGACACAGAATCTGAAGCAGACTCCAGGCTCTGAGCTAGCTGTCAGCACAGAGCCCGACACGGGGCTTGAACCCATGAAGCTGAGATCATGACCTGAGCCGAAGCTGGACACTTAACCGACTGAGTCACCCAGGCAGGCACCCCAAGAGAATTCTAAGAATTCATTTATTTATATATTATTTCTAGAAAAAGCGTATGATGTTTGCAAGAAAGTTACCAATTTCCGAAGTTTTACAACTCATTCCTTGTGATCAGCTTTCTTTTTCCTTTGAATTTCACTGAAGTCCTAATGGAACAAATGACTCTGTGCAGAAGAGTAATGGATTAGACCAGCAGCAGGATCTGGCTCATACCGGCCAGTGTCATGGGTATGCAGCCTGTGCAATCACACATCTTCCCCTGTTCAGAAGGATCCTGACCTTGGTTTAATGTTCTGCTATTGCTATCTTGATATTTTCACTTTCTTTCTGTTTCTTTCTGTCTGTCTTTATTTATTTATTCTGAGAGAGGGAGAGAAGGGGAGGGGCAGAAAAAGAGCAGAGAGAGAAGCCCAAGCAGACTTCCCACTGACAGCATAGAGCCCCATGAGAGAGGCTCGATCCCAGGAACCATGAGGTCGTGACCTGAGCTGAAATCAATAGATGGACGCTTAACTGACTGAGCCACCCAGATACCCCTTTATTTATTTATTTCTATTTTATTTGATTTAAAAAATTTTTAATTCCAGCATAGTTAACATACAGTTGTTATATTGGTTTCAGGCGCACGATATATGATTCAACGCTTCTGTATGTGACTCAGTGTTCATCATGATAAGTGTGCTCTTCATCCGCAACGCCTGTCTCACCCATCCTCCCCACTGAGATCCCCTGTGGTAACCATTTGTTTGTTCTCTATTGTTAAGAATTTTTTGGTTTCTCTCTCTTTTTTTTCCCTTTGTTTGGTTACTTAAATTCCACATATGAGTGCGATCATATGGCATTTATTTTCTCTGACTGACTTCTTATTTTGCTCAGTATTAAATTCTCCAGCTCCATCCATGTCTTTGCAAATGGCAAGATTTTAGTCTTGTTTATGGCTGAGTAATGTTGCCACATCTTCTTTATCCATTAATTAGTCAATGGACACTTGGGCTGTTTCCATAATTGGGCTCTTGTAAATAATGCTGCTGCAATATAGGTGTGCATGTATCTTTTCAAACTAGTGTTTCCATATTCTTTGGGTAAATATCCATTAATGCAATTAATGTCTCATAGAGTAGTAGTTCTCTTTTTAATTTTTTGAGGAGACTCTATGCTGTTTTCCGTAGTAGCTGCACCAGTGTGCACACCCTCCAGCAGTGCACAAGGCTTCTTTTTTTCTCCACATCCTCACCTATACTTGTTGTTTCTTGTCTTTTTAAAAATTATTCATTTTTATTTTATTGTTTTTTAAAGCAGGCTCCAAGCCCCACATGGGGTTTGAACTCACAACCCTGAGACCAAGAGTCACATGTTACACCAACTGAGCCAGCCAAGTGCCCATTTTCTCTTTTGATTTTAGCCGTTCTGACAGGTGTGAGATGAAATCTCATTGTGGTTTTTGATTTACATTTACCCGATAAGTGATTTTGCACATCTTTTCATGTGTCTGTTGGCTATCTATATGTATTCTTCGGAGAAATATCTGTTCATGTCTTCTGTTCATTTTTAATTAGATTATTTGTGGGGGGGGTTGGTGTTCAGTTTTATAATTTCTTTATATATTTTGGATACTGTTTATCAGACATGTCATTTGCAGACATCTTCTCCCATTCAGTAGGTTGCCTTTTAGCTTTGCTGATCGTTTCCTGTGTTGTGCAGCAGGTTTTTATTTTTATGTGGTCTCAGTAATTTAATTCTGCTTTTGTTTCCTTTGCCTCAGGAGGCATATCTAGAAAGAACTTGGTATGACTGATGTCAGAGAAGTTACTGCATGTGCTCTCTTCTAGGATCTTTATAGTTTCAGGTCTCACATTTAGGTCCTCAATCCATTTTGAGTTTACTTTTGTTTATGATGTAAGTAACTGGTCCAGTTTTATTCTCTTACACATAGCTGTCCAGCTTTCTCAGTGCCATTTGCTAAAGAGACTTTTTTCACAATGCATATTCTTGTCTCCTTTGTCAAAGATTAAATGTGGGTTTTTAAAAAATGTTTTAATGTTTATTTGTTTTTGAGAGAGAGAGAGCCAGTGGGAGAGGTGCAGAGAGAGGGTGTCACAGAATCCGAAGCAGGCTTCAGGCTCTGAGCTGTCAACACAGAGCCCGACGCGAGGCTTGAACCCATGGACCGTGAGATCATGACCTGAGCCGGAGTTGGACGCTTAACTGACTGAGCCACCCTGGTGCCCCACCATGGGTTATTTTATTTCTACTATTTTAAACAAGGAGCCTCGCATTTTCATTTTGTTCAGGGCACAAAATTATGTAGTCATCCTTGCTCTCAGTGCTTGTTCATTTCTGAAGCAAAAATTCTTGGTGAAATTGAAGAGGTTCCAATGTCAAAACAACATTAACGTTTCTGATGAATCAAGTTTGTGTTTCTGGGTTGGCCCAAGGAGGCTTATAATCTCAATTCATGAGAAAGAGGACTTTGATCTGGGAAAGGTTGCTCTGGACTGGAGTTCCTGCTGCCCAGCCTCATCTCCGCAGTGCATACCTTGAAGGGAGCCACAGTTAGATCCCATAAACAATGGAAGCCAGAAAACAGTGGGCAGAGAGAGAGTTTCAGTGTGTAAAATGGCTGTCAAATTAAAATTCAATAAACTCTCACTGTTTTGAGTAGAGATCTTGAAGCTGAAAGCAAAAAAATGCCAAATGTTAAACCATGCAAGTACTGATTAAAAGAAAGCTGATGTAGTTTTAATAATATCAGGATTTAAGATGAAAAGTTACTACTCGAGTTAGAGAAACACTTAATAATAATAAAAGGTCCAGAGGCACCTGGCTGGCTCAGTCAATAGGGCATGTGACTTTTGACCTCACGGTTGTGAATTTGAGCTCCATGTTGGGTGTGAAGATAAAATCTTAAAATAAAAAAGAATAATTTAAAAAAAGATACCAATCCAGTTCACCAGGAGGATATAAAATTCCAAATTTGTATATACTTAACATTGGCCTCCACAATCAAGAGGCAAAAACAGAACTTTGACAAAATCAAAATCATAGTTGGTGATATGAATCCACCTCTTTTGATAGGAATAGAAGAAATAAATATTAAAAAAAAAACAGAAAAAGATAAGGAAGATATAAACAATATAATTTGCAAGCTTGACTTACTGCAATATAGAAAACACTGTACTCACAACTACAGAAAACATTCATTCAAGCACACAAAAAACGTTTTCAAAAATGGGAATTACGTTGGGCCAGGTGTCTTAAGGCCCAAGGGGTCAGAAGGCCAAGGTGTCAGCTAATCTAGGAGTGAATGAAGTGGCCACAGATTTCCATGATCCCAGAAGCAAAGAGGGCCTGCTGAGGAACCTGCTCTAAGCCCTTAGGTTTAAGTCACAGCACCAAGATCTACTGTCTTCAAAATGTGAAAGTATGCAAGTCACTCTGAAAGGAAAGTCTGGGTATTTTTTCTACCAAAAACTAACCATACATGTGAATGTATATTCTTTATGGTGAAAGCTGGTGATTCAGAATTACAGGGAAAATGATAATAAGGTAGGAGCTGTTTCTGTAGTATACAGAGAAAATGTAGAAAAAAAAGCAAAGATATTGGCTCCCAGTGGCTCAGAATTGCAGCCAGCCTGATGGGCTGATAGAAATATCTGGAACCAATTTTACTGCTTCTCTGGAGCAAAATCTCAGACAAGCAAATAGGCTGAGGAGCAAAACCAGCATGGAATAAGAAAATTATAGGTACAGGAAAGAAAGGACAAGGTCCTGTTATTTGTCCGCTCCCCTCCTCCCAAAGAAGAGACCCCAAATATTCTTGAATTTGCTGGATACCAGAGCTTAAAGGTGGTTATTTCTGGGATTGGTTTGTTTGTTGGTTTGTTTGTTTTCTAATGTATTTATTTAAAGTTTGTACTGTGCTTACTGTTCTTTTGTCTGTCTCCATGAGTGATAGGGATATTCTGGGTACAGGGTATCCTGGTTGGATTTATTTAGGGTAAACTTTGTTAATGACTTGTATGACAGTTGGCAAGGTTCATAGTCAAGAACAGCCTGTTCTTTCTGAGACTGTTATCTTAAGACATTGTATCATACGAAGAAGAAGAAAAAAAAAACTTAGTTGTCTCATAGGAGATTTAACATACGGATTGTTACCACTGCTATCTCCTTATTCAACAGTCCTGAGACCTATGGAAATCAATAGTGTTTGCTATACTTATTATGGTAACAGAGGCTTAAACAGGAAAGAGATTATCATTATTCCCATTGTGCAGTGGTTCCTAAATTTTGGTGCATAGTAGAATCTCCTGGAAGGATTTTTAAAAATTCCAATGCCAGGGCACCTGAGTGGTTCAGTTGGTTAAGTGTTTGATTCTTGATTTCGGCTCAGGTCATGATCTTGCAGCTCATGAATTTTGAGCCCGAGATCGAGCTCTGTGCTGACAGCTCAGAGCCTGCTTGGGATTCTCTGTCTTCCCCTCTCTCTCTCTGCCTCTCCCCTGCTCATGCTGTCTCTCTCAAAAATAAATAAATAAATATATAAATATATAAAAATATACAAATATATATAAATATATAATATAATATATATAATATAATATACAAAATATATATATATTTATATAAAAATATAAGATGAATTTTCTTATACATATTATTTGAGCCTATACTTTCTTTTCTTCCTGTGCCAACTTTTGTTAAAGATAACATTACTGTAACATTAGAGTTTATTACATTTATATATTTTGTCTTTAATCACAGACTTTTATTTTTTTGTATTTTCACTGTTAATATACTATTGCATACTTTGCCCTTTGGCCACTTTCTCCATTTATCTCTCAGTTGGCTGAAATTAAATTCCAAAGTAGCTTGTTGAAGAATTCCCTGAATTCTTCTATATTCAGAATTATACTTCTGTTGCATTTATACCTGGGAGTAATTTTCCAGGTATAATATGTCTTGAGTCACACTTTCTTCCCTTGAGGACATTGAGTTCTTTGAGGACATCATTTTACTGACTTCGAAGCAAGGCTATGAAGAAATCGGAAACACTGTCATTTGGTATTTGGTGCTAGCATATAAGAATGAAACTAACTTTTGTCATACATCTGACATCTTACCAATTTGTGGATTATTTTGGGTTTCCCATGTAAACAGAATCAAATGTAAATATTGACCATTTTATTTCCTTCTTGCTAAACCTTATGGCTCTACACTGGTTAGAACCTCTGATGCAAGACTTATTGGAAAAGATGTGAAGAAATAATGAATAGCACTATAGCTGTTTGTCAGAATTCTTAGCAAATAGATGACTTATTTTAATATTTTATATATTTGTCTTACTGATTTACAATTTATTAGTTAATGAAATATGGAAGTAGGACTGAAATTATCACCTGGTGGGCAAAAGAATATGTTGGGCAGGTCTTAACATGGAGCAAAAAACTGTAAAAAGCTCCTTCCATTCTTTTTACTTTTCTAAACCAAGAAATCAGTGTGGAGATCATTCTTTTTACTAAAAGTAATTATTTTTTAAGAAATCTTTTATGTTTTTTCTACTTAAATTCCCATGAAGTTGCCAAATGATCAAAATGTTAACATCCCCCTCTCAAAAAAGTTAATTTTCTTTCTCTTTTAAGGTATCTGCCTCCTTTTTCCTATTTTTTTAAATGTTTTATTTATTTTTGAGAGAGAGTGAGTGAGTGGAGGAGGGGCAAAGAGAGAGGAGGACAGAGGTTCCTAAGTGGACTTTGTGCTGACAGGTTGACATATGACAGCAGGAAGCCTGGGGCTCAAATCCATGAGCTGTGAGATCACTATCTGAACCAAAATCAAAAGTCACACTTTAACTGAGTGAGCCACCCAGGTGCCCTCTTTAATCTACTGTTTAGTAAAGCAGTGTATGCAATTCCTTATTATGAGAGAAGAGAAAACTGGGGTAAAAATGGTCTTGGAGACAATACATGAATAGCAGAATAACTCACAAAATTGACAGTGCCCATTGAATCTCAGGTGTGTGCAATTTCTGTTTGTAAGGAGGTAGCTGTAGTTAATACAAAACTGTTCATAGTAAGGGAAAATATACCAGCAAGAAGTCAATCTCCACAATACTGAAGATTTATTAAAAACTTACACAGATGAATATAAAACAATCATGTAGATACTATAAATTACATTCCGGGGCACCTGGGTGGCTCAGTAGGTTGGGCGCCCAACTCTGATTCCAGCTCAGGCCGTGATCTAACGGTTGGTAGGATTGAGCCCCGTGCTGGGCTCTGCGCTGACAACACAGAGCCTGCTTGGGCTTCTCTCTCCCTGTCTCCCAAAATAAATAAATAAACTTGAAAAAATTTCCATTTCAGCTTTTCCCATACTATCCTTTATGAAAAAACAATGCTATATGGATCTTATCAAGGAAGTAAGAAGCAGGAATATTTTGAAGTTCAAAGGTTATACGTGATACTTTAACGATACGGCCATATACATAAACTTTATTCTTAAAGCAATACCGTTCATGTGTGTTGTCTTACTGCACTACTTATGATCATATTCTGTATAAAGCCAGACTCCTTAGTACAATGTAGTGTCGTTCTGCAAGTCCAACATCATTTCCTCTCTGTGCCCATAGCCGCTTTCTCTGATTCCATTCATTCCCTAATTCCAACTCTCTCCATCACTCCTCGATTTCATTCGTTTGGTTCTTCCATGCCAAAAAATCTGATCCTTCCTTTCATTTTTGGATAATTCCCCTCAAGTGTCTGATCTTTTAAGAATCCTTACTGGATCCCTACAGACTAAGTGAGGCGTCTTCTACCCAAACTATCTCTGTGATACTTACTGAACTCTGCCCAACTTCCTCTTCACGCTAGAGTAACGCTGGAGCCGGAAGCTGTGGTGGCAGCTTCTCGATTCAGCAGCTTCCTGACCACAGCTAGAGCCAGAGCGAAGGTGTGCAGGGTCTGCATCTGGCTGCAAGGCAGGGGTCAGAGGTGGAACTCATCCCACAGCCAGGCTGGCCTGCAGACAAGGTAAGACCAAGAGTTCTATTGTACATGGAGGGTCAGAAACAGAGAAGAGGCAAGAAGTTGTTTGTGGGTACCAGAGGCAGAAGCTGGGAAGACTTAAGAGACAGAGGGCTGTCAGAGGTGGTGTGAAGAGCCAACAGCTGCTAGAATCCACAGCTGTGACATTTTTCTGGTTTCTCCTTGTCTTCCTCTACTCCCCATCCCCAGCCCAACAGCTTTAGTGTTGACTTCCATCACTGTATCTCTACTGCTTTCTATGGGAACTGCTGCATAGTAGGTAGGCAGCATATTTCTGTTGAATTACATGGAGCCCTATTAACTATCTTTAAAGACCGACCACTTTTGAGGCACCTGGGTGGCTCCGTTGGTTAAGTGTCCAACTTCGGCTCAGGTCATAATTTGCAGTTCTTGAGTTACAGCTCTGTGTGAGGCTCTGCTGACAGCTTAGAGCCTGGAGCCTGCTTTGAATCTCTCTCTCTCTCTCTCTCTCTCTCTCTCTTTCTCTCTCTCTACCCCCCCCACCCCGATCACAGTCTGTCTCTCTCAAAAATACATAAAACATTAAAAATAAAAAGACCGTTTATAAAAACCTCTCACGTAGGATACCTATCTAGAAAATTTTCCCTCACTGCCACTGAATAGGATTTTGTTCTTATATATACTCATGGTATGTTTTTTGGGATCTCTCAGTTTCTTTCAGTGTTCTCCCTTGTATTACCCATGTTTGGATATCTTCTGTTGGTTTTGGGTGGGGTTTTTTTTGTGATTTTTTTTTTCCTTTTTCCTCCCTGAGTGTATCCACTCTAGAGGCAAGATTACTGTCTGAATCATCTTTGAGGATCCTAGTAGAAGTGTTATAGGTTTTCTGTGAGTCTTTTGGTGGCTACTGTGTATTACTCCTATTCCCCACCATTTCCAATGTACTTTAGTTCTCATTCTCAATTATGGAGATACTGACTTAGAAAGAAGAAACAAGCTTGTGTAGAATCCGAAAGTCTAGTCTAGTATCTTGAAAGAAAAAGCAACGGGAGTGCCTGGGTGGCTCAGTCGGTTAAGCGTCCGACTTGGGCTCAGGTCATGATCTCACAGCTCATGAATTGGAGCCCCACGTCAGGCTCTGTACTGACAGCTCAGAATCTGGAGCCTCCTTTCGATTCTGTGTCTCCTTCTCTTCCTGCCCCTCTCCCACTCATGGTCTCTCTCTCAAAAATAAATAAGCATTAAAAATGTAAAAAACAGAAAAAGCAAAGGAAATGAATATATAACCCTAAATTGATGTTACTTGAAAGTTTTTTTTTTACTGTTTTGTTTATTTTTGAGACAGAAAGAGACAGAGCATGAGTGGGGGAGGGGCAGAGCCTGAAGCAGGCTCCAGGTTCTGAGCTGTCAGCACAGAGCCTGACATGGGGCTCAAACCCACCAACTGTGAGATCATGACCTGAGCCCAAGTCAGATGCTTAACCGACTGAGCCACCCAGGCATCCCTCTACTAAAGTTACTTTACAAGTCAACCTGTGTTTTTTTGTGTAAGACAGGATTTTGTTTTCACCAGGCTTTCATGGTTGCCTGCTCTTACTTTACTTGGCTATATAGCTCTGATTTGTAGTACTTTAAAAAATTTTTTAATGTTTATTTTTGCGACACAGAGAGAGACAGAGCATGAGCAAGGAAGGGGCAGAGAGAGAGGGAGACACAGAATCGGAAGCAGGCTCCAGGCTCTGAGCTGTCAGCACAGAGCCCGAAGTGGGGCTCGAACCCACGAACTGGGAGATCATGACCTGAGCTGAAGTCAGATGTTCAACTGATTGAGCTACCCAGACACCCCAGATATGTAGTATTTTTGGAATTTGAAATTAAAAACCCATTTACCACTTATACCTTAATTCTCTGATTGAAGTGTAACTCGTTGTAACTGAGAACCAATGAATTAAAAAACAAAAACAAAAATATCTGTTTAGTTTATGCCAGACTGTAATGTATATGCATGTGTGTTTGCAATATCTATAATTATCTATTTATCACCTATTCATGTTTATTTTAGAATTAAGAAAGAATAAAGGAGAATTTTTTGAAATGTTTGTTTAGAGATCTAGTACTGAGCTGTCTTATACCATAGTCAATAGCTATGTGCCAGTATTGAACATCTGAAACATGACTATTGAATTCAGATGTGCTGTAAGTATAAAATATATAAACAACTTTGAAGGTTTAGCTTATTAGTTAAAAGTAAAATTTATTATTACTACAGTTTTATATTGGTTGCCTGTTGAAATGACATTATTTTACATACTGGGCTAAATAGCATATTATTAAAATTAATTGTATATGCTTATTTTCATTTTTTTTCATGTAGCTACTAGGAAATTTGAAATTAAATGTGTAGCATGCATTTTTTTTCTGTAAGATAGCATTACTCTAGTATGCTATAATTCAGTTACTTTTACTTTAAAAACATTACAAGGAAGTTGAGAAAAAATTTATACTCCAGTAGAGGAGACAAATTAATTGATAGTTTTCTGTGCTGCAGACACTGAGATTTTACATGAACTAAACTTCATTTAATTCTCCCCAAATCTTATTAGGTAGGTATTGTTCCTCTTTTAAAATAGGTAGACTGGGGCTCAACAAGTTTAAGAAAATTTCCTATAAGCCCATGATCAGACAGTTAGCTGTCTGTCAGTAAAACTTACTCAAATCTGCCTGACTTGAGGTATCATTCTCTTTTTACTAGAAAACACTCTCATAGGTCTTTCCTTTTCAGAGACTGGCACCATATGCTGCCAGAAAGTCTAATACTACCCACTGTTGTGAGGTTTTACCAGCCAATTACTTCAAAATGAGATCCGATTTTCTTTTTTACCCAAATGAAAATAAAGCTGAAGTCCCTCATATGCCAAATTATAAGAAATTCCAGTCTTTCCCCGGCGTTCCCCTCCCTACATAATCATAAATAACCCAGAGCTGTTTACTAATGCCTGAGTATTGATCTATTTGTCTTGTGGATTGACCATAGAGTGGAAATTCAGATACACTCAAGGCTGGCGGACTACCTCACATCCTGTCTAGAGAAGAGTTAATTCGGTGAACAGTGGTTTTGTTTTCTAATGCTGTGTAACAAATTACCATTAGTGGCTTAAGACAACACCCATTTATTAGCTCATATTATCTGTAGGTCAGAAGTCCAGCATGTCATTGCTGAATTCTCTGCTCACAGTTATCGCATAGCTAAAATCGAGGTGCCTGCAAGTCTGAGCTCTCATCTGGAGACTCTGGGAGAAACATCAGCTTCCAAGCAGGTTATTGTTGTTGGCGGTATTCATGCTCGCTGTCGATATTAAGACTTAGGTCCCTGTTTCCTTGTGGCTGTCAGCCAGGGGCCGTTCCCTGCCTCTAGAGACTGACCGTATTCCTTGTCATATGCCCGCCCACTACCCCATCTTCAAGCCAGCAGTGGTTCATCGAGTCTCTTTCATGATTTCAATTTCTCTGACTTCTCCTTCTGCCACTAGTGGTAGAAAACTCTCTGCTTTAAGTGCTCTTGTAGTGAGAGATGAGACTCACTCAGATTATCTTCTTTTAAGGTCAACTATGACCTATAACATAACATTATCATGGGACTTTCTTATCCTAGCCACAGGTTCCGGGAATGCAGGCACAGAATGCTGCGGGGAGTGAGTGATGCATTTTCAGCAATCTGCCCCCTATAGTCCTGGGGATTATATAGGACACATATGCTACCACAGTGGCAGTGGCACGGGGCAGAGTATCAGCATTCTGCCAGCTACTTAGCTTAGCTAATCACAGGGACAAAAACAAGAGGTATATTACTATCAGATGGTAACATTGGCTTGAGAAGGAATGAGGATTGGACGTCAAAGATTATGTTCCCTTTCTTCCAATTTTAACCTCAAATCTTGCTCATCACAAACTCTCTTTGTGAAGGGTGCCTGGGTCAGTAGGTTAAGTGTCTGACTCTTGGTTTCAGCTCACATCATGACCTCACAGTTCGTGAGTTGGAGCCCCATGTTGGGCTCTGCAATGACAATACCAGAGCCTATGTGGGATTCTCTCTCTCTCTCTCACTCAAAATAAATAAACTTTTAAAAATTATATACATAAAAAAAACCTTTCTTTGTGAAACAACAGGTAAATCTCTTTGTTAGGTGGAATTATAACATTTCTGACCCATCAGTTTTAAGGGCAGCAGTGTCCAGACATTTTGAGGTATGTTGGAGCCTCCGTGTCCCCTCTTGCTGAAGCCCTAGTCAATCACGGAGGTGAGAGTCCTCCTGGTGCCTTCTGAATGGCTTCCTGGGTCACTGGGACCAATTCTGCTGGTTCCTCTGAGCCAAGGAGCTTCCTCGAGGTGCAGAGAGTATCCCCCTTCCCCCAGCACAGTGCAGAACTCAGTCCCTCTTGGGAACCGGCCCTTTGGACTCATTCTTTCCCCACTCCCATATGCCAGCCTGCCAATATTCAGCTCAAAAGCCACTGTGGCTCTTGCTCTTCTTGGGAACTCCCCTTCAATGAAATGCCAGTTACTGAGGTTTTGCTTGCCCAACCTTGTGCTCTCCTAAGTGGCACATCCCCTTTCTCTTTATTGCTACTGTTGTTTACTTGAGAGGTTCCTTTTAGCTGACTCATATTTTTAACATTAACAAATGTATAGAGGAATGTTTTCTCACTATCGTTTGTGGAAGATCTGAATTACCTACCATATATAGGTGTTCCCTGTAAGAAAAAAAGAAAAGGTAATTAATTCTTAGTCAGTGCGAGTCTCTTAACCTGACACTGCAGAATGATTATCAAAAGGCTCCTTTCTTCTGCTCTGGTTGTCCCCAAGGGCATTTTTATTATAATTCCTAACTCCTTTTTTGTTTTTATTTTTATTTTTTTGTTTCAGTTTGGGATTTTTATTTCAAGCTGAGGGGCTGTAATGCAATTACAGTTGACCCTTGAACAACATGAATTTGAACTGTGTGGGTCCACTTATACATGGATTGTTTTCATTAAATACAGTACTATAAAGGTATTCCCCTTCCTTCATCTTTTCTTAATAACATTTTCTTTTCTCTAGCACACTTTATTATTAGAATACAATATAAGTACACATCACATTCAAAATATGTGTTAATCAACTGTTTATGTTATAGGTAAGGATGTGAAATGTTGGGTCTGGGAATGAATGGTCAAGAAAGGATTCTTGAAATGTCTTCAGTGCAAAAAGGGTGATTCTATTAAAGAACAGGGACAGGACCCATGAGCAGAAAGAGCTGCACTGGGGTTGTGGGAAGTGGCTGATTATACACTTTCAAGTTGGGAGGGTGTTAGGGATAGTGTAGGTCTCTAAGGAATTTGGAAGCAAGGTTTCCAGGACCTTAAAGGGCTAGCTGTTGTTAGGAGAAGATAATCTATTACTGTCTACTAATACCTTAGTCATGAGACCCTTGAGGTTAACACCAGTGGGCAATATGTTTGGAGGATGGGATTGCCAACATATGTATCTTGAGGGACTCCTAGGTGGTTCAGTCAGTGAGGCGTCTGACTTTGGCTTAGGTCATGATCCCACGGTTTGTGAGTTCCAGCTTCGCCACAGGCTCTGGGCTGATCGCTCGGAGTCTGAAGCTTGCTTCAGATTCTGTGTCTCCCTCTTTCTCTGCCTCCCCCACTTACACTCTGCCTCTCTCAAAAATAAACATTAAAGAAAATTTTTTAAAAAACATATGGGGGGGTAGAGATAAAGGAAGTTTCTGAAGGGACTTTTATATGTTAAAAGAGATATACAGGATCCTGGAGGCTGGGCTAGTGTCAAACTGAGGTTGCCTTTCATCTTTAGCAACGTATTAACAATGAGACAGCTCACTCTGGTCAAGTACTTGTCACTGGGCCGTAAGATATAAGGAAGTTTAATTTTTTTCTTTTGTCTTTGTTCTCCACATCAGGTAAGACTTCTGGTCAACAGTAGGCTGTTAGTTAATTTGGGGGAGAATCAAAAGTTAAGTGTGGATTTTCAATTATGCCTCTAACCCTCACATTGTTCAAGGATCCACTGTACATCTCAGGCTCTGTGTTGAAGATGCATGTACCCCAAACTACCTCTCCCCATCCTCACCCCCTCCATCCCTGCTCCAGTTAAGTATATCACCTAAGATCATCCCCCATACCACCAGAGGCATGCGATCCACAGTTTAGAAAACACTGATCTGACTCCTTCTTTCCCAGAGAGCCACCTCAAATTCCTTTCCCTCTAAGGGACCTTTTCTGACAATACAGACCTCAGTGATCCCCTCAACTGCATTCATAAGGCTACTGTGTCTAATTAGTCAAATGTTGCTGTGTGACATTTCATTAAGGACAAAGACCATGCTTTATACTAAGTTTTCCCACAGCACTTGGTATGCTACCTGGCAAACACCAGGCATTCAATGAATATTTGTGGTTTGATGATCAGCAAGGAGCAGCTCTGGCTAAAAGTGTGAAGCCAACTTTGTCTCAGGTTCTTCTACCTTCGGCCGCTTCAGTCACAGAAAGGGCCATGTATTATGATTCTCCTCTGAATTGGTAATGTTCCCCTTTCTCAGTAAGTTCCAGGTGTTTCCCTATTTTTCTCAATCTCCCCAAGTCACACTTCATGTGCTCTGTGTCTCCTTATCTTCTTGACTGTTAGGTAAGATATTTGGTGTTTGCCACTAGATCTTATGTTGCTTAGCTGTGTCTTATAGAACTTTTTTGTATCTTCTATCACATCAAAGACAGGCCTTGGGTACATAATAGATATTTGCTGTATCAAGAAATGAATGTGTTATATTGTGTCTTGGAGTAGTCCTGTTGTATCTTTAGGAAAAAATGCAAAATCGCCAAACTAATCCATGTTAACATTGGTCAAGGGAATTTACTAGATTTATTAACAAGTATGCAAACGCTCTGTGGTTTTGACTTGGAATAATAAAAATGAGATCTTCCTTCTATTTCCCCCCCTTCCTTTGGTCCACTTGGCCAATTTAAATGTTCCTTTCAAGGAGCAATTAAAGTCTTTAGAGTTTTACACAGAACTGATGCTTCCTTCTCTGTATTCTGAGCATGTTGTCATACATACTTCTAGTTAGGGGGTGACCACATAAATTTATGGTCTGAACCTGGATACACTGAGAATGGAAGGAGGCACAAATAACTAGTAAGCCAGGATAAAAGGTGTTCTTGACAAACCAGGAAGTATGGTTATACTACGCTGCAAGTGGTTATTTGCTAACTGTATGTCATCGAACTGTAAAGCTATTCTAGGTCTGAGCCTTATTTCTCTTAGCTTCCTTTGTTATCTAGCACTGTGCCTGGCACATGGTGGTGGTAGAAGAAATGTGAGTGCCTCTTTAATAATGTTCATTTAATTGCATATTATACGATCTTGATGTAGAACTCAAACCATCCCATTTGGTGCCTATTATGAGCCATTTTCTCAGTATAAAAATATAGGTCAATGAGCTTAATTATATGCTTGTGTAATGATAATAGCTAGCATTTATGAGCACTTAGCATGTGCAAGTCCCAAGGCTAAGAACTTTGTTTGAGTTCTCTCATGGATTTCTCACAACAATTCTTGGAGGTAAGTACTGCTATCTTCCCATTAAATTGGAAGAAAAGACAAGCTTAGAAAGATTAAGAATCTTGCTCAGGGTCATCCAGCTTATTTTGTAGTACAGTTTGAACTATATGTGAGAAACTATATAGAGTTTCTCCTCTTGGTTGGAAATAGCTGGTATCAAATTTTGGGAAGTAATTTTAAAATATTAATACCATACTTTCGGGAAAAAATCATGGGCATTTACGTGTTTAAAAGGATATGTATTTAACTAATTCAAGATTGCAGCAACAAGTCAATGTGGCAGCTATGTGAGTAGTGACAGACAAACACATTCTTGCTGTTGTTCTTTGCATTAACATTTCCATTTGTTATGGCACAAATATACCGTTAGTTTTGTTGAGGTCATTTTCTTGTTTATGAACTAATAAGTGTGCAAAACAGTTTGCACTACAACAAAACTTTTGTAGTACAACAGTTGGGTTTACACTTAACAGTATTTTCAGTGTACGTTTTGTACGTAAATCATGAACACTGTCTATTTTCCACCTGTCCTTTGGAATAAGATTTTAGTTGGTAACAATTTTAAGGACAGTAGAGCCACATCATAATATTAACTCTGATAAAATTATTATTTGGTAGGGGCACCTGGGTGGCTCAGTTGGTTGAGCATCCGACTTCGGCTCAGGTCATGATCTCACGGTTCGTGAGTTCGAGCCCCTCATTGGGCTCTGACAGCTAGCTCAGGGCCTGGAGCCTGTTTCAGATTCTGTGCCTCACTCTCTTCTGACCCTCCCCTGCTCATGCTCTCTCTCTCTGAGAAATAAGTAAAACATTAAAAAAAAAATGTTATTTGGTATTATTTTAATTACAAACCATGTTTTGACACTGATGAAACACATTATCAGTGGTTTTTAAACAAAAGGAGTCCATTTAATTCTATAAAAATCTAAACTGTAAGGATAATCTATAGCTTTAAATTGTTTTAAATCATAAGAGATAAATATGTTAAGAGAATATGCTATAAATATAACACAGACCAAATAATTAAACAGACTTTCATACAGTAGGTATCTTTCAAGAATTGTATTCTTGGGGCGCCTGGGTGGCTTAGTCGGTTAAGCGTCCGACTTTCGCTTGGGTCATGATCTCGCGGTTCGTGGGTTCGAGCCCCGCGTCGGTCTCTGTGCTGACTGCCAGCTCAGAGCCTGGAGCCTGTTTCGGAGTCTGTGACTCCCTCTCTCTCTGACCCTCCCCTGCTCATGCTGTCTCTCTCTCCTAGAAATAAATAAAACATTTAAAAAAAAAAAAAAGAATTGTATTCTTTTTAATTTTTTTTTATTTTTATAGTTTATTTATTTTTGAGACAGAGAGAAACAGAGCACAAGCGGGGGAGGGGCAGAGAGAGAGACACACACACAGAATCCAAAACAGGCTCCAAGCTCTAAGCTGTCAACATGAACCAATGTGGGGCTTGAATCCATGGACCGTGAGATCATGACCTGAGCCGAAGTCGGACGCTTAACTGACTGAGCCACCCATGCGCCCCCTCAAGAATTGTATTCTTAACTGATTTTTTTTTCTATCGACAAGAGAGGTGTATGAATAGCTGTAGTAACTGAAATTAGGTATTATCAGGGCATTCAACTGCATATGATATGTTATAAACATACTATGGGAAACTTGAAAGCAATGTTTACATAATGAATATTAACCTTTATGAAATAAATGATAGGAAATATTACTTAAGGTTTTCACACAAAATGACTACAATTGTAGGGTGCCTGGCTGGCTCAGTTGGAAGAGCCTGGGATTCTTGATCTCAGGGTTATGAGTTTGAGCCCCAAATGAGGCATAGATATTACTTAAATAAAGCTTAAAAAAAACCTTATTTGCAATTCCAAGGAAGTGTTACACACATATATCAAATTCAAGAATTTTCTGGGTTTTTTTTTTTAGCATCCCATGTTTTAAAAAAAGGTTGAAATGATTATAGATTCACATTGCAGTTAGAGGAATTTCCTGGGTTTTTTGTTCTGGGAAATTTTTAGAATTAATATGCCTTTGAATTTCAGGCCAGAAAGCTTTTTCTAGTTTAACACATTATTCCTACTTAGTGAAACAGAATACCAGTGTATCAGAGGGTAGAAAAACTGCATTAAATGTCAAGCTTTCACTGTACTCAGGTAACTAGAAAATCAGAATGCTTATATTATAATGTAGATAAGGATCTATGGTTAACTGAAAAAGTGGGACAAGAGCAAGTTTAAAATAAAAAATTGGTCTTTTTATTTTTCTTTGAACTTTTTATCATTTCGGGATTTAAAAATCTTTTTATTTCACTTGCTTTAGGCACTGGGATATATCAGTTGAACAAAACAGAATTTCATATTATATTGGAGAAGATGGACTTTAAAAGATAAACATACAGGGGCACCTGTGTGGCTTAGTCAGCTGTGCATCCAACTCTTGGTTTCCACTCAGGTCATGACCTTGTTCTTTGTGAGCCCAGCACATTGGGCTCAGTGCTGACAGCGATAACCTGTTTGGGACTCTCTCTCCCTCTCTCTCTGCCCCGTCCCTGCTCACTCTGTCTCTCTCAAAATAAATAAATAACCTTAAAAATATTAAAAATAAATAAATAAATAAATAATCAAGTGTCACGGAAAGAAAAGAAAAAGAGCAAGTTAGGAAGGACTGAGAGTTGGGGTTGGGACGATTGCAATTTTATTTTATTTTTTAACATTAATTTATTTTTGAGAGAGAGACAGAGTGCTAACAGGGGAGGAGCAGAGAGAGAGGGAGACACAATCTGAAGCAGGCTCCAGGCTCTGAGCTTCAGCACAGAGCCTCATGTGGAGCTCAAACTCACAAACACCATGATCAGGGCCTGAGTGGTTATCAGAGGCTTAACCAGACTGAGCCACCCAGGGGCCCTGGGGTGGTTGCAGTTTTCAATAGTGTGGTCAGGCTAAGAATCACCTTTAGGGTGAGATTTGAGCAAGGAGTTAAAAGAGGGAAAGTAGACACAGGAAAACGTACCTGGCAGAATAAATGACTCTCACAAAGGCCCCAAGTATTAGTCTGTCTGGAATCATCAAGTAACAAAGGATGGAGGATGGTTGGAGCTGGAGTGGGACAGGGGAGGGGCCAAGGCAAAGCAAGGGCTTTGTAGGTCACTTTAATAACCTTAGCTTATTACAGTGAAATAGGGAGCCACTGAAGGATTTTGACCAGATGAGCCAGGAGCTGACTTTTCTTATAAGAGAGTATTCTTTTCTTTAAGTGCTTATTTTGAGAGAGAGAGATACTGCGCAAGCATGGGAGGGGCAGAGAGAGGGGAGGATGGAAGATCCAAAGCAGGCTCCACACTAACATTATAGAGCCCAAATGTGGGGCTGAAAGTCACAAACCCTGAGATTATGACCTGAGCCAAAGTGGTAAGCCACTGAGCCACACAGGCGTCCCAAGAGAGTATTCTTTATTCTGGTTGTTGTTCTGACAATGGACTGAATGAATGGTGGGCAGGGAGACCCTTTAGCAGGCCCCTGAAGTATGATCCAGACAAGAGAAAATGGAAATAATGCAGGTGATGAGCGGTTTGATTCGGATTTATTTTGAGGGTCCAACTAACTCGCAGGCTTGCTGTACAGCTTGGAGGTGAAGATGAAGGAAAGGAGCCAAGGACTCCACAAAGTATTTGTTCGGACCAACTAGCTAGAAGGACCGTGGCTAGGTGTTGAACTGCTTTTTGAGCAAGGGAGAATTATAAACTTAGGGGAAAAAAAGAACACTAATATTGCACAAATATAATCAATCTAGATGGAGAAGACAATGTATTATACATGACATTCCAGGTGTGGTAGGGCAGAAAACTTACTGCAGGCATTTTGGTGGAATGTTGTCTGCTAGATGGGCGCTCTTAGGGGTTTCTGGTTTCTGGGATGTATAAAATACACAGCTAAAGAAGACTCAGATCCAGGACACGTTCACACTTTTCAAATGTCAGGTGGAAGTTCTAGGCTGGAAAAGCCAGTTAATGACAGATTCAACGATCCCGACGTTTACATTAATAAAATGTTGTGATCCAGTGATCTGATTTCGGGGCATCTGTCTCTCCACCGCTTCCAAACGACAGGCAGTGCCAAGGCTCAGCGCCGACCCTGGCCAGCCTGGGAGCGTCCCGGGTCGCACTTCGAGCGCAGGCACCTCCCCTCCGCGCGGTCCGGGGAGGGGGCGCGAGCCACCGTCGCCAGCCCCCCGGCGCAGGGCGAGGAGGGGCTGTCGTCTGCTCCCACCCAGACCTGGGCGCCATCTTCCGGCGCGTCCTTTCCCGCGCGGGCTCCAGCCCGGGCTCTCTGCCCTCCTCTCTCCTTGGAGGGGATTCCTAACCCGCGCAGCTGGATGGCGCTGCGCGTCGTGGGGGTCGCGGGCTGAGTCCTACGCCCAGGCGGGGCAGGGGGTGGGGCCGGCGCGGCGGCAGCTGCGCGGCGGCGCAGTCCCCCCTCGCGGCTCAGGGCGCGCGCCGCCTCTCGCTCCGCCTGCGCGCGAGCCTGGGCGGGGAGGGAGGGGCCAGGAAGCGGCGAGCGCGCCGGGGAGCGCAGCTGCGGGCGTGGGGGTGGCAGGAGCCGTGGAGCCGGCACCGAGAGCGGCTGCGGCCGGAGCGGGCGGCAGAGACAAAGGCGACGGTGAGTGCAGCGCCGGCCCGGGTCGCGCGCCGGCCCCCACCCCTCGCCCTCGCGGCCTCCCGGGCGGGGGCCCGCAGCCTCGAACCCCCGCCGCCGAGGGCTCTGTGGGGAGAGCGGCCCGGCCCTGCCCCCCGCGCGCTGCGGGCTGTGGGCTGAGCCTGCGGCTCCATTTTCAGGTCTGGGCGAGGTCTTCCTACGGACCCTGCCTTTGGGTTTTCTTCCCTTCCTTCTGAGAAATGGTTACATGCTCAGTTCAAAATTCACGACAGTCGGGCGGCTGAAGGAGCCAGGCGCCCGCCAGATGTAAAATGGAAATGAAAAGCCCCCCTCCCCCCAACTTTGCAGGTCTGGGAGGCGGGAGGGAGGCGCAAGGGGGTGGGCGGAGAAGGTTGGGGGTCTTCCAGGTGAGGGTTGGGGGAGCGGGGACGCCCCACCCTCCCGCCTCCGGAGCCCGGACTCGCCCCTACTGCCGCCTGAGGCGTGCGGTGCGTTCAGCCTGCGGGTCTCGCCGCGGTTCTCTTTGGGCCCCGGAGAGAAAGCCCTGACTGACCACCTCCTCGGAGGAGCTCGTGTTACTCTTACAGGTTGTCTTGACGAGCGCTTGCTGCTTTCGTTGTGATTTTTGGTCACGGGCGTGGTAGGTAGCGGCTCGCGGATGCCGCATTCATAGCCGAAAAGGAGCCTCGATGGGCTGACTTAATGTGTACTTGAAACAACACTGGGATTTCTCTTCAGCTTATTGTAAATGATGAGCGTCTGTAGGGGAATTTGGTGCTGAGGTTCAGTTCACAAAATTAACGTTTTGTTGAGGAGCCTGGCTTATAGTAGGTGCTCAGTAAAGTTCTGTGAATGAATGAGCGAATCTTGAAACCTCCACACTGATTTCAGAGCTAGTTACAATTTAGGCGTATGCCCTCTTGACTCGAGGAGAAAACGTTGGCATACAATATGTAGTTTCTGTTGCTCTTACCCAGCGTATACATAGTGTTGATAATCAGTTATCAGTGTTACAGGTGTAGAAAATATGGTCGAAATGTGGAACTTTTCATTTTGAGGAAAGTTGGTAGACGTTGACTGTTATTTAAAAATAAGTGCTATTTCTGATTTTGTTTTGAAAGAGCAAAGAAATTAAAGAAGAAATGCTTGGATTGTATTTTGTTCTTAGGAGACCCCCACATTCTCTGTCATTACGAATAAATAAGTTTATGGGCTTTTGAGGGACGTGGTGGCCTGGTCTTAAGTTGCTTTTGGAGCTAGAGGGAACTCTAAAGTTAGTGGGGGAAGGAAGACTAATGTTGCACTAGTCAAGCCTTAGTCAACGGGTATTCATTAAGCATGCATTATGTACTGGCACCTGAGTTGGTTGCTGAGTTTCTAGAGGCAAACAAAACCCACAATCATCGCTTTAACCTGAGCGTGAAGTTCTTTCCTCATTATCAATTTGCAAGTAGGGACTGTCTTGTACCCTTGCCGCCTACTTAAAGTTGGAAAAGATGGCAGGTGGACTGCAGGAAGTGTAGATCCCTCACAGTCTCTTTAATGATTAATAAGTACTTCCTAGGGCTGAGACAATGCATTTTCGTATTGACTGTTATAAAACCAATCTACATTCTAAAACGACGGAAGAGATTTAACACACTAGTATTTTTATTTTCTCCTCCTTACACTTTGGATGATTTTGGTACAGTGTATTTATTGAAGAGTAATGTACTTCTGGTTGTTTTCTGTAAATAATCTTTGCTATACAACATTTTAAGTTATTAAAAATGTACAAGGAAAAACAGTGGATTCCTCTTCTACAAGAAATGTCTTTTTTTTTTAATTTTTTGTTTTATTTTTGAGACAGAGCATGAGTGGGGGAGGGGCAGAGAGAGAGGGAGACACAGAATCTGAAACAGACTCCAGGCTCTGACTGTCATCACAGAACCCCACGCGAGGCTCGAGCCCACAAACCGTGTGATCATGACCTGAGCTGAAGTCGGACGCTTAACCGACTGAGCCACCCAGGTGCTCCTACAAGAAATGTCTTAAAGCATCTATTCAGAAGTTTGATTTGATCTTTTAGTCACTATTTACAAATAAATACAATATTGACTTGATCATGCTGAAAAGGGAAGGACTGTTACTAATAATTCATGGTTCCATATTTGGACTTTTCCTCTATCTAGTATTGCAACTGTGATGAAACTGCTTACTAAAAAAGAGAATGCAATTTGTAGTATTGAACGTATCCTGAAAGTAAGGTTGCATTTCCTGTTTTTGTCTTAAATACATAGGATTAAAAAAACTGCTTATTTTAAATCTTTTTTTTTTTTAATGTTTGTTTATTTTTGAGAGAGAGACAGTGAGAGAGAGACAGAGTTGAGAGCTGAGAAGGGGCAGAGAGCAGAGAGAGACACAGAATCTGAAGCAGGCTCCAGGCTCTGAGCTGTCAGCATAGAGCTGGATGTGGGGCTGGAATCCATGAGGTGTGAGACGACATGAGCCAAAGTCAGATGCCCAACCTACTGAGCCACCCAAGTGCCCCCAAAACAGTGTTTATTTTATTTAGCCTTATCAGAAGGCAAAATTGTTGTGTTCCAAAGTCAGTTTAGATCATTACAAAATAATGTAGGATAAAAATTTTTTATAGATAGCATTTCGGTTAGGTGGACCCGTTTGGTTTGTTAACACCTTGCAGGTTGAAGATAGCTTCAGGTAGAACTTTCAGAGTTTCAGATTTATTGGCTACTTTTTGTGGTTGTGCTTGGGAGTAATATTGAACATAATTCCTTACTTTTTAGTAGTAGAGAGTTGTGATAGTTTTTCTTTACCTGTATATTTCTAGTAGGAAGAGTTACTGTGACAATACAATGCTGATAGTCTGATGCTGATAAGAAACCTGATAGTAGATGCTAATAATGATGTTTAAAAAAGTGTAAACAAGGAATGTCTGAGTGTCTCAATCAGTTGAGCGGCTGACTTCGTTTGGGCTTAGGTCTTGATCCCAGAGTCATGGGATTGAGCTTCGTTTGGCTCTTCGAGTTTGGTTCTTTGTTGGGTGTGGGGCCTGCTTGACGATCCCCCCCTCCTCCCCACGCACATTCTCCCTCCCCCCTCCCTCTCCATTCCCCTCTCTAATAAAAAAATATTTTTTAAAAGTCAGTGCAAGCTGTGTTACGTTGAATACGAAAAGCTTGGTGTATTTTGTTTGGATGCGAACTTCCTCATCAGAATTGCTGATAGTCACGCGTATTGAGACATTTTATCGCTTCTTGGCCTTTTGGCTAATATCAAGTGAAGACTATTGAGACATTTTAATTTTTTTTTTTCAAGAAGTAAGAACCCATAATGACTAGGTTTTTATACCTTAAATAATACTTTGTTTTCAAAGTGTTATTTCTCCTTGGGAGGAGTTTGTAGTGTTTTGAGTCTAAATAAATTCCAGGATCACACTGTTTTATAATTGTTGGAGTATTTGAAATGTTGATGCTTTCTTTCTCAGACAGGGTATGTGTATGTGTTACCAGATGGGAGGAGGACGTTTGTTCATTTTTAAATTTTTGGGGGGACCCTTGAGAGTGCTATACAAAGTGTTTCCTTTGTCAGATAAAATTAAGAGTGATTAAGCATGATGCTGGTAAAAAGCATATTGCAGCTCTTTTCCTATTTGTATAGATTGAGTGTATCAATTAGCATTTGTATAAAACATTTTTAAAGTGGTTTATAAGTAATAAGTTTTTTCTCATAATTGGAAATGAATATTGGTTTTCATCTGTTACAGTGTTCTTAATCTCCATTCTCATGAAATACTTTAACATTTTATTGAACAGTAGATGTTAGATCTGTCGTGGAGGGGGAACATTATGGGTTCCCTGTGCATTCTGGAGAAGGATGGAGTGAAATGTGTGCTTATCGTTATTACTTAGTTACTAGCTAGGTGAGGGAATTTATTCTGATTTTTTTTTTTTTTGCATACCCATATGGAATAACTTGGACTTTAGCTTATTAATAATTAACTTTATGTATCCTGGTACCTCACTTCAAAGCTTAAGAACACTTGAACTTTTCTATAATACTAACAATGACTAGACCAGGAGTTAGCTCAGAGTTATGGAATCCCATCCACCAGGACTGAACTGAACTGAAAGCCAAAAGACTTGGTAATTAGTTGTCTTTATCGTGACATGATAAAATACCTGCGAATGCAATTTAGTAAAAATGGATTGTAGCAAAACGAACCTCCTCTTTTTTCTTAGAAAGCATTAGGTAATTCTATATTAAATTTAGGTGTCTTTGAAAATGACTAACCCATGAGTGCTGATATTTTCTTTTTTGATCTTTCCCATTTAGAAATTCCTGCTAAGATTTCCTGTTGAATCTTTATTCAATTGATTGTATTATTATAAGCATCTTTTAGTAAAACATAAAATAATTTTGAGATTATATTCAATTATGTTTGCGATTATATTGAATCTTGATTCAATTGATTGAATTATTATAAGCATCTTTTAGTAAAACATAAAATAATTTTGTTTCATTTGCCGTATCCACTTCCACTTTTTGCTTAATGAAGCAAAACTGATTTTTTTGTATATTCAGCATTGAGTATATTTTGCACTTACATATAGTGGGAACCCATGTATATTTGTGGAACTGTTTTGTGTAGTGGATGGGATTTGATAAAGTTTAAGTAGAAAACAGCTCTCTCTCCCTATACCTTCAAACTGTCCCTGTAAATTAAGAATTTCTCTGCCTGTGGATGACCTTTTAGGAAGATCAGATAGCTTTTCTAGTCACTTTTAGATAATAAAAATTCTAGTGTTCCCTTGTCGATAATAGTCTTATTTGAGTCATTAGAAAACACAGTTCAGTATAATGTTCAGTGTCCTAAAACTCTTACACAATTTAGAACTTTTCTAGCTCAGAACCTCTTGAGATCTAGAAGCTTGCTTTGGAATAGGAGTCCTAGTAGGTATCTCCTACTTTACCAGCTCCTCTTTGTTTATTTATTTTTTTAATGTTTTTATTTATTTTTGAGAGACAGCGTGAGCAGGGGAGGGTCAGAGAGAGAGGGAGATACAGAATCCAAAGACAGACTCCATGCTCTGAGCTAGCTGTCAGCATAGAGCCAGACATGGGGCTTGAACTCAGGTTCAAGAAGAGAAGGTTGAAGAGAGAGAGAGAGAGACAACGTGAGCAGGGGAGGGTCAGAGAGAGAGTGAGATACAGAATCTGAAACAGGCTCCAGGCTCTGAGCTGGCTGTCAGCACAGAGCCCAATGCGGGGCTCGAACCCATGAACCGTGAGATCATGACCTAAGCCGAAGTCGGACACTTAACCCATTGAGTCACCCAGGCACCCTTACCAGCTTCTCTTTAATATGCTATCCAATTCACCTGTCTAGGTCCAGCTCAGTGGGGAAAGGGGACTGGGGGAAAAGGTAGGATTTTTAACCTGGCTCATCCCCTTATGATCCAGCTTTGGTGCCTTCTGGATTGGGCAGTTGTTCAAAGTGGACCCTTTCTTCAGAAGTGCTGGAAATGGTGTTCTTGGGTATTCCATGTCTGGGAATCTTCCAGCTACAATTCTTGTGATAAAATTCTTCTATTACATTCCCTTCACCTTCCAGTTCCTCTCACCTGTAGGCTCACTATGCCCAAGGAGAGAGAGGTATTGCTTTAGTCATTATAGTAATTCTATAATTTTTTAACCAGACCCATCCTTACTTTATTAAGGTTATTTCACATGACTCAGTTTCATGTATTCCACCAGGACCTCAGCATCACACCTTTCCAGCTTCTTAATTATCTCCACTTAAACAGTACTTCTGTGTCTGGGACCTGTAGCCCATTGCTACCACCGTCTTTTTACTGTCCCAAGCCCCCTTCTGCCATGACAGTGCTTTGAATCCATGGTCCGTGTTACAATTTCTACCTTTTGTACACCCTCAGTTCTCTGTAGCACTTCTTCACTGTACTCACCTGGCAGTTCGCCTCTTCTCCTCCAGTTCATTTGTGCATCTAGACCAGTCTATATGTTACCTTGAGTGTAGCTTGAGGAAAACATTACGCTGCTGACCTGGTCTCCCAGTAAATTTATGACCAGTGACCTGACCTAAGGAGGGCCCTTCATGCTGCCCTTGGTACATTTCCCTGGTTGAATCACTCTCCCACTCCCCTAAATGACCATTTTACATCTCTCTTTAAAACTCAACCACTTCTTTTTATTTTCAGCTAATAACTTTACTTCCTGTATATTAAAAATGAAAGCAATCAGAAGGAAAGTTTGCCTCTTTACCTATACTCTCTGGGTTTTCTATTATGCTATGACCATCATGGCCTCCATTCTTCTGACCTTGGTTCTGTACCCTGCTGTCAGGGTCATTGCATTGCCTCTGTACTCATGCCAGTCTTCTGCCTGCCAGTGTGTTGCATCATCACTGTTTCCCATTTCTACTGTTATCATTCCTATCAGAGTAGAGATACGCTGAAATATCTCCCGTCTTTTAAACAAACAAACAAATAAACCTCCCCTAACATCACATTTTTCTTCAGCTGTTGTTCTCTGAAAGAGTTTTTTTGTGGTCATCAGTACTGTGTCTTTGGATCCCTTACCTATGGTTTTTTTTATCTTTTTCACTCTAACTACTTTTGTTGAGATTATTATGACCTCTTTGCTGATACATTCCCTAGTCAGTTCTCAGTGCTAATGCTGTTGGATGTAGTAGCAGCAGCATTTGACATGGTTGATAATTTTCTCAACTTGGAAAACGTTTTTTCCTTTTGCTTCTGGGACACTACTACTTATTGTTAGTTTCTTTTGCTGGTTCTGTTTTGTTGCCCTAACTTCTAAAAAATAAGGCAGTGTCTCAGAGCTTTACGTTTAAACTTATTCTGTATGTATATGTAGTCTTTTTAATCTCATCCTATCCTCTAACTAGAATTATCATATATTTCAAACTAAAAATGTTACCTTCGGCTTGGTTCTCTTTCTTAATGCCCAGACATGTATACCCAACTGCCAAGTCAACATTCCCAAGTAGACATCCCACATTTAATAAGTCAAAACTGAACCCCTCATCCTTCTTTCTCTCCCACCCCAGTGATTGTTCCTATTCTAGTCTCCCTTATTAAATAGTGACAACTCCTTCCTTCTTTCAGTTTTTCTGGTTGAAACCTTGTTGACATTCTTGACTTCTCTTTCTCATACTCCCACATCTAATTCAAAATAATGTATCATGAAAGTACTGCATTTATCCTAAAATCTACCATAAGGCTGAATACAACCATAACTTGGTATCTTCAGCTGCTGCCTCTCTAAGCAACCATCATCTCTTGCCTGTCTTATTTTAGTTGCCTCCTTCCTAGTGTCTTTGGTGCTTCTCCTCTTTTTTGAACAGTAGCCAGGATGATCCTTTTGAAATGAAAGTTTGATTATTTTCCTTCTATATTCAAAACTGTTCAGTGCCTTTCCTTAATGAGAGTAAAAGCCAGAGTACAACAGGGCCTACAAGGCCCTCCATTGTCTGTGCCTCCAACTTCTTTGATGACATGTCATAGTAGTTTCTCCTTGGTTTACTCCACTCCAGGTACGCAGGCTCCCTCCAGTTTTCTTAAACCTGCCAAGCACAGTTTTGCTTTAGTGTTCTTGGGGAAAGAACTTTCTTTTCATTGAAGGATCCTCAGTATTCAGAACAATGACTTGTACAGGATGAGCATTCACATTTGTTAAATAAGTGGCCACTTGTTATTCATGTCTTTGATTTGTATATATGTTATGTATGTTTCTGTAACTAAAATTACTTTGACTAAAAATTTTTCACCTAAAACCTTATAGTCTTCTAAGAATTACGTAAAGACGTAGATACAAGAGGAAAAAGTATGTTCAAATCACTTTTTGTGTATGGAAAGTGAAATACAGAGGAAAAAGGTAAGGGACAGAGGAGATAGGAAAGGAACAGAGTAGTAAGGTAAATGGAATAAAGAAAAGGAAAGCCTGATTTAGAAGTAGGGTGACAACACTTACATTATTTTGGCTTGCCCCATACTTCTTCTGGGCTGTTTCTTGAATTCTGAGTGTTGGTGATTTACATGGACTTTCTAGACTCTTCAAGTGGGCTATATTATCCCTTTCTTTTATCAGTGATATTGGTTCAAGTGAGATTGGGAGCCAGAACTTAGTTGCTTATCTGTTGCCAAACTCCTTTTGTTAAAGAAAACTGTGATCAAGAATGTGGCTTACCTGACAGTGTACTTAGCATTTCTTAATTTTTTTGTAGAGAGGTCAAAAAGAGCTCTTATAGTTGTAGAGCTTTTCAGTGTACAAAAATTTATGAGTATACTTTGTTCTCTTGGTATTGCACTGCCTAGTTAAGCATCCCCTCGGAAAAGGGGAGAACTATAAGTAGCTTTATTGTAGTTCTGTGGTAAGCTAGCAGCTAGCTACATTAATGTGCACAATTTTATTGAATAATATTTATAAGCATATTTGTGCTTTTTGGTGAAAAATACTTGTTTTTAAATGCCCTTTTAAATCTGTAATTTAACTAACATTTAAGAAGGAAAAGGAAGTGTGAAGGAAGTTAATGATATTGTAAACTTTAAGTATTTCCTTCTGCTGAGACAAGATTTTTTTTAAAACTTTTTAAAGTCAATTAATTAATATTGAAGATTTTCTTTTAAAGTAATCTCTACACCCAGTGTGGGGCTCGAATCCATAACCCTGAGACCAAGAGTCACACGCTCCACCAACTAAGCCTGCCAGGTGCCCCTAAAACTTATTTATTTTTAAACTTTTTTTCTGAGTTAAAAGTCTCATTTCCTGTTCATTTAAAAAAAAAAACTTTAAGTAAATTGTTAAAATAGGTGACTTAGAAGTTCCTAAATGAATAACTTTTGATGCATTAAGCATACATTATTCTTCATAAACCAGTCTAAACATTTCCCTATTTTTATGTAGTATGCAATAATCTGACTTGCTTGACTTGTCTGATAGACTTTCATGTGGCCATAATGTGAAACACTGGTAGATAAGTGTTTAGTGTTGAATGAGTAAAATGAGGTACTGGCTTCATCTATTCTTTATTGTGAATGAATTTGAATTCACTGATATTTTAAAAGTGTATTTCTTCTCACCTAGGGAAAGGAGGAAACAGGACTATACAGGTAAAAGCTTAATTTAAGGGAAGGATGAGAAAATTTAGGAACTGCGCTGAGAGTATTGGGAAGAACTAATGGTGTGTTGGAGCTGGTAAGCTGATCTCGTGTGTCTCTCTAGCTCCATGTTCAGTGATGACATGGTAGCAGCTCGAAACTGGCTTTGGGAAGGACTCTTTATAACATGGTAATCTCCAAAAGCTACAAATCAGGACCTTTTTTCCAGAGAAGTGGTTGTTAAATATTTATCAGCAGACCAGTGGGTGGAACCATATGAAATTGTTGTTTTTATGGATGAAAATGCTTGAATATTGACAGTGTCTTGTGGTTTAACTTGGTAGAGTTACTTATTTCGGTTTAAAGATAATTTCTTCATTGTAGTCAGGAAGTCAGTTCAGTCATGGATTTACCTTAGTGCTGTACCTTTTTTGTTCTTCAAAAGTGTATTCCCTTTACATTTGATGATGTTTTGTAGAGTCTTAATATGCATAAACTGACTGTTTGTATGTGTGTACATCAGTTGTTTAGCTGCATACCTTATTTTAATTCGTTCACTCCAAATCAGTCACACAAGACCTTGAGATGCCTCAAGGTGATTTTGGTTTTGCTACTGAATTGCTACACTCACATTGTAAGGTGTTCTGTTTCTGGTGAAGAACACAGGCCTGGTTCAATTTGAGTCATAAATTATTAGGTAACTTTTATTTTAAAATTTGCTGTTTGGAATGATTTACAGAAATACACCTGAGTTCAGTGTTTCGTGTTTTTTTTTTTTTTCCCCGACCTTTTTGTTTTCATCTTTTGCCCATTATACTTTTAAGTGCTTACCTGCTGTCTCTGATCATTTACTTCTTGCTACTCTCATTTCTTCTGTGAATCTTTAAGTCAAGGAAATGATGTTGTCCTGTTTCTCAGATTTTAGTAGTTTTTCTATATTGTTTTTCCTCTGACCACCTGGATGTTGCAAGCTTTTTTCCACCCTTATCTCATCATTTTCCCTCCCCTCACCATAAGGTTACTTTCTTTTCCTTATAGTTTTTGAGTGACATTTGCATTACGTTAGTAAGTGAATTTGCATTGGTGATAATTAAAATATGGCACCTACATTTCTTATGATTTAACTAAAGATCTGTCTCTTATGCACAAGCACTAAAAAAATAACATTCGATGCAGAGAATCAAGAGTATACATATATGTTAAAGAAAATAACACATCCATAATTATATCATGCTAAGATCACTGCTTGTAATATTTTGTTGAATGTCTTTTTAGGTAAATTGTAGTTTGAAAGGATCTCATTGGAAAGTGAAAATTTTGTTTGTCAGTGGGTAAAGCTGTAAGTAAAGTTGTGATTAAAAACAATGGTGTTTATGGAGAGTAGAATGTGGTAAGTCACCTCAACTCAAAAATTACTTCAGCAGTAATTTTTGCTTAAGAGCTCTTTTACCATTGCACAATAGCTTGATTGTGTTACACTAGCTAAGGAAAACAGTACATGGTTCTGTGTACAGTGGACTTATTTTAATCATAGCCCTAGGGTAAAAAATAAGTGGCTGTACATAAGTTTATGTTTCTTAATCTGCTCCAAGTCCCCCCATTGCTTTAATATTAAAATAATTTTAGGAGAAAAATATGTCTAATTAAAGGCTTTCATCTATCCAAGACAATTTCATTAGATAGTGCTACCCTTTTTATTTTTTAAAATTTATTTATTTTTAGTAATCTCTACACCCAGTATGGGGCTAGAACCCACAACCCCAAGATCAAGAGTCTGCATGTTCTTACCACTAAGCCAGCCAGGTGTTCCATGCTACCCTTTTTCATATGTTAGAATGAGGAGTGAAGGAGTGTTTGGAAAAAGGCTTTTAGTTTAAGAATTTGTGTATTAATGTTTGAGTTGATTTTTGTTTATAAATATGCAAACCCTTGTGGAAGAATCACTAGTATGTATTGGCATATTTCATGCTTTGGAAATCAGTCCCAATCTTATGAAGACGTTGTTTGGGACTAAACGTGGTTTTTAAAACTCATAACGAGTCCAGTAAGAGTTACATGATTTAAATGACTTTTCCTTTATCACAGCTGTATTCATTACCTTTGTAGAAATCTGGTTTCTTACCTTGTTTTTACTATTTCTGACTTTGTCTTTTTCTTTGTTGTATTAGTGTTTGCTCACAAGCTCCTGCACTCTTTCTTGTTAAGTAAGCTAAGTAGCCATTTCTCTTAACTTGTAACGCTACTTCCTGGTTGGTGCATATAATCCTGAAAACATTTCTCATGTGGTAAAGAAGAAAAAAAGGCATTGTGCTTGATGTGGGCTTTTCTACTGAGAAATGATGCATTTGTTGTCTGAAGTAGAGACTGGGAGTCCGTTGTTAAAAAAATGTTTTTCAACCAGTGATCACATGTTTGTAAATGTTGGAAGGTTCATTGAATCTTGATATAAATTTAAGAAAAATGTGTAGATTTCTGTACATTTTGCTGTTTAAGCAATAGGTATTTTTTAGACTTCCATTTCAGTGAATTTGTAGTCTCCCATGTTTGTATTTTGTGAGTAAATACCTTGTTTTGGTAAAAATGATAAATACTAAGGCTCAGAAATTAGTCACATAGTATATGGCAGTACTGGTGTTGAAAATCTTGTTTCATTTTCAGAGTTAGTGATTTGGGAAGCTTTGTAAAGTGGCAGAAAGATATATATACTTTAGAATGAGGCACACCTTAAGGTTTTGGTTTTGTTTTTAAGGGAGAGTGTGAGCATGAGCCAGGAATGGGCAGAGCAAGAGGGAGAGCGAGAATCCCAAGCGGGCCCCACACTGGTAGCATGAAGCCGGTTGCAGGGCTCTAACACGTGAACTCTGAGATCATGACCTGAGCTGAAATAGTCAGACACTTAACCTGACTGAACCACTCCCCAGGTATGCCAGGCACACCTTAGTTTGATCGATAACTTTACCACATATTTGCTGCATGGTCAGCCCTCAGTCTTGGTGACTTTAATTTTCTTTTTTTATTAAGTGAGGGTAATAAGTTTGGTGGATTAAATGAGGTACATATTAAGTACTTGGCTTATAGAAAGTTAATAAGTATTTCATTTCCTTTCTGCTACTTTATTTTATTATTTTAAGTTTATTTTAGTTTTTGAGTGAGAGTACACACAGAGGTTGGGGAGGGGCATATCGAGTGGGAGAGAGTCCCAAGCAGGCACCGTGCTATTAAGCGCAGAACTCCGCACGGGACTCTAACCCAGGAACTGTGAGAACATGACCAGAGCTGAAATAATAGTTGGATGCTTAACCCACTGAGCATCCCAAGCACCCCTATTTTAAAATATCTTTGTAGTCAGTTGGACATTGCACTCAGGAAACTGGGAATTCGTGTAACCCAGGTGGATTCAGTGTGGTGTCCTTTTAATCTGCCTATTTTAGGAGGAGGGTGCTTCTTGTGACTATTTTTAGGATGTGGGTTTTTTGTTTTTTTTTTTTTTTTGTGACTAGTTTTAAAAAGTATTTTGACTTCAAGGAAAGTTTTAAAGTTAAAAACCAAAGTAGAACAGAGTTAAAACAAGTTCATTATTACTGACCAAAATGGTTAATAACTAATTTCTCTGTTTCTTGAGAAATCAAAACATTTATGTATAGTATAACAATTGTCTGCATTAAGATGTCTATTTTAAAGGCCGAGAACTGACCCTTTGCAGAAAAAAAATGTCTAAAATATGGAAAAAAGTGTTTAATTTTAATTATAATAAGTTTCTCTTAGCAGATTTAAGATTTAAGAAATGGTTCCAATTGACCTGAGTACAGTGACACAAGCACTAAATATATTTCTGGAGGGAGCATAGAAACCTTTTGTTGTTGTTGGTTTTTTTTGTTGTTGTTGTTTCTGTTTGAAAAACAGTCTGGAATACATAAAAGAGTAGTATTTTTGTCTCTGAGACTATATCCTAAGGAAATAATAATCCTCACCCTTTTTTTTAAAAAAAATTTTTTTTAATGTTTTTTATTTATTTCTAGGAGAGAGAGAGAGAGAGAGACAGCGTGAGCAGGGGAGGGTCAGAGAGAGAGGGAGTCACAAACTGAAACAGGCTCCAGGCTCGAGCTGGCAGTCAGCACAGAGCCCGACGCGGGGCTCGAACCCACGAACCGCGAGATCATGACCTGAGCGAAAGTCGGGCGCTTAACCGACTAAGCCACTCGGGCGCCCCAATCCTCACCCTTTTCTTGAGGGAGGAGGTCATTTTCTCTTTTTTTTATGGCAGCTTTATTGAGATAATTTATGTGATATTGTCATTTACAATAAATAATCTTTTCGGACTTCCCTGTTTTTGGTGCAGAGGTCCTAAAACCTTTGGAATTTCCTAAGTGAAGAGAGTCTTAAATGTGCCTTTTATAACATTAATGAGGTAACTTTTCAGAAGCACTTAAGGATGGCAGCTGGTGGCCAGAGGAACCCACCCCTCTGACCTAGAGAGGGCCCAGGGCTGCAGGCTCAATCACCAATGGCCAGTGATTTAATCATTCATGACTGTGTAATGAAGCCTCTCCATAAAACCCCAAAGGATGAGCTTAAGATAACTTCTTGGTTGGTGAACACATCAAGGTGCTCAGGGGAGTGGCATGCTCAGAGAGTATGGAAGCTACATGCCCTTGTCCTATGCCTGTTGATCTCTTCCATTTGGCTCTTCCAGAATTATATCCTTTCATAATAAACTTGTAATCTCATAACTAAAATGTTTCTCAGACTTCTGTGAGCCGGTGTAGCATATTAATTACAACTGAGGAAGAGTGTCCTGGGAACTTCAGAAGCACAGATTACAGTCTGGAGTTAGGATTGGTCTCTGAAGGGTAGAGCAGTCTTGTAGGACTAAGCCCCTTAACCTGTGGGATCTGATGCTATCCCTAAGTATAGTATTAGAATTAAGTTGAATTATAGGACACCCAGTTGGTTTGCTGAATTACTTGGTGTTGTGTTTTGCACCTTGGAATCGGTATCTGGATTGTAATTCAAATATCATAATTCACCTTTTGAAGTATATATAAGTCAGTGTTGTACAACCATCAGCACCTCTCCAATATTTAGAATGTTTTCATCATCCCAAAATAGAATTAGCAGTCATTCCCCATTCCTCCACTTCTCCCACCGCTTGGCAACTACTGATCTATTCTTTGTCTCTCTGGATTTGCTTCATTTGGACATTTTATGTAAATGGGGCCATACAGTATGTGTGGGTTTTTTTTTTTGTGTGTGTGTGTGAGTGGCTTTTTCCACTTAGCATAATGTTTGAAGATTCTTCAATGCTATAACATGTATCAGCACCCGATTCTTTGTTATGGATGAATAAATCAGTTGTATGGATATACCACATTTTTATTTATCCATCAGTTAATGGATATATGGGTTGTTTCCACATTTTGGCTATTATGAATAATACTGCTATGAATATTCATTCATATGCAACTTTTTGTGTCGATGTATGTTTTAATTTATCATAGGTACGGAGCAGAATTACTGGGTTGTACAGTAACTTTATGTTTAACATTTTGAGGAACTTCTAGGCTGCACCATTTCTTTTTATAGCCAAATAATATTTTATGGATACGTAACATTTTTTGTTTATCTTTAAAAAATGCTTTCTGGGGTGCCTGGCTGGTTCAGTCACTAGAGCATGCAACTCTTGATCTCAGTTCAGGCCCAATGTTGGGTGTAGAGTTACTTAAAAATCTGAGGGGAAAAGAACAAGCTTTCTATCCAGAAATGTTTCATGGTTATTTATATGAAATTTATATGAAAGAACAATGGAAAATTCTTATATTTTCAGTGAAGGGGAATGGTTAAATTAGGCACATCTGCTTGTACCATCCGTTAATAATTTATTACAGAGTGTTTCAAGGGGAAATGATTGTCGTGTGTTAAACTAGGATACTAAGTTGTAAGTGTACACCTGTTAATCAGTGAATGTAGTGGTGGGGGATGGGAATTATCAAAATTTTAAAACATTTCTATATTTTCCATACAGTTCACAATAAGCACTTACAAAAAAATTTTTTTTTAATGTATTTATTTTGAGAAACAGAGAGCAAGTCAGAGAGGACCAGAGTGAGAGAATCTCAAGCAGGCTCTGTGCTATCAGCACAGAGCTCAATCAATGTGGGGCTCGATCCCACAGACCTTGAGATCATGACCTGAGCTGAAACCAGGAATTGGGTCCTTAACTGACTGAGCCAGCCAGATGCCCCAGCATATATTTCTTTTACAACCAGAGTGAAAGAAACGTTTTTGTAAATGACCATAGTAATAGCTTTGTATATTACTGATAAATTTATTTAGCCAAGGAAAGTAAGATCATTCAGTGTTAGAATGTTACTATTTTTTCTTCTTTTAAGTTTTAGTTAAGATATAGTGCAATATTGGTTTCATTAAATGTTACTATTTTATGTTGCTCTAATAACTGTCAAATAGTCATTTCATAATACAGCTAAGAGAACTTTTAATTCTTCATATTCACCTCAAATTTTCACTTCATAATTGTAGTACAGAATAACACTAATTCTTGTGTATTTCACTTCTCCAATGGAGAGAGGGAGGATAAATATAGCCAGTGCACACTTCAAACTCGTATCTGTGAGCATTCTTTGCAAGATGCAAACAGTAGTCTAGGATTTCCAGGTAGGAAGATATTTTATACAGAGAATTTGATACTTAAAAAAAAAATCATTGGATGGTTTGGAAGAGTTGGAGTCAGAGGACTATCACTGGATTGTATTTAGAATTTGATACTTAAAAAAAAATCATTGGATGGTTTGGAACAGTTGGAATCAGCAGACCATCACTGGATTGTATTTTTAGAACATAAAGCCAAAACTGAAGAGTCAGAAAGATAAAACCAGGGACCCTCCATAAGAATACTGAATCTGTGACATGACTGCTTCTTGAGACCCTGGTGACTAAAGTTACTCTGTTTCTCATCATTGATTAGATTTCTCAATATATTGATTATATTGTGTCATTGCTTATCATCTAAGTTAACATTAGAAGGATAGCTTCCAAATTTTCTTCCCTTGACTTTTGTGAAGTAAGATCTGGTTTATCTCTGGTTTGAGTAGGTGAAATATTTCCAAAGAATATAATTGTAAAATCTTATGTTTTCCCCTCATTGCTGGTTTTTCATAGGATTGAGTTAATGTGTAATTTAAATGTCTCTTTAAGCTTTTTTTTTTTTATGTTTGTTTTTGAGAGAGAAAGAGAGAAAGCGCATGTGCGCACGTGCTTGTGCGCAAGTCAGGGGAGGGGCAGAGAGAAAGAATGAGACCTAGAATCTGAAGCAGCTCTAGGCTCCAAGCTGTCAGCACAGAGCCTGACAGGCTGGAACTCATGAACTACGAGATCATGATCTGACCAGAAGTCGGATGCTCAACCGACTAAACCACCCAAGTGCCCCTAAACATCGTTTTAAAAATCATTTATGCCACCTGAGTTGTTTGTCCACAGAAGAGAAGTTGTGGTAATCCCTAAAAAGAATGTTCAAGATAGTAAAAGTAGTTTTTCCCCTTATAATTGAGAATGAAACGTACACTTTTTTGATACTGAGGTTTTTTTTTTAAAGAAATTTTTATTTGCTCGTAAGATTTTGAGAGTATTACAAGTTAGTATGCTTTTCATTCAGAAAGTATTTATACCTACCATATTTTGTGAGATATCAAACTGCTGAGTAGTTCAATATGGTAAGCATAGCATTGAATAGCCTTTTGCTAAATACTTGTCAAATGCTATGTCTTGAGTTTTTCACTATTAAGTATTTGAGAGCATCTTGGGGATATAGGCTCAGCTGGCATCTATTTTTTTGCAAGAGAAAGTATTAAGTTGACCTGGAAACCTAATTCTGCTTTAGGAATCCCTGTTGACTGCTTGCATGGAATTGGGTTTTGGTATAAGCATTTCTCGACAATGAAATAGAAGGGTTAGTCCCCATTTTTTTCTCCCATTTACTTTACAAATTGATTGATTTTTAAGGAGGTGGTAGTGTTCTCTTGCTATTCCAGTTAGTTCTAGAGTACTGTTACTCTCTGTCTGCAAGTTATCTTTGAACTTTTTTGTATATGTATACCCTAAAGCTTTTTTGAAAACCTTTGTACTTCCTCATCTGTTTTAGAACTGACATTAAAACTTTTCATCTTAAGTTTACAAAATTGTCAAAGATGTAATTTATGAAGTATGTTGCCTATGTTTTAAAAGAATATATTGCCAAACATCTTGACCCTGTGGGTTCTTCTTTGTCACTTTAATGGAAAATACTGCTATATAACTTGTTAGTCCTCACTGTCAAACCAGTCAGACTGTTTGTTTTCTTGTCAAAGTGGCCTGATTTTTTCAATGCTAATAGAAATGGCAACACCTGCACTGAACAACCACCGCAAGATGATTTTCACTTCCAAATTTTAATTCTGACAGATTGATCAGGCAAGGAATCTTACCATGAGTTTCTTTCAGTATTTCTTGCTTTGCTCATACGAGACTCCCCCAGTTATGGCTTTGGTGCACTGGAGACTTAAAAATTGGCACCATCTTGGGGCGCCTGGGTGGCTCAGTCCATTAAGAGTCTGACTTTGGCTCAGGTCATAATCTCTCCGTTCATGGTTTCATGCCCCATGTTGGGCTCACTGCTGTCAGTGCATGGCCCACTTCAGATCCTCTGTTCCCCTTTCTCTGCCTCTCCCCTACTCATCTTCTCTCTCAAAAAATAAATAAAACATTTAAAAAAATCTGTACCATCTTAAGGTTTGACATGAATAAAGAAGTACAGCTTTCTTCTACAGCACAGAAGAGTTACTGTGAAAGGTAAGGTGGAAAAAGAAACTGACTAATGCCTAGGCACATCAGTTGCATTTTTTTTTTTAATTTAAAAAATTTTTTAAGTCATCTGTCTGTGCCTAGCATGAGGCTTGTATCCATGACTCCTAGACCAAGAGTCACACGCTCTACTGAGCCAGCCAGGCGCCACAAGGAACATCAGTTTTAGAAAAGGGCCCAGAAGGAAGTTGGAGATTTGGAAATGGATTTCCTTGCAACTGTCCAGGCTTATCCTGTGTAGTACCTGGAAAGTATCAAACCTTACCCTGAGTTGAAGATCCTTGCATTAAGGGAACAGTGTATCTTTTGCTTTAATTGGTACTGTGTATTTATCCTTTTAGGTAAATTGCCTCCTTTTTAATTTTGCCTCGAGAGCTTTGTTTTGACAAACTGCAAAACTGAGCTTTGTGATGAAACCAGTGTGGTTTTTATAGTACTCTACAGCCCAGTTAACATAGTAATCAGAACCTCATGGATGTGATTCCCAGTACAGAAATTGGAAGAAAGAAAACTGAGTATCTACCTCAGACTTTATACCATGATAAATTCTCAGTTTTCCAGATTCAAGTATAGAGAAAAAACCTTACAAATATTGAAAGAAAACTTAAATCAGTATAAAAATTCTTGAGTGTGGGGGGGCGCCTGGGTGGCTTAGTCGGTTAAGCGTCCGACTTTCGCTTAGGTCATGATCTCGCGGTTCGTGGGTTCGAGCCCGCGTCGGGCTCTGTGCTGACTGCCAGCTCAGAGCCTGGAGCCTGTTTTGGAGTCTGTGACTCCCTCTCTCTCTCACCCTCCCCTGCTCACGCTGTCTCTCTCTCTCTCCTAAAAATAAATAAAACATTAAAAAAAAAAAATTCTTGAGTGTGGGAAAACCTTTACAAAGCCATTCAGCATATAGTAACCTCCATTATCCATGACCAAGACCCCAGTGGAAGCCTAAAAATCATGGATAGTACTGAACTCTCTGTTACTATGTTTGTTTGTTTTTTTAAATATATGAACACCTGTTGGTAGAGTTTATCAGTTAGACACATCTGAGATTGGTAACAGTATCTATTAATAAAATAGGTGTAACAGTATACTATAATAAAAGTTATGTGAATGTGGTCTCTCTTTTTTAAAGGTCATTTATTTTTTTAAAGTTTGTTTATTTATTTATTTATTTTGAGAGAGAGCGCAAGTCAGCAAGGGAGGGACAGAGAGAGAGGGAGAAGAGAATCCCGTGTTGACAACGCGGCTTGAACCCATGAACTGTGAGAATATGACCTGAGCCATAATTGAGTTGGATACTTAAGTGACTGAGCCACCCAAGCTCCCCTAAAATGTTTGTTTGTTTAAGTAATCTTTATATGCAACTTGGGGCTGGAGCCCAAGACCCTAAGATCAAGAGTCACAGGCTCTTCTGACTCAGCCAGCCAGGCTCCCCTCTCAGTATGTCTAACTGTACTGCACTCATTCTTCTTGTGATACGGTGAGATGAAGTGAGGTGACTGACATAGGTCTTGTAATGTAACATTAGGCTACTCTTGACTTTCTGACCATGCTTCAGAAGTAGGATCATGAGGTTGTTGGTAGGTAACTGAAACCAGGAATAAGGGGAAGACTACTGTACTTTTTCTCATTAAAAAGGTAAATCTTGAAATTACTGTCATATGGCCATAACTTTTTAAAAAATATATAGATTCTTATCTGTTTCAGAAATACAGTTTTAAAAATAAATGTAAAAGGTCAAGATTCTCATTTACATCTAAGTTATCTTGAAATTTAATATATTTTCTCTTTTGCTTTTAAGCTTAGAGAAACCCTTCAAAGTGCTGATGTAACAAACATGACCTAGTACCCATGAACCTTCCTAATGATTCCTTTGCTAAGTTTGGGGGTTATTTGCCTCTTGGTAACAGTCAAAGCTGTACATACACAGAAGTGGGTGGAATTGAAGTTGTTAGGGATCCAGTCTGTTGTGTTCTTTTGGAATAAAGTACAGATTTTCCTTGACTTTGGATGGGATTACATTGTAAATTGAAAGTATCCAGAGCCTAAAATGCATTTAATACACCTAACTTACCAAAAACATCATCTCTTAGTCTACCTTAACTTAAATGTGACCAGAATGCTTGCATTAGCCTTCAGTTGGGCAAAAAGCTCCAACACAAAGCCTGTTTTTGAATAAAGTGTGGAATATCTCATGTAATATATTGAATAGTGCAAGTGAAAAATAGAATGGTTGTAAGTGTTATCTGTCTTTACCCTCAAGATAGCATGGCTGACTGGGAGCTGTGGCTCACTGCTGCTGTCTAAATCAGAAGAAAGTATTGTACCCCATCTCACTAGCCCAAGTACAGAGTCTACTGAATATATATAACTTTCTCCCCATGGTAAAGTCAAAAAAAAATTAACTCAGGAACTGTCTGTATTGATTACTAAGCTGGTTTAAGATGGAGATCTTCATACTGAGTAATGGTATATATACTTATTAATTTGAATATTGAACGGTTGAACATAGAGTTCTTTTTACTCTATTAAATTTTAATAATATAGAAATGAGAACTTATTCTTTGGTTCTTTTTTTTTTTTTTTTTTTTTAAAGTATATCCCCTCTTCCCCCCTCAGTGAGCAATTTGTCAGTGACCAACCAGTTTGAGGTCCTAGTGTGCCAGGGCCTGACTGAAATGCATACTGAGTGCTCTGCAAGAGAATGATGCAGTTTACCACATCTTAAGTCCTTAGGAAGGCAGTAGGGATAAATTAAAAATGCATTGACTTTCTCAAAATAAGTTGTGATTTCAGCACCCTCTGTGTTTACCAGAAATAATACCACACTGAGTCACTGTTGTGATTGAAAATGCACAGCTGGTAGAAAAAATTGCATGTTAATCATACTGTCAGTGCAGGAGGGCCACTACATACTAAGATGCAGAGACTCATCCATTAATTGAGTAATATTCAGAAAGATCAGAAAGCATTATCCTTGAGCAAATAGACTTAAATAAATGGAGACATTCCTGGTTTCATAGAATGTATTGAATCTGGGTCAAATTAAAATCTCACAATCTCATTTGCCATAATATAGCAAATTTATATAGGCCAATTATTGATCAGTTTGAAAACTATGACTTACTTTGCCTTAAAGGTAAGGTATGCACTTGCACACACAAACTGTTTCTCAAACTTAAAAAAGGGAGGATACGTTAGGCCTTTTAGTTTTCATGTAGTTTTTCTTTTGTGGGATTAAATAAAATTGAGTTATTCAATGAATATTTACTGAGCACTAGTTGTGTTCTAGGGCTTCAGATAGTAGGAGTTCATTTGCAAACTAAAGAGACAAAAATCTATGTATTCAAAGAGCCTACTTTCTAGTTGGTGAAGACAAGCTGGAATGAATAAAATATATAGTATGCCAGATAACTTAAAGTGCTCTGAGCAGAAATAAACCATTGGAGCAAGGTGGGGACTGTGAAGGTAGAGAAGAGGAGATTGCAATTATAAATAGGATGGCAAAGAAAGGGTTCAGCAAAAAGACAATAAAAAGCTGTTACAGCATCATTTATGATAAAGATAAATATTGGCAGCACCCTAAATATCCATCTACAGAGGATTGGTAGAACATATTATGATACATCTATATAGTGGAATACTGTACAGCAAATAAAAATCAAAGTCCTACCTATACTATGCAGAATCTTCTCCTAAGATATAGGAAGTAATAAAAATTAGGTATGGAATGATAAATGGAGTATGTTACCATTATGTCTACCACAAAAATTATATATACACACATATAATTTTACAAGTGCATAAAATATCATTGGAAAGATACATAAGAAAATGTTAATAGTGCTTGTCTTTGTAGTGGAGAATAGAGTGATTGGTAGAAAGGAGAGTGAGGGTGAAATAGTTCAGATTCCACCTAGGTGTATATCAGTAGATGAATGGATAAAGAAGATGCAGCATATATACACAATGGACTATTACTGAGCCATAAAAAGAATGGAATTTTGTCATTTGCATCGACATGGGTAGATCTGGAGAGTAAGCAGAGTAAGTCAGTCAAAGACAAATACCGTGTGATTTCACTCATGTGGAATTTAAGAAAAACAAGAGACAAAGACTCTTGACAACAGAGAACAAACTGGTCGTTATCAGAGGAAAGTTGGGGGGATGTGTGAAATAGGTGATGGGAATTAAGAAGACACTTTTCATGCTGAGCACTGAATGGTGTAGAGAATTGTGAAATTAGTATATTGTGCACATAAAATTAATGTAACACTGTATGTTAACTATACTGGATTTAAGAGTGTTAAAAAAAAAAAAAAACCTGACCCAAAAAAAAGTTCACATTCCATTTACTTTGTATATATACTACTTAGTTGAAATGAGTAAATAAATAAGACATAAAGTAAGACCGTGAAGTCTAGATTTGCCCAGAGAGTGATGGAAAACAAACACATATTTATAACTAACGGCCTACGTATCAGTCTAGCCTAGATAGTGAATAAAATCCACGGATAATAGAAATACGGACTTATTTCTGCTGAGCTGGAGACCTTGCTGTTGACAGTCTCAGTTCTAAAGCAAGGCCAACGTTGTTTTCTTTGGGTAATGGATTGCATTGATCATGATGGTAACATTTAGATTCATGTCATGTGATGATTTTCCCCACTCTTTTAATCAAATGAAATCTGTATTCATTTCCTAGAGCTGCCACAGTGAGATACCATCAACTGGAATTTGCAGTCTCATGGTTCTAGAAGCTAAAAATCCAAAATTAAGGTGTCATCAAGGCCACACTCTCCCTGAAACCTATAGGGATATCCGTCCTTGTCTCTTCCTAGCTTCTGGTGGTTTAACTAGCACTCTTTGGCTTGCAGCTGGGTGACTTCTGTCTCTGCTTTCCTTATCATATGTCATTCTCCCTTTTTATGTCTTAACATAGCTGGCATCTTATAAAGACACTGATCATAGTGGTTCAGGGGCCCACCCTACTACCGTATGACTTCATTTTAAGTACTTCCATCTGCAATAGTCCTGTTTCCAAATAAGGTCATATTCAGAGGTACTAGAGTTAGGACTTCAGTATATCGTTGGAGGGGTATAATAGGGGAAAATGGAGAAAAGTTAATCCAAAATGAAGGCTTGTTGCTTTCCTGAATATACAGAAGTGTTTTATTCTTTGAGAAATAAACATTCTTTGTGAACAAACTGACCAGTTGTCATCTAGCTTTCTTTTCTCCCCCCACATAGAGTCAAATAAAAAAATAGGAAACAGTAAGTCATGTAGTCTTACTAAAAATGCTTTTTCTTCTCAGAAACCTTCATTAATATAAGAAAAATATTCAGCTCTTTTTTTTAATAATGAATGCTCTGATTTTATGAAACAGGTAGTTAAATCTTACATTTTAGGACTTTTTTGTTTCTTAACAGAGTGGGCTAGAGTAATTCACTTTAATTCAACTGCCACCTGGTCCTATTTAAAATATTTTGTAAGTTAAGGTGTCCTAGAATGTTACAATTGATTTGGTCTGTCCACATTATTTAATCTGAGATTGTCTCAAACACAGGACTCTTTTTAGTGGGTGTTTTTTTTTGTTTTGTTTTGTTTTTTAACTTTAGCGAGTATGAATTCACCACTTTTCTAGCCAACCCGTTGTCTTTGGGAGGACAGTTATACTCTATATGGTTCTTCTTTTCCCAAACCCAAAAATTGCCTTTCTGAAACTTCTACGTGGTGACTTTGGTTCCATCCTCTTTTGGTAACCCACAGTAATGCTTCCTATGTCACATGCTGTATGCGCCAGCCTACACATACTTGAAAGCTGTCATAAATCTCTAATTCCCTTAACTTTTACATGGCATATTTTTCATTTGCCTCTCCATTCGGCTTTCTCTTCTCTGGATAGATTCTTTTTCTAAGTTAAAAAAAAATGAGTATAGCTGATATACAATGTTAATACTAGTTTTGCATGACAGAAAGTGATTCACCTTTTCTGTATGTTGTGGTGTACTCACCACAGTTGTAGCTACCATCTGTCACCATATGATGCTTTTACAATATTGTTGGCTATACTCTCTGTTCTGTGACTGGTATCCTGCATCTCCCACTTGATTTCACCCACTTTGCCTGTCCTTCCTGTTACCAGCCTTCCCCTGTGTCAGCCATCAGTTTTTTTCTCTGTATTTATCACTGTCATTCTGCTTTTTGTTTATTCATTTCTTCAGATTCCACATGAATGTAATCTTAGGTATTTGTCGTTCTCAGTTGGACTTGTTTCATTTAGCATAATATCCTGTGGGTCCATCCGTATTACTGCAGGTAACACAGTCTCATCTTTTTTTAAGGGTGTATAATAATAGTCCATTGTATGTGTACCACATCTTCCTCATCCATTTGTCTATTGATGGACACTGAGGTTGCTTCCATATGTTGGCCTTTGTAAAGAATGCTGCAGTAACTGGAGGGGTCCATAAAGCTTCTACAATTTGTGTTTCTATTTTCTTCCAGCAAATACCCAGTGATCGAATTAACTGGATCATATGGTATTTCTTTTTTTAATTTTCTGAGGAACGTTCATACTGTTTTCCACAGTGGTCATACCAGTTTATATTCCCACCAAGAGTGCATGAGGGTTCCTTTTGTTTAAAAAATTAATTAATTTAATTTTGAGAGAGACCAAGACAGCATGAATGGGAGAGGGGCAGAGTGAGAATCCCAAGCAGGCTTCCCACTACCAAAACAGAGCCCCATGTGAGGGTCAAACGCATGAAACCGTGAGATCATGACATGAGTTGAAATCAAGAGTCAGATGCTCAACCGACTGAGCCACCCAGGCACCCCTGAGTTTCCTTTTTCTACACATCCTTGCCAAACACTTACTTGTGTTTTTCAAGTAGCCCTTGCAGATGTAAGAGGATATCTCAGTGGTTTGGATTTGCATATCCCTGATGATGAGTGATTTTGAACATCCTTTCATGTGTCTGTGGGCCATCTATATTGCCTTTTTGGGAAAATTTGTTTTCAGGTCCTCTCTCCATTTAAGAAAAAATTATTTTTACATTTATTTTTCAGAGACAGAGCGAGAGTGGGGGAGGGGCAAAGAGAGAGAGAGACAGAATCCAAAGCAGGTTCCAGGCACTGAGGTGTCAGTAGAGAACCTTATGCAGGGCTTGGAATTCACTAACTGTGAGATCATGCCCTGAGCCGAAGTCAGAAGCTTAACCGACTGAGTCACCCTGGTGCCCTTCCTCTGTCCATTTTTTAATTAGATTGTTTGCTTTTTGGTGTTGAGTTGGGGAAATCGTTCATGTATTTTGGATATTAACCCTTCACTGAATATATCATTTGCAAGTATCTTCTCACATTCAGTAGGTTGCCTTTTTGTTCTGTTGATGATTTTCTTTTACTGTGCAAAATCTTTGTGTTTTGATGTCATCCCAGTAGTTTATTTTTGCTTTTGTTTCCATCACCTGAGTAGACCTCTTCAGACAAATGTTGCTGTGGCTGGTGTTAGAGAGATTACTGCTTATGTTCTTTTTTAGGATTTTTATGGATTCATGTCTCACATTTAGGTCTTTAAAGCATTTTGAATTTATTTTTATGTATGGTGTGAGAAAGTAGTCCAGTTTAACTTTTTGATACATAGCTGTCAGATTTTTCCAGCACTGTTTATTGAAAAGGCCACTTTTTCCCCATTGTATATAATCTCTCTTCCTTTGTCACAGATTTTTTAATGTTTATTTACTTTGGGAGAGAGAGGGAGAGCACAAGTATGGGAGGGTCAGAGAGAGAGGGGGGAGAGTATTCCAAGCAGGCTTTGCACTGTTAGCACAGAGCCCGACACAGGTCTCTATCTCATGAACTGTGAGATCATGAGCCAGAAACAAGTTAGTCACTTAACCAAATGAGCCAGCCAGGTGCCCGTCATAGATTAATTGACCATATAAGATGGGTTTATTTCTAGGCTCTCTCTTCAGTCCCACTGATCTCTGTGTCAGTGTTTATATTAGTACCACACTATTTTGGTTACTGTAGCCTTGTAATATATCTTAAAATCTGGGATTGTGATACCTCTGCCTTTATTTTTCTTTTGCTGGGTATATTCTGGCCTATTAATGTCTCTTCAGATGTGGTATCTAAAATAAGAGGCCATATTCCTGAACTTTTGAATATTAAATCCTGGCCCTAAGTTCCTTTCATTATTTGGAGGTACGAGCAGGATTGATAACCTCTTTCATATAAGTGCCCTAAAAGGAAGGTGCCTGATACATTCGAAGAGCACCTAAAATAGATTTGAGGGTTTGGGAAAAGCTTCCTGAAGGAAATGATGGCCATATAAAGTTTTGAAGCGTAAGCCAGGCTAAGTTAAACAACAGATGCGATGCCCTGTAGTCACAAGAGGGTAAACCTGGTGTTTTGTGGGACAGAATGAAGTTGAGAATGGTTGGATGGCACAATTAGGGGGCATTGAGTGGAAGAGGCAATAAGTAATGTTGAAGGCAAAATTGGCGACCACATCAAAAAGGCCCTTAGAAATTGTGTTAACTGATACGTTCCTGAGGATGTTAGTCATTAACAGATTTTTAAATTAAAAAAAAAATGCCACCAGCCATTTATTTTATTTAAAAAAAAATTTTTTTTTAATGTTTTATTTATTTCTAGGAGAGAGAGAGAGACAGCGTGAGCAGGGGAGGGTCAGAGAGAGAGGGAGTCACATACTGAAACAGGCTCCAGGCTCTGAGCTGGCAGTCAGCACAGAGCCCGACGCGGGACTCGAACCCAGAAACGCGAGATAATGATCTAAGCGAAAGTTGGACGCTTAACTGATTAAGCCACCCAGGCGCCCCCACCAGCCATTCATTTTAGAAGGATCATTCTACCCCAAATGACAGTGCATTAGAGGGGCTGAGATGTGCCAGGAGATCAGTAAGCAGATATAATGTATTTTTTTTAGATATGATGGTGGTGCTCAGACCTTGACTGGTGACTCTTGGAGTGAGAAGAAACAGATTGGAAAAACAGTTTAGAGAATTCCATTGTTGTTTGACTGTAAGGGTAAGAGATGGAAAGGTAGGAGTCAAGGACTTGGTTTGGGGAACTGGGTGGATGAGAGAATTTGATGAAAGTCATTTGAACAGAATTGGAGTAGAGGAGTGCTGGAGAAGAACTGGAATTCATTTAAGCTTGCGACAGGTAGCACTACGCTGTATGCATTTGGTTATGTGAGGTAGAGCTGAAACACATCTCACATCTCTGCTGGAGAACTTGGGGCTTTAGATAGAGCTTTACTGGGAAAGTGGATTTGGCGGTCATCAATATACATATGATAATTGACCTCAGGGGAGTGATCCAACATAACTCAGAGGAGCATTTGTAGAGTGAAAAGAGGAAGGCACAGGTCAAAACCCTTAAAGAACTGTTACCTTATATTTAAGCTAAAAGCCTTCGGTGTGTGTGTGTGTTTAATTTATTTTTGAGAGAGATATAGAGACAGCATGAGCAGGGGAGGGTCAGAGAGAGAGGGGGACACAGAATCCAAAACAGGCTCCAGGCTCTGAGCTAGTTGTCAGCACAGAGCGCGATGCGGGGCTTGAACCCACGAACCGTGAGATCATGACCTGAGCTGAAGTCGGATGCTTAACCAACTGAGCCACCCAGGCGTCCCAAGCCTTTGGTGTTTTTGATGGGATTATTTGGGAACGAGAAAAACAAAAAAGGAAGAACAAAAGAAAATCAGGGCCTCTCTGATTTATTTAATAGAAACCTACCAAAATTGTTTGATTTGGGGAGTGAAAATGGTTCTCAAAATATCTCCCCTGGTCAGCTCTAATAGTGTCTGAAATTCATGTTAATAGACTCTCTACTTTGGGTTAAGGTATTGTCTCCCTAGGAGTTAGCTGTTAAAATGTAGATATCCCTAAAGAGAGCTAAAATATTAGTTGGTGGTGGTGGTGGTATTTTTGTGTCAGTAGGTTTTTTTCCTGGAATTAAGACTGAAGGAACTGATAAGAATTTGAGAAAGATTAGATTTGGGAAACATGACATGGCTGAGGAGTTTGGAGGTAACAGAGAAACCTAAACTTGAGCATTGAGGTTCCAAGCACCTGGATAAAGAGATAGGAGAGTGAGAGCTCAAGACTCTGTGTGTGTGTGTGTGTGTGTGTGTGTGTGTGTGTGTGTGTATGTGTGTGTAAAATAGAGATGTTGAGTTGGAGAACAAAGAGCTAATTCCATTAAAAAGAGATAAGAGAACATTTGAGAAGATAAAGAACTAAGTAGATGGGGAATATTAAAAGTTACTTCATTTATAAATTAGACCAGCCATATGATTTATCATCTAAACTAGGACATAATGAGAAAATGTTTCATCTATACTGGGACATACAGAGATAGAAAGGGTAATGACTGTGAGTAATAACATTGTGAAGACTTGCATAAACTCATAAACTGAGGCTATCATAAGCAAATAAGGACAAATGGTCACTGTAGTTAAAATGTGCTTATTTCAATAATAGTGTGATAAAATAGTGTCAATTTTAAGCTACAATGTGCCAAGCATTGTACTAAGTAAGCACTTTAAGCATCTTTTTACATTCTTAAAATAATCCTCTAAGGTAAGTGGCATTGTTTTTATTTATAGTTGATGAACCAAATTGCAGAATAGTTTGCTTGCAATTCTCCATGGCAGTCAGACTTAGAAACAGTGAAATGACTTAATGTTGCCCATAATCAAAATCCACGTAAACTGTTGAACACTACAGTGTACTGCAGAACCTCTGGGAGGTATTTAAAAAAGTGCTCTGACTTGCTCAGAAAGTTACTCCCATAATATTCTATCACATATTAAATCCCATTCCCCTTCTGTTAGCCCTAACTCTGAAGCCTTACTTTGTGCCAGACTACATTCTAGGCATTTTACATTTATTAACCTAATTTAAACCTTACAATAGCCTTATGAATTATTTCCGCTTTATAGTTTAGGAGTGTGTGGCGTGGTGAGTAACTTGCCTAAACTCAACGCAATATTTATTAAGTGACAGAGCCAGAATTCATACTCTGGCAATTTGACTCCAGAGCCTGTTTTCTTGAACTGCTATCCTGTACAGCCTCTTCTAGCCCATTCTTTGTGTGGACCTGTTTTCATTTCTCTTGTGAGTGGGATTGTTTTGGTGCCTGAGAAGTGTATGTATACCTGTATAGGTAGGAAAGTTTTCATAGTGTTTCTAAAGCTGTACAATTTTGCATTCCCACTGGTAGTCCATCTCAATCACCTCCTCCCTCTCTTCTTCTTCTTCTTCTTCTTTTTTTTTTAATTAAGGCGTATGCAGCCTTTTCCAGGACTCTGAAACTCCGGTAGTTAGAAATACATTCTTTCTTCCTCTTTAAAAGATTTGCCTCATTCACAGGTACTCTCAAATACACCCTCACTTGTACCCATTTCTGTTAACCTTAGTCCTAGACTTTTAGAGTCCAGGAGTGTTACCACCACCAGCAAACAGTAGCAAGAGGCAGAATGTCTTGAGTCTTTAACAGTATCCACTGGCTATGATTTTATTGCCCAGATAAACTTTTCACTTAAACTGTTTAAGTGAATGGTTATCTGCCTTTCTTTACAGTGTGCTTATGAAGGAAATAAATGGCAGTGAATTATTGCAGTGCTAATAGGTATTACAGTATACTGCTTAGTTAAGAGATTTAGGGCATATTTTGTTACCTTTCTGAATGTGTATGATGAAGATACTTGACTAGATTTCTTACAGATCTTCATTGTTCTTGCCAGATCTGTATTTCTTTGGGAAGAAAAAAGGAATTAGCATTTGACAATAAAATGAGCGAGGAGATGGAACATATTCTTAGAGCATTTTTTTTTTTCGGTATTAGAGTAACATAATAGGTAAAGGTCTGATATTTAAGCTATTATTCATTGAGGAAAAGTGGGAAACTAAGCAAAAATGTTACTGTAAAACTTAGAGCTTTAGCTTCTTGTAGTTTGACTAGCTGAAAACCAAGACTTTTTTTTTTTTTTACCCTTTATTTTTTTGAGAGAGAGAGAGAGAGCACACAAGCCAGGAAAGAGCAGAGAGAGAGACACAGAGTCAGAAGCAGGCTCCAGGCTCTGAGCTGTCAGCAGAGAACCTGAGGTGGGGCTCGAACTCAAAAACTGTGAAATCATGATCTGACTTGAAGTCGGACACTTAACCAGCTGAGTCACCTAGGTGCCCCTAAACCTAAGACTTTGCAGTGGATTTGGGCACTTAAAAATAGATTTTATTAAAAAAAATTTTTTTAATAAAATTTTTAAATGTTTTTTATTGATTTCTGAGAGAGAGCGTGAGCAGGGGAGGGTCAGAGAGAGAGAGAGACACACACAGAATATGAAGCAGGCTCCAGGCTCTGAGTTAGCTGTCAGCACAGAGCCTGATGCGGGACTCGAACCCACGAACTGTGAGATCACGACCTGAGCTGAAGTCGGCGACTGAGCCACCCAGGTGCCCCTGTTTTTAAATTCTTAAGAGGATCGGATGGTTGCCAGGTATCATAAAGTTGGTCTAGATCTGGTACTTTCATATCACTACCCTAATGTACTTACTGCTTATAAGTGTCCCAGGGCAGGACATTCCCCTTGAGGCAGCAGCAGTGACTCGGAAAGATGTTCTCATATGTGGAACATAGAGCCTCCATTCATTCACTCTGGTGTTCCATTTGTTCTGATGCAGAACTAGCATAATTTATCTCTGTGACTTCCCTGAAAGTATTCTAAGGTAGTACTATTAACACATTTCGCTGAAGATGAAGGCTTTTTTTCATGGCAGTGTGATGGAACCGAGACTTGTTAACTTGGAGAATAGGTGTCTTTGGATAGAGATGGACTTATACACTTTTGATAGTGTCTAAAATAAAATTCAATGTTTGGAGCACCTGGGTGGATCAGTCAGTTAAGCGTCTGACTTTTGATTTTGGCTCAGATCAAGATCTCAGCCTTCATACGTTCAAGATCCACATTGGGCTCTGCACTGGCGGGGGAGAACCTATTTGGGATTCTGTCTCTCCCCCTCTCTCTCTTCCCGTCCATTAATCACACTGCCCCCTGCCCCCCAAAGGAATAAACTTAAAAATTATTTTTCAGCAGTTGAATTCAGCTAAGAAAATTATGCAATTTGATTTGTTTTCAGTATAAATAACAGGCAGATGGGAAATAGAGGTGCCATTTAATGAGGTACAAATGCAGCAAGTGATGCCAGCATTTAATTAAAATGGATCTGATTTCATTATTTCTTCATTAATTCTAAGCACAATGTGAACTAGGTTATAGTAGTGATATGAGATGAATGCTTATAAAATGACTACATTAAAATATTTTTGGTTGTCAGTGAAAAAATTTATTTTTTATGTAATTCCTACCAAATGTAATGAAAGATTGGGGTGCTTTGTGGGCTGCATTTGAATGAGTAATTTTGAAATCCACTAAGTTTTCTTGCTCCTGCCAAATTATATTGGGTTTGCTAGAGTGCTGTTTTTGGCATATGCTTTCTTTGTGATCAGTGATTATGGTTTTGATCTTTAGCATCGACATACTGTACTTTATAGTGGAGTTATTTTCCAAAAAGAAAGATGGTGTCCATGATTTTCAAAGTTAATGGCTTGAAAGAGTTTTGCCTTTCCTATGAATCAGCCTTACTACCAGTTATTAATATGCAATGAATTTGTTTTACCTTTAATATTAAGTGCACATATTTAAGTGTGTAATATTTTTTGAACTATTTATACCTATGATATTATCACTATACTCAGGATGGTGAAAATACCTGTCCTCTCCAAAAGTTTTTTCAGCCTTCTTGTCCACCCACCTCTATTCCCAGGCAATCACCTTAACAGCTTTCCTATCATTAGAGATTCTAGAATGCTATATGTGTGGATTCCACAGTGTATACTCTTGGTGTGGCTTCTGAGCATAATTATTTTTAGATTCAGTCATTTTGATTAGTGCATAATACTTCATTATCTTTTTCTTACAAGAAGTAATACATTGAGTGGCTATACCACACTTAGTTTATCCATTCTCCTCTTGAAGGATAGTTGGGTTGTTCCCACTTCTGGGTATTAAAAATAAAGGAGCTGTTAATAGTCTTTTGTGGACATAGACTTTCATATCCTTTTTTGTTTGATTTGGTTTGGTTTATTTTTTTTAAAGTTTATTTATTTTGAGAGAGAGTGAGTGTCAGTGGGGGAGGGGCAGAGAAAGAGGAAGAATCTCAAGCAGGCTCCATGCCATCAGTGCAGAACCGGTGCTGGACGCGAACTCACTAAACTATGAAATCATGACCTGAGCCGAAATCAAGAGTCGAACACTTAACTGACTGGGCCACCCAGGCACTTCTAGACTTTTAGGTAAATAACTATGAGTGGAATTGCTGGGTTGTTTGGTAAGTGTGTGTTTAATTTTTTAGGAAACTGCCAAACCATATTCCAAACTGGTTTTACCATTTCACATTATCATCAACGAGTTCCATTTGCTCTGTATTCTTGCTAATTATATTTTCCTAATGAATAATGATGTTAGGGCATATTGTCATGTATTTACTTGCTAGTGTATATCATTGGTGAGGAGTATGTTAAGATCATTTGTCCCTTTTTAAAATTGGGTTTTCTTAATGAGTTGAGCATTCTTGGATTCTTTCTGGATTCAAGTCAATTTTCAGATAACGTGATTTACATATATATTTTTTCATTATGAGGCTTCTCTTTCATTTTGTTAATAGTGTCTTACAGATAGCAGAAATTAGTAATTTTGATGAAGTCTTATTTATCACTTTTTTATGTGTCATGCTTTTGTGTTTTATCTAAGAAATCTTTGCCTAAGTTAAGACCACAAAACATTTCTCCTCTGTTTTCTTCATGGAATTTTATAAAAATTTTAGGTTTTCCTTTTAGGTCTGTGATGGATTTTGAGTTAATTTTTATATGTGATACAGTGTATGGATATCTAGTCTTTCTAGCTCCATTTGTTGAAAAGGCTGTTTATTTTATTTTTTTTAAATATTTTTTATTTATTTCTAGGAGAGAGAGAGAGAGAGAGACAGCGTGAGCAGGGGAGGGTCAGAGAGAGAGAGGGAGATACAGACTCCGAAACAGGCTCCAGGCTCTGAGCTGGCAGTCAGCACAGAGCCCGACGCGGGGCCCGAACCCAGGAAGCGCGAGATCATGACCCAAGCGAAAGTCAGACGCTTAACCGACTACGCCACCCAGGCGCCCCGAAAAGGCTGTTTAAAAGGCCCTACTGATCTGCCTTTGCAGGAAATCAATTGACCATATATATGTAGGTTTATTTCTGGACTGTCAGTTTTATTAATCTCTTTGTTTCTCTTCAGTACTACACTTGATAGTAGTCTTGATATTTTCAGTTTTATACCAAATCTTCGAATATTATTATCTTTGAATTTTTGGCCATTCTAGCTCATATGCATTTCCATGTGAATTTTTGATTCAGCTTGTCCATTTCTGTTAACGCTGCTGGGATTTTGTTTAGAAGTGCCTGGAATCTTTTGTTCAAATTAGAATTGGCATGTAAAGATCATTGAATCCATGAATACAATAGTGTATCTATTTTTCATCTTTGCACATCATTTGATAATTTATTCCTAATTCCTATTTTCCAGTGATACTAAATTTTCTGTTCTATAGAAACAGTTGAATTTTTAATTCTAGCCATCTGTTGCTTAATTTCCTTTTCAGATGAAGCATAGTGTCTTAGCTCATGGTCATTTTAGATCAGAAGAAATGTGTTAAGCTTACAAAATGTAATGGGTCAGTATCTTGCAAGGAGTGATACATATCATCCCCAGTATTTTGTCTTCAGTTTTTTAAAGATTTTGTTTCATTTAAAAAAATATTAAGTTTATTTTTTTTTTTTGAGAGAGAGAGAGAAAGCTTAAATGTGGGAGGGGCAGGGAGAGAGAGAGAAGGAAAGAAGAGACAATCCCAAGCAGGGTCCATACTGTCAGCGTGGAATCCGATGTAGGGCTCAAACTCACAAACCATGAGATCATGACCTGAGCTGAAATCGATGCTCGACCAAATGAGCCTCCCAAGTGCACCAAAGATTTTACGTATAAGCTATCGCTATACCCAATGTGGAGTCTAACTTATACCCCTGAGATAAAGAGTTGCATGCTCTATTGATTAAGCCAGCCAGGCACCTCTATCTTTATTTTTTAAAAATGAAATACTATTTCTCATAATATGGAACCTTGAAACTTCAAACTACCATTATTTAAATAGTTGAATTTGTACGCACTTTCAGGAAAGTAATTGATTCTGAAGGAGGAATTACTTGTTTTTAGGGGATTCTAAGAGTCTATTCAAATTATTATTTTAGAGAATCAGGTGCCTTGGTGCTGGTTTTGTGAGCATGAAGGAAAGCATGTGATAAGGACTCAGGTTTGAGGCTTATGCACATGAATCACATTGCAACTTACTGAGATGTATAAGACTGAGGAAGCAGTGAATTTGAAATATCATTTCAGCTTGGACATGGCAGATTTTAGGCCTGTTGTTTGTTGACTATATTAAGAGCTTATATGTTTATTTGAAGTTTATAAATGAAAACATTTATCTTAGGTTAAAAATAGGTCTGGGGTCCCAAACTAGTTATATGTACAATTAGAACTCATACCTAGGGCCCTCTGACTCCAAAGCCAATATTGTTGTCCCCTTTGTATTGTCAAGGCAGAAAAACACACTTGGCTTTGACAGTAATAAATGTTTCCTGTGAGCTTTATGAATATATAGCAGAGTTTGCAAAGTCACATGCCAGCAGGATCCAGACAGATAATTGAGTTGTGTTATAAGAGAGTGATGACATCTGCAGCAACTGCAAAGCCTATCTTCCATCTGAAGGATTAGCTGCTAATCAGCTCCAACAGATTGTTACCATGTGGGAATGTGGGCCCAGTATTGCTAGATCTTCTGACCTTTTTTTTTTTTCCCCCCCAGGAGAGGTCAGAAATACTGATTTTTCATGTTGAGTCTTCTGATTTATAGGTGGCTGTCCTTTAACACGCTATTAGATCATCCTTATTTAGGTCCACCACAAATATGTGTTGGATTCTACCTACTGGGCAGTCAGTCTATGGTAAGACTTGGACCTGGTATACTGTGAACACAACAATAAATACATATGATGTGAAAAGGGTGGTCACTGTAATAAGCACATTACAACCTTTGAAATGCAAGTTGCTTAATTTGAATGTGGCACTTAATGAATCGTATTTAAATTCAGTTTTCTTATAGATCAGTTATTTGCAGATGGTAGAGGTGGGAATTGCTCCCTATATAGCTTTTTGCCTCCTAATTGCATGCTTTCATTTGCAGATTGGGCCAGTTGTGAGTTTGTGGACATTTAACTGAAACCCATTTGGCTGAACACAAATGAGAAGAAACCTTAAAGAAACATAGAATCTGCAGTCATCTGTATGTGTAATATGGAATGTTCTCAACCTAGAGATAGCTGAATGGGTGACTCCATTGACAAGGAGTGGTAAGTTTGACTATCCCTGCTGGTAATTAACTATATCCTTTCCCTAAAAAGAGAACTCTTCCTCCTCTGTTCTTAGCATTTACTCACTGTTGAATAGTAAGTTAATTTTTGTGTTACAGAGAATGCAGTTGAGGAAGACAGTTTATCCCTAACAGTATATTTAACGTATGTTTGCACTTAGACTTTTTTCTTTCATTAGGCACATCCATTCCTTTCCCATTGTTTTTTTTCTCGTTTATTTCTTTGCCTGTCAACTTTTACCATCCTCCAAGGCCTGTCTTCCTTGAAACATTCAGCACACACCAAAATGATGATTATGATAATTAACAGCATCCACTCTAATCTTGGCTAATGGTAGATATCATTGCCTTTGAAAGTGATTATTTTAGGAAGAGATCCAGTTTTGGCCAGTGGGTCATAGAAGGGAAGTCTGTAAGAAGATGCTGGGGAAGGTTTTTTTGGTTTTGAGAAAGAAGAAAAGAGATGATCTCTCTTCTCCCTAAAGGTGGTTTTTTTTCTGGATATAACATCTGGTACTGCTGTAGCCATATCGCTGCTATAGCCTGAACGTGATGCCCTTATAGGAAGGAGGGCAGAGGCAAGAGAAGTAGAACTGGGAGCTCTGTAATATACCTAGAATTACCCTAACTTGTTACGTGAGGTAATCAGTTTCCTTTTTGTTCACTTGCTGTAGAAATCCTCTCATTTGATTTCTCCACTTTCTGATTATCCACTGTCTTTAGTGTCTCATGCATTTATTTATGCTTAAGGTTCTGGCCTGCCCAGTAATACTTGTTTGTGTACGTTGCTTTTGTAGCACATTATAAATATCGTGAAGTCAAGGGCTGTGCTTACATCGCTACTGTGTCTTACATCAGTATTATCTTCTTAATAAAGTCATCCCTGCATGTTATTGAATTGAATTGAGTATTTGAAAAACCAGTCTACAGAATTGAGTAATTATGGAGATTGTCTTTTAATTCACATCCTTTAACAACACTACTTCCCTGCAGGATTATAAATTAAGTTTGGCTCTTAAGATGATTGGTGTGTAATACATTTTCACGTGACTAGTTCTGTTCTAAAAAAAAATGTATTTTCCTTCAACTTTACTGTCAAAATCACATCTTTTCCTATATATTTGATTATTGGTTTTCAGTCTAATAAATTTTACTATCTTCTTTGTTACAAAAACAGAATGGTTTATGTTCTGTTTTTGGTACTAATTATAGGAATAAGAGACAAACATAGTAAGAAACATAGGGGCACCTGGATGGCTCAGTCGGTTAAGCATCTGACTTCAGCTCAGGTCATGATCTCGAGGTTGATGAGTTCAAGCCCTGCATCAGGCTTTATGCTGTGTGCTCTGGATCCTCTGTCTCCTTCTCTCTCTGCCTCTTCCTTGCTTGTGCTCTCTTTTTTTTTCTCTCTCCCTTTCAAAAGAGAGTTTATTTTGAGAGAGACAGAGAGAGTGAGAGCGCATCCCAAGCAGGTTCCCTGTTGTCAGTGAGGAGCCTGACTGGGGACCCTGTCAGACAAACTGTGATATCATGACCTGAACCGGAATCAGAAGTTGGACATTTAACTGACTTAGGCAGCCCCTGTATATGAAAACATTTGACTGTTAGTTACATCCTTTTTCATCACTCATTCTAAACTGTATAGTGATAACTCAAGGGACTTAGTAAAATTATAGTTGTGAATTAGACAAGTAAGTCTCTGATAATGCAATCCATTATTAGGTGTGTAAGGTGGTGGATAAGACAGGCCATTCACTGATTGATTCCAAGAATTCAAAGATTAAATAGAAGAAGGTGGTAAATAAATACATAGTCCATGCCGTTGCTAAGGAGTTTATCGTTAACTGGAATAGGCTCTCATTACCTGAATGATCCTACTAGAGTATAGTAGGATTGTTAACTGAGGATTAGTGATCTCTTTAAAAAAAATTTTTTTTAGCATTTTTTCATTTTTGAGAGACAGTGTGAGTGAGGGAGGGGCAGAGAGAGGGAGACACAGAATCTTAAGCAGGCTCCAGAGTCTGAGCTGTCAGCACAGAGCTTGACATGTGGCTGGAACTTAGACACCCCTAGATCATGACTGGAGCTGAGGTCAGATGCTTAACTGACCGAGCCACGCAGGTGTCCCTAATGATCTTTTATTAACCGAGGTTAGGGTTGTGGAAGAAAAGGAGTCTCTATCATCTCTTGTAATTAGCTCTTTGGTGGAGATTTCTCCTGAACCCTTGGTACTTCTGAAGCTGGTAAAATAAACAATTGTGGGAAACCGGGAGTCTGGCAATCTTTAAAAATATGTATATAAATTATTACTGATCAGTTTTTCCTAATAAAGCATAAGGAAATATACAGATACTATCTTATTTAAAGTATTTGTTTTCTTTACTCAGCATCTTGAGGCCATATATATTTGTGGGGTTTCAGAATTCTTTGAAGTTTAGAAAGGTTATTATAGTGCATACACTGCGTACTTAATATCTTTTAACTTAAGGAAGGGTCAGGTTGGTTTTTGTCATTAAAAATACAAACAATAAGGGCACCTGAGTGGCTGAGTTGGTGGCTCATTTGGTTAAGCATCTGACTTTGGCTCAGGTTATGATCTCTCAGTTAATGAGTTTGAGATCCATGTCAGGCTCTATGCTGATAGTGTGGAGCCTGGAGCCTGCTTCAGTTTCTTGGTCTCTCTCTCTCTCTCTAACCCTCTCACCCTACACTCACTCACTCTCTCTCAAAAATAAATAAGCATTAAAAATATTTAAAGCAAAAATACAAATAATAATGCTTTACATGAGTAATTAAATGCCAAGTTCTGTACACTTTTCAACGTTATCTTAATTGTTGTGAACAAAGTTTTTTTCTAATAGCAATAAAGCATGAAGAACATCCATTTTCTTTCATCTCTTTTCTTTTTTTTTCTTCTCTCTTCTCTTCGCTTCGCTTCGCTTCTCCTCTTCTCAAGGCTCTACACCGAGTGTGGGGTTTGAACTCACAACCCTTATAGATCAAGAGTCATATACTCTACTGACTGTCTGTTCATACTATCAGAACATAACTTGATGCACATTTTAAAAATCGTCTTTAATTTTGTATCACCTACACATCCCCCATCTCTTTTCACTCATTTCTTAAACCTCTCATCGCATCGCCCACATGTTTACCAGACTACAGAATCTGTAAGTAATTAGATCTGACACCTAAATGGAGCTTAGAAAGTCAAAGTCCTCTCTCCTAAAGGTTTTCTCACTTCACTGATAAGTCTTCAAAAAAAGAAAAAAAAAGCTCTTCTTCAGGCCTTCCATTTCACTTTCACATTGCATCAGCAAATCAGCAAGATAGATTTTTCTTTTCAATTTAAACAAGATTAGAAAGAATTCTACTGAGCATCTTGATGCCCTACACACAAGTCTGGGGACCCTGAGTACTGGTCTGCTCTTAAGAAGGAGTTTTAGTGGAATAAAAGTCTATATAATATGTGGTTGATTTCAGTCCATACTGTGTTGAATAATCAGTAAATTAGCTGGAAAGTGAACTCAGTCATCAAAATAAGGATCTCCTCAGAGAACAAATACAGTCTGTATATGTTAGAATTCTTTCTGTTGGAATCATCCTTTTTTTTTTTTTTAAAGTTTATTTACGTAATCTCTACATTCCATGTGGGGCTTGAACCCATAACCCTAAGATCAAGAGTTACGCACTCTCAGAACTGAGCCAGCTAGGCATTTCTCCGTTGAAATCATCTTGACTATAATACAGCTGTTTATGCCGTAGTTGTCTATTTTGTTTTCTTGCTAGGGAGGAATAGGAACTGTTGTAAATTGATGAAGATTTGCTGTTCCTTTTTGTTTCCTTTTGGCTCTTGTAATGCTGCATAGGTGGCTGGATCCTACTGTATTTAGAGTGAGGGTCTCTGATTCTTACCAGTACTGGTGAGGAGGAAGTGCTGTGAATGGACTGACTGATGCATGGTGACATCTGTTGTTCAGTGGTAGACAAGAAAGGATGTGAATTGGTCTCCAATGTATAATAAAGGTGTACTAAAATGGTTTTGATTGCATCCAACCTTTTCGTGAATGCTTTGGAGGTACTGACACTGCTATACTGTCTCAAGAGCTGGGCTGCTGCCTTTACCACTTTCAGAGATGTTCTATCTCCTCTACCTTTGGTTGTGTTTACTAGCTTTTCTGTGTCCACTGAGTCAGCATGGACTTTGTTGTTCTCCATGTTTTTGCTAGTGACCTTGTGCAGAGATTCTTTTTTTTTTTTTTTCCTGTCTGTATGTCTTTCCACTTTGTTGGTGTAGTAGTAATTGATGCCTACAGCCTTTTAAAGTGCCCCATACACAGAACTGCATCATGAAGGGCCTTGAATGGAGACAGAATCAGTCCAGTTGCAGTATGTGTAGAGTCCTGTGTGTGCCTGCATCTCCAGGTTACCACTGAGCGAGCTGTATCCAGGCTGGAGGGACCTGGTAAAGCAGATGGTGTCCATGAGCTCATCAACAGCACATTGGGACCAGGGCTTCTGGGAAGACAGTTGGTTAGGTATCCTGGTGTATTTACCTGTGAGCTTCTTGTTCTGAACATCTTATACCATATTCCTCAAAGCAGTTGCTTCACATGGAGTAGCTCTATCATTATCTGCTGTCAGAAGTTCTACAAGGGTGGGTAGCCCTTTTTCTTTTTGAATGGCCACCAGGATGTATGCTGTGAACATCTAGTTTCCAGAAGACTGGTTCTGGAGAGTTCTAGCAAAGCTTACCAAGTTGGCTGAGTTGGAACTTTATGGTGGAAGAATCAGCTACCGTTTTACCACTGATGAATGCCATGGCATCTCATCCCCCTTTGGAGGACTTTGACAATCTTGGGATATGACCAACTCAATCCTATTGATCTTCTTGTGGACTTCTCTTTTTCTTCTCCCCCTGTTAGCCTGGCTCCAAGTCCTTGCTGGGAGACTCTTCCTAGTAAGTCATCCAATTAATTCAGCCCCAGCAGCCAGGCTGATAGAATAGATTTCTTGCGGTGCCAACAAGTTCATCTCAGTCTTGCTTTTGTAATCAGATGTCTTCATACATGTACGGATCACATGTGAAAGTGAGTCTGCCGGCCCCTCATAGGATTGCATTTGCTCCTTCACTTCCTCCCCTACAGAGCTAGCAACCTGTCAAATTAGGCAGAACAAGTGAAGTCTGAAATTTAATTTTATGATCATCATCAAAAGAATTATTGCATTCAGAAGAACTGGAACATCCACAGTGTTTGTTAAGGTTGAGAGAGCATCTCGATGAATTGTCACCTTTACAGCATAACATGGAGATAAATTCCAAAGAACTCCTATAAGCAATTTCCTTACTTTATCAGTAAATTTTCTCATCACTTGGAACAAGGCAGGTATCCCACCAACATTCTTCATTGGTATTTTATTTTTATCTATAAGACTTGGCAAAAAGAAGGTTTGGGAGAGTACCACAGCATTCCACCAAAGTTCCAAAACTCTTGTCATCCAGAAGGTGGACCAGATGCTTGATTCTTCCTAACCTGTACACCACCTTCTGCACTTTGTTGTTGCTAGAGCACAAGGTGATGGAGGTAAGCCACTGCATCTGCCTGAACTGATGAGAAGGGTGTGGCAACATGTGAACAACTTGACTCAACTTTGGATCATGCCAGGCACTTCCTGGGGGTCTGTTTGCTGGGGATCCTGCAGTGCCATCATCAGCTGGTACTGCATGCTGAAGCCTGTTATATCTGTACTCCTGCACTCAGTGTTGGAATGGCCTGTAGGGAGGGCTCTGTGTGACTAGCTATTGTGTTCAGAGCATCATTATTTTTTTGGTTTGTTAGGGTGCTTTGCTGGCTGGATATTTACACATTTTCAGCACCTACTGTACCTGTGCCATACACTGCTGCCTCTAATCTTTGGAGCTCCATGGTTTTGTGGTTTGGTTTGTGATAACCTTGGGCTGTAATAGGTCTTGCTTTGATATGTACTAGCTGGTTGGGAGACAGAACGGTATGAAGGTCTTGCCCAAGCTGGCTGTGCTGTCTAGCATAGGAACTGTAATCTGGTAGGGCTGTCTGGCCCATAAGGAACCATACTTGTGATGCCATGCTGCTGCTGTCCGAATTGTTCCATGTCATGAACAGTCCTTTTCAGTGAAGGTCCCAGATATGTGGTGTAGTGGTCATCACTGTTTGGGGGACAGTGACCCCACTTGGCCTTGGGATGCGGAAGCTGCTTGAGTTTGACCATCAGGGTCACTGGGGACCTTACTCTGGTGGCGGTTTGGTACTGAGAGATTGGTCCGTTGGGATTGGAGGAGTACAGAGAAGTGACTGATTCAGTCTGATAGACAACTCTTGGGGAGACGACTCTCTGTGCAGTATGGAGAGGCTGCCTACTCAGCAGGTAATGGGCTGGAGGAAGATGAACTGAGGTTCAGTGGTTGGGAGTCTCAGTGACAAGAGAGCCAAATCTACTATCCAGAAAAGTTCTCAGTGACCCCTTTGAGGGAGACATACATTCCTGATAGCATACAAAAGCCTGTGCTCTAGATGGAGCTGAACTAACTCTTCTCATAGCCTGGTTGGCTACTGATGGTTGAACTAGTGTTTGCCCTTCAGCTCTTGAATTACTCACTAAATGGTCATTAGTTTAACCTGTGAGTGAATGCTGTGGTCTGTTGTCTGTCTTACCCAGATTGTGGCTGTCTTGGAAAGTCCTTGTTGCTTCCTGGTTTCCAGTGTCAATAAGAATTCATTTGTGTTGAACTTCTTCAGTTATCCAATAATCTTTCATGGTGAATAGAGGGCCCCTTGTACCAACTCTTGTCTTGATGAGATTGTTGTTGAGATGGATGGCATCAGAAACTCAAGGTTTGTTTATATCAGTATTTGGCATATCTCTTGATCTCTCAGGAGATGACTCCTTAGTTGAGCTGTTCCTTCAGGGAAGCTAGAACGTGGTGGCTGTGATGCTGGATTTCATGCCTAGGTCATTGGAGGCAGTTTCTTTTCTGTGGTGGCCCCTCCTCCACCAGTATGGTCTGCTCAGCAGTGGGCATTTATTTCTCTTTCTAGATTAGGCAGGGTCTTTTGTCACTCCAGGAACCAGGTACATCTGCCTGAGGTGTAGCTGCTGCACTGCTCCTCAAAATTTAAAAAGCGAGTGTGCAGCAGCCCAACCCTCCTTTCCCCCCACCACCCCCCTCCCCTGGAACAGCTCTCCCACCAGCCATAGTGGTGATAGTTACCTTGCAGCTCCCCCCTGTGCTTCTGGCATTGCCTTTGCAGCCAACATTGATAAGGACTCAGACCTAGAGGCCCCTCTTCATTCTTATACTTGAAAAAATTTAGAGACATTAGGTGACTTTATAGCAGTTTATGCAGCTAGGGAGTAGTAGAGATTATAATCCGTATCTGTTTGGCTCTGATGTCCATGTGCCTATTAATCTCTGTTGCACTGCCTCTTGTACTGTACTCCTTAAACTCACCTCTTTATTGTTAACATTAGTAAGATTATTATTATTGGTAAGTTTAATCAGCTAACCTAACTAAATTCACTTAATATTTCTAATAGGCTTGCTGATTCACTTAGCTTTTCTGGGAATAGAGCCCTTATTTGTAAAGAAACATAATTTTGAATTTTGCTTAACCTTTTCAGACTTTATATCTTACTGGTTTACTTACTAGTTGTATTATCTAGAACTTCTAGAACATTGTGATTACAATGAGCATCTTGTCCTGTTAATTTAATGCATCTAATGTTTCACTAAATGCTTAAATTAATTGAATATAGTATTTCACCACTGAACATGAAATCTGCCCTTAGTAGTCTTCATAAATAAAATAAGAAAGGGAGCAAGGCACTTCTGTTTTATTAAGAGTTTTTTAAAAATTCTATGTAGACATCTATATAGGCCAGATTTTAAAGTCTTAATAGTTGCTGTGTCATAATTGCTACGAACTAAAGATTACTGTTATTTCTACCTACATACACCGCACTTCGTTTTTATTTTTTTAATTTTTTTATTTTTTTTAAATTTTTTTTTAATGTTTTACTTATTTCTAGGAGAGAGAGAGAGACAGCGTGAGCAGGGGAGGGTCAGAGAGAGAGGGAGTCACAGACTGAAACAGGCTCCAGGCTCTGAGCTGGCAGTCAGCACAGAGCCCGACGCGGGGCTCGAACCCACAAACCGCGAGATCATGACCTAAGCGAAAGTCGGACGCTTAACCGACTAAGCCACCCAGGCGCCCCAACCGCACTTCGTTTTTAATCACTGTTAGTCTTACTACCTCTTCAGCAATATTCATTTTTATACAGTTAAAAAACAAGTTTATATAATTTATAACTTGCTGAGTTATATTTACTTTATTTTATAAATGTATTTAAAATTTTTATGTTTGGGGCTAGCATGAAGTAGGAGCCCATTGAATATACAGTATGTTAATTTTTATAATTATCTGATTGGTGAGGCATATTGATAGTAAACCTATATTTTGGCTAATGATGAAGAAAATATTGTATCAATTTTAGAAGTGGAAAAAAAACAGAAAATAGATATTTAGTATTGTTGTAGTTTCCTGGTTTCTTGGTCATTTAGCTGATTTCTGATCCTACCATTTTCCCATTCTGACTTGATAGCATTTTGCTATAGGTACAAATCTTCCAGAAGCTCTCTGATGGGTTTAGGGATTTCTCTGTCTTTCTTAGATAGTTCTCTCTCTCACGTGCTCTCTCTTTCTCCTTTCCCTCTCTTTCTCACACATACACAGACACACACATACACGCACACGAGGACTAATTCATTCACCAAATCTGAGAGAATGAGGAAAGATGCATATTATAGAAATTTTTAAAATACAGAGGTAGAATGTGATTGTCCCATTCAAATATTGCCCCTGAAAGGTTCAGAGTTTCTGCTGTTAAACTTGTAAATATCTATAAATGAGGAGTTTTGGAGATATCTAGGGAATGGAATAATTAGAATTAGCTCTTCAATTGTGTCCGTATGATCCTCTCTATCTAAAGCTAGAAAATATTTTTGGAAGTCTGATAATAGTGTTATAGTTTAAGGGAATGGAAACCAATATTAAATTTCTAGTTATTTTGGTTAATCGTCCAGGCTATAATTATCTGGACATAATTGCCATGTGAGGAGCTGTGCTTTGCTTAAGTAAATAGTATTGGTGACTCAGTGTTGGGTCCACTCAGCAGTTAACCATAGTATAATAATCCTTACCACAGCAGCTGAAATTTATTGTAGCTTTTGCTCTATGTTCTCACTGTAAATGCCATGATTTCTGTGAGGAAATCAGAAAAGCAGCCCTTTTGTGGTTTTGATCAAAGAGTGTTTTCCTGGCAGCATGAGAAAATGCTCTGCCTATTTTATGCTATGTAGATATAAGATGTGATTTTACAAAAGAAGTTGTTTCTTTGAAAAGTAGTCACATACAAGACACCTAATATCATCCTATTATTACTATCTAATAATATTTGTGAATGGTTTTAATGTACATGCTCAGTGAAAAATGCTTATAGGCAATGACACTAATTCAAGGAAATGTGTTGCTCTTAGGGTGGATATAGAAATTTTCCACTCAAGGCCACATTCCTATGATTATCTTTTTCTATGGTTTTCTTTGAAAATCGTTGACCCATAGAACTCAGCACAAGTTGAGTACTATGTATATTGTCATTGGGTATTTTATTTTAATTACAGTGTGGTTAACATATAGGGTTATTTTAGTGTTAGGTGTACAGTATGGTGATTTAAAAGTTCTTTGTGTTACTCAGCACTTATCAAGATAATTGTATTCTTTTTTTTTTTTAATGTTTTATTTATTTCTAGGAGAGAGACAGCGTGAGCAGGGGAGGGTCAGAGAGAGAGGGAGTCACAGACTGAAACAGGCTCCAGGCTCTGAGCTGGCAGTCAGCACAGAGCCCGACGCGGGGCTCGAACCCACAAACCGCGAGATCATGACCAAGCGAAAGTCGGAAAGTCGGACGCTTAACCGACTAAGCCACCCAGGCGCCCCAAGATAACTGTATTCTTAATCCTCTTCACCTATTTGTCCCATCCCTCCACCCCTTTCCCTCTTGTAACCATCAGTTTTTCTCTATATTTAAGAGTCTTTTTTCTGATTTGTCTCTCATTTTTTTCCTTTGCTGATTTGTTTACTAGATTCCACATATGTGTGAGATCATACAAGATTTGTTTTTCTCTGGCTTATTTCACTTAGTATTATACTTTCTAGCTCCGCCTATGTCGAGGTAAATGGCAAGGTTTTATTCTTTCTATGTCTGAGTAACATTCCTGTGTGTGTTGGGGGTGTGGGGGTGTATGTGTATACCACATCTTCTTTATCCATTCATCTGTTGGTGGATACTTGGGCTCCTTCCATAGTTTTGCTATTGTAAATAATGCTGCAGTAAAGCTAGAGGTGCATCTATGCCTTCAAATTAGTGATGTTATATTATTTGAGTAAATAACCAGAAATGTGGTTATTGGATCATAGGGTAGTTCTGTTTTTAATTTTTTTGAGGAACCTCCATGCTATTTTCCACAATAGCTTTACCAGTTTGCAGTCCCAGTAATAATGCATGGTTTCTTTTTCTCCACATCCTTCTCTACACTTGTTTCTTGTCTTTTTGATTTTTGACAAGTGTGAAGGAAGATCTCATTGTGGTTTTAATTTGCATTTCCCTGATGATGGGCGATGTTGAGCATCTTTCATGTGTCTGTTGACCATCTGTAGGTCTTCTTTGGAAAAGTGTCTATACATGTCTTCTTCTTCTGCCCTTTTTTGCTTTTAGCTTTTTTAAGAGAGAGAGAGAGAGAGAGCCTGAACACAGGGGAAATGGGGAAAGAGAGAGAGAGAGAGAGAGAGAGAGAGAGAATCTCAAGCATGCTCCACCCTCAGCACAGAGCCCGACAAGAGGCTTGATCCTGTGGCCCTGGGATGATGACCCAGGCCAAAATCAGGTCGGACGGTTACTGACTGAGCCACTCAGGCCAACTCTTCTTCTGCCCATTTTTATTAAAAATGTTTTTTTAAGTGTATTTATTTATATTGAGAGAGCGAGCAAGAGGAGGGAAGGGGCAGAGAGAGAGGGAGAGTGAGAATCTCATGCAAGCCCCATGCAGAGCCCAGCAGAGTTAGCACAGAGCCCATTGTGGGGCTTGATCTCGAAAACCATGAGATCATGACCTGAGCCAAAAATCAAGAGTCAGATGTTTAACTGACTGAGCCACCCAGGTGCCGCTGCCCATGTTTTAATTGGATTATTTGGTTCATTTGGTGTTGAGTTACATGAGTTCTTCTGTATTTTAGATACTGTTTATTATGTCATGTGCAGATATCTTCTCCATTCAGTAAGTTGTGTTTTAGTTTTGTTGGTTGTTCCTTTTGATGTGCAGAAGCTTTTTATTTTGAGGTCATCCCAGTAGTTCATTTTTGCTTTTGTTTCCCTTTCCTCAGGTGAGATATCTAGAAAAATATTGGTACAGTCAATGTCAGAGAAAGTACTGCCTGTGCCCTTCTTGGATTTTTATGGTTTTAGGTCTCACATTTAGGTTCTTAGTCCATTTTGAGTTTATTTGTAGGTACAGTGTATGAAAGTGGTCTGGTATCATTCTTTGCTTCAGTTGTCCAGTTTTCCCAGCACTATTTGTAGAAGAGGCTTTTTCCCATTGCATGTTCTTGCCTCCTTTATTAAAGATTAATTGACCCTATAATTAATGGGTTTTTTTCTGGGCTTTCTCTTCTGTTTCATTGATCTCTGTATCTGTTTCTGTCCTAGTACCATACTGTTCTAATCACTATGGTTTTGTAGTGTAACTTGAGGTCTGGAGTTGTGATGCTTCAAGTTTTGTTTTTCTTTTCCAAGATTGCTCTGGCTATTTAGGGTCTTCTGTGGTTCCATATAAATTTTAGGATTTGTTTTGGTTCTAGTTCTGTGAAAAATACTATTGGTATTTTCATAGAAATTGCATTAGATGTGTAGATTGCTTTGGGTAGTATGGACATTTTAACTATTTGTTCTTCCAGTACATGAACATGGAATGTCTTTTCATTTGGTTGAATTGTCTTCAGTTCCTTTAATCAGTGTTATAGTTTTCAGAGAACAGGTCTTTTACCTCTTTGGTTAAATTTATTTCTAAGTATTTTATTATTTTTGCTGTAGTTGTAAATGGTACTGTTTTCTTGATTTCTCCTGCTGCTTTGTTACTAGTGTATAAAAATGCTGTGAATTTCTATACACCGGTTTTATATCCTGTGACTTTACTGAATTCATTTATCAGTTCTAGTTGTTTTTTGGTAGAGTTTTCAGGGTTATCATGTCATCTGCAAATAGTGACAGTTTTACTTCTTTACCAGTTTGGATGCTTTTCATTACTTCTTGTTGTCTGATTGCTGTAGTGTTGTCATTGGGTTTTAATGCTAGATAGGAAAGAGTTAATTTTACTCTAAATGTTGACTAATACTTTCATGCCTACTTACTTACGTTCCTAAATATTAAAAGTTATAGCTACATTTTTCTGATTCCTTCATATATTTCAAGCGTTTAACAAGGCAGTTTTACCAGTAAACAAATCTTCTTAAAACTTAAAAAATAATTCTGAAATGTCCAATAAATTATACTTGGAAATTTCACTTATTATATTTTCTTATCTGTTAAATAACCTTTATAAAAAGAACATAAAATGCCCTAATAATAAGTTGTTACAAACATATTTAATGGCAATAAAATATTAATACCATAGCTTTTGGTTGACTTCATCATTTCTGAATTGATTTCTATATCTCCCTGGAATTACAGAATTATCCACCTAAAAGGAAACTGTTACTGTCAAGGCTAGCTGAGGTAATTTGGTTAAAAATCAGGACTGTGATGCTGTTATGAGTAAAGCTCTTAGGGTCAAAAACTATAGAACTTGAATGGATTTCTGGCTAAAGAAACTTGATAGAGGCTTAGGACCTAGATGTGCCTGCCAAGACTGAGCTGGCCGTGGTTAGCATGGGTGCTTTTCTTAGGCTGAAGTTCTGCCAGTCACTTAATGGGACCTTTTGAGTCCATTTCTTTTGGCTACTTACTCAAACACATAGGTTTTGTATTTTATGCAACTGTGTACTTACCCAAAATGCTGGTCTTTTAAGTGAGTTGAAAGTAGGAGGTGGGAGGAAGATCTTTACAAGCCCCAGTGTTAATTTTTTCCCCTCAGTTTCTGGGTCCCACTTCATCCTGGTGCTCTAAGCCTGTAGTTAACCACTCATTTTTTTTTTTTTTTTACTTTTTATATTTTTTTTTATTTCTAGAGAGAGAGAGAGACAGCGTGAGCAGGGGAGGGTCAGAGAGAGAGGGAGTGACAGACTGAAACAGGCTCCAGGCTCTGAGCTGGCAGTCAGCACAGAGCCCGACGCGGGGCTCGAACCCACGAACCGCGAGATCATGACCCAAGCGAAAGTCGGACGCTTAACCGACTATGCCACCCAGGCGCCCCGTTAACCACTCATTTTAAGTTATTTATATGGGATGGAATTCTCCATCTCTTCTTTCACCTGTAGTTGTTCTCTTACACCGTACAAGTAATTTGGAGAACAGTTTTTGTCCTGGGGAAGAACTTCTACTGGTCTCACTATAACCATACAAATTTATATTGAGATAGGATATAATGGCTCTTCTTGATAAACTAGTTCTCTCATATTATTAAAATGTATTCTAAAACTACAGTGTTAAAAACATTGTGATTCTGTGTATGAGATAGATTAGTGGTATAGAATGGAAATTGTTCCAAATTCATATGGCAGTTTAGAATATGCATGGAGAATATGCTCCCAAGAATAATTTATCCAGCAAGACTTCATTCAGAATAGAAAGAGAGATATAAAGAGTTTCCCAGACACAACCTGAAAGAGTTTGTCACCAGTAAATCCACCCTGCAAGAAATATTAAAAGGGACTCTTTGGGAAAGAAAGACCAAAAGCAAAGAAGGAATGCCTGGGTGGCTCAGTCATTTGAGCCTTCCACTCTTGATTTTGGCTAGAGTCATGATCTCAGGGTGTGGGATCAAGCTCTGTGTTGGGCTCTGCACTGTGTGTGGAGCCTGCTTAAGATTAAAATTCTCTGTCTCTCTCTCTCTTTCACTCTTCGTTCCCCCTACCTCCCACTCCCCACTTGTGCTCTCCTTCCCTCTATTTCTGGGGAAAAAAAAAAGAAAATCCCCCAAACCAATGACTTTACAGGTGATACATTAACCTAAATTCATATCTATTAATAATCACTCTGAATGGAAATGGAAATTTAGAATATGATAAAAATGCATTTCATATCAACAGAGAAAATTTTTTTTTTTTTTTTAAATCACAGTATTATAGCAGGATAGTGGTTCAAAACAAACAAAATAGATCCTTACCTTCAGAGGAGGAAGACAGATTTTTGCCCCCTTTAAGTTATTGGAGTTGAGGCATTTTTCAAAGATTGGAAACGCAGATAATTTAATGCATTGTTAGTGTGCTCGTAGATTGGTGTATCTGTTAGAAGGAGATTTGAAGAATATCTGAAAATCTAAAATACCTGCTGAAATTTAAATCTACAAGCTCTTTGATCCACCACCACAGATAAATCCTGTAGGTTTTTGGTTCACTCCATATTCCACATGTGTGAATGTACAAGATTATTCCATGCATTATGTCTGTCAAAGTAAAAGATTAGATACAACTCAGCTTTACACTTATTGGAAACTGGTTATACCCATATGATAAAATAATAGCTTTAAAAATTGAGGTAGGCAGTTTTTAAAAGCTATTGGTACTACCTGTTTTCCAAGGAAAGTGTTAATTGAAAATAGCAAGGTGCCAAATGATGTATGCAGTCAAATGAAAATATTTTCTTTTATTTTTTTTATTTATTTATTTTTATTTATTTCTAGGAGAGAGAGAGAGAGAGAGAGAGAGAGAGAGAGACAGCGTGAGCAGGGGAGGGTCAGAGAGAGAGGGAGTCACAAACTGAAACAGGCTCCAGGCTCTGAGCTGGCAGTCAGCACAGAGCCCGACGCGGGGCTCGAACCCACGAACCGTGAGATCATGACCTAAGCGAAAGTCGGACGCTTAACCAACTAAGCCACCCAGGCGCCCCCAAATGAAAATATTTTAAAAAGGAAACAATGCATATTAATATTCTTTTATATGTATAGAGTATTTGTGAAAGGCTATACTAGAAGCTGATATTAGTGTCTCTGTCTTTGGAGGAGAACTGGGTAGATAATGGTGAGAAGATTTACTTTGTCATAATTTCTTTTGAATCTTTAGAGTTTTACACCTTGGTAACATATTGGTTTATTACTCACATGACCAAAAAGAAACATAACACACACACACACACACACACACACGCACGCACGCACACACGTTAATATGTAGTACTGAGTAACAAAACCAAACCTATTTATCTTAATTTTCATCTTTATCAATTCATGGGAATCTCTTAAGGGTCAGACCCACTTCCAATTACATTAAAAAATTTTTTTTTAATTATGGTATAAAACACATAAACAAAAATTACTGTCTTGGGGTGCCTGGATGGCTCAGTCACTTGAGCATTCAGCTCTTGATTTTAGCTCAGGTCATGATCCCAGGATCATGGGATCAAGTCTGGCGTGAGGCTCCGTGATGAATATGGAGTCTACTTGGGATTGTCTCTCTCTCTCCCTTTGCTCCTTTCCCCTGCTCACACAGCCTCTCTCTCCCTAAAATAAAATTTTAGAAATATTTTAAAAATTACCATCTTAGGGGCACCTGGGTGGTTCATTAGGTGTCTGGCTTCAGCTCTGGTCATGATCTCATGGTTTGTGGGTTCAAGCCCTGCGTTGAGCTCTGTGCTGACAGCTCAGAGCCTGGAGCCTGTCTTCGAATTCTGTGTCTCCTTCTCTTTCTGTCCCTCTCATGTTCATGCTGTCTCTCTTTCTCTCTCAAAACGAAACAAATTTTTTTTTAATTTTAAAAAAGATATAAAATTACCATCTTAACCATTAAAAAATATTTATTTACTTTGAGGCAGAGAGCATGAGCAGAGGGAAGAAGCGGAGACAGAGGAAAGAGAGAGAATCCCAGGCATCCCGTGAACCATGAGATCACTGCCTGAGCTGAAATCAAGAGTCAGATGCTTCACTGATTGAGCCAGCCAGGCGCCCCACCATCTTCATAACCACTTTTAAGTGTATAGTTTAGTAATGTATTCACATTGTTGTGAACAGATCTTAGCTTTCATCTTGCAAAATTGAAACTATAATATTCATTAAACAGCTTCCTTTTACTCTCTGTTGCTAGCCCCTGATACTAGTTTCTGTGAATTTGAGTACTTCAGATCCAAGTAGAATTTACTCATACAAGTGGAATCATAACAGTATTGGTCTTTTTGTACTGGCTTATTTCACTTAGCATAGTATCTTCAAAGTTCATCCATGTAGCATGTGACAGGATTTTTAAGACTGAATAGTTATTCCATTATATGTACAGATGACATTGTGTTGGTAAATTCATTGGCTGATGGACGTTTGTCTTCCTTCCTCCTTTTGGCTCTTGTAAATAGTGCTGCTGTGAACATTTGTGTGCACGTATTCTTTGAGGCTCTGCCTTCAGTTCTTTTAAATATATACCTGAAAGTGGGATTGCTGGATCACCTGTGGTATTATTTTTCAGTTTTTGATGAACCTTCATATTGTTTATCTTAGGAGTTGCACCGTTTTACAATTTTAACCAACAAAGTACAAGAGTTCCCAGTTTATTCACATTCTCACCCATACTTATTGTCTGTCTTTTTTTTAATACTAGCCATCATAAGGGATATGAGTTGATCCTAATATACGTTTTTAACAAGTATTATAATCATAAATTCCTTGTATATTTAAAAAAGTTTATCAAATATATTTAACCTGATGATTTCATTTTGATCACCTAGAATGCAACAAGTAGTCACTTTTTACACTGTTTCTCAGTATGCTTTGTTGCTGTAACTTGAGGTGTATGTTGTATAATCAGATCTTAAAGGACTTGTACCCTTTTCTGTGTCTCTGTCCTGTTTTTTTTCTTCTATTTAACCATGATTGAATGACGCAGGAACAAACGAGAATATACTTAACCCTAATGAATTATGCCAACTTTTCTCATACAGTTTAAATTCTCAGGTTCTATATGTTACAAGAATTTGACCCAGTGTACCAGTGTTAAAAATACTATGTTTTAATAAAAAATTGTATTTTTGAAACAGGTTTTTAAGTTTTAGTAATATATTTAAATTTAGTAATTATATTTTAATTAATTAAACTTAGTACTTAATTTAGTAATTTTATAAATAAATACTCATAGTTTTAATGTAAATTTCTCACGGTTATTGGACTCTTTAGGTGTCTTCGAGTAATAAAATTTGTTAAACATACTCTTTAAACACTATGACAGTGTTTAGTGGCTATCGAATCTATCATTAAGCCATAATTTAATTATTAATAACATTTAGGTTGTGTCTGGGGTTTTGCCTACTATCATAAGAAGTACTGCAATAAAACATTTTTGTGCCTATAAATATTTTGCATTTTCTGCATTATCCTCAATTATTTCTGGATTTTCAGAAGTCATATTAACACATTAAATGTAAGCTTTTTTTATAGTTTCTACATACAAGTACTGCCAGTTTACATAACCTTCATTTTTTTTCAGCAATGAGTTTTTTCCCTTAAAATTTCTGGGCTCAAACTCACCAACCCAGAGATCATGATCTTAGCCTAAGTTGGCCGCTTAAACAACAGCCACCCGGGTGCCCCCACCTTTGTTTCCTTTTCGTTGAAAAGTTTTACCTTCATGGTCTTGACAGTTTGGTGTTAACTACTCTCACAAGATGAATTCAGTCATAAATTTTCTTTAAAGAGCAAGGTCAAGGGGCGCCTGGGTGGCTTAGTCGGTCAAGCGTCCGACTTCAGCTCAGGTCATGATCTCACAGTTCGTGGGTTCGAGCCCTGCATTGGACTTTGTGCTGACAGTTAGCTCAGAGCCTGGAGCCAGTTTCAGATTCTGTGTCTCCCTCTCTCTCTGACCCTCCCGTGCTCACACTCGCTCAGTCGCTGTCCCCTCTCCCTCCCTCCCTCTCTCCCCCTCCCTCTTTCTCAGAAATAAATAAAATATTTTTTAAAAAAAGAGCAAGGTCAAGCAGTGTTGAAGGATTTTATCCAGAGAACAAAAGTACACGAGATCCTAGTGAAAAATGGAAAAGGGGTATAAATTGTCTTTCAGTTTTTTTTCTCCTCCAAAAAAATTTTAGAGGCATGAGTGTCCTACTCCAAAATATCTGGTAAAATGTTTTCCATTTTAAGTATGTTAATAGCAATTTTGTTTTCCTGACTTGGAATGTCTGAAATTATTCTGGCATTATCATCATAGAATTGTCACTTCTGTCTTGCAAGCATTTATTCTTTGGAAGTAGCTAATACTGGTGTTTAAAAGTATTACATCATTATGTGAATATCTAGCTGTATATCCATACAGCTGTAGCTGTAGCCTACAATTATATCATAAGTATTAGAAGTCATTTAAAAATAATTTTTGCTAGACTTTAAGTTTCACTACCATGTAATTAACTTTTTTATGACTTTTCATTTGAATATTTAAGACTGAGCAGTTGCATTTACTGTACTTGGTGTGTGAGTTGGTAAAGAAGGGTGCTGAGTCGTAGTAAGGCTTGGGAAGAGTGGGGGTTTAATCCTGTCAGTTTTGAGAAAAGATAATGAAATCCTTTATATTCTTTTCCATAGACGTGCATTTCAAAGACTTACATTTTAATAAGAATTGGTTGTGCAGCTGCAACCCTGGCAACATGGACTAGGAGAAAAGAATTGGGGCAGAATTCCAGAAATCAAGGCAGGCAGTGGTCTCATGTGGAGCTGAGCTAATGAAAGTGATAAAAATATAAAGCACTTAGTAGAAATAAGACCAGAAATAAGACCTTTCTTTGGCATAGTGGATGTTGAAATTTTCTGAACTATATTTTAGTATTTACAAAATGAAAAGGCTATCATAAGCTGCTTATTCAGTAAGAGTATCTGCATTTTATTCTCCTTTAGTATAAGAATGACATGTAAAGTCTGGGAAGCTAATATTCCTGTGAATTATATCTAAAAAGTATTTGTTGCCCACCCATTCTTGGTAAAGTATTCAAAGCAGAAGCTACCAAGTTTGTCAGATTTTTAAAAACAGGTTTTTAAGTTTTAGTAATATAATTAAATTTAGTAATTATATTTTAATTTACTAAATTTAGTACTTAATTAGATTTAGTAATTTAATAAATAAATACTCATAGTAATTTTAATGTAAATTTCTCACGGTTATTGGACTATTTAGGTGTCTTCGAATAATAAAAATTATTAAACGTAGCTCTCTTCTCTAAACACTATGACAGTGGCTGTAGAATCTATCATTAAGCCATAATTTAATTATCACCAACATTTAGGTTGTGTTTGGGGTTTTGCCTACTATCATAAGAAGTATTGAAATAAAACATTTTTGTGCCTATAAATATTTTGCATTTTCTGCATTATCCTCAACTCTTTCTGGATTTTCAGAAGTCATACTAACACATTAAATGTAAGCATTTATTATAGTTTCTACATACAAGTACTGGCAGTTTATATAACCTTAATTTTTTTCAGCAGTGAGTTTTTTTCCCTTATACCTTATCTGGCTCTTTGGGCTTTTCTTTAAAAAATGTTTTAGGTTTATTTTTGAGAGAGAGCATGCACGTGAGCGTGAGCAGGGGAAGGGCAGAGAAAGAGGAATATACAGAACCTAGAGCCGACTTAAGGTTCTTAGCACTCAGCACAGAGCCTGGGGTGGGGCTTAAACCCTTGAACGGTGAGATCATGACCTGAGCCAGAGTTGGTTGCTTAACTAAGAGACCCAGGTACCTCTCCTTGGGCTTTTCTTTTTTTTTTTTTTTTAATTTTTTTTAATGTTTTATTTATTTCTAGGAGAGAGAGATAGAGAGACAGCGTGAGCAGGGGAGGGTCAGAGAGAGAGGGAGTCACAGACTCTGAAACAGGCTCCAGGCTCTGAGCTGGCAGTCAGCACAGAGCCCAGCGCGGGGCTCGAAACCAAACTGTGATATCATGACCCAAGCGAAAGTCAGACGCTTAACCGACTAAGCCACCCAGGCGCCCCATGAATTCTTTTATCTTTCATTCTGGGAAAACTTATTCTCATCATTTTTTAGCATTTTTTTTCTCTTGAAATGTTTTATTTTTTCCCTCTTTCTGGAGCTTCTCTCATGTGGTACTAATATCCCTCTAGTACTGTTACCTCCTGTCAGCTTTAAAAGTAAAACAGCCAGGGGGCGCCTGGGTGGCTTAGTCGGTTAAGCGTCCGACTTTCGCTTAGGTCATGATCTCGCGGTTCGTGGGTTCGAGCCCCGCGTCGGGCTCTGTGCTGACTGCCAGCTCAGTGCCTGGAGCCTGTTTCAGTCTATGACTCCCTCTCTCTGTGACCCTTACCTGCTCACGCTGTCTCTCTCTCTCCTAGAAATAAATAAAACATTAAAAAAAATTAAAAAAAAAAAGTAAAACAGCCAGTTATTTTACCAGCAAATAAGTTTATTTAGTATCAATGAAGGTATTGTATTTTGGGATATATCTCAAAAGGCAAGCTATGTAAAACCATATGCAAGTCCGAGAAGAGAGGAGAGGAGCATTCCTTTATTGAGAAAAGGAGAAGGATGGGAGGAGCTGCTTTGAAGCAAAGTCCCATTTTAGCAAAGCTGAGTTGAGTGTGGTGATGGGATCTCATTGATTCAGGTGTATATTTTCTTATTGGCTGAGCTTGTTGCTAGGCAAAGAGAAATGATTCCTCCTGCTCTGGTGGCATTGCAGTTAACTTGGACTAGTCCGGCAGGAGAGCTCCTCCTTCTGGTGTTTGGACTTCAGTTTTAATGATACTCCCTTGGTGTGCTTTCCTGTATTGTCCAGTCGAGGCATTATGCTCCATGTGATGTAGATTGTATAGTGTTTGTCTTTAAACGTTTTTTCTGCTCCAGATGTCTGTTTATTTTGGTTAGTAAGGTAATCATCCCTTGGTTGGGGAGGGTAGGTGAATCCGCTTAATCTAATAATATATTCTAGGAATGGCCAACATCCAGATCTTCCTTTATGTGAGTTCAGGTGAGTTTAAGGAGAGGAGGGGCTTGAGTCTCTGCTGAAATAACCATCTTGCACCACCAGATTGCTCTCCTTTTGGCTCCTACTGCATCAGACATTTTATGATCAGGGTTTATTTTATCTTTTTAATATTTTTTAATGTTTATTTTTAAGAGAGAGAGTGAGAGCGAGAGCATGATCAGGGGAGGGACAGAGAGAGAGGGAAACAGACTCCGAAGCAGGCTCCAGGCTTGGTCTCAGACTCCTAAACTGTGAGATCATGACCTGAACCAAGTGGGACGCTTAACTCATTGAGCCACCCAGGTGTCCCAATCAGACTTATTTTTTAAACTCTTAGAAATAAGTACTAATACATACTGGAGATAAAAAATATTTATTACTTACTAGTAATAAGAAATAATATTTATTCTAAGAGGTAATGTCCTTAAGATTGTAATTCATCACAAAATCTATAGGGTTTTGGTGGGGTGGTGGGGGTACTTGACTGAATGGAACCCCAAAGTGATACATCTTAAGGAGACAATTGAAATAGAAGGTGACCCTATAGTTTCATGCATGCTACATGTTTATGCTTAACCTCGTTAGTAATAAATGTTTTAAAGTATTTTAATTACTCGGTGATTGCTGTATTTCTGGAGACTATTCCTTGGTTATTGCCCAGTAAATTTGTCATTACATACATATCATACAATATCACACATACATACATGCATACATATCTGTATGGTGAAATCCTTCATTCAAAAATATATGCTTAGTTTTTTTCTCCTAAGATAAGTTGACATACATATCATACTATTAGTTTCTTATGTACGGCATACCGAGTCAACATTTTTATACGTTAAGAAGTAATCACAACTATAAATTTAGCTACCATCTATCATGATGCAAAATTTCTACATATTAGTAACTATATTCCCCTGTGCTGTACATTGTGTAGTTCGTACCATTTAATCCCCTTCCCTTATTTAACCTGTTCCCATACTGCCGAAACAAGGGCAACTAAAGCAAAAATAAACAGGACTATCTCAAACTAAAAAGTTTGAGATAAATGAAATCATAAGCTTTTGTCTTTTTCAGTCTGACTTTTTAGTAAGCATAATTTTCTCTAGGTCCATCCTTGTTGTAAATGGAAAACTGTCTTGCTTTTTTATGGCAAATATTCTATTGTCTGTGTGTACACTACATTCTTTTTATCCATTCATATTTAAAATTTTTTCCCCTTTATTTCTGAGAGAGAGAGGGAGTGTGAGCAGGGGAGGGTCAGAGAAAGAGGAAGATACAGAATCTGAAGACAGGCTCCAGGCTCTGAGCTAGCTGTCAGCACAGAGCTCAACGCAGGGCTTGAACCCATGAACCATGAGATCATGACCTGAGCCGAAGTCAGACGCTTAACCACCTGAGCCACCGAGGCACCCCTAGTGTACTTTAAATTTTAGTTGTATTATACAGCTTATTTTTTTTCAAGTATTTTTCATGATTTTAAGTTCTTAAAATTCTTTTTCTGAGCTTGATTACCATTTTTGGGTGGGAAGTTTGAACTCTTTATCTGGTAGATTGCTTATCTCTGTTTCATTAAGTTCATTTTCTGAGGTTTTGTCTTGTTCTTTCATTTGAAGCATATTTCCCTTGTCTCCTCATTTGTCTTAGTCTCTGCTTCTTTCTATTAGTTAGGTAGATAAGTTACATCTCCTGGTCATTAAGCAGTGTCTTTATGCAGAAGATAGCCTGTGGGGCTCTGTAGTGCAAATTCCCCTGGTCACCTTAGGTACATGCTCCAGGAATGTTCCCTGTGTGGTTTGCATTTACCCTCCTATTGTGGATGGATGGATGGATTGTAATTGATGTGGACTTGCTGGTGTGCAGGACTTTGCCCTGATCTGGCTGGCTATTGAGGTCTAGCCATCAACTGCTGCTTGCATGATGGTGAATAAGGTTGGCCTACTGTTCATCTGGCTGAGAGATCCAACCACGACTGTTGTAGGTACACTGCTTATATAGTGTAGGTCCACAGTGTGGCTGGATATAAGGCCGTGCTGCGACAACTGAGGCTTGGTGGTGACGACGAGGCATGTCTTTTGGGCAGCTTACTATGAGGTAAGGTTGTGTTTGTCATGGGGATTTTAGTGTATGAGACTGGTCCCCCAGGGCAGAGTGTTTAGGAGGGTCTCAGGGCCAGCCAAGGCCACTTGCCAATTATGGTGGGAGTGAGTGGGGTCCTGCTTGGGAGGGCCTCCAAGTTGCGTGAGTCGGTTGGGTGAGGCAAGTACACAGGAGAATGCTGGAGCCGGGTGAGTGGTGCTAGCGTAGTAGATGGAGAATGTCAGAAATGTTGCTTACAGGCCAGCTTAAGTAGATGAGGGTAAGAAAATGGGCACCCACAAATACTCCCCTCCCCAGAGAAGATACCAGCAGATTGCTACCCATCTTTTACATGTCCTAAAATTAGTGAATTTCTTTTACATGTACCCCAGGGAGCCATTGAGGTTCAGTGTGCCCTCTAAGAGCAGAGTCTTGGTTTCCAGCTGCCCTGTGGCTCTTTTGGATGTAAACTCCATTGGTTTTCAAAGCCAGATATCTTAGGTGTCTCTTTCCAGTATAGGTCCCCTGGGCCATGGAGAACCATGTAGGGCTCAGACCTTCATTCATCAGAGATGGCTTCTACATTTGTGATACTCATCCTTTTAAGTGGGTCAGTACCACTGGGGTGTGGGTCTTCACTAAACTGCCTGTCTGCCTCTCCTACTCTATCACTGTGGCTTTTTTTCTTTTTTTTAATATCCCAGTATGTATGATCAATTCTGTTATTCTTGAGTTTATTGTCAAAGATAGTTGTTCTGTATGTATTTGTATATTTCGATATTTCCTTGAGTGAATGTGAGGTCAGGATCTTCCTATTCTCTTGATCACATTTTCTGAAGTTGGTTTCTTAGTTATCAGAGTTATTGATTACATGATTAGAGTAGAGAAATATTTTTAAAAGATGCTAAATGTGAGTGTACTTTTTAATTTCCTCACTGATAGAGTACACTTAAAGTTGAATAAAGCAATGGAAGACTTCCTTGATAATATACTACGACAGGTATTTTATACTTTGTGTTTCAATCTTTGTGTTGTCTCCAGGTTTAATTTTTTTTACTGTTTTCTTTGAGATTATCATACTGTAAGATAATCTGTTCTAAAATATTTCTTATGTTTTTGTCTACATGTAAAGTCTCAACACTATAGAAATATATATTAAATTTCATTCTAGGGCTAGAAGTTAAGAGGTGATAGAGAAGTATTTTTTCCTTATATTCTCTAAGCAACCAAAAAGGGCAATAGCTTTTAACCACTGACTAGAATCCTACAGAGATATATTTTTATCCTTTCATATAAATTCCAACTTAATTTTTCTCAATTTTAGTGAAACATCTACCTTATTCTTGTAAAGTTGATGTATGGGTAAATAAGGAGAATAGCAGATTTATTTGAGTACTTTTTTTGAAGATATTTTGAAGATTGTTTAAAATATAAAAAAATACTTTAACTTTCGGGAAAGCAATTTCATTGTGTTTTAAAAATAATTGTATAAATACACTTAGGATGTTTATAATAAGAAAACTTTAAAAATGTTTTTTGTCATTTTTATTTATTTCCAGTGATTTTTACTTGTAAGAAATGTATTTCTTGACTGTTTTTCATTTGTAGTAAAGCTAATGGTATATTATTTGATACACCATTTGTATAGGGCATATTTTTCTACACTTGTTTCCTTCTCTTTGTCTACCTTGCTTAATTAGTCTTGGCCACATCTTTATGGTGACTTAAGCAGCTGTTGAAAGAATAATAAATTGGGGTGCCTGGGTGGCTCAGTTGGTTAAGCATCCGACTTCGGCTCAGGTTGTGATCTCACGGTTTGTGAGTTCAAGCCCCGCATCAGGCTCTGTGCTAACAGCTCAGATCCTGGAGCCTGCTTTGGATTCTGCGTCTCCCTCTCTCTCTCTGCCCCTCCCCTGCTCATACTCTGTCTGTCTCTCTTTCAAAATGAATAAACTTAAAAAAAAATTTTTTTTAAAAATAAAGAATAATAAATTATGATAAGTTTGAGAGCTGTAAATTATTTCAGTAGTCTGGTTAGTCTTTAGCATTGGGCAATACTTGTGTCACATGTGGTGTCATTGTTCATCTTTAACTTACTAATGATGATAAATACCTAAGTGAAATGTGAAGTATATAGCTTTTTTCTTTGTGTTCATAAGCTCCATCTGGAACTTAAAAGATTGTTTACATATGTAATTCTTAGAAAATTTCTTTCTATAGATATTTCTTTCTGTAGTCTCTTTAAGAAGAAAATCTGTGAATCCTTTTAAGCTTACAGGACAGACTGTATCTGGTGCTAGACATTCTGTTGATATTGCCTGATGTGTGATTTGAGAAGAAACTTGATAACCTAATAACATAAGTCAGCTGTTAACCTTATGCCAGATCAGATGTTAGGCACTTTATTAATACAATTTGATGTTAAGTTTTATGGTAGTGTTGGGGTGGAGAAATTTAAAACATCTAAGAGAGCTCTTTAAAGAGTGTGACAGAGTCCTCTTATCCAAGCAAATTAATCTTGTAAAAGTTTGTCCCAGCGAAAGAATCATTGACGGCTGAGAATACCTCATTTATTTAGGGAAAATAGCAAGTTAACAAAAAGTTCTCAGGCAGTTATCACAAAGCAAGTAGGAATCAAATGTAAAACCACAGTGATCTTTTCTCTCTGGGATGAATCTGAAACACAGAATCAAAGACTGGTCTCTACCTTACCTGGTTCTACATCCAGATAAATGACTGCAGTTTGTGCTCAGTTGACTTTCACATCCTCAGGGGATTGATAGGAGATTCCATGCCTGACTGAGAAGCATGAATTACACATACTTCTCATTTTTCAAGCCTTTTAATTATCTCTCCTCAGCCTTTCTTTTGCAAAACAGACTTGGCAGACAGTTCAGGCTGTAACTAGGTACTGAACAAGCATTCCCTTCTGAAAGTTTAAATCTCTGATGCCAAGGCCTTCTATACCAAGAAGAGCAAACCTGACTAAATACAATTTATATATGAATGTATTTTTAAATAATAACTGATAGATGAAGTTAGAATTACGTAAAGTATGTACTGAATATTCTTTATATTGTTACTTACCGTATGCCATAGACATACAGATTATATATACATTTAAATTTGCTTTAGTGGAAAATATGTCATTACTGTCAAAGGGATTTATTTAACTGGTTTAAGTAAGTTTTGTTTTTCTTTATTGCTCCTGCTTCATTCTCCTTGTTAAATATATAAATGATGATAGACGCATGTGTTGTTGTTGTTTTTGACCCATGTATCTGTGTGTGTGTACTCCTCCCATCTAAGAAGGGAGACTGACTACAAAAATTTGCTTGCCTAGGTAAGCATCAAGGAAGCTTATCTCTGCTCAGTTCTCTGGGTGGAGAGAAAAAAATGATGTAATAATGATGACGATAATGGTAACAGTAAAAACAGTACCATTTATTTATTTCAACTTATTTGCCACCCTCTGTACTTAGCAACTTTACTCATCTAACCCTCACATAAACCTTTGAGGTAGATAAAATTATAAACTCCATTTTGTATAGAACAGGAAACTGAGACACATATAAGTCCAAGATCATACAGCTAGTAGGTAGAGGAATTCAGGATTTGAACTTAAGCTGTCTAGTTTCAGAGCCTTAAGTTCTAAACCACTACACCATACAGTCTTTCCAAGCTTGCACCTCCATCCAGGTATGCAATATGAATGTGTAGTATCCATGTGGTATGAAAATTCCAAGTGAAGGAACTAAAATTTATACTTGATTTTGTGAACTTGGCCTTCTGGGTTTCTAAGCATTGGCAAATGCTGCTTTGTAGAGATTCTTCCTCAACCAAGGAGCATGGGACTTTCACCAGAAAAACAACCTCCCAGTGAAGGTGAACTCATAATATAATTACAAGGAAGTAGTCCAACATGAGGGAAAGTTAGCAGACAACACAATAAGGCTAATTAGAAGACTAGGAACTGATTTAATAGAAAGATCAGAAAGACACTACAAATTCAGTCTTTAGTTAAAGTGTCTAAATAAATGACAAAGAGACCGAAGTGAGTGAGTTTGCAAAAGAACCATGTAGGATTTGTTGAAATGAAAATTTTGATTATCGAATTTAAAGTCAATAGTTGGGAAATATTAATAGCAAAAATTAAATAGCAGTTGAGAAACAGGTGAAAGAATCTTAAATAATTAGAAGTGAATCTGAAACTAGAGATTCTGTGAAACTGGGGTCAAATGGAAAGGCAATCTTCAAAGCATCCATAGGGAAAAAACACCTTTACATTCAGAGGACCAAAAGTCAGATTAACTGTGAATAAGCACTGTCAACCAAGAATTTTGTATGTAGCTGTTAAACCGTCATGCAAGAATAAGGGAATAGTATAGAAATTGTGTTATCAGTGTATCTGAATGAAGGGTAAATGGGAGATTTCTGTTCTCACCTCTTCTGTAAGTAAATTGTTTCAAAATTAAAAATTTTAAACCCTACCCTCCCACGATTTTAGAGAAACAACTAGAAGCTTACCACTTGCAGATAATCCTTACAAGCATGTGTTATTAAAAAGCTTCTAAAGTCTATACTTTATAAAGATAGAAATTCAACTGTAAAGGAAGGATTGAGAAACAAGAAAAAGTGGTTATCAAAGAAATTGGTAAATGTTGATAACCATTGATCATTATCATCATTCTTTACTTACACGTGCATAGGTAAGTTTTCTGTTTAATTCACACAACATCCGTATGGTATGAGTACATAACATTTTTCTGAACTAAAGGACATCATTCTCCTTTTTGAAGGAGCTCATTCAGTCCTCAGCACATGGGGTGAAAAAGGACGAAACCAAGTTATGTCTCTGAAATTAGAGAATTCTGAATAAAGAGACAATCTTTATTTTTTATTTATTTTATTTTTCATTTTTTTAATGTTTTATTTCTGAGAGAGAGAGACAGTATGAACAGGGGAGGGTCAGAGAGAGAGGGAAATATAGGATCTGAAGACAGGCTCCAGGCTCATAGCTAGCGGTGAGCACAGAGCCCGATGCGGGGCTCAAACCCACAAACTGTGAGATCATGACCTGAGCCGAAGTTGGACGCTTGACCATCTGAGCCACCCAGGCTCCCCTAAAGAGACAATCTTTAAACCTTTGAGAAAACTGAAAACTTTTCACCTAGAAAGTAAAGAAAATTAGAATGTCACGAGACTTCTTAGCAACTCTGGAAGGTAGAAGAGAGTAAAACAGTGCCTCTAAAATCCTGTACTCAACCAAATGCTGTCGAATGTTAAATGCAAGGATTTAAAACATTTTTCTTCATATATACCCTTTCTTCAGAAGTTGCTGGACTGTGGAAGGTGTAAGTAAATCAACTATTTTCACACAAACAAAAGTGGTGGAGTATGTGATTTTATAAAATAAGCTGAGGAGGGTGAAGACAAAGGAATATATAATTACTAGAAACAGGAAAGGAACTGAGGGAACATGCCTGGAGAGCAGCTAGTCAAAATTGAAGCAGGAAGCTAGGTTCTGTGAAGAAACCAGAGAAATTTGAATTTGTATGTCTACACATATGGTTAGGTATTTGGAAATTACAGGTCTTTTACAGCTCTAATTAAAGTATTTTACAGTTCTGATACAGGAACATAGGAAAACTAAGCAAATAAAAAAGGTGAGCACATATTACACTCAGGAAAAACAAAAGATGATTGAAGAAAGGACAGCTTATTTTAATATGTTACTTGTTTTAGCAGTATCAGTTTTAATAACAGAAACATTGAATATTGATTCAACCAAAAATTGTAATTATCTAGTAGTGATGATGACAGTGATAGGGAGTTTGAAGATGGGAGACAAGAAAAGACCTATCCTAATCTGTTTAAACAGAAAGTCAGTTTAAATTTTCTACAAATCATCAACTCAACAAGTAGCAGTAAGCGTCTTCCTTATAATTAAAAATACCAGAGAAAACACGTTGGTAAGATAAAAATGACTGCCACTAACAGATGAAGAGGTTTTTTTTGTTTTTGTTTTTCTTGAGATTTGTGACTTCAAGAGCTTTATATTACTTTATTTTTATGATTTTATTTTTTGAAGTTTATTTATTTTGAGAGAGAGAACACGTGTGGGAGCCAAATGGAAAGATAGTCTTCAAAGCATCCATAGGGAAAAAACATGTTTACATTCAAAGGACCAAAAGTCAGATTAACCGTGAACTTTTCATCAGCAGCAATACAGGTCAAAGTAGTATCTGCATGGGTATGTGTGAGAGAGAGAATAACAAGCAGGCTCTGCACTGTCAGCTCAGAGCCTGATGCAGGGCTCAAAAAACTCTGCACTTGTATTATTTTGAGTAACAGTAGAGGTTTGTTAAAATGTAAGAAAGCATTGTACAAGTGTGGATTTATTCCCAGAACTTCTGGTATAGAACTCCATGTGTGTCTGGTTAACTGTGGTGGTACCACCCACCAAGAAAGGTAACATAAAAACAAGTATGAAGGAAATGGCAAGGAATTCCATGTTTCAAATACTGTGTTTTAGATAAGTAGGAGACTGAGATGTTCATTATCACATGCATATAAATGTCTGCCTGGACTCAGCAGAAAAGTTCAGAGTGGTAAGAGAGGCTTCAATCCATCAGCTAATACATTGAGAGGCTGTGTGTCACATAATTGTTACTTCTAATCTAGGCAACTAAAGAAGTGTTTAAGGAGAGGGAATAATAAAATGGAAATGGGAGAAAGAAAAAGGGAGGGAGAGAAGCCAAAAAACAGAAAGAAGAAAAGTAGCAGGAAAGGAGAAGGAGGAAGATTATTAAAGAGAGGAGAAGGTAAGCATTGCAGTCATTATCATACAAAGGGGAGAAGAAGTGTGGGGAGTAGAGCATGAGACACTGGTGTCCATGAATATTACTTTCCCCTTTGAAACCCTTCCATGCTTGAGCCAGAAAAATCTCTACTACATCCTTAAACAAAATGATATGTCTATGTTTGGTGTTAAATACTTTAATTCAGAGAGAAAAAGGAAAATGTGAGGGGGAAAACCCGGAGTATACTATAAAAATGTTACCTAGTGAAACTTATAAAATGTTAATGACTAATGTCCAAGCCAGTTTATAAAAGTAAACCTAAGCAATGCTGTATGGGATGATACGTTTATAATAGAATAATGGTTTATAATGGAATAGGGAATGACTTTTCACGTAAACTAAACCCCCTAATCCAGTATGAAAGTTTGACATTTGACTACCTAAAATTTTAAAGCTTTCATATGAAAAGTATAAACAATGTTGAGAAACAAACTGATGCAAACAAACAAAAACGTGAAGCCTCTACGCTGAAAACCACAAATTCAATAGGGATATACCATGTTAATTGATTAGAATACACAATATTGTTAAAGTGTGATTTTCTGTTTTGTAATTGTTAGAAAAATTTAATCCCAGTCAGAATGCAGGACATTTTTTTGTAGAAATTGACAAACTGAGTCTAAATGTGTATGGACATGCAAAGAACCTAGACAATCCAAAAACATAAATTATAAAAGATAAAATTGATAAGCCAGACTTCATCAAATTAAAAAACTTACTTGAAAGATGTTATTAATATAAAAAAGACAAAGTCCAGGAAGAAATACTCACAGTATATATTTTGGACAATGGACTTGATCTAAAATATATAAAGAACACAACTGAATAAGACAGCTAAATTAAAAAGTGAGCAAAATATCTGAACCTATATAACCAGAGAAGATATACGAATTGCCAAAAAGCCTTTGAAAGACTATCATTAGTTATTAGGAAAGTGCACATTAAAACCACAGCAAGATACTACCTCATACCCACTAGAATGACTAACATTGAAAAGACTGCCACTACAAACGATTGTTAGATTGTGGAATAGCAGGGCTCTCATACTTCCCACCATAAGTGCAGATGGTATAATGGATCTGGAAAAGTGGTCAATAGTTTCTTACCAAGTTAGAATTAAACTTAGAGTAAGATCCAGCAGTTCAATTCCTAAATGTTTACTCTGGAGAGACGAAAAGTTATGTCCATACAAACACTTGTACACACAAGTTCATAAAGCCTTGTTTTTAATAGCTGAAAAGCAGTAATAGCCATCAACAGATGAATGGGTAAACAAATTGTATCTATACACTTAAATCTACTTAGAGAAAAGGTAGAGGCAACATAAATTTCAAAAAAATGCTAAATGAAAGAAGCCAGGTAATTTTTTTTTAATAAAAAAAGAACACATACCGTGTGATTATATTTCTATGAAGCTACAGGAAAGACTAACATATAATTAGTCATTTCAAATGTATGAAAGAACCTACCCCATTTATTTCAGTAGTTACAGAACCCTGATTAACCACAGAAAAGTATATCTGTAATAAATAGGTATTTTTTCAAAAGGATCTTGTACCACAGATCAGTATTAAAGAACCATTTTACTCAGATTGGGACACATTTAGTGCTGGTGTAGTTGTGAATAAGCTTTATTGATAATTTGCGCTTTTGCTTGGTCATTGATTAATAATGTTTCCATTTTTGTCAGACACTTCTTTGGCATTTAATAGAACTAGAGACCTCACACCCTGCCCCAACCCCAGTATGTTCACCAGGTCCTTCAGAGTCTGTAGCAAGGATGTCCAATTTTACTTGATTCCATATTTTGGATTTTCCGTTCCTGATCTTTATCATTCTGTGATCAAGTGGAAATTGTTGGCATTTGCTTCTTTTACATATATTTCATTTAAATTGTTATTTAAAAGTATACAGAAAATTGGGGTGCCTGGGTGGCTCTGTCACTTAAGCACCCTGCTTTGGCTCAGGTCATGATCTCACCATCTGTGAGTTCGAGCTCCACATTGGGCCCTGTGCTGACAACTCAGAGCCTGGAGCCTTCTTAAGCTTCTGAGTCTCCCTCTCTCTGCCCCTCCCCTGCTTGCACTCTTTCTTTATTTCTCAAAAATGAATAAATATTAGAAAAACTTTTTAAAAAGTCTATAGAAAATTACATGTATATGTAATATGTAGGAAATTACATAGAACTTACATGTATTCTTTAATTAATAAATAATTATAAAGCAAGTATATCACCCAAGTCGGAAGTAGAATATTGCCCCCATTCCATTACCTTTTTATATACATGGGCTTGTTCTCAATCCCTGCCCTCAACTTTAGAGGTAACTACTCTCCTGACATTTATCATAATAATTTCCTTGCTTTCCTTTTATACCAATCTGTGTATCTCTAAACAAAATAGTTTAGTTTGTTTTTTGAAATTCATGCAAATGAAACCATTCCGTGTATGTTATTTTGTACCTTGCCGCTTTCCCTTTAAAACATGTCAGTGAAAATTATCCAGGGTCGCTTGGGTGGTCCAGTTGGTTATACGTCTAACTTAGGCTCAGGTCATGATGTCATGGTCCATGAGTTTGAGCCCCAGTCGGGCTCTGTGCTGACAGCTTGGAAGATGAAGGCTGCTTTGGATTCTCTGTCCCTGGTCTCTTTGCCCCCACCCCCACCCCCCCGTGCTCTGTCACCCTCTATCTCTCAGAATTAATAAATGTTAGAGAAAAAATTTAAAAAATGAAGAAAAATATCCATTGTGTTGCGTGAAGCCACCATTTTCATTTTGTATAGTATTCTTTGTATGAATATACCACAATTAATTTTCATCATGTTTTTTTTTCCTGTTAGACTTTTGGGTAGTTTGCAGCTATTATAAAAAACAGTACTTGTTTTGGCTGCTTTATTTTGCTATTTTTGATGATAAAGGCATCTTGCTATATAGCTCTTTACAGCTTATATAGTGTCTTCATAATCATCTAATTTAGTGTTCATTTGAGACCTGTGACATTGACAGTGCTGCATTCCATTACCTAACTTGCCCAACCTAACATTTCATAATAACTGAGCATTCTTAATACCTCAACTGAGTTAAAGTACTGGAGGAAAAAAAGAGGGGCGCCTGGGTGACTCCATTGGTTAAGCCTCCGACTATGGCTCAGGTTGTGATCCTGCAGTTTGTGAGTTCAAGTCTCATGCCAGGGCTCTGTGCTGACAGCTCAGAGCCTGGAGCCTGCTTCGGATTCTGTGTCTCCCTCTCTCTGCCCCTCCACCACTCATACTCTCTCTCTCTTTCAAAAATAAACATTAAAAAAAATTTTTTTTAAAAAGCTACAAAAAAGAAGAGATTATTAGAGATTAACTAAAGATGACCTCATTCTTCTGTTGTTGTTTTTTTTTAAATGTTTATTTTTGAGAAAGAGGGCATGCTAGTAGGGGAGGTGCAGAGAGAGGGGGATAGAGGATCCAAAGCAGGCTCTGTGCTGACAGCATAGAGCCTGACATGGAACTCCAATTCGTGAACTGCACGGTCATGACCTGAGCCAAAGTTGGACATTCAACTGAGCCACCTCAGTGTTCCTCTGTGTCTTAAATCAAGGCTTTATTGTTGTTTCTTTGGAAGTTGATCTAGAAAACAGTTCTGTGGGTAGGAAGTTCTTTAAATTGTTATAGCAAAAGTTTTTATACAAGTGTAGGGTAAATGCCTATAGCATTTGGTTTAAGTGCAGAGGTGAGGAGGAGAAGAAGCTGATGACGAAGAATACTACCACCGTTTTTATGTCAGGCTCTTTAATAGTCAAGAGACTAAGCTTTTAATTCAGGAAAGCTCTGCCCAGTTGCTAAATGGTTAGATAATTCACTTCAAGCTTTTCTAAAATTTTATATTTTGTGAATTCTGTGTGTGTGAAATACTCACCAGTATTATAGACCAGTCTGACGCCTTAGGTGTCCAGCACGTGCTAAGCTGTGTTTCAGGCCAAGTGTGGATGTTGATGTTGTTGCAAAGTAATAGTCTTTTTGTTAAGATTAAAAAAAGTATAAGGCTTTAAAAATGGTTTTAAGCAACTAGCAGTTAAAGAAATGAAAGTAACTGTAGTATATATATTATTAGTGAAATTTTTTTGTGATAAGTTTAGTATTTCTCTCAATGTGTATATATAAGTATTATACGTCTACACACTTTGGAAAAATAATTCTAAAGAGGAAGTTTGTTAAGAAAAGCAAGAAGATGAAAAATGTTTTGGCATGATGTTCCAAGCCATGTTTGAGCCATTTTTAGATTTATATATTTACTTAACAAATACACATTTGTGCAGTTGCAATTATCCTCTTGATTTGAAAGTATATTTCACCAGATTTATTATCTAGGTAGAAATAACTTCAGCTGTTTGTCCTTTCTTTCTCAAAAACAAAGCATAAATTATTGTACTTAAAAAAAATCATTCTTCAACTAATCGTGAAGGAAGAAGTCTCATGAATGTCATTTTCAAAGTACTGCCTGTGAGTGGGAAATTGTATCTTTTAAAATTCACAAACTAATGAATAGCTTTACTGTAAATGGGAAGGAATTTTGAATTTGGTAAAATGTGGCGTGATGAAGTATTACAGATTATAAATTAGGAAGTCATTTTAAGTATTAAACAGAAAGAACACTTGATTAAAAAGAGAAGACACTATAACACCTCCCAATCCAGAATTAATATTTAAAGATAGTTTCTGGAAAATATAATTTCTGGATAAGAAGGGAAATTACCTGGCTTTATAAATAGATAAGAAAATTAAACAATAGAGTTTTAAACATGAGATTTCAGAATGGAGCTCGAGTGTATAAAGCTAAGTGAAATAAGTCAGTCAGATCAAGACAAATACCACATGATTTCACTCATACATAGAATTTAAGAAACAAAACAGATGAACTTGGGGAAGGGAAGGAAAAATAAAACAAGTTAAAAAGAGGGAAGGAGGCAAACCATAAGAGACTTCACTATAGAGAACAAAGTGAGGGTTGCTGGAGGGGAGTGGGCAGGGCATGGGGTAAATGAGTGATGGGCATTAAGGAGGGTCCCTGTTGGGATGAACACTGGGTTGTATGTAACTGATGAATCACCATATTCTGCTTCTGAAACCAGTATTATATGTTAACTAACTTGAATTTAAATAAAAACTTGGAACAAAAAAAATTAACATCAGATTTTAATAGATTTGGTGTTTTTCCATGTCTGTGTTGGAACAATGATGAGCGTACAGAATTCTCAGTTTTAAACAGATTTATTTTTGTGTTCGTAGAACTGGTTAAAAGATAGTTGACTTCACAAAGACTTTTTCTTTTCATTAATTATTTTGTAATTTAAGTATAGGTGACGTAGCTTCTAGCTTACAGCATAGAGATTGGGCAGTTATATACATTATGAAATTCTTGTCATGAGAAGTATGGTTACCATGTGTCATCACACAAAGTTATTACTGTGTTATTGACTATATTCCCTCTGCTGTGCTTGTATCATCTCAGTGATTTACTTACTTTACAGTGACTTCTTGTCTTTGAATCAGGGAGAAATTAAACTTCTTAAATGTAGCACTCAAATAGTGTTCATGTTATTGTGTTATATTGTCTTTGCTGTTATATTCTTTCTAAGAAGGAAGTAAGTGAAACATACTGTTCTACTGAGCTTTTAAACCTTCATTCTATTTACTCAGTTCAGTGGACAGAATCAATTGCACCACTGCCACTTCTTTGTTTTGGAAGTTTGGGTGAGATGAGGAATGTTGATCCTTGCTTGAAAATAAATCTTCCCTGTTCTGATTTGTAACTATGACAAGAATGTAAATTCTCTTCCTTCTGATCTTCCTCTTTGAATGTAGGCTTAAATCTTAACATGTCATTTTTCTGAGATATGTTAGGGGACTTGCTTTCTGGACTTTGTAGCATCAGAGTCCCACATTTGTGACATAAAAGACGGCATTTTACTGAAGATCTTCACCTATATGAATATAAAAATTACTGTCATTTCTGTCATACGAGGTTTCTACGAATCATGGTTTTGGAGACAGCGAAAAGGAGGAATGTTATTTCACTTAATGTTCAGGGTCTGTGATCCTGTAATGTAGCTGTTTTTTACTGGTGTATACTTTACATAGCTTATAAATTTATGAAAGCTTTTTCAGAAATTTATAAACATACAATATACCTGTTTGACTGCTTGGGACACAGATATTAACAGATCTTTGAGGAATCTTGTTAATGCATTTTTGGTCTTTGATCTTTTCATTTCCAGGATTGCTTTTTTCTTCATTGTGTCTACCACCTTACTGTGTCTTAAGAAATTTTTTTTAACGTTTGTTTATTTTTGAGAGAGAGACAGAGTGGAAGCAGGGAAGGGGCAGAGAGAGCTGGCAGGCTCCAGGCTCTGAGCTGTCAAAGTTACAAACTTTGAGATCATGACCTGAGCCAAAGTTGGATGCTTTAATCCAGCTGAGACACCCAGGAGCCCCTAAAACTTCAATCTTCCTGGAAATTTTTCCTAACATGTGTTGCCTTTGCTTCTCTCCTTTCTCCTTCTTTCACTTCTTAACCCACTCTAAACTGATTTCTGCCCACACTACTTTACTGAAATACATGTAACCAGGGCCACCAAGTGTCTGCTGCCCATTCTTCTTTGTCGTCTTTTTTTTTAAATACTTGTTTATTTTGAGAGGGCATGCACACGCATGTACACGCGAGACATCGCGGGAAGGGCAGCGTGAGAGGGAGAGAGAATCCCAAGCAGGCTGTGCACTGCTCATTCTAATGGACTGTTTAAGTCTTTGCTATCTCCATGGCAGTTAATTTTGTTACCTCTGTCCTCTTTGAAACAGGATCCTCCTCTCTGTTTCTGATAGCATTCACATATTCTTTGTAGACTTTTCTTTCTCTCCCCATCAGTTAAATGCTCCTATTACTTACAGTTCTTTCTTAGATTCTCTCTGCTTTTCATAATGCTGCTTGCTTGCTTTCTTATTGTTTTTTATACTGCTTTCTTTAGAATTTTGGGTTCATCGCCTCATTTCTCATCTGATAATTCCAGGATTTTTCCTTGGCTTCAGAGCTGTATATCTGGTGGTCTTCTGGACATCTTCATGTGATAATTGTACTAGACTGCAGGTGATATAAATCCATTGCAGTGTAGCTTCAGGCTAGAGAAAGAGAAATACTGCTTCAAGCACAAAACAGAGCTCAGGCACACAGGACACTCGGGTCTTAGGGATGATTGGAAGCAGAGATTCATGTCCTCTAAACTTCCTCCTCTCTCTTGTCTGCTTGTCAGCAGTATTATCTCAGAACAGTCATTTACATGAACTTTGGAATTTAACTGGCTAAGGCCTTAAAGTCAACATCTTTGCAGGCAAGTAGAAAAAATAGGTTCACTCTTAGCTTACCTAAGATTGCCAGATGTGGATTCTGATTGACTAAGCTTGGTTGACTGCCAGTGGGACATAAACTATTTTTGCTGACAATGGTTCTGGTGGTGGTGGTGGCAGGGATCTAATGTCCTAAATCACAAAATGAAGCCAAAATTAGATGCCATCCATCTTTCATGGTTAATTACAATTTCAGTGAAGAAGCTGATAATTTTGTTTATGGTTATTGGTGAATTAACAGCTGCTGATTATTTAAGAAGAATTGATTGCTATACCAGTTATTTTTGGATTGTTTTTGAAAACAAAGGGTTTAAGTGAAGAAATCTTGTATGAAAATAATCAGTATTTCTTCTTGGAATTGGAGACTTTTATATGGCAGCCCTAATGTTGTAGTTAGTGATTAAAAAATAAATTTATTAGAATAATTCATACTTTTGTAGTTATAAAACAGGTTGCCTAATGAAAGCAAGCATCTCTGTTTTATTTCACTGCTATATTCTTAATACCTAACACTCAAAAAAAGTGTTCAAATATTTTTGTTGTGTGCCTGGGTGGCTCATTTGGTTAAGTGTCCTACTTTTTAGCTCACCTTAGGTCATGATCTTGCAATTTGCGAGATCGAACTCCATTGGGACTCTACACTGACAGTGTGGGTGCTGCTTGGGATTCTCTCCCTCTCTCTTTGCCCCTACCTTGCTCGTGTGCTCAAAATAAAGAAATAAACATTAAAAATTTTTGTCGGATATCAGTTTATTAAAATCTTAACTTTTTTTCCAGTGCTTACATTTTAGGGAAATATTTTTATCACAGATTGAAAAAAATAAAAGCATCTAATGATAAGTAAAATAACTTGTTTTCTTCTCTTTTCTGTTTTTTTTAGATTATCTGTTAGAGCCCCTGAGTCAAGACAAGAATTTTTATACCTTTCTGGTGATTCAGAAACAAGTCTCTGTAGAGCAAGAAGCAAAGAAAGAAAGTTTGAATTTCTTCATTACATTAACTATATAAGATACTTGACTTCTGGGAACAAAAGTACAGAGAAGTAATAAAACTGTTTTTTGGCATCATTGGACATTCGGCATCTCAAGGAGCGTGCTTTGTGAAGCTTCCCGAGCTAAGATTTGAAAACTTCATTGGTGCTCATTTATACCGTGGACTATATAAGCATGAGTGAATTCTGGTTATGTTTCAACTGCTGTATTGCAGAACAGCCTCAGCCTGTAAGTATGAAGTAATATGTATACAGATTGGGTGGGGTCCTTATTAAACATACCACTGGTTCTTAAGCTGAGATTCAGGACTGTAGCAGGAATTGGAGGGCAGATCTCAGGAGTGTCAGAAAGTAGTTCAGGGGAACTCTGAACATCTAGTAAAAAAAAAAAAAGAAAAGGAAAAAAAAACCCTACCTGTTTTTTGGGTAAATGCTGTGTATCAAGAACTGTTCTAGCCATTGTACATGAATGAGGGTGTTGACATCCTCTACTGAGTACATGGCTTCTACAGGAACAGTGAGAGGTAGAGACCCCACTTTGAGTTAGAAGAGTACAGTCGGCCTTTGGAAGTCAGCAGGTGGAAGAAGGAGCATCCAGACTTTGCTCACATCCTTCTTAACCCACCACATCTTTTTCCTCACAGCACCTCTGAGGAAGATACCATTATCCTTATTGTTCAGTTGAAATAGATTTAGTTTTTTGCTCAAAGTCCTATAGATAGTAAGTGGTCTTAGCTGACTACTTTTTGGTACATGCCCCACTTTTGTGCCTTCTAACCTGTGCACTCATATTGTTACCTCTTCCCAAATCTTGCCCTCCAAAGTCTCATTTTCTTTTTATCTTTTAAGATGCAGATATCAAATGTCAACTTTATAAGATCTCCACCAGCTTTTTCCTGACTTAGCCATTACCTCATCTTTATTCCTGCTAGCTCCTTAGTTCATTTTCCTGTTACAGCATGGAGCTTCTGCATGGTAAATAACCCTTATATAGTCTCTCCACCACATTTTTAATTCTTTAGGGGCCCTGACCATATTTACTTTGTATTTTCAGGGTCAAATCTATTACCTTGGGGAGTGTCGTTATACATGCCAGCTGGTTAGCTGGCTGAGTAAGTGAGTTTATATTGTTTGGTTTCCATTTGTAAAACCATGAAAGGAAGAATGAGGTATAATCTTAAAGTCTTTTCAGATATTTTGTGAGCGTTTTTCTGGGCATATGCAGTCAACTTTTAACTTTTTTTCCTGGGTATGCAGTGGTTTTTGAATGTCTTAGTCTTTCATGTCTGGTTCCAAAATGGGGTGGGGGGATGAAAAAATGAAGGGATTTGGGGGGAGAGGAGAAAGGATGTCGACTTTTAAATCCCCTCAAGTGACTGAAGCAGAGTGGGAGATACAAGGTCTATTCACTCCTTTGCTCCTTTGGGATGAGAAACATAGAAAACTGGAGGACTTTTTGCCCACCCTGGCCCTACAAGATGTGTGTAAGCTGCTCTGATCAGCTAGGAGTGGGGGGTGGGTAGCTGCTACTGTAGTAAGAACTGAGACTGAGGGGAGATTGACTGTAGTTTACCTTCCAGTCTTCCCCTGGAGGCTGCGAGCCTTGAACAGACTCCAGAGTTCTAAAATAGTTCCGTCAGACGGATTTCCCCAGTGCATTTGTTGTGGTTGGATGCAGATTCCTTGTGCCATTTACTCTGCCATTTCCCCTTTTACAACTTTTATAATTTTGTTTTTTTTACATTTGACTCTTTGATCCATTAAGTATCGAAGATTGTTTTGTGTGGTATGAGATTGGGGTCTGTTCTTTCATGCTAATCAGCTATCTAAAGACAGTTTGTTTATTTTTTTAAATTTTTTAATGTTTGTTTATTTTTGAGAGAGAGACCAGAGTACAAGTGGGGGAGGAGCAGAGACACAGAATCTGCAGCAGGTTCCAGGCTCTGAGCTGTCAGCACAGAGCCCGATGTAGCGCTTGAACTCATGAACTGTGAGATCATGACCTAAGCTCAAGGCGGATGCTTAGCCATCCAGTCACCCCTACAGATAGTTTATTAAATAATCTTTTTATTAATGGTTTGGAATGTCACTTTTACTATGTACTGTGTTTTTTCATATATTTAAGGGTGCATTCCTAAAGTCTCTTTTATTCTTTGGGTACATAATGGTTATACCTGTGTCACTACCATACTGTTTGTTTTTTTGTTTGTTTTTGTTTTTTTAATGTTTATTTCTGAGAGAGAGAGAGAGTGAGCGAGCAGGGGAGAGTCAGAGAGAGAGGGAGACACAGAATCCGAAACAGGCTCCAGGCGCTGAGCTAGCTGTCAGCACAGAGCCCTACAAGGGGCTCGAACCCACGAACCATGAGATCATGACCTGAGCCAGAGTCTGACACTCTACCGACTGAGCCACCCAGGCGCCGCACTACCATACTGTTTTAATTGCTCTAGTTATTAAGTAAATTTTCTCTGTATCATAGAGGAAGTCTATTCCATAAATTTTCTTTTTCATCTTTATTGGTAATATTTTGTGAAGTGGCTTGTTTTTATATGATTCCTTATTAGGTTTTTCTTTATATGAAGTATTTCATAATGCATATTTTTTTAAGTTAAAATATTTGAAGGTTTTTATTTTATTTTTGAGAGAGAGAGAGAGAGAGAGAGAGACACTGTGGGCAGGGGAGGAGGAGAGAATGAGAGGGAGACACAGAATCTGAAACAGTCCCCAGGCTCTGAACTGTCAACACAGAGCAAGCCAGATGCAGGGTTCAAACTCAAAAACTGTGAGATCATGTCCTGAGCTGAAGTCAGAAGCTTAACCAACTGAGCCACCGGGGGCCCCTTTTTAATTTTTTTTTTTTAGCGTTTATTTATTTTTGACAGAGGGAGACAGAGCGTGTGTGAGGGAGGAGCAGAAAGAGAGTGAGACACAGATTCTGAAGCAGGCTCCAGGCTCGGAGCTGTCAGCATAGAGCCTGACGCAGGACTCGAACTCCTAGACCATGAGATCATGACATAAGCTGGAGTCAGACACTCAATCGACTGAGCCATCTAGCTGCCCCTGTAGTGCATATTTTTAATCTGATAGGTGTTTACTTTAGGATTGCATTATGTGTAGAGTGTAATTGGGTGAGAATTGATGTCTTCAAAATTCTAGACAATCCCTTTGAGAAACATAACATGTTTTCATTTACATAGACCTTTTAATATTCTTTTAGTAAGCTTTAAAATTTCATCTTTCATCATTTCACCATTTTGCATATTTCTTGTTAGGTTCTAAATATTTTAGGGTTTTTTAATACCGTTGTGAGTCAAATTGTTTTTCTATTATATTTCCTAATAGAATTTTACTAGTATACAGTAAATAAATTTTATCCACTAATCTTTTAACCAGACAACTTACTGAACACTTTATATTTTCAAAATATCTTTATATGGTTACACTTTTTTTAGTCTTTTTCTGATAAATAAATCTTTGGTCCTGTTGTTATCTTACTGCGTTAACTAATACCTCCAATATAATGTTGAATAGTACCAGTGATATGTGAGCATCATTGCTTCTCCTGACCTTAAGGTTCTAATGTAAGCATAATATGAATATATATTTTAGTGAATGTGTGTTTACCTGTACATTTAAGTTATTGTATATAACTTGTATCAGTGATACTATCAAGGATTACATTTTTATCAGTTTTAAAAAATTATGGAATTTTTGAGTTCTGTTACCATATTGTTTTGTATGCCTTGTAATATTTTGTTGAGGGTCAGATATAGTAATGATGAGTAAAGGAACTGAGGTGAGCAGGCCATCTTACATTTGTCTCAGTGTTAGTACATGTTTACTGTAGCTGTAGGTGTCAGGATAAAGTTTCCTCTGGTGTCTTGGTTTTTGTGCCATGTTTTCTCTGTGTTTACTTGGAGACTTCTTAAATAAGGCCTGAGATGTCTACTTACTTCAGTTGTATTCTCCTGTTACATAGAAGCCCCTTATTGACATTGTTGGTAAGGTGTGAGGTGCGGGATTGTGTGCTGCTATGGTTAGGTTTCAGGTTTTTAGTGAGCCTTTGCTCCTGGGCTGTAACCTGTAAGTTCTTAGTTTTGTTTTGAGCTCCTTGGTTGAAGCAAAGGCCTATAGAAGGCGCTGGAATTGCGTATTTCTCTTTCTTTGCATGGAAAGTTAGACTGCCTGCGATCAGATATTTCCCTTCCTTGGAGTTCCAAGTTAGTTGATGGTAAAATCTCAGTCCCTTAGCTCAGGTACAAGAGTTTGTCGTAAGGGTAGCGTTTGTTAAGAACAAAATGCCCTGCCTTACTTAAAAATAACTACTTTCTCTGCTCAAGCACAAGGAAATGTTTCTTTGATCTTCACTTTGAGTATATAGTAGACTTCCTGGAGGTGAAACTAAGACTGGGCCCCCTGAAGTTCTTTACTCTCACACTCGTGTATGTTCCTCTTCTAGTAATTCATCACTTACAGTTTAGACTTTCCTACTCTGGTCCTGAATACCTGGAAGTTCCTCATCATGGGTTTCTGTGTCTTTTTATCTGGTTTTGGAGGCAGCAGTTCTCTCTGTGATCTCAGTTCTCTGCTGGATCTAAGAAGAGTTGTTTGTTTGTAATTTTTTCAACTTTTTCCCTGGGTGTGGAAGGGAGTGAAACTTGTCAAGCTCTTTACATGCCAGCCTGGAAACCAGAAGTCAGTATTGCTATATTTTTTAAGATTGACTTTTTCATTGTCATTATTCATAATATATATAATAAATGAGTCCTGTTCCAGTATGTGATGTAGGTATAATCACTGATAGCTAACATAGAAAAACATAGGTTAGGCGTGTAAACAACAGAAGCATAAAGCCTTGGAATTACAAATCTGAGACTATAGAAATACGTTTTCTATTACACAAAGGATTTGCACCTTGAGTTTTTTGCACACATACAACATGTCAGTATTGTGTTATTGTTTAATAATACATATTTGTGTAAAGTATTCCATAAGAATTCCATGGGCATATGAGTTCTTATTTTTGGCTTGCCGAGAAAACACAAAACTTAACAAGGCCGTGTGGCTGTTATAGTACAAGAATTCCTTGCATGTTGGCACCGGAAAAACATTTAAAGGATGCACTAATACTTTTATGTATATTTACAGTCTTCAGAAACATATCCTTGAAGTTCTAGGAGACAGTATCAAGAGTGCCTTCTCTGAAAGCTGCTTGGTCATCTCTAAAGTTTTCTCAAGTATTTACTGAAATTAAGTGCTGCATGCCAACTCTCCCACTCGTTCTTTGCTACCGCCTGCTCTTGCACATTCCACGTATGAAAAAGAAACAACCCAATATGGGAAGAAAACAGATGCGTTTTTCTGTGTCGTTGCACAAGATCATACTTTGGCTTCCTACTCCTTCAGTTCAGCACAGTGCAGAACAGAGAATAGGAGAGTCTCAAATTTTTTTGAGCCATGGCGATCCTAACTTTTCAAGTTGACTATATTTTATTAATGTTGTAGTTCCTGTTTCTAGATACAGCTAAAATAATAAATTTAAAATTGGATGGTTACTACTTTGTAACTTAATTTTTTTAACAAATGAAAAGATCTCTCAGGTCTTTATAGGGCTCTAGTGATTCTTCACCTACTTGGTATTGTGCATTAGAGTACTGGTGGACTTCTCTTTTCCTCTGGCTTTAAGTAAGTATAATTAGTATACAAAAAACTGCACATAATTAATGTATAGTCTGGTTAGTTTGAACATATGCATACACTTGTGTTGTCATCACCATAATCAAGGTAATAAACTTCTAAGATATCCTCAAACCAGTGAATATTAAGGACAGCCCTCCCCCACTTTTCCACTGATATTACATGCCTTCCACTTGTAATATTTCAATACATATTTTGTAATGCTGTTTGTCTCTGAATGTGTTGTTTTAATTAGACCTATACACGCAGTTACTTTATGTTAGTGCAATTACTGTCAGACCAATATTTCTGCAGTAGGCTAGGGACTGGTGGAATGACATTGAGGACACAGGCATTATTTTTGCTGTCTTGGCTCTCACTCTAGTGGAGGAGAAACGTGGTAAGTAAATGTTTGTAATGTCAGGTGAGGAGAACTGCTCTGTGGAAAAGGAAATCCAGGAACGGAGTTAGAAGAGAAATAGGGTGTTAAGGGTTATACAGGGAAGGCCTCTCTGGTGAAGTGATATTTAAACAAAGATGTAGAGGAATAAGACACATGAACTTAGGCTGGAGCATGTAGTCAGAGGGACTGAGAGTGCAGGGCTCTGCCAGTGCATAGTCGGTGTGTGTGACAGGGGCATCAGAGAAGGCAGAGTGGCTTTGAGCCCAGAGCACAGTGCCGGGAGATGAGATCAGAGAGGTTGCTGAGGGCCTGCTCCTATGTAGCCTTTCAGGCTATGAAAAGACTTCATGGTTTGTGTTCTTTATGAAATGGGAAATCATCAAATGGTTTTGAGCAAAAAAACAAGTGAAAGAACATAGTATTTTTAGAATGTTTTGAATGTTACTTAGTGTAAGCCCAGACTCAGAATTAGCTAGGCCTGACTGACCATACTGTTAGGCTCTGGGCTGGTGAGTTGCCTTCTCTGTGTAGATTCACCCAACAGTTCATCATCAGTCTGTAGTGTGTTCAGCTATAAGGCTGTTATTCCCGCAGTGGCTTTTCTTTCTGCCATTTTTCTTGTTCTACTGTAGTTTTAACCTGTGGTGGTGGTGGTGGTAGTGTGTGTGTATACGGGTGTTGCTGGACTGGCCACAGCAAAACAAAGATCATCGTGTTCAGTATTTTAAAGGGTTTATTTAAAGTGTCTTCAAAGGAAATAGTTGAGGTATTAGAAGGGATGGCTTGGGTCACTAAGTAGTTAGGAATTGAAAGAAGACCATAGACCTCCTCACAAGCATCAAAGACATCACTACATCCTCAGAAAATGAACTAACAATTCTATGAAAAGCCACTAGAGGAAACTCTAGCTAGGGAATTCTGTGATTTCGGGGGATTTATATAGTTAGAAGAGTACTTTCAAGTGCAGTGCATCCCCATAGGCACTATGTTATAATGACCCCAGATGGCAGGTTCATTTGGAACTTCCATTTTCAAGAATAGCATTTCATATACCGTATGTGAAATGGGAGTAAGGTAAAAATGTTGTCTTTATTCCTTCTTCTGAAAACAAAAAAGTACATGCTCTTAATTTGCTTAATTTCACAAAAAAATCACATTATGTAACCACAGTCATCTCAAAGCGTTTAATAGATGAATTTACTTAATGAAAATAAAAAATATCCTTATTAGTTGAGAAATGAAAAATATCTCTACTTTTTAGAAAAGTGTTGCAGAGGACTGATAGAAATGTTTTAGCTATATACGAAACCTAGAAATTCCTACGACTGTTTTATGCCCCCAAACTCCCTGACCTGCCTCAGGAGTGGCCACCATATTTCCTCATAGTGACCTGCTTTGGATTGCGGTGGTTTGTGTGCCCTGTGCACTTCATATCCTGAGGAGAAGGTTGAATTTGTGTGTGTACACTTAGACAAATTAGAAAGGCTCTTGGTTAAAAGCTTCTGCACAGCCAAGGAAACAACCCAGAAAATTAATAGGCAACCAACGGAATGGGAAAAGATAGTTGCAAATGACATATCAGATAAAGGGTTGATATCCAGAATCTACAAGGAACTCACCAAACTACACGCCGAAAAACAAACAACCCAGTGAAGAAATGGGCAGAAGATATGAACAGACACTTCTCCAAAGAGGACATCCAGATGGCCAACAGACACATGAAACGATGCTCAGCATCGCTTCTCATCAGGGAAATACAAATCAAAAGCACACTGAGATACCACCTCACGCCAGTCAGAGTGGCTAAAATGAGCGAATCAGAGAACTCTAGATGCTGGCGAGGATGTGGAGAAACGGGCACCCTCCTGCACTGTTGGTGGGAATGTAAACTGGTACAGCCCCTCTGGAAAACAGTGTGGAGGTTCCTAAGGAAACTAACAATAGAACTCCCCTATGACCCAGCAATAGCACTGCTAGGAATTTACCCAAGGGATACAGAAATGTTGATGCATAGGAGCACATGTACCCCAATGTTCATAGCAGCACTCTCCACAATAGCTAAAACCCGGAAAGAGCCTAAGTGTCCATCAACAGATGAATGGATCAAGAAGATGTGGTTTATCTATACCATGGAATACTACATGGCAATGAGAAACAATGAAATCTGGCCATGTGTAGCAACATGGATGGACCTTGAGGGTGTTATGCTGAGCGAAATAAGTCAGGCAGAGAAGGACAAATATCATATGTGTGCACGTATAGGAGGATTAGGAGGAACTTAACAGAGGACCAAGGGGGAGAAGAAGGGCAGAAATGGTGGGGAAAGGGAGAGAGGCAAACCATGAGAGACTCTTGAATGCTGACAAAAACTGAGGACTGATGGATGTGGGGGGGAGGAGGGATGGGCATGGAGGAGGGCACCTGTGGGGATGAGCACTGGGTGTTATGTGGAAACTAATTTGACAATAAACTATTTGTAAAAAAAAAAAAAAAGAAAGAAAGGCTCTTGGCACAAGAGTACAGTGGAAGGTTTTTGCCCTTGACCAATCAGGAAGCACTATAGGTTAGTGTCCCTTGCATTTTATAGGAGTTCAAGTCTGGGATGAGCAGAGGAAGGTAGTAGAAAGTCATTTATTTGCAGAAATTACAGTGCTTTTAAGTTTGTAAATTTTAAAAATGTTTGCTTTAATGCTTTTCTTAAGTTGATCTTTTTTCAGTTTAGATTGAAGTTTTTTACTCTATACCTCAAGGTCAACAAGCTGTTTCTCTGCAAGCCATGTGATGATTGCTGTCTTTTTTAGTTACTTGAAAAGGGACTACAGGAAAAATAACCAGGATTAAAAGTAGACAGTAGTGTCATGAATTCCATACACTCATCTCTCAGCTTCAGCAGTTTCTATTCTTACGTGACTTTGTCCATCTTGTTCCATCCATTTTTGCTTTTCTTTTATTGTTTTGAAGACCACTCACAAGCATTATATAATTTTATCCATAAATATGTCAGTATTTATTTCTGTAAATGACTGTTACTTAACATAACCACGATACTTTTCTTATATCAAGATATTAACAATTTAAAAGTTTGTTTTACATCTAAGCATACAATATTGTAAATAATTATGAAGCATATATGTTAGACAGCCAGTACTACCTAAATTAAGAAAAGGAGCATTGCCAACACGCCAGCAGCCTTTTAGTGTGCTTCCTGTGGTCCCGCCACTAGGAGGACCTTGGTTCTTAGGGCAGTCACTTCCTTGCTTTGTGTTGTTTTGCTGTCTATATATGTATCCCCAAACAGTGTTATCTAGTTTACCTGTTCTAAGTTTAAATGAATGGAGTTCTCCTGGATGTAATCTTTTGTGTTTTCTTTAATTCAATATTAACTTTATAAGATTGGTCCCTATTGATCCAGGTAGCTAAACTTCTCTTTGCTTTCACAGTTTGTTGTGTGACTGCCTCATGATGTGTTTATCCACTATAGTTCTTTTGAAAATTTGAGTTGTTAGCAGTAATGCTCTTCTGTGCCTGTGAGTGTGTAGTCTAGTGAACACATTCTTGAGTTTCTTCAAGGTATATACCTAGGAGTGAAATCAGTGGCTTTGAAGCCTAAGGGCAGTCATTTTTACCATGCATAACCAAATTGTTTTAAATTTGGTGTTAACCAGTTTATATTCCCACCAGCAATTTGAGTGTACCATTGTTCCATAGGAGCCTCATGAACACATGGTATTGGGAGACGTTTACTTTTTTATCACTCTGGGAGGAAAGTAATGTCATCTCTCTGAAGTTTAAACTTATGTTATCTTGCATATTTACTATAATGGAGTGAAAAGTAACCTGCCTTTTTTTTTTTTTTTTTTGACTATTCAGTTGAGAGCTTCAGGATTATACAGAAGTCAGAGGTTTCTTGAAATATAATTCCCCAAATCAGCTCTTCCATACTTTTGTTCATCAGCATATTCTATTTATATTTTAGCATAAAATCACTTATTTAAGCACACAGAAAAGACACATTTAGATAAAAAGAAGCTCATTAAGACATGATACTGTAACAGTTTTCATTTTTGTATTTAAAGTATGGTTAAGCATTGATCAAGTGCTTTCTATTTAGTCTTTTAGTATTGTAGAAATGCATGTCATCGATAGCTACCAAACATCTACATCAGTCTATATACCAAATATTAGCAGAGCTTAATTTTCATAAACGGAAAATGAAAATCAGAGTTCTTTTATTTTCCTCTCACATCCCATCAGAGCATTTGAGCACCCCTCAGTGAGCGTATCCCATGGTACTGACTGTTGAATACAAAACAAGTCCGGACATGGAGCTTTGGAGTTCAAAAACAAGATTGTATTATATTCTGTGACTAAAAATACTGCTAAAATGAAAAGAAAAAACTCAGGAGTTTTTCTATGAACCAGGAGGGGAAAAAACCCATTGTGATCAAATAATTAAAAAGTATGTATGTATATGACAAAGTCCTAACTTAATTTTTTTTCTATATGCCCCTTAGAAAATAACATATTCTTATGTTTATAAAGAAAATCTTCCTTATCTGTCATGTTAAGTAGTGTGAGCTTGTATTAATTGGCTGTTTATATGAATACTGAAGCATTTCTTAAAAGATCTGTTGTTTGCAAGTCATCTGACCACATCAGGGATATTGTTAGGCTTATTTAGTAAACACAGTCTTCAATTTTAAGTTGTGTCATTTGTGTAAATAGTGTGAAAGTCTGCATCATTTATTTCATAAGGTGATGAATTCTCAAAATACTAAAATAATGGCCCCTGTAAAACATCATTAGCATTAAGGTTTGTTTTACTAACTCTTAGATTTTATAAACCTAGAAACTGCAAGAATGAAGTAGATTAAGCCTATATCTAGTTAGTTTGGATTGGGTCCTGATCCTCACATTGCCTTGGTATTATGTATATACAGACAGGAAAGGAAAGTAATACTGTTAAGGAGCACAAATTTTACTATTATAAAAATCAGAAGAAGTGAGTATACCAGGCAGGTAACAAAGTATTAGTTTTTGTAGAAAAATGAAGCTTTCATGCAAATACATATGTTTTTAATGTTTGTTTATTTTTGAGAGACAGAGTGTGAACAGGAGAGGGCAGAGAGAGGGAGATACAGAATCCTGAAGCAGGCTCCAGACCTTGAGCTGTCAGCACAAAGCCCAATGCGGGGCTCGAACTCACGAGCTGTGAGATCATGATCTGAACCGAATTTGGTGCCGAACCGACTGAGCCACCCAGGCACCCCAGTTTTCATGCAATATTATGTGATCTATTTAGGATTTAAATAATTTCTGGAGCCTAATGCTATAGTGGTAATTATCTGGGATAGACATTTATGACGTTTATAATGCACTGAAAATGTTAGAAGCACTTCTTAAGAATATGTTCATCAGTAATGTAAACACATGGAAAAAAAATATTTCTGTTGTTTATCCTTCTCTACTTGAAACTTGTTTATGGGGCTCCTGGGTGGCTCAGTCGGTTAAGCGTCCAACTTCGGCTTAGGTCATGATCTCAGGGTTCATGGGTTCGAGCCCCACATCAGGCTCTGTACTGACAGCTAGCTCAGAGCCTGGGCCCTCTTTCAGATTCTGTGTCTCCCTCTCTTTCTGACCTTCCCCTGTTCATGCTCGCTTGCTCTCTCTCTCTCACAGAAATAAATAAAACAAAAAAATAAGTAAAATAAAAAAATAAACTTGTTTATAATAGGTAGAAAATATTAGAGATCAGTTTTATTAGCAGCTTTTATATTCAGGACAGATTCTAAGATCTCAGCTGTATCTCATTTAAGTACTGATACTCTAAAGGTTGGTCTAGTCTCTTACCACCTGTGTACATAGTAAAAATTTTGATATTTTATATAAGACATTTCTCATGTTTATGTTCCATTTGCTTATGTATATTGAACTTTCTTTTAGTTACTTGAAAACTAATTGCTATGCTTAAATCCCTCTCTTTTAAAGGTGAGACATTACTTTTTGATTTGTTTTCTGTTTTTGTGAATTGAAAATAATTTTTGCAAACATGCAAAATCCCTCTCTTTTAAAGGTGAGATATTACTTTTTGATTTGTTTTCTGTTTTTGTGAATTGAAAATAATTTTTGCAAACATGCACGTTTGGAAACTGTGAAGTTAACTAGTAAAGTTAAGACTGATGAGTTAATGGTAGACTTTGCACTTTAAGATTGGTTTTCTTTGTAGTGTGTGTTTCGGTAACTTTTAACCAAATGGAAGTGAATGTATATATTGAATAAGAAATTGAATTAAGAAACTATGCAAATATACATCAGTAGTTTTAATCAGATAAGGTGAGACCAGCACTTAAAACATTTTAAAAGGATCTCCTTGCTACCAGATGTTAATTATTATCTGCCATTTTTATAGACCATCTTAGTTCAGATATTTTCATATATTAATTTAATAGTATACATTCCTGTCATTTTCATTCTTTGCATTTTTTTCCCTGCCATTCTTTCTATAGTTTTGATTTTGGTTTTATTTGTCCTTATAGTGTCTCCTTGACATTGAGTAGTAGTTGGGTGATTTCCTCACTGGGATCTTAACATATACAGATGTTTCTGCTATATACTTATATGTAGATCCAAAAGGGATTAAGATACTTGAAAAAATACTAGCTGAGTGAATTCTGTATATACATTAAATAAACAGAACCTTCTGTACATTAAACACAGAAAAGCCATTACTGGATACCATTTTCTTGCCTACCTTAGGAACAAATAAACTTAATAAGAAACATAAGACAAATGTGCTTTCAGTAATGTTCAGCTATAGGAAATTGATCTCACTTTTAGGAACCCAAATCCCCACCTTCCTTATATGAGATCTGGTTTTCTTTGGGGTTTAGAGTTCAGATAAGAGTTTGAATACCACTGCCAATACTCATATACTATTTGATCTGGAGCAGATTCATTAAGCCTTTGCAAATAGGAATAATGATAGGAAAAATAGGAATAATAATCCTATCTTCTAGGATTGAGTATATTAAAGTAGCTAATAGATTAAATATATTAAGTAAGATAATTCATGTAAAGTGCTCAGCATAGTGCCTGGCTTACAGAGTTACTCTTATTATGGATGTTAAGTTGATAAATTGCAATTTCCTTTCATTTAAAAACACTTTTCCTTCTTTTTCTTGTTTTTATCTCCATTGATTATTTTTAAGTACATTGTATTTGAAATGAACAGATCTTCCAAGCATACACACACACACATACACAGACACACACACTTTCCCCATCTCCTCTCTCCTGAAACTCACTTTACATGACATTAAAGGAGTTTAAAAAACAAAAAGTTATGAAAAGATATAACTTGTAAAGAAATAAGCATGGATGAGAGATAATAAAAAGTGGGTGATAGGGGCGCCTGGGTGGCTCAGTCGGTTGAGCGTCTGACTTCGGTTCAGGTCATGATCTCACTGTTCGTGGGTTCGAGCCTGGCATCGGGCTCTGTGCTGACAGCCAGCTCAGAGCCTGAAGCCTGTTTCCAATTTTGTGTCTCCATCTCTCTCTGACCCTCCCCTCCTGCTCACTTTGTCTCTCTCTCTCTCTCTTTCTCTCAGAAATAAACAACCATTAAAAAAATAAAAGTGGATGATAGAATAGGAATTTGCTAACATAGCCACAACTTAATTGCCTAAAGAAGGAGATACAAGAAGGAACATAATATTATTTAACTGCCTTGCTCTTCAGAATTCCTTCAAGGATAAATTATCAAAGTAACAATACAGGAATATTATACTGAACTGAAACAATAATTTTTTCATTAATTTTTTTTTAATATTTATTCTTGTTAGAGAAACAGCATGAGCAGGGAAGGGGCAGAGAGAGAGGAAGACACAGAATCTGAAGCAGGTTCCAGGCTCTGAGCTATCAGCACAGAGGCTGACTTGGGGCTTGAACCCAGAAACTATTATCATGACCAGAGCCAAAGTCATGTGCTTACCTGATTGAGCTACCCAGGTGCCCCAACAACAAATTTCTTGGTTGAAGGCCTGTGAAATGAAACTTCAGACTATATGGACTAGCCATTTATCTATTTAACCAGTTCTACTGCAAGATATTTATGGATGGTGTTGGAACAATTAATGATAGTTTCACAGAGCATGAAGCAAAGAGAAAGAAGCAGTTCAACATAGTACAAGAAAAGAATTATGGAACACTGCTTGGCTCACTTGTGAACATCATTTACAAAAAGTTAATATAAGCATTGATTTTTTCTTTGTCTATTTTACATAGCAAGAAAGTTACATGACTTTCTTTGAAACAGATGTTTATTTTATGGGTGATGGACACTGAGGAGGACACTTGGGATGGGCACTGGCTATTATATGTAAGTGATGAACCATGGGAATCTACTGAAGCTAAGACTATACTGTATATTAGCTAACTTGACAAAGGAAAAAAAAATCATATTTTAGTTCTTAAAAAAAAAAAAAAAGTTTAGGAGTGCTTGGGTGGCTCAGTTGGTGAGTGTCTGACTTCAGCTCAGGTCATGATTTCGCAGTTCATGGGTTCCAACCCTGCATCAGGCTCTGTGCTTTCAGCCTGCTTTGGTTTCTGTGTCTCCCTCTCTCTCTGCCCTCCCCTGCTCATGCTCTCTCTCAAAAATAAAAAAAAATTGTTTTAATTAAAAAAAAAAGTTTTAGAACAACTGTTAGTACAGTAGAGATGGAAAGAATAGTGGACAAGAAGATTCCCAGATGTGTTTAGTAGGAGCTGTGGGACCTTGGGAAGTAATATGATCTCCCTAGGTGTATTAGTTTCCTGTTGCTGCAGTAACAAATTATCTATCACAAGTTTAGTAGATTAAAGCAGCACAAATTTATTATGTACACTTCTTGAGGCCACAAGTCCAATACACATCTCACTGTACTAATATCATTGTAGACCATCATATTACATCACATTTTCTTTCTTTAATTTTTTTTTTTTTAGGGAAGAGTGCGTGTGAGTCGGGGGAGGGGCCCAGGGAGACAGGCACACACAGTATCTCTAGCAGGCTCCATGCTCAGCACAGAGCCCAACGTGGGGCTCCATCCCATGACCCTGGGATTATGACCTGACCCGAAATCAAGCGAGGGATGTTCAACCAGCTGAACCACCCACATCACATTTTCTTTGTGCAATAAAGAAGGTATTTTGCCAGTCTAAAGTTAGCTATGTTATACATATATACACACGTTTGCATATACAGTAGACACAAATCTCACATCAACTCATGGTGACAGAACTCTCTAGTGTTGTAAAGGCTTTTATACTCAAAAGCATTGAAATATCTCTCATTAGTACTTAGAAAACCAATTTCAGATTATTTTTTAAACCTATTTTTGTGCTTGCAACATGTGATTTAATCCAGATACTAACTTTAAAATAGAAGGAGCAAAAGAACTCGTGTTCACTTCCGGTTTCTCCCTGAGAACAGCTAGCTAGTTCTTTCAGTTTTACTTTTAGCAATTTAGCCCCTGATAGGTCATTATAAACTTGCTTAGAGATTCCTTTTAAAAACAAATTTTGAGGCCTCCTGCAAACTTCTCATCTGTTAACAGCTGTGAAATTTATACTGAGTGGGAAAAGGTTAGTTATCTACTAAACTCTAAAGGGCAAAATAAAGAGGACTGTACTCAGGATTAGATTTTCAGTACATTTTCAGTAACCCACCAATTATAAATATTTCCACCACAAAATATCCTGCTTATTGTACTTAGACGTAATTCCTTGCTTGTAACTCTAGTTGGGTGTTTTGATTTCTCTGTGGTAATAGGTGGTGTGGCTCTCATCTTTTATCAAAAGGGCTCCATCCTTATAGAAGCCCTTTGACCTGAGGGCCACTGCTGGCATTCCAGTGAGTGCACCAGGATCTAGAAGCCAGAGGATTATCATTTATTGCCCCCAGAGTGGAAGATGCAGTATAAGTTGATACGTATACTGAAAAGCCTTACTATTTTTAAAAGTTTTGCCCTCATAGAGGAGTATGAAATATAAAGTAGGCTAACTGAGTTATTGAAGAGCAGATTTTTTTTTTTTCAGTCTCTGCAGTATCTCACCCCTGCTTTCTCAACAGTTTGTCCCTTAACCTATTGATTGAGGGTTTTAGGTTATGATCTTAGAAAGCAGACTTCCACAGGTGGTTTCATCAACTCATATTAACTAGTCCTGGGAAAGCTAGATCTGGCTTCTTGAACATCTATATCCATCCAGGGCTTGGGGCACAGTGAAGACTCCTTCCTTGATTCCTGGCATTTACTTTAGGCTGCTTTCTGACTGGAGGTCACCCTCAGCTCCAGATCCATCATCTCAGTTTCACAACCATGAGGAAGAAAGGGCTTCTCCCTGGTTTAGTTCTTCACAGTGAAGGACTCTGGAGCCATCTGTGTCATACACACACCCTTGTAATCAGGGTTGTGGACTGTTGTGGTTGGCAGCCTGTCAAAATCATATGGTTGGGTTTGGGAAGAGGTGATTTCCTGAAAGGAAGGGAAGGAGACTGGTGTTTCCAGAATAAAAAAGTATGCAGAAAAAATGGCATGTGTCCGTTACAAGATTTATGCCTGTTTTTGCACAAGAATAAATCTCACTTGGTCAGTTTGGATATCTGTTAGTCATTCTGATAAGCATGTAAAAAAGCTGTCCCAAATCCTTTAAGAACAATAGAAAGTTTATTGTTGTAGGTCTGGAATACCCTGCACTTACTATATTAAAAAAAAGAAGTTAAACCTGAATCAGTGAAATAGGATCTAAGGATATGTGAATTATAAAAACAACTCTTTATCTTTTGGTAAATGATAGTTTATGTTCAGCTACCTTTTTTTTTCTTTCATAGTTTATTGTCAAGTTGGTGTCCATATAACACCCAGTGCTCATGCCGACAAGTGCCCTCCTCCATGCCCATCACCCTCCTTCCCCTCTCCCCCACCCCCATCAGCCCTCAGTTGGTTCTCAGTATTCAAGAGTCTCTCATGGTTTGCTTCCCACCCTCTCCCCAACTGTTTTTTCCCCTTCTCCTCCCTCATGGTCCTCTGTTAAGTTTCTCCTCCTGATCCACTTACAAGTGGAAAAAAAAAAAAAAAAGGTATCTGTCTTTCTCTGCCAGACTTACTCCACACAGTGTAACACCCTCGAGTTCCATTCACATTGCTACAAATGGCCATATTTCATTCTTCCTCATTGCCGTGTGCATTCCATTATATAGGTAACCATCTTCTTGATCCATTTGTCTGTTGATGGGCATTTAGGCTCTTTCCATGTTTTGGCTTTTGTTGAAAGTGCTGCTGTGAACATTGGGGTCCATGTGCCCCTATGCATCAGCACTCCTGTATCCCTTGGGTAAATTCCTAGCAGTGCTATTGCTGGGTCATAGGGGAGTTCTATTGGTAAATGATAGTTTGTAGTGACAGATACATGTATCTTTACCAAATACTGAAATAAACTTAGAGGCTACTTCATACCCCATTGATAGAATAACCAAAGTGAAGAAAAAGAAGGCTCAAGTTCTGATGCTAATTGCATGCCTTCATCAGGGTTTTAGCAAAGCTAAGCTTTGTAGGCCCTTTTGACTTTTATGCCATATTAAATAAGTTTCATATGAAAGATAATGAGTAAAAGGTAAGAGTCTTCCTATATTATCTTACATTTATTCATATGGTTTTCACCTTCCTCCCCTTAAAATGGTAAGTGTTGTGTCATTTTGAGCAATGTATTGAAACTCACTAGGTACATGTTGATTAATAGGTAATACACCCTTCGAATAAATCATTTATTTTTGTATTTTTTTTTAAATGTTTTATTTATTTCTAGGAGAGAGAGAGAGAGACAGCCTGAGCAGGGGAGGGTCAGAGAGAGAGGGAGATACAGACTCTGAAATAGGCTCCAGGCTCTGAGCTGGCAGTCAGCACAGAGCCCGACGCGGGGCTCGAACCCACAAACCGTGAGATCATGACCCAAGCGAAAGTCGGACGCTTAACCAACTAAGCTACCCAGGCGCCCCTATTTTTGTATATTTTAAAGTCATAATAACAATGCCTTTTTTCCAAGATAGCAGCTTTTTTATGTCTATTGATTGTTGCAGAAACTTTTCTTGCAGTGTTTTCCTTACTATTTTTGGAGTATAACGTATTGCCATTTACAGACTACCTTCAAAGTTGGTTTCACACAGCAGTAAAGGGGCTTATGGACACAGATGGGAGGTAGTGAATTGGGTAGGTCAGATCATCACTGATAGCTGTACATAGGTATAGATGACCTCTGAATAGTCATCCTGGTAAGCTTGTGATTTATCAGATCATTATTTTAATAAAACCATGACTCACACTCGAAGTATGTTTTAAAAAACTTGGTGAGTGCCCAGAGGTAAGGAATGAAAATGGTAGAGGTAGATCATTTGAGAGAACCATGGACCTAACTATTTCTAGTCTGTGAGGTAGAAATAGGGTCTTCTCTTCTCTTCTCCCACAATTTTATTGACATATAATTGACATATAACATTGTATTCATTTAAGGTATACAATGTAATTGATTTGATGTATGTATATACATATACATGTATGTATATACATTTGACCAGTGCAGAGGTAGAGGCTGATCCCCTGCACAATTGAAACTCCCTAAAAACTGCTTCTGTATACATTGTATCCGTACAGTCAAGTCAGAGGAACGAAATTATTACTATTTGAGAGATCTTGTAAGCAGGGAGGGGCATAGAGAGAAACAGAATCCCAAGCAGGCTCTGCACCACCACCAACTGAGCCACCCAGATGCCCTGAAAAGAAAATATTTTTTTAAGCAGATTTAAAAAATCTTTTAAACGTTTATTTATGTTGAGAGTGCGTGCATGAATGTGAGTGTGTGAGCGGGGTGGGTTGGAGGAGTGGGGGGAGGTGGGGAGGGAGACACAATTTGAAGCTAGGCCCTAAGCTGTCAGCACAGAGCCCGATGCAGGGCTCAAACTTAAAACCCGTGAGATCATGACCTGAGCCAAAGTCAGGCTCAACCAACTGAGCTACCCAAGCACCCTTGCAGAAAATATTATTAAGAAAATCTTTAGAAAGAGAAAATATATTGGTTGTACGAATTTTTTATGTATTTGAATATTAGCCTCTTATCATATAAATGATTTGCAAATAATCAGTCCCATTTTGTAGGTTGCCATTGTATCTTGTTGATAGTGTCTTTTGCTGTGCCAAAATTTTTCGGTTTCATGTAGTCCCACTTATTTTTGTTTTTGTTGTTTTGCTTTTGGTGGCAAATGTAAAAAGTCACTGCCAAGATCTTAACCCTATGATTTTCTGCAGGAGTTTTATGGTTTCAGGACTTATGTTCATGTCTTCAGTTCATTTTGAGTTTTGAGTGTAAAATAGCAGTCCATTTTTTTTTCTTTTGCATGAAATTGTCCAATTTTCTGTGTTCTATATTCTTGGCTCCTTTGTTGTAAATCAATTGACCATAATTGGGTTTGGAATTATTTGGGGGCTCTCTGTTCTGTTCCATTGGCCTGTGTATCTATTTTTATGCTAGTACCATAATGATTTGGTTACTGTAGCTTTGTAATATAGTGCAAAATCAGAAAGTGTCATGCCTTCGATATTGTTCTTCTGTATCATGATTGCTGTGGCCACTCAGGTGTTTGGGTTTTTTTGGGGGGTTCCATACAAACTTTAGATGGTTTGTCTATTTATGAGAAAAATGTTACTGGAATTTTGACTTGGATTGCATTGAATCAGTAGATTGCTTTGGATAATAGGAACTTGTAAACAATATTAATCATCCTTATTCGTGAACATGGGATATCTTATGAGTTTGTTGATCCTCTTCCACTTGAGCTAGTTTTTTTTTTTAATGCTGATTTATTTTTCAGTTTATTTTATTCTTTAGTTTTGTGATTTCTCATTGGTACACTCTTTTATTTTCCTTTTGTTGAAATTGTTTCTCTTTTATATATTGCCCTCCTCACCTTAGCATCTTTGTGACCATGATTTTGAAATCTTGAGTGGTTTCAGGGAAATTCGTGACCTCCATTTCATTAAGATATATTTCTGGAGTTGTACCATGTGCTTTTGTTTGGAACATTTTTTTCTTTTTTCTCACTTTCCTTGACTTGATATTGAGTTCTTTCCATTATATAAAAGAGCCACCTCTTCTGGTCATGATGGACTGGTCTTGTATAGGAGTTGAAGTTTATCATTCCAGCCTGGCCCAAGTTTTTGGTTCTCTTCTAAAACCTTGTGTGATTGTGTAAGCTCTTTGTTAGTTAATTTGGTTCCTAATCCTTGACAGTATGCCAAGACCTATCAGTGTCCTAAAGAGGAGGATCTTAGCACCTCGATGCAGCCTCCTTAAAAATCATATACTCAGACAGTAGCTTTTTAAAAAAATTTATTTATTTTAACATTTGTTCATCTTTGAGAGCCAGAGAGACAGCATGAGCAGGGGAAAAGAAAGAGATGGAGACACAGAATCCGAAGCAGGGTCTAGGCTCTGAGCTGCCAGCACAGAGCCTGATGCGGAGCTTGAACCCAAGGAACTGTGAGATTATGATCTGAGCTGAGGTCGAATGTTTAACCAACTGAGCCACCCAGGCGTCCCAGACAGGAGCTTTTAAAGTATGCACATAGGCTGCTTCCAGGGAAAGACTGGGAGATAGGAGTTTATATCTAGATTCCCCCTCTGTGTTCAGCCCTAGGATATAGCTGGTTAAGAAGTGTTTCATCGTTGCTGCTTTGATTAGGCTCTTCTCTTTTTTATTTATTTACTTACTGTTTTAGTAACCCCTACACTTAATTTAGGGCTTAACCTCCTGACCTTGAGATTAAGAGGTGCATGCTCTACTGATTGAATCAGCCAGGCACCCCCTAGGGTCTTCTGATAAAAATTATTGATTAAAAAAACATTGGGGATGCCTGTGTGGGTCAGTCCAGTAAGTATCCAACTCTTGACCTCATCTCATTTCTTGATCTCAGGGTTGTGAGTTTAAGCCTCGCATTGGGCTCAGTGCTGGGTGTGAAATCTAAATAAAAAAATGAATAAAATTAAAAAACAAACATTGGCTTGGTTGTTGTAAAAAAAAAAAAAATTTAACCTAATGGCTTTCCAAGTAACTTTAAAACACAAAACTTGGGGATGCCCAGATGGCTCAGTCAGTTATTGGTCTGACTCTTAATTTCAGTTCATGTCATGATCTCATGGTTTATGAGTTTGAGCCCTGTGTCAGGCTCTGCACTGACAGCATGGAATCTGCCCATGATTCTCATTCTCTTGCTCTCGCTCTCACTCTTGCTCCCTCCCTCTCTGCCACTTTGGTGCTTTCTCTAAGAAATAAATGGAGGAAAACCCCACATAAAGTGTCAGATTTTATTCAGGGAGTATAACAGGTGAACAAATGGGCACGGACTTGAGGAAAGGTCAAGATACTAAGTAAGAATTGTCAGAGGTGCTGAGATTTGAAGGCAGTATTAAAATATCACATACATTCAAAGTATTAGTAATTGAGTTCCTGTGTTTAAAGTACTTTGAAATGTGCCTGGCATGTAGTAAGACTCTAAGGTATTACCTGTTATTCATCTTAAGATATTCACCTGTAAGTTTTTAGAACCAGTATTTCTAAACCATTGAGCTGTCAGCATAGGTGAGACTGTTAGACGTGCAGATTCCTGGTTCTACAGCTCTGTAGCCTGTGTTTTAACACACTCTCCAGGAATTCTGATGTACACAGAGGTTTTGAGAACCACTACTTCTGAGGTTCTACCCAGTGTAAAACCAAAATAGTGATGATGATTAAGATCTTTAGGACATGGCGTTACTGTGAAGCCCAGGGGGGAAAAAAAGCTATCAGATAAAGTGGCTTTTTGTGCAGAAATATGAACACCAGAATTTGTGTTCCTCACCCCTTTTTACAAACATCTTTCACGTAAAATAGTTCCTTGAGAAGTAGTTGGTCCTAATACTGAATCAGACCACTAGGCTTTAGAGAAATGAGCTGACACTATTTCATTAAAAGCCTTCTACTTATTTATCAATCATTTCTTGTCTAGTTCTTGTCAGGCACAGCTCTGGTCATAGAGTAACTCTTAGTATGGTAGGGAGATCAAACTCTGAGTAGATCATTTATGATATGGTGTCTTTAGGTGCTATAATAGAAATAGGAGCCTTTTTCTCTGCATGCTCAGATCAAGGAATAACCAATAACCACAGCTCGCAAGGTTGACTTGGATCTGGGTCTTAAGGAATAATGGGCAATTGCCAAGCGAAAATAGGTTTGGGATGAGGGGGTTCCATGTATTTGTTGATAATAGTGCTCTGAAAGCTACTGTTGTCATTTTTTTGCCTAAGTGAAGACCTACTTTTCTTTTGCTCCAAAAAATGTCAAATCCATGTTTATGTTATAGCTTTTATTACTAGGTCTTTTTTTCTGTTATATGAACTAGTTGGATACTAGGATGCCCCTCAAAAGGAGCTCATGCCCCCAGGGAATCCCTGTCAGTATCATGGAAAAACTATTCTTTTAGAAATGCCTGTTGCTGTCAATATTTCAAAACAAACTTATTGCAGAGGTTCCCAAAGTTTGTTTTTTGGTGCCCTTAATACTTGAGTAACTTTTTTCATGGCACCTCTAAACCAAGAGAAATTCTTTACAGATGTATAAACTAGTTCTGTGCGGAAGTGAACATGTATGTCCTAACATATTGGTTGCTTTAAAAAAAAAAAAGACAAACAGAAATTGAAAGAAAAAATTTTCATTCAAATATAATCATGATCACTGACAGGATGTGTGTGCCTGTTAGGTATTACACAACTCCTCAAGCCATGGGATCAGAATGGATACCACCAACTCTCTTTTCTGGTTCCATATTGTCTCTTGTACAATGCTTGGGGTTTTTTCACAGCACCTGAAGAAAGCACTGCTTTGCAGAGATGTGCCATTAGAAAGAGCATATCGTCTGATTGTAGCCCCGAGTGGAGGGCTGCAAGAGCACCTGGCTCCAGGGATCCCAAACAAACCAGGTGTGGCCACTTGCCACAGTCCCAAGTCCCAAGGCAGGGTGAAGAAGACAGTCACTTATTTCAGTGAGACCAACACCTGGAAGAGAGTGGACTGATGTCTCAAAGCCTGTCCACAGTGCCGAAAATACCAGGTTTAATATAAGGATAATGTGGGATAAACATTGTTGAATACAAACAGGTGAGCAGTGAAGGTGAAGTTGATCATTATCTTGGAGTCAGTCACATGGGGTCTTGTGGCTCAGGGCAGTGCTCATTACTCAAGGGAGTAGTTTCTGTTCTCTTCAGGGGATGCTTTGCCGCAGGGTCTTTTGCCTGATTAAGAGATAAGCTGGAAAGAAGAACTTAATTAGTTAGAAAGTACAGCCTGAAGTCAAAATGGAGGTGGTTGAAGTTCTCTTTCATAATGTTGAAATTTTCAGTTATTTTATTTACGAATTCACAGTATCATACATAAGTTGAATATTGTTGTGTATCCCTCAAGCTGAAATGAAAGTACTATGTGGGGCCCCAGGTTATTTTCTGGGAATCATAGGTTTTTTTGATAAAATACACAGGTGGGGGATTCCTTTATACTTTTTCTAGGTCATCACATTGTCAGTAGCATATCTTTCTTTTTCTTTCCTTCATTTATTTAGGCTGTACTTGTGTGAGTGATTGCTACCTAATAGCCTGAAGGTACCATCTTTTTTCTCTGCCCCATGTGGCAGGCACATTCATTTTTTCCCCTTAAGTTTTATTTTTTGCGATCTCTGCATTGAACATGGGGCTTGAACTCAGGACCCCAAGATCAAGTCTCATGCTCTTCCGACAGATCCAGGCAGGTGGCCCGGCATCTTTATTTTCTATTCACTGTGCGCCCATTTGTAGAAGTACCTACCTGTGCTCTTAGCTTATGCCTCCTGTTGCCCAATGGGACTTGGCCCTGAATTGCTCCTCAGTGGCATGTGTTTACACACTAAACTGCCCAGACAGTAGTCCTGAAGGAAGTTTTACTTAAGTGATTAAGTATCACTGTTTCCCTAGGAGCTATACTTGGTTAGTATTCAAGAAATAGGGGAGAGTGGAATATTTATTGAGGGGGTAGGGTATTTATATTGCGGCAGAAATGTGTTTGAAAAATTATGTGTTGAAAACCTGAATGTAATACTAGCACTGGCCCTTGTGGATTCACATTTTATATGCCTGCCTGTATAGGAGCACATCTCCTATCCAGGGGACAGTTTAAATTTGGTGTGAGATGTAAATTTTGCTTTAGTAGATGAATATAGGGAAGTCTAGGAGTACTGAGTGGGAGTAACCCCAGGGAGTAAAGGAGGCAGGCCTGAGTGAGTGAAATGAAGGAATAGTAAGAAAGATTCTTCCAGGCAGAGTTCTGGAAGAACATAGTATATTTAGGAAACTTGAAATAGCAGGTGAGAGCTTAGAATGCATGGAAGAATGTAGTTAAAGATGAGGATAGAACGATAAATAGGATTTCCATAGCCTGTCGAGTTTTCAGTTTATCCTGAAAATTTGGGAAGCCTTTGAGGGATTTGAGATGGGTGAGTAACATGATCAGTTTCGTACTTTAGAAAGGTACATCTAGATTCAGGGTGAGGCCTATTGGAAGGAGAAAGAACATTGTAAAACTGGAATGAGATAAGTGAGGGACTCCTGGCTCCTTCAGTGATGTAGGTGAGAGGCTCAGGGGCCTGAAATAAGGCCATGGCAGTCAAGTGGGACAGAGGGAGGAAAGCGGCAGACTCCCCAGGATGGATTGCTCATTGGATGTGATCATGCGAGAGGGAAGGAGCCGTGAGAGACAGTCCTCAAACCTGGCTGGAAATCTGGCAGAAATGTTGTTGACTAAACACGGACTGAAGAGGAGGAATGGGCTACGCAAAGAGAATTGTGCGTTAAGTGCAGAAGCTCGTGTGTCTTCTGGCCTTGTATGTATAGTGTCAAGCCCAGAAAGTAGAAAATAGACTCACTAGTCATCAGAATAGACTTGATAAGGTGAAGACGTGTGAGAGGGAAGGAAGAAAAAAAAAAGGAGGATGCCAGCTTATACAAGGTAAACATATGCAAGGAGATGGAAGTAGTAGATGAGTGAGGAACCAGAGCAGAGGGATCTGTTGGAAGAAGAATCTCAGAGTAATCCCTCTCTACATTGTACGTTTAGGTGTTTGCAATAAATATCTGACGAGTAGTTTCATAACATCTGCCTAAAGGGATATTATCGTTATAACCACAGCATCCATTCTCCTCCTCCTCTGTGTATGAGAGCCATCGTTTGAGCAGCAGACCCCATGCTCCTGGCGATTCCTGATTAGGTGCTGCTCATGGGGAACTGGTGTCCCTCAGTGGCTATTGGGCTCAAGAGTTTAGCTCAAGGAAGGCTTTCTCTGGATGAGAGGGGTCGGTTCAGGACAGGGCAGAGAATTCAGATGCCAGAGGAAGTTTTGTAGAAACCTCAGCGGGGGGAGTTTGCCTTGTTTTTAATAAAGCATTGTTCTTCCCTTTGTCATCAAACACGGACAGCGGCCGTAGACGCGCTGCAGCTCTGTTGGCTACCAGCCTGACACTGAAGTTGACAGGAGGGCACGGCTGAGAAAAGTGTAGAGAAATTTTGTGGAAGCCCTGAGTACACTGAACACCTTACCACTGGGCCTTACTGTATAAGCCATCTTTGGTTTTTGGCTGTAATTTTATTTTCAGAGAAGAAACGTGTGATGGGAGTGCATGAATGATGGATGCCAATAGCGCACCCTAACCTGACGGTGTAGACAGCCATACATCACCTGGGAGCTCTGCACTGTAGTTTTCAAGGACCTAAAATCTGTCTTCTAGTAGTCTTGGGAAGGAAGAGCAGAAGATTAGGGAATGATTTTAGAATATTACAGTATCAGAAAGGAGGAGGACAAAACTAAGTTCTGGTGGAAATCAGAAAAGAAATAAAGTGTTTTAGTCTTCTCATGTCACACAGTTTTTACTAGTAAACAAGACTTAGGTTTTTGTGTTGTAAGGGTAGGAGAAAATTCAGTAAATTAACACATCTTAAAAAACTGACTAGGAAAATTCCCACATGTATACAGAAACAGAGGGAAGAGAAGGGTCTCACCCATGTATGAAGCACCCAGCTTCCCTAGAAGCTTCCCTTTCCGTGGGGGCCATTATGTCCTGTGTCACCTGTGACCCTCTCCCCCAGGTGGAGAATTTAAAGCAGGTTCATCCCACGGTATTTCAGTATATGTATTTCAGCACCTGGCTGGCTCTGTCAGTAGAGCATGTGACTCTTGATTCCCGGCTCCTTGAGTTCGAGCCCTTACATTGGGTGTATTTGAGTACGTGTCTCTAAGATTAAACTGCTTTAATGAGGCATCAGTGACATTCAATAAATGTGAAGAGACATCTTTCCTAATTTCCTTCCTTGACCTTATGCAGAATAACAGTATTTCAAGGATGGCAACAATTATTCAGAAGGTTGACATTCTTAACAGAGTTCCCTATAAAGAACAGAGTACGTTTCCAGGAAAAACGATGACTCTGCTACTGACAACAGTTAATACGTATCAGAGCGAGCGCACCATTTCCTGTTTTTCTTTGCAGAGGCCCAACTGTGGAGTTCCCCTTGTTTGCCCATGATTTAAATCTTGTCTCTGTCTTACCACAAAGGTGTCCTACTCTGTAAATGTCCACAGTGACTCAAAAATAATACATTTTTGTATTTTGAAATAATTATTTTTGGAATCTGGGTTTTCGATTTATTGACAGTGTGAGAACACAGACCCGAAGAACATCTTAGCCTATGTCTGCATCTATATATCCTTCCTTCTCTGGAAGCTTACCACGTTGATCGTTACTTTTTCTCTACTTTCAGTCTCTTCTACTGCATCTTATCAGAAATTAAGCATATATTCAGTCTTCTCTGAAATGGAAAAATGGCTTTTTTCCTTTCGCCTGCATCCTGCACTCCATTCTCTGTCCTGTGCTTGTCCAGTTGTTTGTGTCTGACTCTGTGGCCTGCCTCCTGCACACTCGTCCGCTTGCTCAGCAGTCTTCCACTCTCAGCCCTCACGAAGGTGCTCGCTGCGTGTTAATGAATCTAGCAGATACATTCCAGCCTTGACCTGACCTCTCACCAGCTTTCCACTGTGTTTGTGTCCTCACTCCATGATACCTGGAGGAGAGGACACATCTGATTTTCCTTCTACTTTTCAGGCATTTTCTTTGTGGCATCCTTTGAGGGCTTATTTTTCTCTGCCCAACTTTAGGGTTTCTCTCTGCACTTTTATTCCTCAGAGGTCTCCTTAACTTATACACCTTTTGTGCTAGTAAGGAGCGCCTGGGTGGCTCAGTCAGTTAACCGTTCGACTTCGGCTCAGGTCATGATCTCATGGTTCATGGGTTCAAGCCCCCAACAGGCTCTGTGCTGACAGCTCAGAGCCTGGAGCCTGTTTCAGATTCTGTGTCTCCCTTTCTGTTCTGTCCCTGCTCCTGCTCTCTCTATGTCTCAAAAATAAACATTAAAAAAAAATATATTCTGCTGGTGAGACTTGATTCTTTCAGAATCCTTTATCCGTGTATCCAACTTGCCCTCTTGGTAACTTCACTCGCGTGTCTCACAGATAACTCAAATTCATTGCGTCTTAAACTGTTTCATGTTCTTCCTGAAGTCTGGCCCTCTTCCAGTATTTGTGACCCTGTGAATTGTGTACATTCTCAGATGTTCTTAACTTCAGGCTCTCTCTTCTCAAATCCAGCCATCAACTAAATGCTGTTGATCTTATTCACCCCCCCCCCATACGTCTTAAATCTATACAGTTCTTTCCCCTCCAACTGCCATTAGCTGAATCCAAGTCATCTCTTTCCACCAATATTACTGTAATAACTTCTTTCCACCTCCCACTTCAGGCCTCCCAGTCAGCTGCAGTTACCACAGAGCAGCTTTTAAAACCAACTTGTCATGTCATCGGGAAAGGAAGGACTGAAAGCCTCAGTGTCTGTACCTTAAATCAATGTCAGATTACGTGGCATGAAGAAACCTTCCAATATATAAAGGAAAACCAGAATCTGCACTCTGTACTCACTGTTCTCAGATTTACAAATTAATTAATTGTCCTTTGCTTTCCAGTAAGAGAATAGTCTCTGTTGAACATCCTCTCAAGCTTATCCTATTCATAAACTTATCCATTTATTAATTCCTTTCATGAGACCTTTCTGTGGAATTGGGTGGTGGCCTGAGTGCCCCATACTGACTCCTCTCCCAACATCTTCCTTCAGTAATTCATTGTTAGAGTGAATCACTTGGGCCAAGTGTAAACTTCTGCTAAGCCATAAACACACCTTCCAGGGGAAATGATGAAGATCGAGTTTGAGAAGTTGCTCCTATGTGTTCACAGGGCAAGGGATGGTCAAGACTGTCAGTGGCCTGGAAGTCTATCTTTCTGAAATACGCCCTTCCCTTGTCTGCCCAAGTGGGTCCTCTGGCTGAGCCATGGCACACACTGCTGTCACGAGCAGTTGCACCTGCAGGTTGGTTGCACAAGGCCTTAGGAGGAAAATTTCTGATCACTCCTTCAAAAAGGGGCTTGAAGTACACGAATGAGAGTGTTTTGCCCCTAGTTTTAGACTGTAATTTATACAGTCATGTATTTTGAGACAGTAAATGAAAACCTGTAATATAAATTCTCAAAGAGATTAAGAAAAATACTGCAGTGATGTCATATCATAACAAAGAGCTTCTGAAAAAATAACCATAAATGAAAAATTATACATATCTACCACTAAAAAATAACTGTTCTAGAGCTGAGGTCATCCAGCTACTGCTTATGGGCCAAAGTGGGCCTCCTGCTTGTGTAAATAAATGCTCACTGGAACACAGCTCACTTAATGTGTATATGCACTGTCTGTAGCTGCTTTGATGCCAAAAGGACCGGAGTGGGATTGAAGCTACGACAAACTGAATGGCTTATTTACTGTCTTGGCCTGTAAGAAAAAGTTTGTGGATTCCTGAAAAGGGTTGAGTTAAGTTACTTTCCAGTACAGTAGAACTATAAAGGGAAATAAAAATAATGGATGAAAATACAAGAAAATCAGACTACACACACACAATTCACTGTTCATGTAACAGGAACTACAGAAATTACAAAAAGGAACACAAGGTGCATTAAAAAAAAATAACAGAAGAAAACTTTCCCAAGATACAGTAAAACTTGTGCTCAGATAGAAAAGAACCACCACTTATCACATAGAATCCTGGAGGGAAAAACCCACGAACTTGGAAATAGCCCAGTGTCACTGTTCAGCTGTGAGAATGAACAAGTATTTCCAAGGGAAAACTCAAGCTTCTTTCGGGATGCTAAACAGTAGCAGTAAAAGAGGACAATAAAACAATGTAGAGCAGCTCCTAAAATTAATGTGTGATGTCCTATTTGTGTGGCTTTATAGAAAATATTTTCATCCTGAGGCGCTGTTGCTTGGGTCTGTCTTGATAAGTTTTTAGGATTTATCAGGATTATACCAACATTCCAGTACATGTAGACACACCGCAGTTTCTAGAATATATTAATCAAATCACACTATCTAAGGGGATCATGGAAAACTTGGGACTGATTTAAGATAACCTTGGTCTGTGGATCTCATGATTCTCATGATCTCATGAGGACTGAAACAGCAGGGTAAGGAAATACCTCTAAATAGGTGAATGGGCATATGGGTGGGGGAAGGACTGTAGCTGGTAGCAGAAGTTACTGGGAAACAGGATGTTGTACCCTGTAAGAGGTGATTGTCAGAAACTAGGAGTTACTAGGCCCCAGTCTAGTAGGAGTTTGGATAGGCTTTAATTCCCAGTCATGGCAGACCAGAAAAGACTGAATAGACCAGGACCAGATCTCCTCTAAACTGGGCAGCCAGCTGATTTATTTCAGGGTGGAAGAGTTTTGGGGTGTACTCTAAGTAATAACAAATAACCATCAAAACAATGTCGGTTAATGGTGAAAGCTAAAAAGGGATGTTAAAAATCAAGAGTGCTCTACTCAAATCATACTGTATTCTTGGCTGACAACAGTGGTGACTGATGATAATTTTACATTTGTCTTCTTTCTTTTAAAACAAATGAAACCTAAATGGTTATTATACAAACAAGCCAGTGGCTACAGCTGGGTGAAAAAAATCTATTTTAAATTCTGAATAATAACCTGTTGTTTTGCTTTACCAATCGTGTGTGCGTGTGCATGTATCTCTTTTGGGGATCTCCTCATATGAGGTAATTGTGGTAGTCCAAGATGTCGGGATCCTGGTGTCAGGGCCAAATTTTATTATGGTATTAAAATCATTTATCCATAGTATATAAATCCATCAGAGTAAGTTTGTTGCTAATAAAATCATCTCTCAATACATTATTCCCTGTATTTTAGAAAAGGCGCCGGCGGATTGACCGGAGTATGATTGGAGAGCCAACAAATTTTGTGCACACAGCTCATGTAGGATCGGGAGACCTGTTCAGTGGAATGAATTCAGTAAGTGTTTTGGTGGAAGATATAGATGGGGTCCTGGGGCATAGACCTAATGTTACTTGTATGACAGGTGCATGCATTCTTAATGGTTATACAATGCTCAGTGAATGTGTAGACACTGAATATAAATACATGAGCATATAGAGAAGAAAATGGGCAGTGAAAATTTAATTTCTCCTCTAACTCGCCGAACTATGCATTTATTTTTACCTTTCTTCTGAAAAAAATGCTTTTAAAAACTTGAATTTAGAATGGTAGTAGCCCGTTGAATCTTCTGCCTGCTATCAAAGGGACTTGGTCATCAGCCTTTTAGTAATAGTAGTCTTTTTGTTCTCTTAAATTCCCTTAGTTGCCTTTTACAAACATGTTTATCACTTTTACCTCATAAAATATTAGCTTTTACTTGATAGCAGAATATCAATATCTATTCTAATAGATATTATTAGAATATCTATTATATCTATAGATAGATACTCATCAGTTTAATGTAAATACTTTAATACTAAGCAGGGGATTAAAATTTGTGCATATTTGCTCTTATAGAGATTTCTGTATATTTCAGAATAGATTTTAGGTTTACTCACTTGAATTTGTATATTCCTTAATTTTCATCCAAGAGAAAAACGGTGCTCCAGAATAGAACTAGCACCAAATGTGGGTTTGTCAGGTCTCTGTCTTCCACTAAGTAGGAGAGCCTCTTTCCCCAAAATCTAAAGTAAACAGATGTATCTAAATGGTCTCTGAAGTGTTTAGAACCAGAAAGTTATTAAGACTTTTATAGATATAGAATTACCCCTTGTCTACTTACTTACCGGCCAGAATTAAGGAAAGACTTTACAAGAGAGCAGAGACTTTTAAAATAGGTAGATGGGTATCCTGGATACAGCAAACAAGTTTGTCATATCAGTTACTAGGTAAGCAAAGGAATAACATTTGTAGCTTCCTGGAAAGGAAACAGCTTGTTTGTTTTAAGTGTGTAGGAAAAGTTCTTTGTTTTGCTCAACTGCCTTTTTGGAGATACAAGAGGTGTCAGGTTGCTGTCAAAATACAATTCAGTAGCTTTATTTCCTGGACCAGCATGAAATGACTAAATGGGAACCTAGGATTTTGCTTAATAGAGTTATTTTAATACATAAATATAGAATGAGTGGCTTCAAATTTTGATGAATTTTTTTAATGTTTATTATGTTTCAGAGAGAATGTGAGCTGGGGAGGGACAGAGAGAGAGGGGGACAGAGGATCTGAAGCAGGCTCCACACTGTCCGCACAGAGCCTGATGCCGGGCTCAGACTCGCTGAAGCTAAACGCTTAACTGACTGGGCCACCCAGGCACCCCAGATTTTAATTACTTAATAAACGTCATCCCCAGTTTAGAATTTTAAACAAGGAGGAATTACATTTTTAGTTCATGGTATTTACCTTTTTAAATCTTGTTAATGTAAATTTCAGAATTTTCCTTTAATATTCCTATTCATCATTTTGTCCCCACAAGGAGCCTGTCATTGATGTAGGTGACTCTTGTTGCCATTAATTTAGGTAGAACTTCAGGATTGACTGTTGCAGGGTGTCTACCCCTGTTTCAGCTGAACGAGCTGGATGGAGACAGACCCTGAGCAGCCTTCTCTGCTATGGGATGGGATTTTTTGAGAAAGTGTCAAAGCTCATTAGAACCAAATGTGTTTCCCAAAGTACATACTGCCATCATTGTCTGTATGGTGACACACAGCCTTTGAATCCTATCGAGCACAGGCTTGGTTCTTCAGGCAGTTCTTTTAGGTTGAGTATTACACCATCCCTGAGGTTCCTGAAAGTCTCTTTGATAGAGAAAACTTGTGTGAGCCTGATGTGGTGAGACAATTCTCGTCTGTGCAATAAGAGTGTGAGACAAAACCATAAGTGCGGTTTATCAAAAGAAATAGTTTGACCTGTTAGTTTGTCCTAGAATTGAGCAGCATATGTTAGGTGCATGACACAGCCGCGCAGTGCTGGATTACTGAATGGTCAAATGACTTGGAAATTTGTTTTCCCCTCAGTACCATTCTTCCCAAGATCATCTTTTATACTAAATTCATGCCAGAAATCGAACAATTGACTTTTGGAGGAAAACCAGTTTCTTTTCTTGCTTAGAATTAGCATGACATTATGAGTCTACTATGTAAAAATACAGAAATTGTATTTTTAATAAATAGGCTATAAAATATCTAGGAAAAGTAACGTTAGGTGGGAAATTATTTGGTAGGTAAAATCAAGTTTGTACCACAAAAAAAGGAACAGAAAATGAATTTGAACTATAGCCTATGGACTGTAGCCCTCTCAGACTGAGGATGTTGACTGAAAATAAATTGGCGTGGAGATTTCAGGGTTTTTTGTTTTGTTTTTTAATAAAATAGTCATTTTAGTAGTGTGAAAATAGACATTATACATGATATCACTAGAGTAAGATGTTGCATGTGAGTAAAATTTTCAATAAATGGGTAAAAATGTACCCATTTGAGAGCCAATTACATTTTCTCACTTAAACCCTTTTGGATATAAATTAAGCTATGCATTTTATATTTTGCTTTTCTGTTAGAATATATTTAAACCTGCATTGCTCATAAATAGACAAGTCTTAACTATTTTTTTTGTTTGTTTTTATTTCTGAGAGAGACACAGGGTGAGCAGAGAAGGGTCAGAGAGAGAGGGCAACACAGAATCCAAAACAGTCTCCAGGCTCTGAGCTGGTTGTCAGCACAGAGCCTGATGCGGGGCTCAAACCCACAAACTGTGAGATCATGACCTGAACCGAAGTCAACTGAGCCATCCAGGCGCCCTTAACTGTTTTCTTTAAGTATATTAACTCAGGATCACCAGTGAACACTGTGCAAGTCATGTTTTCTATTAAGTGGTCAGTAGGTATTTGAGAAGTAGATTGATAATGGATGTTGTTGGTCATGTCCCCTCCCTGGGGAGCCATCGAAGTGTGAACTGGCTGGTTGCGTTGATTGCCAGGGCTCTGACGCTTCACAGTTAGGCCGGCACCCCTGAAACTTTCTTGCCTCCTTTTCTAGCAGTCTAGCCTGGTTCTCTCATTCACTGCTTCCAAGGGCTATGAACTAAGATTGGAATAATAATGATACACTTAGAGCACTTCACAGCTTGCCAGTAAGTTTATACACTTTGTTTCAGCCCAGTAAAGAGAAAATAGTGCACCATTTAAGCATCTTATCATGTTGACTCTTTTCCAGATAGGAAGTTACCATATTAATGAATACATTTGGACTACCATCCAAGTCTTTGGATGCTAACTTCCATCAAGCATATAAATTCTATCACATGGGACTTTAAAAATTGATCTTTGGCTAGTCCAAGTTCATTATTATTTTGGTCTCTTAAGTAATCGACATGGTTCTATACAGGAGGTGTCTGTAAACTTAACATACTTCAAGTTCAGTTGATCTGTATCCTTTTGACTGTTTCTGAAGTGTTACCAAGTACATTGTGAATTACAGAACAGGGATTTTGTCACTGTTACGTGGGGAGAGGAAGAGGCCGCCCAACAAATATTTTTGTAGACTCCCCACTTGCTTCAGGGCAACCAGAAAAAGTTAAGTCTACAAAAATAGAATTGTTTCTGTAAAAAGTATCTTTTCCACAGCTGCCCAGCTGGAATGTTGAGACCAGCATCCGCGGCCACCATCCCTAGTTCCTGACTCGGTTCTGTTTTGTTCCAGGTTAGCTCCATCCAGAACCAGATGCAGTCCAAGGGGGGCTATGGAGGCAGCATGGCTGCCAGCGCACAGATGCAGCTCGTGGACACGAAGGCTGGATAGCCCCACGTCCCCTCTCCCGTGAGTACCTGGCTCCCACATGCCGGCAACACAGCTTGTGAGGGCTTAGAGTTAAAAGATACATATTTTGTCATCTTTAGAAATTGTGAATTACTGAGAAAGGCAAACATACTTCACTGAGTGTTTCTAGTGATGGTTGTAGGCACTTCCCCTTTGAGTATTTGTATTAGGTTGCTGTTAAATGCTTTAAGACATTCAGCTGGGAAGGAGGCTTTGACAGATTATGTCCCTTAAACGAGTGAAATCACTATTTTGAGTATTGATACAAATCACTATTTTGAGTATTGATACTGGGGGGAATGCCGTGTGTCATGAAGTACTTTTATATTTTACATGGCATTGTTAATATCTCTTTCATGGTAAACGTTGCATGACTTGTTTAATTTGTAAAGGATGAATGCTTAAAGTGTAAAAATAATTTGGATTTTTCTTTTGGTTTTATAGGTCATTGTGAATTTGTTTTCTCTTTTTTCTCTTTTCACTCTTCTTTAATTTTGTTGTTGTTGTGATTCCTTTTCAAAAACACAAACAAGTGTGATGGCATCTTATTCACCCTGTTGTGATCCCTCCAGTGAGACGTTCTTGTTCTGCTCTGAAGAAGCTCTTGTCAGATGAACCCTGCATTTCCTTCAGCTGGCATGCATGCCTTTGGACTCACGGACTTTGGATTGTAGCTTAATTTCTACCAGTATGGATCTGATCTTAGCATGATCTTTTTTGTGAATGCTAGCACTGTTCTGCATTTTTTTTTTTTTTTTGCCATTTTAAACATTTCTATTCGATCTCCAACCCTCTGCCTTATGAGTTTGTTGTTAAGGTAGGACCTGCTATTATTTGTTAATTTGTCACCGTTTATGTATATTTTGGAAGGTATGACATCCACAAGCACAATGATCATTTTTATTCATTTGAAACTTGAGCAGAATAGATATCTGCATGCTTTATGAAGTTGCTTCATATGGGAGCCCATGGGATGCCAGAAAGGAGTATTTCTTTGCTGCTGTGGGCTGAGGGTAACTGCTGCTATTAGAGAAAGGTTAGCTGTGGCACCAAATCACGTCAGTTTCACACAAAAAGGTGTAACCTGTAGCTTATTTTAGAGTTAAAATCTGGCATTCATTTGGTTGTAAATGTTCAATATATTTATTTTGAGAGCAAGGACGTGGGACTGTAAACAGGTGTGGTTCTGTGTCAGTGTCTTGTGGTGATTCCCTCATCCAGTCTCACTGTGTACGCATTCTGTTTTCACTTGTTTCTTAGTTTCATTTTATGGGATCCAGTTGTTTCCACTAACAGTTTGTTCAGCTCCTGGCCAGTACTCCTAACTGCAGACTCGAGTCCTTGGCCTTTCCATCTTCAAACCTCTTTCAGGTAGTGGAAGTTACCATGAGCAGTATAGTGCTTTGGCTGAATTGTTAGTGACAACAGCCTGTCTGGTGATTTTTTAGGACATTGGTGAGAAACCTTTGCTCGGGCTCCAAAATGTTTGTTCTTCACAAATTATGTGTATTTCAGATAATCCTATAAGTACTTTTCCTTACCTGTGAGGGTGTAGTGTTAAGACAGTTCGTGGCTTATAGTCTTATTAAAATATTTAAATCCAATGTCCTATTCAGTTCTGACTAATTACACTTTGTAGGATTAGTATGCCATGCAGCAGATGGGACTTAATGGAAAATGTAGAGAGCCAAGAAGTTAGGTAACTGGATAAATAATGGGTTTGTACAGGCACGTTACCCGGTGCAGTCGGGGCACTAAATTACTCAACGCTTGTGTGTCTGCACTTCTGAGTCTTCTTCGTATCAACCCCACATAGAGAGAGAATCTGTGAAGAAAAACATATATGCTTAGTAATAAAAATAGGCAGTTTGTGCATTCTGGAATTTGCTGGCCTCGTCAGTACTGATGCTCTTTTGTCTGACTTTTAAAATTCATATAACGTTTATACTTGTCATGTAACTCTTGGAATCACAGTACAGGGAGCCATGCTCCTTGTTGCTGACTTCATGATTTGATTTTACTCTAATTCACATCTTCCGTGTGGACCAAATACTCCAGTGAGCACCACAGTGTTCCTCCCTGGTTACCCAGAGGCTACACTGTGTGCCAGAACAGATGCCAAGGAAGGTGCCAGTAAATTCAAGGAGACCATTACAATTTTAACATACTAACCTTGGACACAAATTTTTTAGGGAGGTTTAACGATAGTCCAGAGTGTGAAGGGTGGCAGCTTCCCTGCATCCTAAGTGGAATTGTAAAAATTGAATCGAAATAAATAGGATTGACTGTTAGTGGATTGCTGAAATACATGCTAACAAACATGAAGCACGGGAAACTGCATGACGGGTTAGCTGATGCCATCGGTTCTGTCTTTCCCCTGGTGGAGGTGTGAAGTGGAGCCAGTGAGCACAGACCGGAAATGTTAACTACGGAGATTGGGTTCGGCATTTCCAGTGCAGCATTATTGCCTTTCAAGTGGGCCTTTGAAGATACTTTGAGTATATATTAGCTTTTACTTTTGTTATTAAATTATAGCAGTTTCATTATAGAGAGCAAGTTTGCCTTGATTTTGTTTAAAATGACTTCTGCTCAGCTCCCAGAAGATAAAATTGACATATTTTTATAATATAAGCATACTTTTTTTGTACATTGTGTTCATTCAGTGTTGGCTTGTAGATATTAAAAAGAAAGTATTGATTTTGATTCAATAAATGTTTTCTTTCCATCCTGGTTTGGCTTTGCATTTCTCTTAGAGCACCTTTTGAGCGTTCTTGTATTTTCAGTTGTGATTATTGTCATGCAAAAACAGAGGATTTATATTTCTAGCCACACATTCAGGAAGCTGTGAGCTACCATATTAGGCAGTGTTCTGGAACATTTCCAGCACGACAGCAAGTTTGCTCTCCATGAACAACTTGGCAGTGTCTGGAGACATTTTTGGTTGTCACAACTTGAAGAAGGGGTGCTACTGCCACCTGCCGGGAGTAGACATGGCAGTGGGGGCTCCTGAACATGCATCCAGCCCCAGATGTCTTCCTGCCGGAGTGGAGAAACCCTGACTTAAGACAAAGAATGTGTACACACTCACCAAATAAATACATCCAGTTAGAAACTCTCCACTGCACTGGGCCTCTTGCATAGGTCAGATAGGTTTGGGTATCAGGAGATTTGTCAAGGAATGTTGTTTCTAAAACAGAAAAATCTTTCTTACTAAGAATGTGTCAGGGCCACCTGGGTGGCTCAGCAGGGTAAGCATCCAACTTTGGCTCTGGTCATGATCTCATGGTTCATAGGCTGAACCCCACATCGGGCTCTATGCCTCCCTCTGTATCAAAAACAAACATTTAAAAATGTATTTCAAAAAATTTTGATACCTGTTGTTGTCCTCATTTCATGGCCCAAGATTCTAAAAGGAAATTGGGTTAAGATAGATGATAAAATAGGGACAATTAAGACATCATGATTAAGGAAAAAAGGAACTGGTGTTGGTTTATCAAGAATTCTGTTTTGAGCAAGTTTTCAAAGGACATGAATAAAATGTGCAAGGGCTCATAAGCACAAAAAGGACAAATTTATACAAAACAGTCGAATTTGCTACAACTTGCAAAAATGCAAAAGTCTATGAAACTGGCATAGATAAGAAGGAAACCATTTACCTTCTGTTTTAAGCATGCTTTGAGCACACGGCAAAGAAAGCAACTGAAATGTTACCTTCAGTCTCTCTGGCCTGCCTTCAGCTACTGCCTGAATCAGGAGGTGGAAATGTTTGATTGGAGTGGGGAGGGGTGGTGATCCTGGTTTGCAGGGGGACTGTAGTCTGATGGGAAGGTGGCAGCTGGGGGTGAAGATATTATCTACCTCTCACCCCAAATTTTCTCCTTTGGGGTGCCTCGGTGGCTTGGTTGGGCATCCAACTTTCACTTAGGTCATGATCTCGCGGTTCGTGGGTTTGAGCCCCGCGTTGCGCTCTGTGCTGACTGCCAGCTCAGAGCCTGGAGCCTGTTTCAGTCTGTGACTCCCTCTCTCTCTGACCCTCCCCTGCTCACGCTGTCTCTCTCTCTCAGAAATAAATAAAACATTAAAAAAAAATTAAAAAAAATTTTTCGCCTCTGTAAACCCATGCTCCATAGTTCGCTGGAGTTTTTACAACTTGATCAAACTCACATGGGTGGTAACTTTTGATGGATAAACATGTGGACAGCCTGCTTTGAGAGCCTAGAAAGGATACCTAAGCAAGGATTTTTACTTTTGGTTTTGCTCCTTTAAAGGAACAAGACATTTATTTTAAAAGCCTCAGAGGTGGCTCAGTGGGTTAAGTCTCTCACTTCAGCTCAGGTCATGATCTCACGGCTCAGGCTCCACATCAGGGCTCTACACTGATAGCTCAGAGCTTGGAGCCTGCTTCAGATTCTGTGTCTCCCTCTCTCTCTGACCCTCCCCTGCTTGTACTCTGTCTCAAAAATGAATAAACATTAAGAAAAAAAACTTTTAAAAAAATGTTTTATTTATTTCTGAGAGAGCAGGAGCAGGGGAGGGTCAGAGAGAGAGGGAGATACAGAATCTGAAACAGGTTCCAGGCTCTGAGCTAGCTGTCAGCACAGAGCCCAATGCGGGGCTCGAACCCTCAAAACAGTGAGATCATGACCTGAGCCGAAGTCTGACACTTAACTGACTGAGCCACCCAGGCACCCCTAAAAAACACACTTTTAAAACTCTCGAACCTTCACCTAGTTACCTAAACAAATTCATTCTTTTTTACATCTGTGCATTTCAAATGTTTTAGCCAACTGTTTACATTACATACATTACATTACATACCCTGATCCTTTGCCACAGTGTGCTCACGTGGTGTCAGAAGACATTTTACTTGCTGTTTCTGGGTGTTGTTAAACATCACTGTTTCACTGTTCAGAAACAGATCTCCAAAGAGGTAAATATCCTTGTTACTGCTTCTGGCAGCCATCCACATTCCAAATTCCAAATACTGTGATTTTTGAGTTTTCGATAATGTCTATTCTGTCACATAAAGATTTTTCACAAATTTCTATACATTTTTTGCTTATCTCTAATTTCCACTGCTTGGATAGTGTCTTAGCGTGTTTGGGCTTCTAGGAATCTCTTTGTAAGGCATGTCTTTGTGAGTGACACCTTCATGACAAGCGCCTCCCAGTTGCCTCACCTCATAGTATCACCTTTGGGACTTAGGATTTCAACATGAATTACTGGGAGACAAATATTTAGACCAAAGCACTGAGCTACAGGAAGTGAGTGGAATCGTCCCTCTTCAGATGCAGCCACATGCAAACCGTACACAATGGAGCTGAGGCTGTAGGCCAACAGCCTGTCAGGATTAGGCCCTATGGAAACCGAAAAACAGAAGCCAGCCATCCTTCCTTCCTGCCTCCCTTTACCAATCTGGTATTCCTGAAGAAGACTGACATGACAGGTAGGCATTTTATAAAAATAACTACCCTGATGGGTCATATGAGGTATGAAAAGTTAAAGGAAATGGAGGATTCAAGTGATCCATGCTGTGCTAAGCCCAGAAAATGCTCTCAGAGAGGGAACAAAAATATCACAGAGAAATGCCCTCTTCATTCTTTTGTGTTTTGAAATTTCAAGAAACTTTTTGCATTTATACTTTCCCACTTCACAGCCTCAATAAACCTTCTGTTCTGAAGACTTGGGTCCAGCTCTGGGAGATTATTTCTCTGATTATTTCTTCTTCTGAGGATTAGGAGATTTCTCAGTAGCAACAGTGAACTCTATAATGGAGCACTCTCAAACTTGTGAGAGAAAATTACTTTGAACCCAAATATTCTATCTACTGCCAAACTGTCAGCGAGGTGAGATGGCAAAATAAAGATAAGCAGATGGTCAGGAAGTCAGAAAGTTTCCCACACGCTCTTTCTGAAAACACTTACCGAAAAGTATGCTTGCAAGAACCGGCAGAAGAAATTTAAGAGGATACTTGAAGGAAATCTCAGGACTTCTAGGTCTGCTAGATGTAGCGGTCTTATCTAAATGAGAACAGACCAGGGGAAGCTTTTAGGAAAATTGGTTATGAGAAAACCTTTCATCATTAGCTGGAAGATTGATGCATTCAGACATTTTTTATTGAGCACTGTGCGCCCAAGGCACTGTTCACACACTGGGGATACAGCAGTCAACAAAACAAATTCCTTTACCATCTGGGAGCTTTCATTCTGGTGTTGGGGACATAGATAAGAGTTAAAGCCAAATAAGTATCACGTAAGAGATGAGAAAATGACCAGTGGTCCAGACAAACCGTTGGGGAGATGGAAGAGCGGTGGCTGGGAAAGGCACCAGGCTGAGACCATGTCACGAAACAGAGGTGACTGTAGTAATGTGACAAAACATGTTCTGTCAGTGAGCTGAAAGGACAGTTCTTGACATTCTGGGATAAACCAAACACTTGTCCAAAGGTAGGACATGATTTTGAGTGAACGATGCACCTAATTCAAGATCCTAGAACAGGATCAGCCACACAAATTAAGAATTTTGGTGACAAATAATCGCCCCTCTCTATAGGTACATAACCACATTGTTCACATCTTTTAAAAGCATAGCATAAAAGAATTATTTTTACAGAATATAACCTATGTTTTAGAAAATGACAAAACTCACACTGCAGGGGAAAGGCATGGAGGAGAGTGTAAGTGCTAATCTCTTTATGTAAATCCTGGGAGTTCATGAAGTATTGCCTCTGCGTCTGTGTTTATCCTTTACAGTTATAAACAACGTTATATATCAGCTGTATCTCAGTAGAGCTGGGAAATAATTAAGTTATAAAACTAACAAATGAGGGGAGTCTAGGTGGCTCTGTCAGTAGAGCATGCAGTTCTTGATCTTGGGGTCATGAGTTTGAGCCCCATGTTGGGTGCAAAGCCTAACAAACCAAACAAACAAAAACCTAACAAATAAGAAACTTAAATATAAAATAAAACCATAAATAGAATGAGGGAAAAGGAAGTCTTGCAAGTGTCATCTTTTATAAAATCATTCATAGGATTCAAAGTTGATGAGTCAAGAAATGAAATTGCCTATGTTATTTATACTTAGGGAGCTGACCTGCAGAAGAATGCAAAATGCAATGTGTGTAAATAGGAATGGAATTAGAAGCAGTCAGGGAGACTTATTTTTCATATAGTTCCAGTTATCCTGTTGGGATTTCATTTTCTTTATACTGTCAATTTCATAATAGTAATGTAAAACAAAGTAACATTATCTTTTAAATAATTATCAGGGAGGTGTGTTCAGCAAGATGGCAGGCCAGGACACTTCAGGCCCTTATTCCCACCAAGAAACATCAAATAAATAATATATGGACCGAAATAGCTTTGTGAAAATGCTAGAAACCAGTTCACCAGCATCAACCAAGTGAACACCTAAGAGAAGGCCATACTTGGGGGCACCTGGGTGGCTCAGCCAGTTAAGTGTCCAATTTCAGCTCAGGTCATGATGTCCCAGTTTATGAGTTCAACCCTCACACTGGGCTCTGAGCTGAAAGCTTAGAGCCTGAAGCCTCCTTCAGATTCTGTGACCCTCTTTCTCTCTCTGCTTTTCCTCTGCTCATGTTCTCTTTCCTCCTCTCTCTCTCAAAAATAAATATTAAAAAAAAACATGCTCAAAATGGTCAGAAATTTTGAGGACTCAACATTGATGAAAATGGTCACATGATGAAGGCAGATCGGAGGAGGCTGACAACAGGCGTGGGTGTGTGTGGATCTGCAGGTGGTGTGAAGACCAGGGGATGGCTGGGGACTAGAGATCACAGGCAGAGGAACACAAAAGAAATTCAAGTCTTCTGGGGGAAAAAATAGTTGGGGAGAGAAAGGGAGGCAAACCATGAAAGACTCTTGAATACTAAGAACTGAGGGCTGATGGGGGAGATGGAAGGGGGGTGATGGGCATGGAGGAGGGCACTTGTGGGGAAAAGGCCTGGGTGTTATATGGAAACCAACCTGACTATAAAAGGAAAAAAAAAAATTCAAGTCTTCTGAGAAGGAGCAGGAATAAGACTCCTATGGAAGTGAAAACATGTCCAAGCAGCCGATCTGTGGAGAACCAGGACAAAAGCACATGTGCCATCCCAGGGAAGATGTGCCCCAGGAAAGAGAAGACCATGAGCTTTTCAGGTGGGCTGATGAATGGAAGGTCTTCCCCTCCATGAACCCGGTGTGTGGAGAGTGGGAGAGTGGGCTCCTTTTTCAAATGCCTTGATTTTAACAAAAGATCCTAGGACACTGAAAGAAGTAACAAAACATGGCTCCTTCAGAGGAACAAAATACATCTCTAGAAACCAATCTTTAAAAAATGCAGCTCGGGGCACCTGAATGGCTCAGTCGGTTAAGCGTCTGACTTTGGCTGAGGTCATGATCTCACAGTTCATGGGTTCAAGCCCTGCATCGGGCTCTGTGCTGACAGCCAGCTCAGCGCCTGGAGACTTTCTGATTCTGTGTCTCCCTCTCTCTCTGACCCTCCCCTGCTCACGCTGTCTGTCTCTCTCTCAGAAATAAAAACATTAAAAAAAAATTTTTTTTTAATGCAGCTCTCTGACTTGACACGGATTTTTAAGCGGGTCTTATATATGCTCTGTGAACTAAGTGAACATGGACAAATATAAATGTATTTTGTTTTCCTGAATATTTTAATAGCATTTACTTTCCTCTAGCTTCACATTATTCTAAGAATACAGTATAGAATATATGTAACTTACAAAATATGTGTTAACTGACTGTTCATGTTGTTGGTAACGTTTCTGGTCAACAGTAGCCAATCAATATTTACAGTTTTGGGGGAGTCAGAAGTTATATGCAGATTTTTGAGTACACGACAGGGCAGAGGTCAGCACACCTAACCCCAAGGTTGTTCAAGGGTAAACTGTATAATCAAACTATCAACAGTCAAAGAAAGATGACAAGAGGAATGCAATGCAAAGACTCCCAACAAAATACTAACAGAATTCATCAGCACCGTAAAGGATTATGCAGGATAACCATGTGGGATTCATTCCTAGAATGCAAGAATGGTTCAATATAAGAAAATCAATCAATATTAAGACACCACATTTACAGAATGATGTGCAGAAAACCGGTACGATTGTCACAATTGATAGAGAAAAACGTATCTGACAAAATTCAACACAATCTCACAGTAAAAATACTCAACAAACTAATAATAGAAAGAAAATATCTCAACAAAATGAAGGCTATATATGGAAAGCCCACAGCTAACATCATACTCAATGGTGAAAGACTGAAAGATTTTCCTCTAAGATCAGGAGCAAGACTCGGTTGCCTGCTTTCCCCCTTCTACTAAACAAAATATTAGAAGTCCTAGCAACAGCAGTTGGAAATGAAGAAAAGGAAACAAAGGCTCCATACTAGAAAGAAAGAAGTAAAATTATCTCTGCTCAAAGACACCATGATCTGGTATGTAGAAAGTCCTAAAGATTCCATAAAACAAAAGACTGTTAGAACAGATAAGTTCTGTAAAACTGCAAATTCAAAATCAACACACAAAAATCAGTTATGTTTCTATATACTAACAGTCCAGAAAGAAAATCAAGAAAACAATTCCAGGGGCGCCTCGGTGGCTCAGCTAAACGTCCAAGTTTGGCTCAGATAACAGTCTCACAGTTCATGGGTTTGAGCCCCTTGTCAGCCTCTGTGCTGACAGCTCAGAGCCTGGAGCCTGCTTCAGATTCTGTGTCTCCCTTTCTCTCTGCCCCTTCCCTGCTTGCATTCTGTCTCTCTCAAAAATAGTGTTTTTTTTTTAAAAAAAGAAAGAAAACAACTCCACTTATACTGGCATCAAGAAAATACAATTCCTAGGAATAAATTTAACCAAGGCAGTAAAAGACTGCACTGAAAACTACAAAACATTAATAAAAGAAATCAAAGACACAAAAGAGGAAAAGTAATCCTGTGTTTGTGAATAATAAGACCATATTTTTATCAGTACTATACAAGGAAATCTACAGATCTAATGTAATTTCTATCAAAATCCCAAGGACATTTTTTGCATAAGCAAAAATACTCATCCTAACATTAGGAAAGAATTTCAAAGGACCCTAAAGAGCCAAACAATCCTGAAAAACAATGAACTGGAGGTCTCATACCTGATTTCAAAACATATTACAGTAATTAAACCCATGTGGGATTAGCATATATGGCCAAAGAATCCAATGGAACTGTACAGAGCCCAGAAATACATTCTTCCCTGCATGTTCAACCTACTATACAAGGGGTTTTCAACGGTGCTGCCTAGACCACTCAACAGGTTAAGGCCAGTCTTTTCAACAAAGGCTGCTGGGAAAGCATGCAAAAGCACGAAGTTGAACTCTGTCATAGTTTCTTCGGGCTATGACAACAAGCCACGGACTGAGTAGCTTATAAACAACAGAAATTTGTTTCTCACAGTTCTGGAGGCGGGTAAGCCCAAGGTTAAAGTGCCAGCATGGTTGCTTTCTGATGACGGCTCTTCTAGGTCACAGCCACTGCCTTTTTGCTGTGTCCTCACGTGGTGGAAGGGCACAAGGGATCTCTTTGTTATAAGAGCACCAGTTCTATTCATGAGGGCAGAGCCTTCCCAAAGGCTCCATCTACTAATACATCATAAAGAGCATTTCAACATAACAGCTGGACGGGGGCACTGATATTTAGACCATAGCAGATCTTCATCTTACACAACATACCAAAATTAAAATGGATTGAAGACACAAATGTAAGACTTAAAACCACAAAACTTTTGGAAACACTGTGGGAGGAAGCTTCACAACAGGATTTGGCAATAATTTCTTGGATGTGACACTAAAAGCAAAGGCAACAAAAGTAAAAAAAAAAAAAAAAGAATATGTGAACTGGACTGTATCAAAATTAAAAACTGCATCAAAAAACACAACAGAATAAAAACATAACCTGTGGAATGGGAGAACATATATTTGCAATCATGTATCCAGAATATACACAGAACTCCTCCAGTGCTGCCTGGGTGGCTCAGTCAGTTGAACGTCTGACTCTTGATTATGGCTCAGGTCACGATCTCTCATTTCATGGAATCGAGTCTTGTGTGAGGCTCTGTGCTGACAGTGCTGGGCCTGCTTGGGATTCTATCTCTTCCTCTCTCTACCCTTCACCTGCTTGTGCTTGCACATGCTCTCTCTCAAAATAAATAAACACTATAAACAAAAGAGAACTCCCCCAACTCAACAGAAATAACCACCACCATTAAACAATGGGCATTGAATAGACATTTCTCCAAAGAAGACATACAAATGGCTAATAAGCACACAAAAAGATGCTCAACATCACTAACTGTGAAGGAAATGCCAATCAAAACCACAGTGAGATACCACCTCACACCCATTAGGATACCTACAATTAAAAAAAAAAAAAAAACCAGAAAATAACAAGTGTTAGTTATTTTCAGATGTGCGGGAATTGGGACTGTGTACCATTGCTGGTGGGAATGGCGCAGCTGCTATGGGAGAAGACTATGGAGTTTTCTCAAAAAATTCTTCTATTACTACTGTCCAGCCATCCCATTTGTGGCTGTATATGCCAAAGAAGTGAAAGCACAGTCTCAGAGGTATGTGCACACCTATGCTCGCAGCAGCATTAACCACAATAGCCAAGAGGTAGAAGCAACCCAAGTGACCAGCAAGAGCTAAATGGAAAAATAAAACACAGGCATCTCCATGTGTGCACACACACAGAGGAATCCTCTTGAGCCTTAACAAAAAAGGAAATTCCAACATCCCACAACATGGATGAATGAACCTTGAAGACAGACTCTTGAACCTTGAAGACAGTCACTAGGTGACACATACCAAGCACAAAAAGACAAATGCTGTGTCCTTATATAAGTTAATGTAAGTTTATAAAATATAAGTTATCTAAAGTAGATTCAAATAAACAAGCCAAAGAACAGGTCATACGAACTCACAGACGACAGAGTGGACAAATAAAGAGACGGGAGACAAAGTAGGATATTTAGAGCACAATCCAGCACACGCTGAGAAAGAACCACCTCAAAGCAGATGCAGACGTCCGCTGAGAAATGCTGATCACTGACTCAGTCACTGGACACCCTCTCTCTGTTCCCACTATCTGAATGCATTCTGGGGATGAACTCCAATGGAATCCACCTTCGCCCACCCCTCCACACCAGCAGAAATGCCTTCAGGACTGGGATCTCGTTAAAAGGCACATGGGCACATGACTTTCACCAGCACCAGAGACCCCAAAAGAGCCTTGTCAGAAGCCCAGGCTGCTTAGCAACTGCCTGATACCTCAGGACTAAGCTGTGTTCGTTCCTCAGGCAGCACGAGTTTTGCACAGACTGTCAAACGATAACACGGTCTCTGCTCGACGCACTGGGTAGATAATACACAGTGCTCCCACAGTGCGTCCTCACTGTGCTGGGGCAGGGGCTTTGGGGGTAAACGAATCATAGAAGGCTTTGAAAAACCACTTGTGTTTTCAAATGAAGCCTCAGACATCACACAAGGGTCAGACACAGATCGTGTTGGAGCACCCCATGTGAAGAACCCCACGTGCCAAGCTCTGTGACGTGGCTGGGGGGCTTTCCTGGTATGACGGGCAGGGAGTAAGGGGAAACCCAGTGCAGCCCAGCCAGTTATTCCAGGAAATGAGTGAGTGGCGAGCACAACATGTTTTTTCGAATTAAACAAACCTCCCAATGATCTTGTTGACTTGGATTTCAAAAAGCAGGGCTGTTCTTGGCCTTCCATGATGTTGGCACCCTCCTTCCTCTGCTCAGTAGCTTGTGAAGTCAGTGGAGGCTTCTCTCTCCTCCCTCACCAGCCGCTCGCAGCTCTCAAATCTGCAAAGAAAACCAGAGAACCAGCAGATGTTTCAATGTAGCTCAAGGCTGTTTGTGGGCAAGTTCTTCAGACCTTCTATGTTTCCTAAAACTGAGGATTTACGGGACTGGTAAAAGAAATTCACCAGCCTAGGCTCCTATTGAAATAGATGGTAGGAAGTTAATTACGAGCTCTGCTCTCTTTCCAACCTTAAGAAATAAATGCAGGGGCGCCTGGGTGGCTTAGTCGGTTAAGCATCCGACTTTCGCTTAGGTCATGATCTCGCGGTTCGTGGGTTCGAGCCCCGCGTCGGGCTCTGTGCTGACTGCCAGCTCAGAGCCTGGAGCCTGTTTCAGTCTGTGACTCCCTCTCTCTCTGGCCCTCCCCTGCTCAGGCTGTCTCTCTCTCTCTCCCCTAGAAATAAATAAAAAAAATATTTAAAAAAAAAAAAAAAAAGAAAGAAATGCAGAAGATATATTTCCAGTACAGGTTCAATGATTGGTTTCTTCATTAGACTTTTATTAGTTCCAGACTGCCAAAAGCACTTTACAGACCTGGCCTAACAGTGAAAGGAAAGGGGAGCTCAGTGGATGTGCTTGGCTGTGGGGCTACTCGAGGGCTGGGCCGCTGCATGGACGGATGAAGACGTGCTTAGGAAACGCCAGTCTTGCACTAGGCATGCGTGGGCTGTGCTTATTCTCACAACCATCCTATTAGAGAACTCTTATTCCCTGTGGCACCGATTATGGAACCGATGGTTGGGCAGGGTACATAACTTGCTCAAGCTCAAACAGCTAAGTACTTGGCGAATTAGTCCTGGAGTTGGTCAGGAGGATCATGGGAGCATACAGGGACTGACCTCCACCTCCACGCTAGGGAATGGAGGAAGGCCTCACATAGGCCCACCTGCAGTCATGCACACAATGTGTGTGTGTGTGTGCGCCCAGGGGAGGGTTACTATCACTTGAAGTCCCACCGGAAGACCATGCTTTGGAGAAGGAATAGTTGCCTTAAAAAAGGGATTTGGGGACGTGTTCTAAAACAAAGGAAGGTCAAGGGGGCAAAAGGCAAAACCAGGGTGAAGGACAAGAGGTGCAGTCCACATAGGTGGACTGCCTGCCAGCGCGGATCTCTGAGAGAACAGGCTTTTACAGCCAAGACAGTAGCCCCTCTGCTACACTTCTAACTCCCCTTTCCTGTCACCTGAGTGGAGGGGGCCACCTGGCTCTGAAGCCTCAAACCTGTGCTTATCGGGAACCCCGACGCACTAGTGTCAGGCCTCAGTGGAACAGAGAAGACGCTGTAGTCTTTAAACCAGAAGGTGGAGATAGGACAAGACTCAGGAGAAACTGGTCCAGAACATTTTTTTTTTTTTTAAGTTGTAAGGTTGCTAGGGGCGCCTGGGTGGCTTAGTCGGTTAAGCACCCGACTTTCGCTTAGGTCATGATCTCGCGGTTCGTGGGTTCGAGCCCCGCGTCGGGCTCTGTGCTGACTGCCAGCTCAGAGCCTGGAGCCTGTTTCAGAGTCTGTGTCTCCCTCTCTCTCTGACCCTCCCCTGCTCAAGCTGTCTCTCTCTCTCTCCTAGAAATAAATAAAAATATTAAAAAAAAAATAAGTTGTAAGGTTGCTAAACAAAAAGTAGTCAAAAAGTCAGCAGAAACCCAGAGCGCCAATAACAACCTAGCAGTAGAGCCCGCCCCAAGATCTAGGCTGCAGTAGGTTTGCTGGCTTTGGGGCTGTCAGAAGCCAGAACAGAGGCCCAAGGTGCCGCTCCAAACAAGTCCACAAAGGACTCCAGAACTCTCGCCATCCTGAGCATCTGCGTCCCTGGCTGATTTCTAGACCACAACCCAATACCTGTCCCTTCCTCGTGCTTCCTGGAACAGAAAAAGCTCTTTGGCTATCTTGTCTATTATTCTGCCTCTCAAAGGAAGCCACAAGCTCAAGTAAGATTTAATGGTCTGACCTCAGTGATGACAGAAAAATAACGTTTAAAGTTTCTTTCTTGGCTCCTTAGCATCACAAAGCCCTACAGTTTTGTTTTGTTTTTTTGGGTTTTTTTGTTTGTTTTAGTGAAATGAAGTTCTTGACAAGCTGTGGAGTTAAAACCCAAAGTCAAGTTTCCTTGTGAATTTTTGCCCTTGGTGTAATCTTAGTGCTGACTAGCTACTTGATCCCTGGTCCCTAAGGGATTGATTTTATGGATGAGACTCAGGGGCAGTGATCATTTGGAGTTTGGGTTTATCAGATGTGTGCAGTTGCCGTAAACATGTTTCTGGTCTCAAAGGACTTGAAACTCATCGCTGCCTACAGATTCCCTGAGCCTACTGCAAATACTTCATTTGTTCATCTTTCTCGGGTTGGATTTGGGGGGTGAGGGCAATTAAAAAATTGTGGTACAATACACAAACACAAAATCACCATCCTAACCATTTTCAAGTATACATTTCAGGAGAGTTACATATGTTTACACTGTCATACAATCTGTCTCCAGATATTTTTCATCTTGCCAAATGGAAATGTTGTACCCAGTGATCCATAACTCTCAATTTCTCCCTCCTGCCCAGCCCCTGGAAACTGCTGTTCTACTTTCTGTGTCTGTGAATTTGACGCTACTAGTTACCCCACATGATCAAAATTGTTCACTGTTTATCTTTTTGCTTGCTGTCTTAATTCCCTTAGCGTTATGGCTTTTTTCAAAGTTCATTCATGTTACAGCAGCTGTCTGAATTTCCTTTCTCTTAGAAGCTGAATAATATTCTATTTTATGTATATACCACAATTTATTTTTGATGCATCCATTGATGAACGTTTGCATTCCTTCCACCTCTTGGCTGTTGTGAATCATGCATGGGTGTGCAAATACTTCTCTTGAGAGACTGTTCTCGGTCCCTCGGGATACACCCCCAGACATGGGATTGCTGAGGGCCGCCTGGGTGGCTCAGTTGGTGCTGAGCCTGGAGCCTGCTCAGAGCCTGGAGCCTGCTTCAGATTCTGTGTGTCCCTCTTTGTCTGCTCCTCCCCTACTGTGCTCTGTCTCTCAAAAATAAGTGAATGTTAAAAAATTTTAAAAAGAAAAAAGAAATGGGATTGCTGGATCATATGGTGATACTTTCTGAGGAACCTCCAGGGCATAGGGTTCCAATTTTTCCACCTTTTCACCAACACTTGGGATTTTATTTTATTATTTATTTATTTATTTTTTTAAATATTTTTATTTATTTCTAGGAGAGAGAGAGACAGCATGAGCAGGGGAGGGTCAGAGAGAGAGGGTCACAGACTGAAACAGGCTCCAGGCTCTGAGCTGGCAGTCAGCACAGAGCCCGACGCGGGGCTCGAAACCACGAGCCGCGAGATCATGACCTAAGCGAAAGTCGGACGCTTAACCGACTAAGCCACCCAGGCGCCCCGGGATTTTATTTTTTTATAGTAACCATCTTAATGGGTATGATTATGATTTCCATTTCCCTCATAATTAAGTGATATTGAGCATCGTTTCATGTGCTTATTGACCATTTGTGTATCCTTTTTCAAGAAGTTTCTTTTAGGTCCTATGCCTATTCTTAGACTGTTGTTGTTGAACAAGAGATCTTTAATAAATTTTAAGAAATCTGTTAAAATATTAGGTATGTCAAATATATATATATATTTAAGTGTGAAAGTATACTGAGGATTAATATCTTATCCAACATAACATTGTATTTGTTCAGTGGCACCTTCAGAGAGTCCCCAGAGTACAGCCTGCCTCTGCCTTAAATTGCTCTGTGAGCCTCTCTGCCTTGTCTGCATTTTCAGGCTCCTTCCATCTCAAGGTGTCTTCATCACAATCCTAGCGCTAGGAGTATGGGTCTTTCTATTTCTCTACTCACTTATTAAAATTCTGAACCCCCCAGTGTGTTTTAACTTAGAAACAGTGAAGCGCTCACTCTCATCAAGTCAAGAGTATAACCTTAGTGCATTTTCTTTCTTTTTTTTTTTTTTTTTACAAATAGTTTATTGTCAAATTAGTTTCCACATAACACCCAGTGCTCATCCCCACAAGTGCCCTCCTCCATGCCCACCCTCCTCCCCCACATCCACCAGTCCTCAGTTTTTGTCAGCATTCAAGAGTCTCTCATGGTTTGCCTCTCTCCCTTTCCCCACCATTTCCGCCCTTCTTCTCCCCCTTGGTCCTCTGTTAAGCTCCTCCTAATCCTCCCATACGTGCACACATATGATATTTGTCCTCTCTGCCTGACTTATTTCCTCAGCATAACACCCTCAAGGTCCAACCGTGTTGCTACACATGGCCAGATTTCATTGTTTTCATTGTCATGGAGTATTCCATGGTATAGATAAACCACAGCTTCTTGCTTTAGTGCATTTTCTACTTGGAACTTAATTTTAGTTTGGGAGCATCTTGATTATATTTTCAAGAGGTGCTGCTGTCAGATAAATGACCACTACGTAAAGGGGGTTGGGCTCCAAGACTCTACTGGGCAAAGAAATGGCATTCTAGGAACGGAGATGAAATGGAAGAATGAAGGTAGAAAACTACACAGGTGTGATGAGGGTTAAGAGGAAGCCGGTGAGAACGCGGCTGCAAGCACACACGCGAGGCGGCTGGGCACTGCCAAAGGATTACTCGTGTGTGAACTCACTTCATCGCCAGAGCAACAATAAATATGAGATAGGTTATTGCTGGCAACCTGTTGGTGGAGAAGAGAACTAAGGCAGAGAATATACAGCTAATAAAGTGCAACATTAGTTTTCTGCTGCTGCAAATGATCACAAACTCAGCAGCTCAAAACAGCACAATTTCAGTGGGTCAGAGTTTGGGCCCCTCGCTGCCTGGGTTGTCTGCTTACGGTCTTCCAAAGGCTGTAATCAAGCTTGCTATGTGCTGAAGTCAAATCTGAGGCTGAACTAGGAAAAAGTCACTTCCCAGCTCACTCAGATGGTAGAATTCATTCCCTGGAGAACTGAGGGGTCCCCTTCCTGACTGTGGGCTGAAGACTTCAGCACCGCCATGTTTCCTGTGGTAAGCAAAATGTGGTATGTGCAAAGGAACATTATTCAGCCTTTAAAAAAGAAAAAAATCTAGCCTTTTGTGGGAAACATGGATGAATGAACCTGGAGGATGTTGTGCTGAGTGAAATAAGCCAGGCCCAGAAGACAAAGAGAGCACGACCACTTACATGTGCACTACAGTGGGTGCCAGGGAGTGGGGGAGCGGCATGGGCTGGGAAGATGTGGGTCAATAGGTACGAAGATTCATTTATGCAGGATGAGTAAGTTCTGGAGTGCTACTTGATGGCACAGGGACGAGTCTATAATACTGTACTGCATACGTGAAATTTGCTAACGGAGGTGATTTTAAGTGTTCTCAACACACACACATTTTAAGTATGTGAAGTAATGAATATGTTAATTGGCTCAACGGTGGTAACCATTTTCACAACATACACATACACTACATCATCGTGTTGTATAGTCGTGCTTGGCCATGCACTGAATGCTGACACCCCACCCTATTCTTGTGCTGAAATCCTAATCACTAAAGGGGAGGGTATTAAGAAGTGAGGCCTGTGGCAGGTGATTACATCAAGTGGGCTAAGCCCTCATGATGGGAAGTAGTACTCTTGTAATAAAAGCCCTTCTCTGTGAAGACAAAACCAAGAAGGCACCATCCATGAACTGGGAGAATGGCCCTCAGAGAACAGTGAGCCTGCTGACACCTTGATCATGGACTTCCAAGCCAGAACTGTTTTGTTACAGCAGCCCAAATCGACTAAGACATACACCAGCAGCACACAATTGTTATTTGTCAGGCATACCTCAGTAAAGGAGGGAGAAAGGCCCTAAAGCACATCAGACTCTAACAAATAAGTCTAATGAAAATTAAAGACCTTGATCCAAAACAATAAACAGTGACAGTCAAGAGAACATCTAAATTGGGGCGCCTGGGTGGCTTGGAGGTCGGTTAAGCGTCCGACTTTCGCTAGGTCGTGATCTGCGGTTCGTGGGTTCGAGTCCCGCGTCGGGCTCTGTGCTGACTGCCAGCTCAGAGCCTGGAGCCTGTTCCAGTCTGTGACTCCCTCTCTCTCTGACCCTCCCCTGCTCACGCTGTCTCTCTCTCTCTCCTAGAAATAAAAACATTTAAAAAAAAAAAAAGAACATCTAAATAAATGCAGAAATATACTGGATTCACAGATTGGAAGCCTAAATTTTATGAAAATGTTAATTTCCTTCAAACTGTTACATAATTTCAAAAAATCCCATTCAAAATTGCAAGTGTGTGTGTGTGTGTGTGTGTATGTAAGCTGCTAAACTAGCCATTAGATTTATCTGGAAACGCAAATGATAAGGAACAGCGAATTGTCTGGAAAAAGAACAGGGTCAGCGAACTTGCACTACCAGGTATCAGGACGTAGTCTACTGCTAGAGCAATTAAGACAATGTGGTTTTAGGGAAGTACAGGCTGACAGAACAGAATACAGACCTCAGAATAAACTCAAACATGTATGGACAGCTGGCCCACAGCAATGTAGTCAATGCAACAAAGGATTTATCTTTTCAACAAACAGTACAGGAACAATCCATAGGTGAGAGAATGAAACCTCACCTTTACCTTACACAAAATTCTATTCCAGATAAACTGTGGAGCTAAATTTAAAAGGTAGGACACTGACATATTTGAGAAATAACACAAATATGTTAATAAACTTGAAGCAGAGAAAGACTTCTTAGATCACACACACACACACACAAAAAAAAGCATTAACCATAAAGGAAAAGAGTAATTAAGTTTCTCTAGTTTAAAATTAAACTTCTCTTTTTCATTATGACAAAGCATACGACAGAGTGGGAAGAGTTATTTGTTATGGATGTAACTGACAAGGGAGTCACATCCAAAGTACATAAAAAACATCTATAGACAAAAATGAAATAGACTAAAAAATGCACTTCATAAAAGCAAAAATCAAATGGCCTGCAAACTAAGGAGCTCAACTCCACTAATAACCAGGGAAATGAAAACTAAAACCATAACAAAATACTATTACATACCTACCAAAACGGCCGTTAAAAACACCAAAAATACCAAGTGGTCAGAACAGGTCAGAATGGATGGACCGCTGCCAGGGGTCTATGTAAGAGGCAGGGGTTCAGTGTAGACTGTTACAAGTCTGACTGGTTCTGAGTGGTTCTTACGTTTATTACCTGTTTTTCATTCCTGCTCAGAGTTGGGTCACATGTGGAAACCTGGAAGATTTCCCTTAGGAGCCCTAGAAAAGACCGACCCTCTTTAAGTATTCCAAATCCTATGTCCAAATGTACAAATGATGTGTTAGGAAATCACTGCATCCACACTGTAGAGTTTATCCAAATAGAAGGTCTAAAATTCTTTTTTCTAGTTGGACATGTTTCAGTTTCATTTCCTCTTTGAAGGAGAACTCTGAGAATATTTCACTGTGGACTGCAGACATTATTGGGAAAGATGGCTAAGAAATTACCTTGTGCTTACCTTTCTGAAGACAAAGACCTTAAGAGACACTGTAATGTGGCGCCATCTAGTGGCTCCATGTATTTTACCACAACTTCCCCCTTAAGGCCACCTTTTTACGAAAGATAAAGGTTTTTGCCCTTGATCATCTGCTGCCACAGCTAAAATAGAGCACAGCAGAGCAAAACATCCACATCAACTCTAAACCTATGTAGTTTTTCATAATGGCATTAAGCAACTTTCCATGTTTAATGGACATTTCCCCCCTTATTATTTAAGTCTTGTCCAGCTTTCTATTGAGGACTCTTTCTTTTGATACACAGATGTACTTCATATATTCTGGATTCTGGTCCCTTGAAGGAGTATATGAATGACAGTACACTGTCCAACTCTATGGCCTTTTGTGTTTTTAAATGGCATTTTTAAGATAAACCTGTCGCATTTGGTGCCGTTTCCTGATAAAGCCATCCAGGGCTGGAATGTTCTTTGTGGAAAGGCTTTTAAAATCACTGATTCGGGGTGCCTGGGTGGCTTAGTCGGTTAAGCGTCCGACTTTCGCTTAGGTCATGATCTCGCGGTTCGTGGGTTCGAGCCCCGCGTCGGGCTCTGTGCTGACTGCCAGCTCAGAGCCTGGAGCCTGTTTCAGTCTGTGGCTCCCTCTCTCTCTGACCCTCCCCTGCTCATGCTGTCTCTCTCTCTCCTAGAAATAAATAAAAATATTAAAAATATATAAATAAATAAAATCACTGATTCAACTCCTTTAATACCCATAGGACTACTAAATTCTCCTTCTTACAGATTTGCTAAGTTGTTTTTTTCTGTGAATTTATTTCATCTACATTTTAGTTCCTTTAAGTGTCTCATGTCTTTAATGACATTAATCATGATTCTTTTTCATTCCTAATAATAGTTTTGCCATCTTTCTTTTTTCTTGGTCATTCCCCCCAAGAGATTAGCAATTTTATCTTTTTTAGTCTTTTTAAAGAATTCAGTGTTTTGTTAATCCTTCTGTTTGGTCATGCTGTATTTCATTAATTTCTGTTATTAATCCATTATTTTCTTCCACTGAGTTGAATTTAATTTGCTGTTATTATTCTGGTTTCTTGAGAAGGATGTTTAATTCATTTTTAGCCTTTCTACTTTTCTTATATATACATTTAAGGCTACAAACTTCCCCTTTAAGTATGGCTTTAATCTCAACCAAAAGGTTTTGATATTCTATTTCCATTTTAATTAATTTTTTTTTCTACTTTCTACTGGACTATTAGGGGAAACATTTCTTAACTTCTAATTTTTATAGTTTTGTTATTTGTTAAATTCTATACAGAAAACCTCTATAGGAGTTCAACTTTTTCCAGTTTCTTAGTTACCTTATGGCTTAGGAGAGAGCCAACTTTCATCAATGCTCCGTGTCCACCTGGAAAAAACATTCTTTGCAGTTGCTGATTCAGTGTTTTATAGTCCATTAGATTAAGTTTGTTATTTGTATTGTTCCTGCCTTCTACATCCTTAATGATTTGGGAGACAGGGTGTGTGTACCTACTTCTGTTATTTACTGACAGTTATATTCAGTTTTTCTGTATGGACTTCCACTTCTGGTCAAGATGGTTTAAGTTCCACTTAACCCTTATGCATCAAGTAACTAACACACTACAGGAGACATGTAAAACAATGCCACTTAAGACACAGGACATCAGGCACTGAGGAACAGCAACCCTTGAAAGCACAAAAACAAGAGCTCAGCCTTACCTCTGCCCATTTACTACCTGAAGAAAATCTCCAGGCCGTAACGTAAGGGAGGGGAAACTGGGGCGGAGCTCATCAGTGTTCCAGAGCTGACGAGACAGGTGAGAGTCCAGGAAGATGCAAGTGGCTAGAGTTCAATCTTCCACAAGCTTAAAAAACGGACAAAGAATAATTCCCAGCTCTTTCTACGAGGCCAGTTTAACAATAATACCAAGACCTAACAAGGGTGTTACAAGGCAGGGATATTATAGACCATCTCTCTAGGATGCAGATATAATATCTTAAGTAAAATATTGCAACATCAGTCTAGAAATACAAGATGTACCTATATATCTTGTTTACTTATTTATAAAAACAAGACATCATAACCAAGTGGGGTTTGTTCTCGCAAAGTGGATGGTAAAGTGGGGGAGCAGGTGTGCAAGAGGGAAGGGTTAACACTAGGAAATCTATGAACTAAGTAACCCCACTAACAACTACAAGAAAAATAATGCTATCATCTCAACAGATTCAAGGAAAGCATTTAACAAAATTCATTATACCACAAATCCACTTACCAAATTGTCATAAAAAGGAAACACCCTAAATTCATAACGAATACTTACGAAAACCCCATAGCAGTCATCCTGATCAATGGTGAAATGTACAATTTACCCTGAGATCAGGAACAAAAAAAGGAATTCCACCCTGACCACTTCTATTCAACACTGTACTAGCACTGTGACCAGTGCGATTTGGTGAGAAATGAAATGCAAAATGACTGGAAAGAAATAAAAGTCAATATGAGCACACGACAGGGAGTATCTAGAAAAATCCAAAAGAATTACAAAGAAAAATTAAGATTACTGGATACCGTAAAACTACTGTATTTCAGTATTCTAGCAACAAATTTAAAAAACAAGATCTTAAAAAACACTTCACGGAACAGCCAAAAGGCCAGTATTTGAAAAGATGCTTAGCATTACTAGTCACCATGAAAATTAAAACCACAGTAAGATACCAGTACTCACTTAGTTGGCAAGGACGACAGGCATGTCCCTTCCGTAAACACTTGCAAAAACAAGAGACTGACAAGGCAGCTACAGAGAGTGCTTCTGGGGTGGCCAATACCCCTGGTCTTTGTTCATTAGGTGCTTCTGGAGGACGGGGGGAGGCTGCAGATTCTGGGTCCCCAATATCACACAAAGTAGCGCGTGTCAGTTTCCTAGGGTTACAGTAACAAAGGACCAAAAACTGGGTGTCATAATTAAGAGGCCAGAAGTCCAAATCATGGTGCTCTCCAGAGGTGTTAGGAACAATCTCCTCTCTTCTAGGTCCTGGAAGCTGTTGGCATCCTTCCACTCCCTACTTCCGCCGTCTTCCACTGCCTTCTCCACTCGGTCTATTTTTATCAGTTTGTCTCTTACAAAGACACTTGTGTCAGCCTACAGGGCTCATCCAGATAATCCAGTCATCTCATCCCAGACGCTTAATTTTATCTGCAAAGAGGGTGTTCTTAAATGCAAGTAGCATCTACAAGTTCTAGGGATTAGAGCTTGTTACTTTTGGGTGGCCACTACTCAACCTATTACATCCATGTTTAGTACTGTCCAAGTAAAGGAATGAACTAGTGACGCTGCACAGATGCTCAGGGGAAGGATCAGCCTGAGAAAATCTGGTGTGTGCGCTGCTAGGAGGGGGTGAGCTGTGAGGAGAGAGAAGCTTCACCTATCATGGAAATAGTATTCTCTGGGTACAGATTGAAGATTGGGAAAATTTTAGAAAGGAATGCTAAAGCCTAATTTCCTCCTTCTCTGCCAAGGTCTTAGGATCTGCTCCCATAAAAGAAACTGCTGCACGTAGTGTTACTAGAGGGGTGGGCAGTGGGCACACTGTGCTGGGCCCAAGCCAGCTGCCCACCCAACATGCATTCCTTCTTCCTTCACTGAAAGGAAGCCCTGTTTTATTTAGAGCCACGGATTGCTCAGCTAAAAAAAAAAAGTTCACTTCCCGGGTGCCTGGCTGGCTCCATTGGTTCAGTGTCTGACTCTTGTTACCGGCTCAGGTCATGCTCTCACGGTGGTGTGTGGGATCGAATCCTGCCTCGGACTCCAGGCTGAGCCCGTTTGGGATTCTCTCCTTCTCTCCTAGACCTCCAGGCTCCACCCCTGCCACCTCGCTCTCAAAAATAAACATTAAAAAAAAAAAGAAAAAAGAAAAAAAAGCTCACTTCCCAAGTTTCCTTGCAGCTACCTGTAATGCAACACATTTCTGACTAGTGAGATAAAAGCAGAAATATCAAGTGGAGCTTCTGGAAAAGCTGTTTTGCTAATAAAAAGGGTCACACCTGCACCTTTCCCCCTAAGCACTTCCTATGAAACACAGGTGATGTCACGAGGTGTCAATGTCCTGACAAGGGCCCTGAGTCCTTGACAGCACTATGTAGTCACCTGATAACTCTTGGACAGTCTGCCCGTAGGCTTTCCTGTCATAAGAGGAAAACAAGCCCTAATGGGAAGAAACCACTGTTGCTTGGTTTGTAATCAAACACACTTTTTAAGAATCACACAACAGGTGGGTATTTTATAGATACTACAAAGTCAACAATAACTGGATCATTCCAGTATCTCTGGAGACGTGAAAACTAAGGCCTTCACACCAATGCTGGTCCCAGACTGGCCCTCTTGAGTTATCTATGTCCATTCGTATGTAATAAGGTGCAGAGAAGGTTAATGTAGATTCTTTATTGATTCCACCAATGTATTAGTAGATATGATAATAATAAATGGTACTTTTACATTCTCTTAACCAAAAATATAACAAATATTTACATTCAGTAAAAATACAAAAAGCATACAGAGGCACTGTCTTTCTAAAAGACATAAGTTTAAGAGGTATCAAAAAATAGGAGACAAACATTGCTCGTTACAGGATACTTTACAATCACTGAATTGTGCAGTATAATTGCATTCGATTATTATAACTGTGCAGTTTTGTTTTGTCTTTTTCTGGTAAGCTCACATGTTTCTATTTCAAAAGATCAAGTACAACTGCATTCTGTGTATCAAAAATAAAGAAGCCTTAAAAAAGCACAAGAAAAGCTAAAGATGAACTGGAGATCAAGTTTAAATTTGAAAATGTATTGTGACACTTTTTTGAAGATTTATCCCTTTTAGCCTTTAAGGAACTGCTAAAGGGATACATCTACTTTAATACCACCTTTTTTTAGAAACTTAAAATGTATCAGAATACCAATCATTGTTTTAAATATACAAGGAAATTCTTTCCTTTTATGAGGGGAGAAACCACTATAAAAATTAGATTTGTTCTTGGAAATCCTCGTGATTACTGCCACATATTCTGGCCTCGGAGATTCTCAAGGAGGTTATACAGATGATGACAAATGTGACTTAATCACCCTGATGAAAAACCAAGTAAGTCTTTTTCTCCCCAAAGATCGGATTCAAAGTAACCATCTGGATGAATTACGAATCTACTACTTAAACGGTTATGGAAGTATATACTGGATTTACTCATTGTTCAAATCTTTCATTATGAAGAAACTGTTCTGTTGAAACGAATTTGGCAAAAACTTTGCACTGAGGATTTACCTCAGTAAATCCCGACAGATTCAGAGTTGAGGTGAGATGAGGGCACTAGTCTCTTTATTAAATTTAAAAATAAAAACAGAAACAAAGGGGATTTAGAACTGGAGCTCATATGGTTAAGGCTTCTCTTGTTCTAGTCATGTGACAAACTAAGAGAAGGCAGAAATGTTCCCTCAATTAAAATATAAAAACCCAAATTCCACAAGTTCTTAGGGGATACACACGTATCACACTACAAAGCGTTTGGCTTTAGTTCCTGATCACTGTGAAGGGCTGACTCAGACACTTACAGCTGGAGCCAGACACACAAAGTCAGCTACAAGGTGCAGTCCCAAAGCACAGCCTCTCTGTGCAAGACATTACTGACACCATTAAGGACAAAGACAGGTAAGGCTCCATATGATTTCAAACACCTGCAAATAAACAGATATTTTATGAACAGCATATTTTTTCTGGGGAAATAAGATATAAAATAGAATAAATAAATGTGACCAAAAAATGACTGTAACAGAAGCATCTTTCATTTTCTTTGTTTGGCTCTGGACATGAAAACAACACTCTGTAAATCAGCAAAGGTAAACTTTTTGTGATCAAAGGACCAGTATTTACAGGTTAAATCACTACAGCGTGACTTTCAACCCAGGATTTTTGACCCAGGCCATTTTCCATGTCAACAGACCAAGAAAGCTAGAGAGCCAATTAGCCTCATTCTACTCATTCTAACACACTGGGCAGGGGAGGGGAAGGGGGGGGTTGTTGTTGTTGTTTGTTGTTGTTGTTGTTGTTGTTTTAAGGCTTTAAGTTTCAGACTGACATTTTGGGTTTCTGTTTTGTCATTTTTTTCCCCAAAGGAAGTTTTCAGATAAGCTATCCTTCCTAAAATGAATAGACAATCATTTTGGTGGAAAAGACAGACCACTGCCATTTACCACTTGGAAATGATTCATGATTTTAAAATGGAGAGGACTGGTGTGGGGGAGGCGCCTAGTTGGCTCAGTCAGTAGAACATGTGACTCTTAACCTCAGAGTTGACAGTTCAAGCCCCACACAGGGCATGGAGCCTACTTAACAACAACAAAGCTGGGAGGGGGGTGGCGGTGGTGGAAAGGGAAAGGGGGAGAGATAGCTAGGAAAAAAAGAAGAAACAAAGTCTTGAAAAGGAAATCACAAACCAACTAACTCCTATATTCACATATGGACAACTACTACTCAGCAGTAAACCCATTTGGCTCCAAGCTGATGTGGGCAGTGCACACGAATGGCTTTGGCTTTTTTTTTTTTTGGTAGTCATAGAAGTTAATTAAGCTTTCACCTGTGTTTACATTTAAAAACAAATGATAAAATTTGAACTTAAGATACAAAAGACACTGTATTTAATTTGTAAAAATGTGTAAAGTCTAGGTCGTCCAGTAAACAGTCAATGAAATTTTAATTACTTAAGGAACACCATGCCCAACATACTGGTAACACACAGATCTCTTTCCTCTCAAGGGCTTAACCTCAGAACCAGGAGAGAATCAATCCCATAATTCTAGCTCCTCTGTGCCCCCTAAAATTTTCAACCAATCACTACCTTGGTGTACTCATGAGCTACGCTGGGGGCAGCTGTGGGGTTTATGAACACAGCCCCATGCTATGGGCCGGAGTGGTGGGGATGCTGCAGAACAGTACATAAAGCTTAATTCATCTCCAGGATTACACACCAATGATTGCATTTCCTTCTTAAAAAAAGAACTCCATATCTGAGCACTGAAAAACTTTTGCTTGGGGTTTCTATAGAACTCTCTAGAATCCATTCTCTACTTAATAGATTTGTACTTTCAGTTAGATGCAGCATGACACTCACTTCAGAAAGGGTTGGTGTACGTGTGTTAAAGGACAATTTCATTCTTTAGAGAGGAGGGTGGCTACCGACCTAATTATAGCCTCCCTTTCCCTAAGGACTGGTAAGACCCTGTGGCAGCATCGTCTGGCCCTTCAAATCAGCAGACGGAGTAGCTCCGCTCCTAACACCTCAACCACATAGGGCTTCCTGCCTCCCTCCCTCTGGCAGAGACCCTACATTGACTGGGGCGACAGATCAAGTTCATCTCTGTATACATTAAGCATATCATCCTGTAAAGAGGACTTCAGTTTGGTCAGACCAGAGACAGTTTTACGGTCTAACACATAAACACTCACTCATGATAGCTCCCCAACACAAAGAATACCACAAGACTTGAAATAATAAGTTACTTTTCAAATACACAAGAATATCCTTGGTATTGGCAGACATTGTGAATTTGTCCATTAACCCAAGCTATTGCTTGGAAATATTACCACCACCCTCTTAAAAATAACGTTTTAAAGAAAAGTCTATGCTGATATACACTAGGAGGACTGAATTTGAATCTGTTCTAGTAACTGTGGTCCCAAGGCAGGTGTGGTGTGTGAAGTGAAGACTGGTTTGCAGGCACGACATCCATAGCTGAGGAAACTATGCGTCTGCAAGGATTAAAGGAAAGGAAGCGTAACTCAGGGCTGTGTCGTTGCTCAGGGCACGGGAACAAGACCTCTGGGTTAGCAGCAGCGGCAGCGGCAAGCTTCTGTTGGCAACGGCCTGCGGAATCACGAGATGGTTCTGCCCACTCCTTCCCCGGTGACTTTCGGTAAACTTCAGACGGGCCCTCCAAAGGCTAGACTGCTGAGACCTGTTCATTCTCTGGAAACAGTAAAAACACAGGAAAGTGGTAGAAGAAGCATATTAAGGAAGACCGACTTACAATGTAGTTACCTGTTTAGACAATTAGTCAATTTCAACAAAGAAATCCTCTCAAATATCCTATCGGGGCCCCGATTTTATCACGATGACTTCTAAGTGCTGATCACACTGAAGGTGACCAAATGCACTTTCCTAACTGCTCTTCATTTCTCTATTGTTTAAAAGGATAAAATTTCATTTACTAGCAAACCATTTTTGAAAATACCACCCCAGCTGCAGTCTGTCAAGAGTTTTGCCATTATGAGGAACAACATCAATGGCATGATTTCAGGTAGCTCAGCACTTCGATACTTGCACTTTGAAGTTTTCGTGCATTTATTTATGGGAGACACGACTCCACTACTGCCAAGTGCCTCCTCTTGAGATTATCCTGAGACTGAGCTGCTATTTGTCAAATATGAGAATACCTTGTTTGAGCCAGAAGAAAGGTACAGGGCACACAGAAACATGCAGCTTGACCTCTCCGTTAAAACAAATACGCCTCTGTAGTTAGGGATTTTTTTTTTTTAACAGAGACTTATAAGGCATTTTACATGTAAACTTTAATGATTATGTAAAATAACAGAGACCAATTAATATATTCAGCAATTCATTTAAGACCCATTAAGGTAGTTTGTCAACATACCATCTGCTTCGCTATCTGCGTCAGTCACATCTGCTAGTTTAGGATGGGATGGTTGCTGCAAAATATGCCTCTGAGGCTGAGTTACAATCTTCGATGGAACACAGGCCACGGGGCTGCTACCGAGAGAAGCTGGTGGCAGTCTAGAGAGGCTGTTATGCATCATCTTTGACCTCTGCACTGCCACACTATAATCTGGAGGTTTTAGGTGTAGGTGGGGTCCTTCCTTTAGGTCCGCTAAAGAAATGCCCATGTATCCTGGAGGAGTGGGAGGTGGCTCCCTATACCTATCCTCCTTCTTGGGTGAGGTGACACAGTACACTGGCATGAAAAATAAGCAATGGAAATGTTAATGAAAAATGTAAGAAATAAAAAAAACATACGGAAACTTATTACACTGACAAAACAGAACTCAAAATCAGACTGAATGAGTGAACGTATTTGAATACAATGACAGATTATAAAAACCCACTATCTTAAAACTTAATATTTAAACCTGTTATCGAACATATAAATCTCATGAGGTCTTATCAACATAAAAAGAGTGACAGAGAACTGAAAGCAATGATGCCTTGACGCCCCCCCCTCTGCAGCGGGGCCCTTGCACCACAGAGATGTCTGCTTGGCTCCTGGACGACTCCAGCTCTGAGGATGACGGAGTCAGAAACATCTAACAGTTCACCCTGAATATCTATGTTTTCACAGGAAGGCCGGCTGGGCCTCTATTTCAGGTCTGTTCTACCCTGTCCCTGAGACACGAACCACTGTTTCATGGCCTCCCAGGTGGACTTTCAGTCCTGGCATATCAACAACTTTAACTTTCTGGGAATGGAGCTCCTAATTCCTTCAAGAACCTTCCTTCCAACTTCTGATCTGTGACTAAGTGAAAAAGAAAAAAACAGCCATCATTTTAGGAAATTCATCGTAAGTTTCCCTGATTTTTAGTGGACATTAAAAACAACCATGACTTAAAAAATAAATAATACCTTTGACTTAAAATCCTTTTCCCTAAGTTTGTAAACACTGGGACGAAGGCAAAGTTTCAGAAAGCATCAGAAATGGATTAAAGAAGAGAGGAAGTCCCATGAAATTAAGAGTGACTCACAGGATCTAAGGGGCAGATGGTCCTGAATATCTTGATGATGTAAGTAACTTTTAAAACACAAACACCACATATGTATAAGCAGAATAAATTAAAAAGGACCATTAACAATTCTAACATTAACTCTCCTTTTGGAGAATCGAGTTCGCCCATACTGGAATTTCTACAAGTGTACCAGGCAAAATCTGCATGTAGTATCAAGGTCCTATATGATCTCCAGTCCTAGCTGAGAAGATGGGGTGGGGAGGGGACAGAGCACCATTGTCAAGACGAGGGAGACAAGAATGAAGAATTTAAGTCATTTGCCCAAGTCATCTAGAAATGAAATAAGATTCTTAAAAATCTAGTTTCCTAAATGGAGAAGAGATTAATTTTATATCCTCGCACATACATGCTTATATATTCATACAGTGGTTACCTAGAAGGATTTAATAAAAAAAAGTCCTTGGAAAAAATGAATGCGCTAATAAAAATCCCAATCCATAATGCAATTTGACAAGTAAAAAATACACTAAAAACGTGTTACAAAAATCAGCACATCTTTCACATTCTTAGTAATTTGACTTCAGGAATACTTTATAGAGAATATTTTATATGATTCATAATATGGTCATTCTATTATACAGAAAAGCAGGGGCTACTATATGCCAATATTTACATAATTCAAGGAAGAAATGAAAAAAATGTATTTGAGGGCTGAAGACTAAAAGGACACAGATACCAGAGAGCTGCACATGGTCAGAATGGAGCCCACTACAGGAGGTGGCGCACCTATGCCATGTGCTAGGAGCATATGGTGAAAATTCGGACTTTCTAAACACAATTTCCCTCTCTTTTGCTATCTAAAAATAGTATCAAAGTTTCTACCGTTTTGACAGAGCAATTGTGGCCCAAACAATTTATGAGGTGACAAAAAGAACAATCCCTTCATTACTACTTCACAATCACACAATCTGTCCTTAACAAAGCCAGAGACCTCAGAAACAAAACAAAACGGTCCCCTTTATTAAGTACCTTCATACCAGTCTTTTCATTTTAATAGGCTTGAACACATGCCCCCAAACTTCTGAGAAATCATGAACTTTTTGAAAATAACTTGTTTGTACAGGGCAGGAAGAGAGGCTGGAGAGAGAGATGGAATATCTGCAAGAGTAAAATTCTGGGACAACATATCCCAAAATGCCATTTTTTGTCATTTAATCTCTCAATGCCACAGATCTGACAACACACAACTTACCAATCAAGCCCTTTTCTGTACTTGAAGTAACAGTTTTATAAACTGGGTCAGTGACATCCTTGGAGTCCAAGCTTTCAGAGGATTCAGGTGGGGTGCTCTCCAACACTCTCCTTTTAACTGTCCCATAGTTTGGTTCGTATGTGTCAGACAGAGAAGTGGAAGAGGCCCAACTCTGTCTCATCTGATTAGTCTCTAGGCTTCCTTTACATTGACCACAAGTTCTAGAGCAGCCTTTAGGACAGGAATAGGGCTCAGAGTCAGGGGGTTCAACTTCAACAATGGGGCCATCCAAATGGCTCTGTCGGTAAGAGTTCAAAAAATCCCAGCCCTTCGGGTTTGGAAGGCTTTGGAAGTTGTCATGGGAGCTGCTTGAACAGGAAGTCCAACTTCCACGACCACTATCGGCTGCTTCTAAAATGATATGTTCATGAGAAATCTCTTCGTTACTCATAGAAGATGAGACAGCTAAACTCTTGACTAGAGATGGCTTTGTCCACCTAAAAAAAAGTTAAGGATACACAATTAAAAGTAACCTAGTGGCTTGCTGGAAAAATCTCCTGTCCAATGTAAGTATAACCACCTACAAGACACTGTAGAACATGCATCATAAATGTTCAATGCCAAAATAATCTTTTGAAAAAATAATGACACTGTAATTCATCATCACTTAATCTCTATTCCCATTAATGTTAATATTTAGCTAGAAACATGCATGGAAGAAACTCAAATATTTAGCAAGGTTACCTAAGCATTTTTCTTAAGCTGATTTTAAATAAAAATGAAAAAATGAGGCTTGAAATGAATAAAATTACACATTTTCATTCTTGGCCAATATAATGCTAGATTCTCCACATGGATACAGAATAAAGAATTCTCAACTACAGGAACCATATTTGGTTTTCCAATTTAACCCTGAGATCAGCCTACTACTATGCCAAGTAAAGAGCAAATTCCCCAACTATTAAATGAATTCTATTACTTATAGCAGGGGTCTTCAAGTCAAGGCTCAGGAGCCAAATATGGCTAACAGCAGGTTTCTGTTTGGTCTGGAGCAAAGCATGATTTTTTACATTTTATAGTTTAAACAAAATATTCCAAAGAATTTGAGACAGAGAAAGATACAGTATGAAAACCCCAAAATATTTACGATCAAGCTTTTAACCCTTCACTCCCAAACATGTTGTGAACCCCTGATTTACAGAATAGGGCAGGTGTGGGCAAACTAGAGCCCCAAGAAAACCACCCCGGGGTCTATTTTTTTTAAACAAAAGTTTACTGGCACACAGCATGCTTATTTGTTTATGAATTGTATCATGGAATTGTCCTGGAGCAAAAATGTCAGGGTTAAGCAGATGTGACACAGAACTGATGGTGTGCTGACATTATTTACTATTTTAACTTTTATGGAAAGGTCTGCTAAACCTTGGTCTAGAGAATCATACTTTAAAAACTTTTACAAATATGCTAATACTTGAATACTGTATCTTCAGTTTTTCATATTAAAGAATTCCAGATTTAACATTATTTATCAACTTAGAGTCAACTTTCTCAATGTTTTCTCAAAGATTTGACTTGACGTGATTCTAAATTTAAATTTACAGTTAAAAAAAAAAAAACCCTTTGGACTTCCACGAGCTGTTAATTCTTACTCTCCAAATCACACTTTTAGATCAAGGACTGGACCTACTCCCTCAACACGTCTACACTGCGTACAGTACCTCCCATTACACCATCTTTGAGCACTCTCTAACAGCCACAGTGCAAGAACCACCTCCCCGGTATCACCAGGAGTTTCTATGAGTTCTTATTAATTGAAAACATACACGATAGAAAGTTATTTGAATTCACTAACACTTCAAAAATGAGCACCCATATATAAAATAGTACTTATTTGCAAATGCAATTCAGAGAATATATACTTGGCCCTTATATTATTTTAGGGATTCCCCCTGCAACCACTCCATGGGGACAGGGGGTGTCTGAGGTCAAGTTGGGAAGCACTGCTTGTGATGGCCACTCGGCTTGAGTTTTGCGATATGAACACAGACAAGTATATGTTTACCCAGGGCCCAGCTGACTATGGTCTCCTATCCCTGAGGACTGTTCTGTTTTCTCCAATGGCCCAGTGGATTCAGAGACCGTTACAGCCTGTGAAGAACACCGTTCATCCTGTAGAGCTGTAGACATGGAGTCAACAGAACAATTGCTCACGATGCTGGATCGTGAAGAAATTTCACTATGGCTGGAGTCAGACAAGTTGTCAGATTTAGTTGATGGTGTAAGTGTACAACCTGAACGAGAAAAAACAAGTGATCAAACTACAAAACAAGGAAATAGATAGGGGTATGTGGTCAGGGAGAAGACAAAGCATAAAAACAGCAAAAGACAGAGTGAGTAGCAATATCTCAGTTTCCATGTATGTGGCTGTAATGATGCCAATCTCCTACACACCTTCCCTCCATATTCACTCACCTACCTAACTATACTGTACCAACCCACATGGAAACTCAAGAAATCAGAAGTCAGAATCCATTACTACTGAGGAAACTAGTCCAATATGTATCTAACCCATGTTCCCACATAGTTATAAGCATTTAATAAAACAAGAAGAAATTAGATGTATTTCAAAACAGTAAAAAGCAGACATCTTGAATTTCTCAACTTCTTTTTAACCCTGTGTCACCTTCTTTGATTGACATAAATATTTCATGGTGTGATCTGAATGTCTAGAATATCACCTAAGGTAGGAGTCGGGGAGGGGAATCATGACTCAAGAGAAAGGATTCTAATTTTGCTTTCATATACTTACCCCAATATACTGCTTAATACCTAAGGAGTCTTGCCCCAGGATGAAAGCAATTATTTTCTTATTTTTAAATAAATATGGATTTAATCTTATACCTGGTTTCCTTTTTCTTCACCAACTTTGAAGACTACTGCATTGAACAGCAAAACTTACAAATTTATAAAAATGTGTTCTGAAAAAAAAACAGCATCTGCCTGTTTTAAATTGTTCTGACTTACTGCACAGCATATATAGCAAGAGAGATTTTCTTTTGCGTTCTCTGGAATAAAGGGGTAGAGATGGAATGAAATGGAGGCATCCAAAAATAAATCTGCAGCATGACAGTTAAATGTACATTGTGTTTGTTTTGATAACTATTAGAAAAGTAAACAAAATCTCTTTTATTTAGAAATAAAAGAAAATGCCATAGTAATCCTGACAAGGAGTAGGTCTCAAAGAAGCAAACAATTATTTTCCTGTTCACTGGACAAATGAGGTGCAAGAGATACAAGACTTTCAGAACAATCCCTAGAAATCTCATTTAAAAAAAGTATAGGTTTTATATTCACATATAACTCAAGTCACTAAAGAAAAAATTTTTGAACAATAACCACAGAGTAGTTCCACTAATTATTTCAAAAAGAAAAATTAAGACCAAGAATATGGCTCATTTATATTTGGCTTATGGGACCAACCAGGCACAGGACAAGTTGAAATAAGCCAGTCTTCTGACATCTGACCATTGACTGCTACTTCTCAATGTCCTTTATGAACTGACTGGCAATCTTCCGTTTTTTAATTAAAAAAAAAAAATTTTTTTTAATGTTTTTTATTTCTGAGAGAGAGACAACATGAGCAGGGGAGGGTCAGAGAGAGAGAGGGAGACACAGAGTCCGAAACACGCCCCAGGCTCTGAGCTGCCAGCACAGGGCCCAACGTGGGGCTCAAACCCACAAACCGGGAGATCATGACCTGAGCTGAAGTTGGACGCTTAAACGACTGAGCCACCCAGGCGCCCCTGACTGGTAATTTTCAAGTGCACCATGAAAATGGATGTAGTAAATTTAAAAAATATATAAATATAAATATAAATATAAATATGAATATACGTAAGTTCTTCCTCAAAGAAAAAAATCTTTTATCCTAGGGGACAGACTTGCTTTACTGTTTTAAGAGTAACTACATCCCTAAGTCTATTAGACATTATTTCTCAAATATAATCAGTTCTAAGAATCACCTAGAAGGGTTATTAATATATAAATATATTCTTGGGCTTATTTCTGGTAATTCAATATTTATGAGGTTTGTGGTAGACATAGTAACTGTATTTTTCCCGAATTTCCATATGATTTTCACTTGCTATTTTAGACTATCTCCTCTCCCTCCTCTGGGCCAGAGACTTATATGAAAAACAGATAAAATTAAGTGTGGACAAGATGCAGCTTCTTGCCTTCTTTTTCCCTTAGCATGTAAAATAGTTGTAGTAATAAGAGCAATAAAATTCTCTGAGGCAAGGGCATTACGGGGTATTCTAATGAGAAAGTAAACACTCGTTTCTAAAAAGTACCTCTACTTATTTCATTCACAGAACCAGTAGCTATCAGAAAGAAATGAAGCTAATTACAGAAAACAAGAGTATAAATTTTACTAACATGAGGAAAATAACATGTACAAATAAGGCACTTTATATAAATATGACTTTGTTGCCAGAGCACCTTTAACACTAATCATAAAATGCCTACATAAATCGTATTATACACTAAGTTTTCTGCCTAAAATTTGTTTGATAAATAACTTAAGCTACATTTACATTAAATAAATGATAACAAATTCCACACTAAAATTAAGTAAAGAACTCCATCAGATTGTCTTTCTCCTTTTAGACTTGAATCGCGTACAGAAGCAGTTTAAAGTTTTACTGTTGCCTCGGCTATTTGAACTGAAGATGTCTTTCCCTTTCTCATCTTTGATGTTGCTTCCAACATCCTTCACTTTCTCACAGCTTTCTGTAGCTTGATTGTGATCTGCGTCCTCTTTTTTGCTGTTGGCTAGTCTCTCCCTTGAAAGAGTTCTTTCCCTAAATCTTCTAAACGGGGACGTCACTCTTTTTCTGGCTGTGTTCTCACAGCTTGTCCTGTCTCTATCCTCCTCAGTGGCCTTCTCGGTACTGTCTGTCCTTTTGGCTGTGCTCCTGGTAATCTGAAGGATTTTCTTTTGCAAGTAAACCCCGCCTATGCCGGGGCAGCTCTGGCCACTGATCTTGGTGCTGGACTCACGGGGAGGGGATGAGGAAGACCCTGAGAGGCGCAGCAGGATGCTGAGATCAGATAGGATACTGCCAACTGGAGGGAGAGATGCAAAAACCCTGTCACGGTCAATTAATTCTTTCCAATTAATCACAATTAGCTTGGTTTCTATTACAGAATATTTTGTTATTAAAAAAATTCAAACATTTAAACACTGGAAAAATTGAAATCTAGTACTGTATTTTTTAAAGGATAGAAGTCTAAGATATACCATAAATAACGCAATCATTGCAAACAGAACATGGGAGAAAAATTACCTTAATCAGAACAAGCTGGTAATAAAATATTGTTGGAAGTAAGCCAAGGTGGTAAAATCATTAGGAAAAATATGACAAGACTATCAGGTAACCAGATATATTTTTCGAAAGTAACTATGTCTGGAATTTTCAGGCAGATTCTACTAATGAAAAGCTTGGTAAAAACCAGACAGGACGTATAAATCGGAAGTACAATGTGAGTATTTATAAAAAAGCACAATTTCTGATCCTGTTTCATCTCCAAGGTGGAACGTTTCCTTCCTTATGTACTGCAGAAAATGAACATTAAGGCTGCTTGATGTCGCTTTTTAAAAAAACTTCTTACTTATATAAATTCTTATAGAAAATCATGAAGATAGGCTTATTTCCTTAAATGGTAAAAAAACAGAAAACTAATTCCAAAGTTTAAGAACCAGAAACAGATCCTACTAATGTACTCTTAGCTTAATAACATTTTTGTTCAATTACAGACTACTGGCAAGATCATGTCTATGGAAACAAAAAGAAATCTAGTAATTGGTTGGGGTTTTTGATAGAACGTTGATTCTGAATTGACAGAACATATTATAAGAACAATGAGAAACAGTTTAAAAAGTAATAATCTCTTCAGGTTTCTAAGGATTCTCAACATGCTTATGACAGACTCCCAAAGTTATAAATGTCAAGGTCAACTGCTGGCCACATACTGGAAGACGCCTTGGCCAAGACTCTCTATTCTAGTGGTGAGAGCAGATTTTCTGTCAGGAATGAGAGCGATGGGGAAATTCTTGTTCTCACAAGTCATGTTCAGACAAAAACACCAAATCCACGTAAGCTGGTTTCCTGGTTAAAGAAATGTCTACGATGGGACCTCCGATCAGCCTCCTAAAGGAGTGGAGGGTGTAAAGATGTGCCTGAAAGAGCATGAACAACAGGCAGCCACTGTTCCCCAGAACCACCTGTGTGAATGGATGAGGCAAGGAGCACCTGGAGGGCACCAGGCAGACAGTACAGGGATGAAACAGAGGGTATGCCTCACAAAATCATATATGAGCTGCACACCACAAGATCAGACACATACCTGTTAATATACATTGTTTACACGTCCTGTTTAATTTTACTAATCTTTTCTTAGTTAAATCTGAATGAAAATTCGAGCTTCTCTCAGCTGTGTGAAGGGGCACAGGGTGCATTAGAATGAAGCTGTGATAAGAGCAGGGAGAAAGAGGACACACCTCAATTTACTAAACACTTATCGCCTATCAGGCTTTATAAATGTTATTTCATTTAGCCCTTGTATGAGGTCCCTAAAATGGCTGATCTTTGCTCCATCTTACAGACAGAGACCTGACCTTATAAATCAGCCGGGCATAGTAACGCAGCTACTGTGCGGAATACAGTCAAAATTCAAACTCTGGTCTGACATCACTTAACCACATCACTGCCACAAATATGGCAAATAATAAAAAAAAAAAGAGCTTGCAAAAGTGAGATCAAACTTAGAAGATGGGAGCTGAGGAAAGCCCTGGAAGCTTTTCCTTCCTGCTAGAATTCGTAAGGCTTTCTTCCCCAAAACCATGTGGCCTCTTGCTATGATTATTTAAATGTGTGATTCTTTCATATCTTGGGAAGATGATGCCAAAACTAGGGAGACTTTTTTACCAAAATACACAGAGCATGGAGCAGCCAGTGTAAAAAATACCACATGTGCAGCTAACATGAAATGGCATTTGCATACATACCATCCAAGCTACTCAAGACAAAAAAAAGCTTCACTGTGAATTATGAAAATGTGTGTCAATAAACAAGACCGATTTCAGGTATTTTACATCCAGAGGTTCTCTTTAAGAGCAATGTAAAATCCACATGGCTGTTTAAATCCTGATTACTAAAAAGGTAATAATACTCCATTACTAACAAAAGGAATATATCAACCTAAGTATGTTTTTTTCTCTGAATTTTGTAGTTGGTTAAAACCAATTCCTTGTAGAAATTCTTATTTTAAAATACCCCACAGAAATGTTAAAAAATTGGAAATTTGAATGCCACCACCAAGAATCTGCACAGAAAGAATCGACCCTGATTTCTGCCTTCATTCTTTTCTATGCATGGCCACTCTGAATACAAAGGTCCTAGCTTATCTAAAGGCACAATACCTGGGAAGCATATGAATAATTCAATCTAAAACATGAATGTTCAAAAGGGATTAGGAGATACAGGTTTCTTCACTTTCTATTATCACTAGAGACTGAAAAGCAAACTATGTGCCATAAAATGTTGCGTGGTCTAAGAACGACTAGCTTAAACTGTTACATCTTACCTTTGCGAGGGGAGCCTTGAGGAGATGCAGGAGGACTAGAATGTAAGGATGATGCCACAGAGATCGTATCTTCTGGATGTTTCCTACCAGTTACTTCTTCAGTTGTCCCTAAAACTTTCTGAGGTAAATGTGTACCTAAAAATAAAACCCAAGAAGTAAGCATCACATCACAAGGAAAGTTATGCCTAACATGCTACATAACTAAAGCCATGATGCACAATGGCTAGTGTAGTCAACCGAAATGTATAAATGACAAACAGGGACTAAATGACTGGGTAATGGCATACAGAGATTCTCACCTCTAAGTTATTGGTTCCAATTCAACTAGTGAGCACGGACCACATTATAATAGTTCTCTGTTGTCTGTCTGTTTTGTGGCGTAAGGGAAACAGTCTGAGTATAGTGTCCCAGCCCCCACAATTGACACACTTGTTGGAAGTCTTAACAGGGAAAGCATGGATTCAAACTCTTCCCTTTAGAGGTGGCCTCTCCAAGTCAGGGCGAGGCACGTGGCCAGGGCAGTGTAGGGATGCTGGCACTGTCACTACCTGTGGGCATACGGAAGAGGCTGCCGGGCTGCCAGTGCAGCCCTTTTCAACAGCACTAAATTCACACTACAGGAGAAAAGTCGACAACAGAAAGAATCATGAATTTATAGAAAAATAGTATGGAACCCACTGGAAACATGCTGCAAAGTTCTATCTTTACTCTTATCAAACAGCCGTTCCTGTTTAGTGTAGGTCAAACTTAGCAATGCTTTCACCATGCTGACATTTTTGTATTACAGATTTTCTCTAAGAAAAGCCAAAGAGCTATCGGCACTACTGTAATCAGTAAAGTAAGCCCGACTTTGATGGGCATTTGTCATACTAACAAGCAGCACTTTTTAACAATGCAGAAATTTAAATCATGGTGTACTCGCACTACTCTTAATTGCTTTTTTAATATGAATACATTTATCACATAAATAACAGCCATATTACAAGAGGAGAAAAAAGGGCTACTTAGAACAATACTGTCTCCTGGATGATGACATTCAAATAAGAAGCCAGACCTAGACGTGTCCTATTTCTCACTAGAGAAAGTGATCAGCAAATTGATCGACTTCACCAATTCTGCACCCAATTATCTCTTTATCTCCACAACCATCAAATTAGCTCGGGCTCTGAGCAATGTCCAGTTAATTGTTACATCGGCTTTCCATTCGGAATGCCTATCTCCAGGCTCAATGTCCTCTCTACTATAGTCCTTCTCCAATATAAAACGGACCATAACCTCCCCCTGCTCAAATCTCTGCAATAGCTACCCCGGACAACTGTCCTTAGGCATGCCATATTGTAATTTCAGCATGCCTAGGACTTCATTTCTCGTCATCCTAGGAGGCTATTAAGTATGACGGTCGAAAGAAAGGACTTTAGGGGCACCTGGGTGGCTTGGTCGGTTAAGCGTCCGACTTTTGCTTAGGTCATGATCTCGCGGTTCGTGGGTTTGAGCCCCACGTCAGGCTCTGTGCTGACTGCCAGCTTAGAGCCTGGAGCCTGTTTTGGAGTCTGTGTCTCCCTCTCTCTCTGACCCTCCCCTGCTCACGCTCTCTCTCTCCTAGAAATAAATTAAAAAAAAAAAAAGAAAAGAAAAGAAAGAAAAGACTTTAGAGCCAGTTAGCCTGGGCTCAACTCTCAGCTTCACTACACACTGGCAGTGTGTAAATTACCAAAACCTTCTTTGTTTCCTCTGTAGAACGAGAATACTGCCTATCTTATAGGGTTATTATAAAGATTAAATGAATATAATAAGCTTAGTAAAGCACTCAGAACTGCGTCTGGCACTCTGTAGGTGGCAGCTTTAATTATTATGGTCTCTCAGCACTCTTTCTGCAGCTCTACACTCAGAGGCGGCAAACTGCTAGTAGCTCCTTGCAGATACCACACTTTCCCTTTGCTTGAAGCAATTTCTCTGTAATATTTGCCTAATTGCCTCCCTCTTGATCAACCCTTAAAACTCTGCTTAGGTGTTATCTACACAAAGCCTGCTCTGACCCACTTTGTACATAGCTCTGTGTGCCCCAGAAACTTCCCATCTTTTTTTTTTTTTATATGTTCTGTACACACTCTAGACATAAAAGCAAACACAGTTTTGCAGGTCTATACACCAGAATGAAAATCTGGCAAAGGCAGGGGGTGGGAGGGATTTCTTATTGAATTTGGATCTCAAAACAAAATCAAATTAAATTCAGAGTTCTACTAAATATGTCCTAAATATATAATTCACGGGCTAAGTACTAATGTTAGGAATCAAACTAAATTAAATGTAGCTTCTTTTCTACATGGCCTAACAAAGAGGGGATAGAGCATGGTCCACACTTTATATACTTTACAATCTTTTCTTGTCTCCTCACTAGGTTTTTGAGAAATGATCATGAATGAAAAAATAACATACATTTTTAGAATAAACAACCTCATTTTCATAGGTTGCACGTGCATTAGGTAAGTGTTCAAAAACACCGCTGACTGCAGCAGATGCTGGGTACCTAAGCATACTGCTCCAAGTTTTCTGTTGCCAGGACTATAGGAATTCCAATTATCAGCATTTAAGATATGTATGCTGTTATCAAATACCTAGAGACAAACAAACATCTTTAAATTCATGAATGATGATTAAATTCTATAAACTATACCACCTGATCTTCTGAGCATTTAGTTTGCAATTATTTTTCATTCTAACTCCCCCTGCAAGTTTAATTAAATCAATGAAAAAATTGTGAATACTCACTTAATGAGGCAGGGTCCTTTGTTTGTCCCTTCTTCCTGATGGGGTGCAAATTAACAGCTGGCACTTGGAGTGCCTGGCTCATTCGGTGAGGCTGATGCAAATGTGCTTTAGCTGTTTGGCCCACTGATCTCATAGGCACTGGAGACATTTCTGATGATTTGGCTGATCTTTTCTCATTGAAATTCTTGGTCACTAATAGAATAGAGTAAGAAATATGTAACTATGCACTTTTTTAGGCAAGGTTTTCACCAGTGACAATAATAAATGACTACATTAAAACCATCTATTTTTAACACAAAAAATATAACAGATTAATCTTTCTAAAAATAATTTCATGTATTAGACAATGTGACTTCTAAGTGATTAATTTCGTTTCCTCCACACATCGTGAATCCATTAACTTAAAAGGTTCCCTTTCCACTGTCACACTGATGGCCAAGTTTCCATCCTCTCATCTACACTACTGAAATACTTCCCTGACTGGATCAATTCTAGTCTATGATTTCAAGCCATTCTCCACACAAGAGCGGAACGCCTCTTCCAACATGAAAATCAGATCATACCAATTTCCTTCTCCAAATGCTCTACACAAACCTTTAGATTACTTGCCAGTGCTCTCAAGGTTAAAGATGCAAAAAACTAAAACAAGGCCTATTAGGCCCTGTGTGATCTAGCGTAGGGCCGATATTAGCCCCCTTAATACTATACACTGTGCAGCAACCAACTGAGATCCCTTGATTTATTTTCTCAAGCCATCCTGTATCTTTTTTTCACAGCACTAGTAATTGTTTGTAACAATATAATTACCTGCGTGATTAATTATTGTCTCCCCCTGACCAGCCTGTAACTAATATGAGATTAAGGACTGGGTATCTTGCTTACAACTATTTCCCTGTGTGTGCAGTGACTGATACAAAACAGATATTTAATGGCTATTTGCTGAGCAAGTGAAATTATTTCAAGAGTTAAATACAGAAATACTAGAGAATTCTTGGGGCGCCTGGGTGGCTTAGTCGGTTAAGCGTCCGACTTTCGCTTAGACCATGATCTCGCGGTTTGTGGGTTCGAGCCCCGCATCGGGCTCTGTGCTGACTGCCAGCCTGGAGCCTGGAGCCTGTTTCAGTCTGTGACTCCCTCTCTCTCTGACCCTCCCCTGCTCACGCTCTCTCTCTCTCTCTCTCTGTCCTAGAAATAAATAAAAATATTAAAAAAAAAAAAACTAGGACAAAGAGAACCTTGCTCAAAAATAATAAATGACACTTCAACTCAGTCTTCATCCTTTAATAAGTGTGTTTTCCATCATACTCAATTCCTATGGGTACAAGTGTGCAAGGTACTGTTTTTACAACAACATTTACTGAATGGCTTGTTACTTTGTACTTTAAATTCACTGTCGTATCTGAAATTTTTAATTTTTTTTATTTTTATTTTTTTGTATCTGAGATTCTTAAATCAATTTTTGGCTGCATGCCAACTTTACTGTCAGCAGTATATCAAGTTCTAAGCATCTTAGTGGAATTTTTACTGGCATAACATTTAATCATATATATGTGTAAAATAATATCTGCTTATAACTTAATCATGTTTTTTGATTGTTACAATATAGTGTATTTTACCATTTTGGATTTCTGCTCTTATACCTCAGGATTTCCCTGACCCTGACACATATACCCTTGGTGGTTCACATGGCTGTTCTCTGCTTTCAGAAGTTTTCATTACTCCATTTTGCTTTTATAAAATACCTACATTAGAAATTAGCCCAAATAGCACAAATAAATTCAAAGAGGACCCTCGTCTACAGAGGTATTGTAAACCCCAAGCGGTGAGAACAGAGCCAACAAGCTACTTTTGCAGAAACTACACTCAGCACCTCAGTATCAAACTACCATAAATTTCAACTGTGTCTGTGAGCATCTGTGCTTTATCTAGATTTATTCTGTGCATCTGTTAGTAAGACGTGTCCTAATGTATCAGAAAAACCTAAGAGAGGTTATTTTTTGGGTCTGGGAACACTCAAAATTTTTTCCATAGAAATTAATGGTAACTGCTTCTTCCTTTTATGTCATTTTGGCTTATGAAAGACTTCATAGGAACGCTCTACTTACAAATGCTGGGAGAAGTCTGTGTGTAATTAAAAAAAAAAATTTTTGAGGGGCGTGTGGTTGGCTCAGTCACTTAAGTGTCTAACTTTGGCTCAGGTTTCAAGCCCCATGTGGGCCTTTGTGCTGACGGCTAGGTCAGAACCTGCTTCGGATTCTGTACCTCCCTCTCCCTCTGGCCCTCCCCTGCTCACGCTCTCTCATAAATAAAAAAAAAAAAATTCAAAAAACATTTTTTTAAATTTGAGAATAGGCTCTTTTGTCCCTCACATTTCCAGTATTTTAGTAATAGGAGAATGTGCCTCACTTTTCTTATTTCACCTTACTAACACCTATTACCTATAAAGCTTTCAATTAAATTTCTTCCACTTTCTAGTTGGCAAAAATTATTATCTATGAAATTTAATGAAGGCAAAAGATTCACTTATTTTTTACTCTTTATTTAGGGATAAAGATAAAAGTGTTCTCAAACAGAAGGGCTCCTCTATAATGTTCCAGTTTTTATAAGAAGACTTTCTAATGATTTTTTTTTAATGTTTATTTTTGTGAGAGAGAGTGCATGTGTGCATATGTATGTAAGCAGGGGAAGGGCAGAGAGAAGGAGAGAGAGGATCCAAAGTCAGACGTTTAACCAACCAAGCCACCTAGTGGCCTTGACTTTCTAATAATTTTTTTAAAAATGTTTATTTATTTATTATTGAGAGAGAAAGAAGAGAGCACAAGTAAGGGAGAGGCAGAGAGAGAGGGAAACAGAATTTTGAAGTAGGTTCCAAGCTATCAGCACAGAACCCAATGTGGGGCTTGAACTCACAAACTACAAGATCATGACCTGAGCTAAAGTCAGACGCTTAACTGACTGAGACACCCAGGAGCCCTTCTAATGCTTTCTTAAAAATGTTTTCTTAAAAAAACCTTCAATTTACTATACACTGCAATTAGGAATGGACAGAATTCAGTATCTGGATAAGAAGATCACCTGATACTTAGGGTATGTCAGAAATCTTTTTGAGAGAGTTAATTTTCATGGGCCTTCACCTTAACTGTAGAGAAATAAATATCTATTTTGTTATGCTATTTAACATCACAGTAAGTGAAAACTTGTACTTACAGGTACCGTAGGCGGGCTCCCACTGCAATGACATCATCTGAAACTTTTCCTCATCTGTGTCTACATCCAGACTGGAAAGATATTGCTTCACTTTTCTTGCCATTTGGGCATCCTCGTATAGCTTCTTGGCATTAAGCAGAGAACTACGGCGTGCCCTTTTCTTGTGAGCACCTCCTTGGACATCTAGCATGTTTGAGTTTGTGCTGCCTTGACTCAATGACCTGTAGGAAGATGGATATCACAGTGAGGGACGGTAAAGATAAGAATTACACATGGCAGATTGAAGATTAAAAGAATTTTGTTCTGTTAATGCTATTGCATGCTGATGCAAATGAGTTAAAAGATGAAGAGCATTAATGCAAAGTCATATGGCACACATGGCTATGTTCTAAGTTTTAAGATTCAGCAAAGTGCAGAATTCAAAAGAATAAGATAATAATTTCTCCCCCTGCCCCCTCTCCAAGCCCTCCGCCCCCAGCAACAAATTCCATCAGATCTGTGTTTGTGCCTATGCAACCCATGGCACAACTGGAACAAGTAAACAGTGGCCACAAGGGGCCATCCACACTCTGAAAATATGGCAAGAGCTTCAGTCAGAACAAGTCCATCCTTAGCCAGATCTCTACACGAGGATTCTTCAGCAAGGGAGTTTCTACAGGAGCTTTGCTTATCTGTGCTGTTTTGGACATGCCATAGCCATCACCATTCCTGTCTATAGCAGGCCTCTCTGAGCATGCTAACCAATTTTACTACTAAGGAGATTTTGGCCCAAATTCAAAGAGAACAACCAGAAAGAAAAACAGGCATTTATACTCAATACCCACATAGTCAGAGACCAGAAAGCCACTCAATCTTCCACTCACACACAGAATGCTTAGGCAATATGTGATTCTAGGACTGAGGATCTGGGACTTGGAAGCTTTCTTTGCAATGCCTCTGTGACGAAATGCAAGCTGGGTAGAAATAACCATAGTTCAAACAAACTACAGCTTCACCCAACCTCTTCGTGGCAAACCTCTATTAACGGCCACGTCTGGAACCAATGAAAAACAGGAAAAGCAATGCTATTTGTCCTTTCTAACGAGGCTAGAAACACAAAGTTCTTAAATGATTTTTATTCTAAAGGCAATTCTAATTCCAAAATAATAAAGTTATCTATGCGTTTTCTAAATTAGCCTAATAATATACCCCCAAATATTCTGAATGCAGACCACAATCAAAGAACAATTTGTTCTTCAGTGCTCACATACTATTTAAAACAGACACTAAAACCCTAATGTGTTCATTGTAAATTAGGCAAAAAAAACGTTGTAGACATGTTACAGGTTTTTTTTTTTCCTTCACAATTTTTTATTTTTGAATCAAGATGTGTCTTACATTCTAAAGCAACTTTTTGATTGTTACTGGTCAGGCAGAATCTGTGACATGGCTGTTATTCCTTGTACATATAGAAACTTCAAAACTTGAAGAATGGTTGGGAAGAAAATCCAATGACATCAGTGAATTACTCTTTTAATCTCCAGTAACCAAATGATTATAAGAAGGTAGTGAGTCTGACAAGTTCAACAACATTCTCAGGGCAGCTGTCAAAAGGAGGCTAGCTCTACCTATCTGCAAAGCAAAGCTAAGAGGCCAGCAGCAGGAGTTTTTACTCCTTTAATGGCTTGTTTAAGAAACACTCCATCACCGACACAGTTGATGGCACACACAGACAAAAAATACTGCACAGAGAAAAACACTCAGAAACTTGTAACTCAGAAGATTCATATTCTAAATACAAGTTTGTGAGATTTTAAATAAACCAATGTAATGTGCTCACATTTTTCTTTTAATCAATGTAAAAGGGTGTTATAAAAATACATATCTAAATTTACATAAGAGCTCTTTTAATAAGCATAAAAAGTAAGACGTATTCAGTGAGCAAGTCACTTAAGTGATTTTTCTGACTGGTTCATAAAATAATGGTGTGTTCAACAACTGAAGATGCCTTAGATTCAAATAAATGCATAAAAACCAAGTGCCATATATATATAAAGGTGTCCATAAATCTAGGAAATGAAATTCTAGTAACTGAAAACATTGTAATAAATGAGAGTAAAATGTCTTCTAAACTTTCAAAACAGAATAATGCTATAATAAAAATGCCTACCATCTGCAAGCATCATACACTGCAACCCTAAAACTGAACAAAGAATGTGTTACGTTAAGTCATTCAACACCCCAAATTCCCAGTAGGATGTACAGACCAAATCTTCTTTTTCATAATAGTAATACCAGGAACCAATTTCTGTTTTTAGTGAAAAGAACCAGGAAAGACCAAGACATAAATGTAGAATACAGAAGGAAACACATGAGAAAAACACAGAGAAGGAAGAACGTAGAAGGAAATTCAAGTTTACCAAGCTTCAACAGAAAACAGGATCACAAATAAGACAAGACTCAAGTTCAAGTAAGTGGCTCACAGAAAAACCCTTTTTGTGTGTAATTAAAGCATCTGAATTCATGATTCACTCTAGTCTTAAAATAACAAAATCCTTCATACGCAATCCCTTCATTCACAAAAACCGTCTCTTTCTTCATCTAAAAACGAAAGGACTACAGAGGCCCTAAACATTCTAGGGTTCTAAGTAAGAGGTATCTATGTGAATAAGCAGAGATCTGAACATACCCGAACAGCAAAGGTGGGAGTTTCAGAATATATTACAGTGGATTTTGTTGGTTTGTTTGTTTTTTGTTTCTTTTAAGGTGAATTCTGCTCCCAGTGTGTGGCTTCAATCATGACATGGAGACCAATGCTCCACAGACTGAGCTGCCCAGGCACCCCTGACTGTAGTACAGATAAGGGAGTCTCTTATTTAAAATGGTACAATTTTAAAATAAAATCCAATCAGTATTGTGTCACATGGTATTAGTGGATCTGAGAAATTAAAATCATCTTCTATTTCAAACATTTACTGACTTAATTTTATAGTATAGTTTGCATAAGGGCTACCTCTTTTTGGAAAATTAATGGAAACATAAGCTTTATAAACAAATGTACACTTTTATATAATTACATATTTATTTTCTATAATATAAGGCATGTATAATTTTTTAAAGTGGGCTCCATGCCCAAGGTGGTGGGGCTTGAACTCATGACCATGAGATCAAGAATTGCATGCTCTACTGACTGAGCCAAGCAGCCGCCCCAAAATATGGCACTCGAGAAAAAGAAAATGGCATGGATTCTGGAATGAGACTATCTAAATCTGGAGCTATCATCAGGGAGCTGTAAGAAATGAGACATGTCTATCTTCCCCACCTGCACCATAACAATACCAGAATTTATATCACAGGGTGGATGGAGATTTAAATAATTTTTATGAAGTGCTTAGGACAATATATGGCACAGAGCAAGCACACAACAAGTATGTACTATCATCCTCTTTTAATTTAACCTGCTAAATTAAAATCTACAAGGGACTTACGGGACACCAACAACAGAAAAGTCCAGGGGGGAAAAAAAGCTAGTTCTATTACTATTTTCACCTTGTTAGCAAAAGGCATTTGTGAGGAGCGTAGGTTGACAAGGTTAACAGGATGCATGCTAGTTTATCCGCGTGCATTAACGAAAAGGATGCAGTATGTGTTAAGAGTTGCACAACCCCTGGTTCAGGTGCATTCATCTCTACACTTACCCCAGACTCCGCCACCTCTTCTTCCTGTAAGCAAGAGCCACAAACATTGACGCATGGGTTTGAATAGGAAAGCACAGAAAAAAGACAACAAGTGAGAGTCAGAGAAACTATGGAGACAGAACAGAACAGAAAAATTTTTACCAAGGAAAAATGGTAGCTTAACAGTAAAATGACTTTAATGGAATCCAGAGGGGGTAAAATGAATTAGGATATGTACCGAAGGCCAACAAACCCACAATATTCTTTAAAATATGCTTTTAGGCAAATTATATTTCTAGTATCTAATTCATATCATAGGCTTATGTTAATAAGAAACAAGAAAAAAACACTAATTATAAATTTTTAATTTAAAGTTTTTAAGGGAAGTAAACCTTAACTTAAGGAAGAGAATTTCTGAATATTTTTTGCAGGATTTTGAGCACTCCTTTCAGTGACAAGATGAAGCTACAAGGAACATAAAGATTTATAATGTTATTTCTAAGTGTAGAAATTACTCTGATAATGTACTTGAAAACAAATTTTGACCAAGTCAACTTGAAATTTAAGTAAAAGTATATCATCAGAATAAGATACTGTATATCCTTATACTAAAAATGGACTGAATAAAGATGGTTTTTCATTTTATTTTTCGTCCCCACTGGCCTCAGTGTGCTGCAGATGGCCCAAGACCTGTTGTTGACTACTGTTAGAATAAAAGAGATTACTTTTTCCACACTATATAATACACACCACAAAAATGGATAATTACTTGCTTAAAGAAAAAGTGCATTTCAGTACTGGCTAAAAAAGAAAAGTGATTCAGGAAAAGTTCAATCCAATTCAATTTGTCTAATCTAATTATGAATGTTTTATTTTCTCCCAGCCCAGGTGATGTCCCAGAAAATAACCAAGTTTATTAATTCCTCATTAGGTTTTTCCTTCTTTGTTCATTTCTGAAGCGTAGCTGGTACTTAGTACGTTATTTACTGGTCTTGTAGGGGCACAAATCCATTATGTTTTCGGGAACGAGGGTGCTAACATGTGTGAGTAAATGGAGGTCCACATAAGACGACAGGCAGTAACGGGGCCAGTGTACAGAAACATGCAACAAAGGCAAAAACTTAAAAAACAAACAAACAACAAACCCTCCAGTTTGTTCTGGTCCCTGGTTCTTACGATTTTCTGCTTCCATACTGTTGAGCAATAACATGTCTCCTTACATGTCGGATTCTCAAGGGTAAAGTGGGATGAGCAGGGAAGAGGAGAGTGACACCCCCCCGTGTCTGTTCTTTGAGGATCTCTATACTAGAGCAACTATCAGATCAACTACTTACAAAAACAACGACTCCTGAACAGTAATTTAAATAAAACAAACCCTATCCTGACACACAGTGATACTGTTTGATTACAAAAATTCCACCTGTGATTTTTAAAGAAAGAAGTGTTTTTGTTTCCTTACTAGAGTGTATTTTTTTAAGCTGGAGGAACTGTACCTACCTTAGTGCCTATTTCATTTTTAAAAGTCTTATGCACTGAAGCTATACACAGAGGCCCAGAAGAAAAGTCCCTTAAATTAAAACCCTAGTATCTATTTACTCTGAAAATTATAAAAATTATTGAGAAGAGCCTGGCAACACACCTTCTCCAAGTTTTACTCAGTTTGAGAAAGTCTTTGCTATTACATTAAAAATGTATTTTAAAAATGCATTCATTCTTAGAAGATCAGGTTAACATGGGATACAAATATAATTTTCCATTTTTATTAATGATGGAACATGCTTACATTTGCACTTTCTAAACTCTGCTAAAGAACTTGCATACAAATAAACAGTAGTACTACGGCTTGAGGAAGAGAATATATTTTAAAAGGATAAATTATGACTTTAATAGAAACACAACTTTAAAAATACTCAATAAAAATAAAAGGCGTGTGCAAACTAATACTTTACAAAGTAGACTGCAAACCAGATAGAATAATTTGTCCTCCAAGATAACTTCAGTAAACATGAGGGATTTTCTTATATTTAAGTCAGTTATTTACCATAACAATAACAACACAGAATTATCCACGTACTCCAAAAAGTAACAGAGAACCAGAGTTCAAATCTCAGCAAGTTACATAATCCTGGGCATATTACCTAAATGCTCTTAGCATCAGTTTTTCACATGTACATAGAAACCCATATCACCTACCTTTAAAGGGCTGCTGTGATAAATGATTACTGGAGACTGACATGTATAAAGCAGGTCATACAGTGCATAACAAATGGGAAATGGTTACTGATAAATATTAATATTGTATCACTTGATGTCACTGTAATACTTCTACAGACTTCAATGCCATACCTCTGTCGAAACATCATAGCTGGGTCCATGTTAGCAGAAGTCATGCGAACAACTTGACGGATTTCCTTGGCAATCATTCTTAGCTTCTCAAAATTCACTAAACCATCTACTTTGGAGTCATTTCCTATGAAATAAAACCAACTTTTTTGTTTTCAAAATTAAAATACTTCTACAAAGTAAGCAAAAGTCAAGTTATTCTTGGGGGCACAAATCAGAATCGTCTTTATGAAATTGCCACTTCTGTTTTTAAGGACCAATAAAAGCATACATGGTTCAACTGTGATCACAGGCAATGAGCTACCGGGAGGAATTCCATTCCTATGGGAGTAGTGATTATAAGTACTGGAAGTTGATAAGCTACATAAGCTTCTAAAACCAATTTTGTGATGTTAAAGGCATATCTGTAAAATGTGTGACTCCTTAAATCTTACTGTCTAGATGCTCAGCCATTCTGTCAGGTACCTGCAGCTGCTCTTTTGGGCAGCAGGGTAGCGCACCTGAAAGCTCAGGCTTCAGCCAGAGGTCACAAAGAGTGACCTATGGGCTTAACTAACCCAGTAAGCTTTCCTTGGTTTAAAATCCTTTAAGGAGTGCCGAGGTGGCTCAGTCAGTTAAGTGTCTGACTTTGGCTCAGGTCCCAATCTCACAGTTTTTGAGTTCAAGCCCCTCGTTGGGCTCTCTGATCTCAGTACAGAGCCAGCTTAGGATCCTCTGTCCCCCTCTCTCCCTGCCCCTACCCTGCTTGTGCTCTCTCTCCATCCCTCTCAAAAAAAGTTATAAAATCTCCGAATGTTTGAAAATTGAACAATATACTTTGAAATAATGCATAGGTCAGACAAAATCATCAAAAAAGATTAAAATAAAACACTAAAAAAGTGTTAGATGAGTTGTCAACATTTAGCAAGTGGAATATATCCCATGAAAACTTCTGACTGTTCTTAAAAAGGAAGGGTTCTCTAGGGGGATTAAGTAAGAGTAGATCTGCTTTCCCAAATGGGAATTGTTAGTTAAATTAAGGTGACTGGCTCATAGAGTAAACACTGCCTAGTCTGCCATTCATCTTTTCTTACTGATATCTGAATTTACAATTATGACTTTCATCACCAACATAAATTTGCTAGCTTATAAGCTCCATAATTTTTATTTCTGTTCTGATTACTAGGGCTCTGAGGGAAAAAAAAAATCACACAACTTTCAAAATGACCTACTCTTCTTTGAAGAAGGTAGCTATGAGACCAGACTTCACCCATTTGTTGGCTTACCAACTTCAGACTACAGGCAAAAACTGTATGTTTAAAAGGCAATGTGACTCTCTTTAGTTGTGCTTCTTTTTCACATCTATCTTTAATAGTTTCTGTGACCCCATTTATCTACTCTGGTAGCCCCTGAGATGCCTCTAAGGAACTCTAAGTCCCTAAGGGCAAGTCTGAGAACCAAATGTGTCTGAAACACAGGGCGGTCTGCTTTCTCATGGTAAATAACAACCATACATTGAACATATGAGTTGTTCAGGGTCTCAAGATGTGAGATGGTAACAAAATAACCATCCAAAATACCTCCAAATCACATAAATATGTCTTGAGGGAGTAAGTCAGAAAAATATATTTGAAGCCTATCAGAGTATTTCCTTATGAAAAAGGAGTGATAATGAAAGAGAGGGCACTCAGACTAGATAATGAGAACAACCTTCTGGCTGAGAATAATTAGAAAAGTTGAGCAAAAAATAGAAAAAACAAGTATTTTAGATCAGCAAAAAGCTATCAAGGTAGTGAAGATTTGGAAGAAGAATGAAGATCTGGGAAAGGGTTATTCTGACTCCAACAGCATCTACTGATTCAGAAAAAGAGCATGATAAACTGAAAAAAAACTAAGCAGTGACACCCTGACTTCTGAGGTTAGAAGAAAACTCCTCAGGTCCTGGTAAACCTCCAATACTTTGGGTTGGGATCTTGAAGGACTATTCTGGAACTAAGGATGAACTTGATGTCACCAAGATAAAAGTTCAGTGTTAAATTATCTTGAAATGTGAAAATGGATTAAGGTGACTCTGGACTGCTAGCATACCTAGCTGCCTGGCAAAAGCAAGTTTTATTTCTCTCTGGAGGAATGGGACATCGTCTGAAACCTCAGATTATTTCTGTAATCTTTTATACACACATCCGTTTGATCAAAAATAACGAGGGACATAAGGAGAAGAGATAACATGAATGAAAACAGGAGACAAAGACAACAGAAAAGGACACACATCGGATGGAGTTATTAGACACAGACTTTAAAATAATTATGTTGAATATGTGCAAAGATGTAGAAGAGCACTAAGAACTCAGGCAGAGAACACAGAGCTAAAACAATGTAAACTGCAAACATAATAAAACACAGTAACTGGCTAAGAATTCACTGATATATTTAATAGTAAATTACACATAATTGAAGAACTGATAAATTGGACAGTAAGGTGGAAGAAAATATCCAGAATGAAGCATGGTTAAGACAAAAAGATGAGAAATGGATAAAAGGGGGTATGAGACAATTAGAGGTGGTCATCAGGTCCAATAGAGGTGAAGTCAAAATCCCTAAGTAGAGGTCAGAAGGGGATAGGTAAGGAATCTAAAGACAAAACCAATGAGAATTTTCCAAAACTGATGAAGGCATTTTACAAACAAATCAGGACTAGAACAAACAAAACCCAAAATGCCATACCTAGTTACATCACAGCAAAACTAAAAAAAGAGACCAAGAAAGGAGAAAATTACAAAGCAGCTATTAGAAGAAGGGCAGAATATAATCACAGGAACAGCAAATAACACTGACAAATGACTTCTCAATGTCAACAATGAAAGCCAGGTCGCAATGAAATGGTCTCTTAAAATGTTCAAAGACCACTGAGAACCAAAATTATGCCTTAAAAACGAATATGAAATACAGACATTTTCACATGAACAAAATTAAGAGATTTCATCACCAGCAGACTTGCACTTAAATAAATAATAAATAGTATGTATAGGAAGACAAAAAAACCCAACCACATGGAAGCTTTGAAGAGCAGAGAGGAATAAAAACAGTAGCATCATCATGATATAGATAAATAAATACTGACTTCACTAAATGAGAGATAAGATCATGTAGACGTTAAAGGCATGACACGTGCATGTAAACTGGTAGGTGAGTAAATGGAATTTCAGTTGTCTAAATTCCCTGCATTGCCCAATACAGAGAAAAGTACTAATGAATATTAACCTAATTAATATCAACTAAGTATAAATATAATGCCTAGTATAACATTAGAAAAATAGTAAAGCAGCATATAGTTAGCAAGTTACCAGACTAAAACAAATACCATATACAAAAAATAATTCAGGGAGACTGGAAGCAAAACATGCTAAAAGATCTATATGTTAGGCTTTTAAAACTAAGAATGTGCTGTTTATTGAAGGATAACTTTAAGAGACTCAAAAGACAAATCATATTAAACCCAGGATTTATAAGAAATCCTTAAAAATATATTAAACAAGAGAAAACCTAATAAATAATAAACAAAAAACCCTGAAATGATAATTAGCGGGGGAAAAAAACCCTGCACACAAATATATAAAAGGGTGCTCAAACTCATTAATAATCAGGGAAATACAAATTAAACTGCACCACTACTGAAATGGGTAAAATTTAAAAGAATGAATTTACCAGGTGTTGGTGACAAACAATAACTCTAATAACACTGCCAGTGTTGCACTTTGCTGGACACTGCCAAACTGTTTTCTAAAGCTGATTATATGAATATCACATCCATAATAAATTCCACTTTGAACGATGTGAATATTCAAAGCAGCATTATCCATAATAGGTGAACAGTGGAAAACTATGAAATGCTCATTAGGAGAACAGATAAATCCTCTGTATTGCATTCAGGTAATGGAATACTAGATTTTGAAAATAAAATACAGCTACACTCAAAAACTTGGAAAAATCTTAATAAACCTAACGTTGACTAAAATAAGCCAGAAACCAAACCAAACCAAATTGTAAGAAAACAAATATATTCTGGATTCCATTTATATAAAGTTCAGCAACAGATAAAATTAAACCAGAGTATTAGAAGTCAGGGCAGTCATTACTCTCGGGGAAGAGAGTGAGGACGGTTACAGTGAGGGGGGTCAATGGGGCTCCTGGGAGGCCGGCAACATTTTACTCTTGGCCTGCATGTTGGTTACATGAGGGTTTGCTCGATCATAATTCATTTAGCTGTTCCCTTGTTATGGGCACTTTTCTGTATTGTACGTGTTGAATAATTCGATTAGAAAAAGACTGGATGGATGGGGCGCCTGGGTGGCTTAGTCGGTTAAGCGTCCGACTTTCGCTTAGGTCATGATCTCGCGGTTCGTGGGTTCGAGCCCCGCGTCGGGCTCTGTGCTGACTGCCAGCTCAGAGCCTGGAGCCCGTTTCAGTCTGTGACTCCCTCTCTCTCTGACCCTCCCCTGCTCATGCTGTCTCTCTCTCTCTCCTGGAAATAAATAAAACATTAAAAAAAAAAAGAAAAAAGAAAAAGACTGGATGGAAAACTATTACTAAACAAAATAAAAAATATGATTAAACAGTCTGATGTGGGCGTAAGTCAAATTTATATTTGAATGCAGAAGGAATTTGTTTTTGTAATACGTGAGTTTTGATTTCTAAAATTTGCTTCAATTAATTACGTAAAGCGTTTGTGACATAAAAGGCTGAAAAATATATTAAATATAATGAATCACAATTCTGTGGAATTTGCTCAAGCTAAACACACTAATTTTCAAAAAACTTTTAAATACCTTCATGCAGAAATGTCATATCTTTCTTGACAACAGGGAAGAGTGGAATAATTGGAGGCTGCATGCTTTGACTACTAAGAATATTTCTATATTTTGCCATGTTTCTAGATGGATCAAAAAGGTCTTGTAGATCCTGGAGGTGTTTCTCATACTTGCTTGGTAATTTTTCCCAAGTACCTCTGAGTCGTGCTACAGATGCCAGGTTCAAGCCACTGCCAAAGATGAGAATAAAAACATTAATAAGGGACTTGGATAAGGGAGAAGACTCAGGGCAGTAAAGCATATACAATAAGTTCCTCTAATAAAGCTAAAATAAATAGGGACATAGTTTTAATATGTTGAAATGAAGAGAGCAGAATCACAGGGAAAAATAAAATAAAAGCAGCTCTCTGATCTTACAGTCAGGAAAACTTCTTCCAAAGGTGCTACATTACTTGCCTACAGTTGTATACTCTAGCCTTTCTTTTATAGCTTGCATGTATAAGACAAACAAAATATCCATAAAAGAGACACTTAAATATTAAAAAAAAAAAACTTCAAATATCACATTGTTTTCTTTGAATTACTTAGAAATAACTTTATGGAGACAGTATCTATTTTGAACGTGGTTTAAATAATGCTGGACACAACTGCTATAATAACTGCTAGAGCTGAGGCAACCTTCCTTCCTTCCCAGATTTTGTTCTCTCATGTTCCTCATTCAAATGCGTCCAAATCTCTAGCTTCTAATCCTGTTCCTTGAGGACTCCCTATATTCAATGGCTTCTTCTGACAGGATTTTAAACTCAACCCTCCCTTCAAAAACATGCCTACTAGGCTGCAGCTCCTCCTTATCCCTTTATGTCTACACTACCACCCAGGAGGTAGGCTGCCAAAGGAATCCTGCATATATAATGCTTCAATTTTCTTGCCAGTTAACCCCTCTTTACTCCTAGGCACCTAAGTTTTACACACACCATTGTACTTAAAATGTTCTCTTGACTTCTCATTTTAAGGTGTGGAGTTAAGGTATCTTTGTTTTTTTCTGGCCTCTCAGAAATCATTCCAAGGAACTGTAAGTCTCAGTAACTAAGAGATCTCTGTAACTCCTAAACACATTAAAAGGTTGCTAATAGTCAAGATTAAATAGGAGAATGCCAAATGCTGAAAAAGAATGTCCACAGCTAAAAATCTCAATGAAAGCTGGTAAAATTCTCTGAGGCAGCTAGCTCACCCTAAAGGCAGGAGCAGCAATCCCCTATTGGAAACAACACAACAGAATCCATAGGCTAAAAGAATCCGGTGGGGACTGGACTGTGTTCTTTACCAGAAAATGCCAGGGTAAGTAAACAGTGAGACAGTATCTTCATGAGACAATATCTTAATATCTTTAACAGTGAGACAGAAATTCTGAGTGGTGAGCAGCCCCAAAGCTGTCAATCTCCATGTAAGGGACAGAAGAATGGGAGGGTGGGAAGAAGAAAGAAGGGAAAGATAGGGAGGGAGGGAGGAACAATTTACATTCAGGCTCAATTCCTGTTAGCCTGAAATAATGCCCTGGATCCTCTCCCACATGAACCTCTTGCAAATAGCTGGTACAGGGAAACTAAATAAAGAACACAAATAAGAAAAATGTTGCCACCAGTCAAATAAAACTGGTACTAATCAATGATCTAGCCATGATTTCAAATGAATTCATAGAGTCAATGAAGAGCTTAATGGAGTGATATCAAGAGCTTACGGAAAATATGGTAAGACAAGTTGATTATAAATAACTAGTCAAGTTCAGAAAAGAAATGGAAGAAATATAAAAACCAACACAGAAACGAAAGCCACACTGGGACCTACAAAAGAAAAAAAAAAGTGCTACAACCTTGTACAAGTAATGTTGAGAAAAGGATTAACAAAAGCAATCAATGACAATGGACAGACCTGAAAAGGACTAGGGAGAAAATAAAGGATATGGAAGAGAAGTGAGATCTAAAACATGCAATAACTGATATCTTTGAAGAAGGAAACAAAAATAACGGAAATGAAAAAGTATTCAAAGGTATAACCTGAGAAAGCTACAGAAACAAATGAATCTACAGACTCAACAGGCACCACGGTTCCAAAGAATCAGACACAGAACTAAAAGAGATATAGAAACTCCATTGTAAAGGTAGGGAACATCAGAGTCAAGGACAGAATATGGGGAGATATCTCAGAGACCTGAACAGCTACGTAATATGCTAGTTATGGAGCTACTGTCTATGATGTTACCAAGAAGTAACACGTGACGCAAGAATTTTAAAGTCAAACTTTAAAAGGGTCATTCAAAGACAACAGAAAGACACTTTGAATATACTCAGAAAATAGAATTTCCACAAAACCTTCTTCATAAAATGATTAGAAAACAAATTTCAACCAAAATTTGAATTCAGACAGTGATGTCTGCATCATGACAGTGTAAGATATCTCTGTTTTATCTGTGCAACCAAACAAAGAAGTCTAGCATCCATTCATGAGCAGTACTGCCTCTGTGGAACCCAGCATCACTTGCCAAGGGGCCTCAGGAAAGCCTTGCCTACAAGCGTACTGGTAAGAGACAGACACAGACTTCAGTAATGGTTGTAGAACTCCAGGAGATTATGAAGTGGTTTGTGCTCCTCTTGGTTATGGTCTGGGAGTGCCTGCAGAACAAGAACTCAGTCACCTAAAGAAGAGAGAGCCTTTGTGGAAGTCCAGGTTTCCAGAAGAGAAGTTCTAGCACTCGGCTAGAGCAAAACAAAACAGAAAACCAAAAAGGTTTGGATACACTCAAAGAGGTAAAGAGAAGAGCTTGATTTTGCTGGCTTCACCTCTTCTTCCAAGGCAGCATAGTTGAAAGCTAAACTAGATAGCTGGTGATTTCTCCCACAGGAGAGAGGGAGAGCTGGTGAATACATGCCTGGTTTCCCTAATTGTGTAGGATGTTGTCAAAAGTGCTCATTTCACTCTTGTAACATCTAGACCCAGAACATCCATTAAAGTGGGAGCTCCATGACTAGAGAAAGAGAGCAGACTGGAGAGCAGCATTTAAGATTCCTGGAAGACTTAACATTTTTTTAAATGTTTATTTAATTTTGAGAGAGATACAGAGACAGAACGCAAGCGGGAGATGGGCAGAGAGACAGACAGAGAGAGAGAGGGGGAGGGAAGGAGAGAGAACCGGAAGCAGGCTCCAGGCTCTGAGCTGTCAGCACAGAGCTGGATGAGGGGCGTGAATTCCTCAACTAGGAGATCATGACATGAGCCTAGGTTGGATGCTCAACTGAATGAGACACCCAGCACTCCCCTTCTCCCAGCCCAAGGACCTTTAAAGGAATGCAGATCCTGCTGACTTCTTCTGAACTATAACAGGAAGCAAACCCGGGAGCCGCAGAGAACACCTTGCCATCAGATGTCCCCCAATGATCCACTGGCACCTACACTGCACCTTGCACCCAACTCATACCCCCACCTCCCTCTTCCACTCTGCTGCTGGCTCACTGTTCTAGGTCCTGAGGACAGCTCTGGTAAAGAAGGGGTGTAGAAAACAGGCCAGAGTCTGTGTGTAAAGGAGAAACCACAACCCTGAGCTGTAGCACCACCTTTAGGAAAACAGAAAAGAGACCGTTAGCAGCTGACAGTATACTGGAGGATAGAGAGAAGATATTCAAACTTCAGAATTCTACCACAAGAGGGAGCAAGAAGCATGAAGCAGTATCCATGCAATGTGTGAGAAAGCCTTGGAATCTATAGCAACACCGTTGAAAGGTACTTTTTATGCTGAAGACTGTTAGTAACAATTGGGAAGTGACTGCTACTGAATGAAAACAAAAAAAAACCAAAAAAAAACAAAAACAAAAACACAATCCAAAACTCCAAGTAACATGAAAAAATCAGGAGTTCACACTAATCCTCCAGTAATCAAATCCAAAGACATGAAGATCTACAATTACCTGATAAAGAATTCACAACAGCTGGTTTTTTTTCCAAAACTTTTTTAACTTTTTCTTTATTTCTGAGAGAGAGAGAGAGACAGACAGACACAGCATGAGCAGGGGAGGGTCAGAGAGAGAGGGAGATACAGAATCTGAAACAGGCTCCAGGCTCTGAGCTGTCAGCACAGAGCCCGACACGGGGCTCAAACCCACGAACCATGAGATCATGACCTGAGCTGAAGTCAGACGTGTAAGTGACTGAGCCACCCAGGTGCCCCTCAAAATAGCTGTTTTAATGAAATTCAATAAGCTGTAAGAAAATTCAGAAAGAGAATTCACTGAAAACAGGAAAATAGTACATGATCAAAATGAGAAATTCAACCAAGGTAGAGAAATCACAAGAATCATATGGATATTCTGCAACTGAAGAATTCAATGAAGAAAACAAAATGGCATAGTTTCAACATCAGAGTAGATGAAAGAGAAGAAAGAATCAGTGTGACATACAACAGGACTTTGAAATAACCTAGCTTCAGGTGGAAAAAGAAAAAGAAAAAAAGAATAAAAAAGTGTAAAGGAAGCCTACATGACCTATGGTACCACCAAAAAACCCAAATCCAAATCACCGGAGTTCCAGAAGAGGAAGAAAGAGAGAAGGGGAGAGAAAACCTACTTAAAGAAATATGGCTGAGAACTTCCCAAGATGGGGAAGAGATCTGGATTTGCAAGTCATGAAACTAACAGATCACCCCATTATTTCAATCCAAAATAATTTTTCCCAAGACTCACTGTAAGAAAACTGTCAAAAATTAAAGACAAAGAGAATTCTAAAGTCAACAAAAGAAAAAAGACTATAACCCTCAAAGGAGCACCCATTAGGATGTCAGCAGACCTTCTCAGCAGAAAACTTACAAGAAAGGAAAGTGTGATAAAATACTCAAAATGCTTAAAGAAAAAAAAATGTCAACCAAGGATACTCTGTCTGGCAAAGTTAGCCCACAGAAATGAAATACTTTCCCAAGAAAACAAAGCTGAGGAAATGTATCACCACTAGAATTGCCTTACCAGAAATCCTAAAAGGAATTCTTCAAAATCAAGACCTTAAGTAGTAACAAGAAACATATAAAAATACACAACAGTGATAAAGGTAAAAACACACTCAGATAACTCAACACTGTAGTATAATGATGTGTTAACTACTGAGTAACTAGAATACAAAGCTTAAAGGAGAAGATTATCAAAATGACAATATCTACTATAATCTGTAAATGAAAACACAGTATAAGAAGGCACACTGTGACATTAAAAACATAAAAGGTGGGGAGTAAAAGGGTAGAGTTTTGCATATGATTGGTTAGTAGCAGAATGAGATAGACTGTTATGTTTCATATAGGTCCCATTGTAACCACAAAGTAATACCTATAGTAGACTCATGGGAAGACAAAAGGATACCAGAACACATCAGCACAGGAGATAATCAATTCACGAAAGAACACAGCAAGAGAGTATAAACAAGGAAACAACAAAAAGCAAGAAAACAATAAAAGGGCAGTAGTAAAAGTCCCTACATATCAGTAATCATTCTCAATGTTAATGAACTGAAATTCTCCTACCAAATGGGTGGATGAATAAAAAAACAAGACCCAACTATATGCTGCCTACAAAAGACTGACTTTAGCTTAAAGGACACAGATAAGCTGACAGTCAAAGTATGGGAACAACAGTCCATGCAAGTGAAAAACAAGTGAGAGCAGGGTAGCTACATCTGTATCAGATAAAAAGGACTTTAAGTCAAATATGGTAACAAGAGACAAGGTCATTACATAATGATAAAGGGTCAACTCATCAAGAAAAAATAAAAGTCATAAATATACATGCAGCCAACATTTTGGCACCTAACTATATTAAGCAAACAATAACAGACCTGAAGCAGAAACAAGCACCAGTACACTTGTAGGGGACTTCAATACCCCCTTGCAGAAATGGATTAATTACCTACATAGAATATCAATACAGAAATGGGACTTGAATCACACCATAGGCCATATGGGCCTAAAAGATATACACTGGACAGGCCTTTCACCATTATACACTCTTCTCAAGCATGAACGGAACATTCTCCAGGAGAGATTATAAACTAAACTGCAAAAGTCTTAGCAAATTTAAAAAGACTTAAATCATGCCAAGTATTCTTTTCTGTCCAGAATTGTCTGAAAATAGGAACTGCCAAGAGGAAAATGTGAAAATTTACCAACGGGTAGAAATTAAACAACATAACCTTGAACAAATCAAAAGGGAAATAAGCATCTCTCAACAAAGGACAATGGAGACACAGCATACCAAAACCTATGGGATGCTGCTAAAACCATTTCCAGGACAAAATTTTAGTGATGACTTTCTATAATAAGATCTCCAATAAATTTTCTAACTTTTCACATCAAAGAACTAGAAAAAGAAGACACTAAGCCCAAATTTAGGAAAAGGGACTAACAAATCTCAGAGGAGAAATGAATCAAATAGAGGCCAGAAAATTTAAAAAAAAAAGAGCAGTGAAACTAAGAACTGTTTTGAAATTATAAACAAAACTGACCAACTTTTAGCAAGAGGAAGAAAGAGAACTCAAATAAATAAAATATAGTATCTAACAGCAGGCAGAACTTACTGATTCACTTGTGTCACCTCTGCTGAAAAGACAGTAAGTGCTTTATTTTCTCTGATATACTTAAACATAAAATAGGAGAATATGAAGCAAGGAATTTTTCAGGAACTACTGAAAATATGTAATGTGTATAATAAAATGCTCTTTGAAACAAACCTCTTAACCATCTTGGGGCTACTGTCTACCACCTTCTGTCAAATCATTCTTTCCTTGGCTTTAATGACACAATCCTAACTGTGCTGGTCTGTTATTTCTTTTATCCGTCCTCTATTTCTTGGTTGGACTCTTTTCTTTATCCCAACACTTAGGATGGTCACGAGTTATGGCTCTTAAGCCATTTATCTTTTAGAATCTCTTTTTACACAAAGATCTCTCTTGGTGTCCGTTTTTTTCCAGACTACTTCAAAACTAAGACTGTAACTCTCAAATTCTCAAACTCCATGCTTCCTACACAGTTTCAATTCTGAGTGTTTATCAACGGCATTTTTGTTCCCTTCTTTTAGACTCAGCTGTTAAAAACTTTGAAGTAGGAGGTATGATTAATGCATTTTACAGATGAAAAAAACAAAACAAAATTTAAAAAGTGGCCTTCACTTTTCTACTGACATACTCCTACTATACCAGACAGGCAGGACTGAGATAAAAGTGCAGCTGATTCTAAAGGTCACTACTAAGCTCTATTCAATCCTCTTTCCAAAAAATGAAATGAACAAAAAACATCCCCCCAAATCCAAAATTCCTCAAGTATCTAATTAAAGTGCATCCAATGGTTAACTTCATAAAGAACTTTCTTATTACCGTGACAGATTTATGATTATAAAGATTCTGATTCTATCTCATGTGAGTGGAGGAGCAAGCCATAATTAAATTCTGTGGGGGGCATAAGAGGATGGGATTAAGATGTAATTATATACTGCTATATACAGGCACATGGCCTTAGAAATGCACGAAACTACCACTACCCCCCATCTTTAAAATCAGACTTCCTAAATAGGAATCCCTCTATTGATCACCACTGTACTACAGGGGAGGGTCAAAGATTAATTACCAATCTAAGCCAAGCCTATTGAGTAGGAAGAAGAAGATTCCCAGCTCAGAAAATCATTCGCACTTTCTGGGCTTTTGTAAACTGTGAATTTTTCTAATTCTAATTCTAACGCCTACCTTGCTTGAACAAAAACACATCCAATGATGCCTCAGGCAGTGCCTGATGAATCAGAGATCACCAAATAATTGCATTATTACTGTTGTTGCTGTTGTTTCAAAATAGCAATTTTAGGTTAGAGTACTGATACCACACCATGACTTTTCAGTGCCAAGTCACAAAGAGATACTGAAAGATGCCCAATTCTGGAGTCTGATGATAAAGACCAACTGCTGGGCTTCTATCCACAGAGAGTACAACCCATCAAAGGGAGAGAAAGGAAGAGAAACAAACAAAAAACAAACAAACAAAAGTTTAAATGTAAGATGAAAGAAATCATCAAACAAAAAAGCTACTATCACCAGAATGGAAAATATACTCACTCTAACAATACTTTAAAAACCTATTAACTGGACTTTTCCTAGTCAGTTAAGAGACAAGAAATTAGCTTCATGTCTAATACAACTATACACAGCTATGTGTACAAACTTACCTTATTATTGCAAACATGGAATTGAAGTTCTTACATTCTCGACAATGAAGTGCAATTTTAATAAAATGCTTAATAATCTTCATTCGTTTGAGCTGATTTGATTCAGTTAAAATCTCTGAAGCAACCCAGAATGTCTCCTGGTTAACAATGTCCTCAAACTCTTTCAAGTGAGTATTTCCTGTTTTGGAATCTAACTTAAAAAGGTCATCAATGTATTCAGTGGGCTCAATATTACGAAATAAATCAAAGTCCCTCATTGACAGCTGAGTGGCCACCTCAATGGTACTGAGCTGCAGCATGGACAGTTGGCTTTCCTTAACTAGTTCTTGGGCATCTTCATCTGAACATAAAGTTTCTGTTTCCATGTTATTTTTTAAATAATACCTAAAAGTAAAAAACAGATGTTTTTATAAGTGATTTCACATTTATAAGAGGGCTTTTCATATCACTTGTCAAAATGTCATTATATGGTTAATAATATTTTGTCAAGAACATTAGCAGACTATTCACTTATAGATGAAATGGAAAATTAACATTAAGTGTTCATTTATTTTTGAGAGAAAGAGAGAGACAGAATCCCAAGCAGGCTACATCAGCACAAAGGCCAATACAGGACTCAAACACATGAAGCGTGAGATCATGACCTGAGCAGAAATCAAGAGTCAAAACTTAACCTACTGAGGTATTCAGGTGCCTCAGAAAATTAACATTTTAAAAGAGAAGACTTTAAAGAGTAAAACTAATGTTGATAGTTCCATGAGCCTAACCATTTTATGAAACTACTCATACAATGTGTCAACAATTGTGTATGTATTAGTAGGTACTATATAAATATTTGTTCATGGACATCATGAATAAACGACAAACTATATTCAGAATTTGTTCCTATACTCATTTTCTTATTCATTTCTGAATTCCCAAGAGGAGCAAAGAGGAATAAAACCTGTAAAGAAAAGAAACCCTTGCACTAACAATTTCTCCCTTGTTAAATACAAAACCTCATTCTAGCAAATGGTACTGATCAGCAATCATAAAAAAGACCTTTATTTTCTTATTACATCAACAATTCTATAACACTTAAAAGGTAGACAAGCTTCACAGTTGGGAAATATCTTGTACAAGGCTGTTGTTGGGGACAGAGAGGTAACATGCTGTGTCACGAGTCGTTTTTACTTTATTCTTTTCTAATATACAACTTGATTCAAGCCTAAGTTTGTGTCCAACTATTTTTTACAGTCCAGCAACTATATCTCTTCTTTATACTATTCACATGACTGAAATAATACTACAAATGTGTTGAGATCCATTACACCAGTTAGTAAAATTAAATCATTTATAGGGTGGGTTAACTCATTAATTCTTGTAACATTCCTATGAGGTAGTTTCTCTTTATTATCATCCCCACTTTTTTGATGAGAGAATTCAAGCAGAAAGAAACTAAGTAACTGGTCACACAGCCGGAGCTCGGATTCACCCCGACTGCTGCGCACAGCTGTCTGTGCTCTTGAGCGCCATGTGCAGCTGGCAAAGAAGAGTCAACCCACTGTCTCAACAGCATTTGTGACAGGCAATAACTGTAAGGTTTCTAAGGATTTCACTCTACGTGTGAATCGAGAGTACCTAAAAAGAACCTATTATTCTCAGAGAAAGCACAAGTGTACTACAGAAACAATCTTCTGGTTGATCAAATACTTTCAGAGCTCATCTAAAAAAATTTAAAAATGTTCCTGCATATGGACAGGAGGAAAACTACTTAGAAAAATAACTGTAAAAATTATGCCTTCTTTAGCCCCCAAGTACATTTTCTTATTAAAAACAAATTTATAATTTAACACATATATTCTCAAATAAACAAAGTTATGTATCACTTGGGTTCCTCTCTAAAAAACAGACTGGACTACATCAGTGGTTCTAAGACTTATTTCAGGAGGAGGCCTAAAACAGAGAAGGAAACTGCCCTCTCTGTCCTTTCACTTTCAGGTAGTCCTTATGAGAGCTAACACTGAGATTCCATTTATGTAATTACGGAGATAAGAAAAGCTGAAAAAAAGAGAAACACTACTTTAGAGAGAATTCGGTCATCTTAAGACATGATGCTTCTACTTAAAATTTCTGTTTTTACACATGAACTTCAAAAACACATCTAGAGAAAGGGGGATTAAGAAGTATAAAAACTTCCAGTTATATAATAAATAGTTAATGGAGACGAAAATACAGCAGAGGAAAGATAGCCAGTAACACTGTAATTTCACTGTCTGGTGACTACACTCATTGTGAACACTGAGTGATGTACACTACTGTCAAACATGTTGTACACCTTAACCTAATAGAACGTCGTAGGTTAATTCTACTTCATTAAAAAAAAAAAAAAAAAAAACACATCTAGAAATAAAGTACATTCACCTTCCATTGAGCTGAATTCTATCAGCTAATTTGGAGAACTGGTCCGGAAGTCTTCTCTGCTTTATGACACCCTCAGGAGTAACAGAAACTTCACAGAGAGAATATGTGTCAGATGCACCAGTCAAACCAAATTCATGAACAGCGTGACAAACAACTTCTTTAGCTGTAGTGTCTTTACTGATGATAATGTAGCAACTTTGTTGATCTGCTTTGAAAACTCTTATAACTTGATCAGGAATATCTACATAAATACAAAAGTGTGCCTTGTTATTTTCAAGACAATTCAACTCTTCAAAAAGCAATTTAGAACAAAAAGATGCATACACCTCTATTCCAGGAGATTAACATATATCACCATTGCATTTATTCATAAATGACTATATTTGCCTTTTCAGGTGACAGAATACTAATCTATGTTCACAGAAAAAAACATACAAAAAAATAAGCTGTTTTTAATGGAGGCAGAGGATTCCATAATATATATTTACTTTTTTTTTAATGTTTATTTTTGAAAGAAAGAGAGTGACCATGTACATCTGCGTGACCAAGGGAAGGGCAGAGAGGTGGGTACATAGAGAGCAAATCCCAAGCAGGCTCCGTGCTATCAGTGCAAAGTTTGATGCAGGGTTTGAACTCATGAACCGTGAGATCATGACCTGAACCAAAAACAAGAGTTAGATGCTTTAACCCAGGCAACCCCATTATATATATATTTTCACATTATCGAAACCTTTAATGACAGGCATTTAGGTTGTGTATCTTTTATCATGACATTATGATGAATAACATGGCCCCCTTCCCTAACAGATAAACCTTTGCAGGCAATCTGATTATTTCCTCAAAGAAAATCCAAAAAGAATAGGGGTGGGGGGAGGAGAGGAGGAGGAGGGAGAAAACTGCTGAATTAAAGGAAGGACATGATTATTTTTAAGGTTTTTGAAATATACTGACAAAGTGTCTTTTCCAAAAAGGTTATAAAATTTATCATCCGCAAATATAAAGAGAACAATTTTAATTACATTCTTAGTATTCCTTTTTTTTTTTTTTTTTATTTCTAGGAGAGAGAGAGACAGCATGAGCAGGGGAGGGTCAGAGAGAGAGAGGAGTCACAGACCGAAACAGGCTTCAGGCTCTGAGCTGGCAGTCAGCACAGAGCCCGACGCGGGGCTCGAACCCACGAACCGCGAGATCATGACCTAAGCGAAAGTCGGACGCTCAACCAACTAAGCCACCCAGGCGCCCAGTATTCCTTCTTTTTAAAAATACTTTTTGGTATTCTTTATATGCTTTTTCTTACTGAATTTATGTGAAATACTAGATAACAACACTCAGTCTACTATAAAGTGGCACACATTTTCCTATTTTTATATTTATTTAACATAGGAAAATTTATTTATTTATTTATTTATTTTATGTTTTATTTATTTCTAGGAGAGAGAGAGAGAGACAGTGTGAGCAGGGGTGGGTCAGAGAGAGAGGGAGTCACAGACTGAAACAGGCTCCAGGCTCTGAGCTGGCAGTCAGCACAGAGCCCGACGCGGGGCTCGAACCCACGAACTGCGAGATCATGACCTAAGCGAAAGTCGGACGCTCAACCGACTAAGCCACCCAGGTGCCCCTAACATAGGAAAATTTAAAATATTCATGTGGTTAAATCTCAAACTCTGTGATTTTTTATTTTATTTTTTTAAATTTATTTTTGAGAGAAGAAAAGAGAGAGCATGACTGGTGAAACAGGTAGAGGGAGAGACAGAATCTCAAGTAGGCGCCATGCTTAAATCAGAGCCCAATGTGGAACTAAATCCCATGACCCTGGGATCATAACCTGAACTGAAATCAAGAGTCAGATACTACACTGAGCTCACACCTTTGTGATTTTGGCTATCAGTAGATAAATCCTAATCCTACCTCAAGATAAATGTTCTTATGATATGCACAAGTAAGTAATGATATTATCCTCTCCATTCTACCTTATTTTATTATTACACAGCATTGGCCAAAAATTCCAAAACAATGTTGAATATGATGACTCTAGAATAATTTTTAATATAATCCAGTGTAAGTAAAAAGTGATTTGGCTCCATAAACACATGCTGTATTTTCCTCTAATATTACTAAGTATTGCTTATAAATGTAAATAATAATCTGAAAATCAATAGTTAATACTTCTCAATTTCCTAAACTTGTTAAAAAATTTTTATTTTGTTTTTCTAATGTTTTCTTGAGAGACAGAGCATGAGTGGGGGAGGGGCAGAGAGAAAGAGGAAGACACAGAATCTGAAAAAGACTCCAGGTTCTGGAGAGTGTCAGCACAGAGGCTGATGCGGAGCTCAAACTGACAAGCTGTGAGATCATGACCTGAGCTGAAGTCGGACACTTAACCAACTGAGCCAAACATATTATTTGTGGGTTTTTTGGTAATGACTGTAATTGGGTTGAGAGAGAGTTTGGTGGCTCAAGTAGATATGGTTTGTCCAGCACTATTTGATTAGCATTATATGCGTTATTAACTTTAAAAGACGAAGAAGTATAATTCTGATTAAAGGGAAGAAAAGAGTAATGAAATAGATGCAGCAGAAAATAACTTCACAGAATAAGGTAATGTTCTGAGGCTAATGGCACAAAAAGAGACATATTCCCATGACCGACCGAAGGATTCACATGAAGATATATTAATACAATTCCAGGAAAAAGGAGCCTTAAATGTTCTGGGTCCACTGTCAAGTTGGAAGCAGAAAACTTCATATATTCAGTCAAGTCCCTTTTATAAGAGATATGCAACAAAATGCCTTTCTTGATGTATGCAAATATATGAGTCACCAAAAGCCTTTTGTTCCTATTTCTCTGCAGTAAGATAATCCTTCAGGTGTTGCTGACACTGGGTCTGTAAGCCTGTTTTATGATCCACCCAAATTGAGAAACTTCTCTACCCTTGGCTAGCAAATATCTTCATGTAGATGGAAATTCCAGTTGCTAAGAGAAAGATAGTAGACAAAACGGTTTCCTTACTCTCTTGAACTCCAAAACAATGTCAAACAACTTCCTACTGTTACCTGTACTGTTCCTATCCGCTTTACAAAAGAAGGCCTCAGTTGTCTGGGGCTCTAGAATTGGATCCGTTTACTAGGTCTTTGGAGACTGTTTTAGCCAGCAAGGCTGGCTAACCTTTGGGGAAGGGGGAGATGCTCTGATCACTTTTATTAATGTCCTCAGAGAAATTTATTCACAAAGACAGGCTTGGAATTTGCAAACATTTCATTTTCTTGTCTTTTGTTTCCAACATACTATCAACATCTTCTGGAAAGAAACTCAGAGTTGTGTATCTTGCTAAACAGTTAAAAAAAAAAAAGTCATACTCTCTTACGGTGGTTGGTTTCCCATGTGAAGGCCAAACTGTGACATAATCACATCATATAAAAGGGACCTAGCATTATGAATGGGTACCTCTAGAACAAATCCATAAAAGGGATTACCCAAAGGGCAGCCAGCCCATTACCCAAACCTTGATAAATGGGACAGGTAATAAATGTCAACCTGGAAAGTTACTCAGAAAAATGTTAGAGGAAGACATTTCTTTGTATTGCTATCATTGTCAGTGCAAACCTTTTTTCTCTTTTAGAGTTGTTACAGATTTACAACATCCATATTCTTTACCAACATGTTTGCTGTCAGTGGGACATCATACATGTCCAACCTAGTACTTAACACATAGCAGATACTCCAATGTTAAACGATCATATGAATGGTAGACATGAGGTTAGAATAAAGTAGAATAAAGAAAAATGATGCAATTATTTCAAATTTTAGGCATAAAGCTAGAATACATATACAAATATAACTCCATTAGAAGAAAACAGAAATTTAAAAAGACTCAGGGTGGACAACAGGATTTATTAGTCTTAAAATATTTAGTTCATTTTTAAAAAAATCTTCCACAATAGGTAAATGAATTCAAGAAAAGCAATCTCCAATATCTGGCCTTTGAACCCAAAGGCAAAATTTCTAGAATGCTAATTATAGTCTTGCTCCAGAAAATAAAAATAAAAATAAGATACCTGAGGGAAGCATGTATTGACCCTGATGTTACAGTAAAAATGGAAGAGCTTTTTAGGTAAGATGATGATAAAATAAAAACAAAAGGCTGGCTCTTGATTCTACTTTATTTTTTTAATGTTTGTTTATTTTTTTTTGACAGGGGGAGGGGAAGGGAGAATGTGTGTACAGGGGAGTGGGAGGGGGACTCATGAACTGCAAGATCAAGACCTGAGCTGAAGTTGGAACCTTAAACCGGTTGAGCCACCCAGATGTCCCATCCTGATTCTACTTTAAGATGCTAATGGCTGAATAAATACTTAGGGGGTGCCTGTTATGTGTCAACAGTGATGAAGATACAGTAATAAATGAGATGGGACAAAGTTTCTGCTCATACTCAAGAGAGTAAGTGGTAGGTCATGGAAAGACAATCTATATAGTGAAGAGTTTCACTAAGAAAACACAAAGTGGTTGTATACTGGCACAGATCAAGAAATGGCACTTTTGCTGATGCACAGAGGCACATGTACCCCAATGTTCATAGCAGCACTTTCAACAACAGCCAAATCATGGAAACAGCCTAAATGTCTATCAACTGACAAATGGATCGAGAAGATGTGGTTTATCTATACAATGGAATACTACATGGCAATGAGAAAGAGTGAAGTCTGGCCATTTGTTGCAATGTGGGTAGAACTCTAGGGTGTTATGCTAAGTGAATTAAGTCAGGCAGAGAAAGACAGATACTGTATGTTTTCAGTCATATGTGGAACAGGAGAAACTTTACAGAGGACCATGAGGGACGGGAAGGGAGGGAAAAACATAGTTTAGGAGAGGGAGGGAGGCAAACCATGAGAGACTCTTAAATACTGAGAACAAAATGAGGGTGATGGGGGTGGGGGAGAGGGAGAAAAGGGTGGTGGGCATGGAGGAGGGCACTTGTTGGGATGAGCACTGGGTGTTATATGGAAACCAACTTGACAATGAACTATAAAAGAAAAAGAAAAGAAAGAAATGGCACTTTTTTTCTATACAGGGCAAGATAGTAAATATTTTAAGTTTTACTGGACAAGAGACAAAATAGATGATTTTTTAAAGGTGTATATATATATAACAAGAGAAAACAAATCTCCACAAAACTTTTGACAAAAATTTGAAATGTAATAATAATGCAAACATAAAATTTAGAGATATATAAACAGAGATTTAGTCAACACTGTAAACGCCCACCAAAAGGAGAGACTGGTTAAATGAAATGCCAACAACTGTTTAAAAAAACTGTGGTAGAACAACACAGTCTAAAGCAGAAAAGTATTCAAAGTATATTGCCAGGAGAGATGGGTAAGTAGAAGAAAAGTGCAGCATACTGTTTGGGGTGCAGAGAATGTGAATATATTTTATGTGCATTGAAATTTCTGGGAAAGATATATGAATAAATGAACAATTGTTAATTCTGGGGAGTGGAGACTTTTAGTCTTTCCTTTCTCTGCATTTGATTTTTTGAAATTTTTATGTTCCTTTAAAATAAAAAATTAGTTAAAATAACTCAGACTTGTAATGCTGACTCTGAAAGTTTACTAAGTATTATCAGAAATCAAATAAAAGGTTTGTACTATTAAGTGAAAAAGAGGTAAGCAAAAGTTCCAAATGCAGACTTGGGAAAAAAATCCTGTTTCACAATCCTCTGACCACACTCTGAATGCTTTTAGGCCTCATCTAACATTAGGTCAAAAATTCCCCCCAAAAGTTTACAAGTTATAGAGCAGCATGTCTACTGATTCTACAACCATAAAAATATGTGTATTCAAAGAAAATGATGAAAAGAATACACACCAGTTAACACTGGCAAATTTAACAGTGGGTAGAAAAGTTGTGGTTCCTATTTTACTCAATTCTGTATAATGGGAATTTTTAAAAATAATGACACCACAGAGAAACATAAGTAATGGAATACCACAGTTGTCAAAATACTTACAGTAAAAACCAACAGCTGTAGGCAGCAAAAACAAAGCAAAATCACAAAACAGTCAGCAATCAAAAGTAAACTATTAACAGATCTGCAGCTTTCACCCGACTTGCTAACAGCAACTTTAAACAAGCAGCACAAACATACTGAGATCAACAGTAAGTTTGTCAAACTTGGCTGATGTCACACATGTACAACACACACACACAGATGATGTACACAGCTAACCTAAAATTCAGTACTGTCACATATAACTTAAGGAAGTGAATTTGGAAATTAATTGCTAAGGAGTATTTTATTCAACATAAATATAAATAGCACCATAAAAGTGCTTTCATAAAGTTGTACATGTTGGGGTATAAAAATATAACTTGTAAGTTAAACACTCATATGTGTGTGTGTGTGTTTTTGTTTTGTTTTTTTTTGTAATTAAAATACTTTTTTGAGAGAGAGTGGTGGAGGGGCAGAGGGAGACAGAGAATCCCAAGCAGGCTCTGCAAGGTCAGCGAGGAGCCCTCTGTGGGGCTGGATTACATGACAGTGAGACCATGACCTGAAATGAAATCAAGAATCAGATGCTTAACTGAGCCACCAAGGTGCCCCATGTGTGTTCATTTATATTGCCAGTATGGACACAGGCTCCAGACTGAGCTTTGCAGATGGACCTTCTCTCAAGAGATTTTACAAAAGCATCTTTGGCTCTTTCAACATGTTTTCAACGAGTGAACTATGCAGTCAAACTGTGTAGTATCTTCTCTTCAAATTTCAGTGCAATGGTGGGGGGAGAGGGAAGGGGGGGCTTAGAGTTCCTAAATGTTAGTAACTTCAATCTTTCCTTTGGTTCCCCCGGCTAACTCTCCAGCTGACTGCTCTCTTAGTCCTCTCCCTACAACCATCCCTATTTCCTCACCTCCACCTCTAGATACGCCAACGACAAAAACACGGCCATAAAAATCACTTAATTTAAAAATCATCAGTCCCTAAATACTCATCTTATAAAAGTATGCATACATAGCTTGTGTTTTGGTAGTGTAAAAATATTTTGTGAATGTAGTTTAAGTGAGAGGCACTGCTGTGGGACACACACAGACGTGAAAATAAATTCCCAAGCTCCTATTTGAAAACAATATAAGAAAAGACAATGAAAATGCGCTCAAGATTTCTGGCAAAGGAGGGACGGCTTTCCCAGAGAAGGTAATATTTGAGGTCAGCATCCTGGAAGAAGAGAAAGTTCACTGGGTATGCAGGGAAAGAACACAACAGGTGGCTGGCACACCATATGGCAAATAAATTACAGTTGTGAAGGTACATGTCACATTCAGGAAAGAGAGACGAGGGGAGAGTGGGGAGACTGGCCTGACAGAGACTGGCCTGGCTAGAAAAGGGGTTTACAACCAAGCTGTGAAAAGTGGACACTGACAGTTACTATGTTATTGTTCCAAGGTTAGAAATCCACTCTGCCTTGTCATGATGGGGCTGAGACTCTGCAAACCACATTCTTCTTTGCCACCTGGCCCCTTCTTAGGTTATGCCAAAAAGGGGCACCAAGAGCAACTGTAAGGTTAGAGGAAGAAAAGACTTGCTGCTTAATGTTTTTTCTTGTGGGACTGTTCTTCCTGTACCACCCCAGCAACACGTCTTTACCCTGTGGTGGCATTTCTTTCATGTACCAGAAGATGAATCCACTTTGCAGTTTTCCTGCCTCTGTGATACCTTAGTGCTTGCTTCTTTACCATTTTAGGTAAATAGTTAATGCTATGCCTTGGCAACAATTCCTTATATTAAATATCTGCAGTGGTTTCTATCTTGTGACTGAACTAATCCAGAAATCACTAGAAATTCTTAAGCAAAATAACGACTCATTAAAAATCTTTGTTCTATAAAGAACACTGGTAGACACATAGAGAAGAAGACGTGTCAAAGATAGATTACTGGGTTTAGTACTCTCTAATAGTTAAGACGCAACTGAAATTTTTAAAATACCCAAAAAAACAATGTACAGAATGAATTTCACTAAAATGTGGTACATTATGTCGAGTTCTTACTCAAGTTGCTATAATAAAACATAAATTTTACTACTACACTTGTTATATTCCCTCCTTTCTAATAATGAGATTCATGTAATCAAGTTTCCGCCCTTTTTTATACTAGCTGTTAGGAACTTCAGCATTAAAACTGAAGATGAATCACAACTACATCAATCTTTGTAGAGCTATTTTTTCTCTCTCCTTCTCCTTGGACCTAATTATAGGTCTCGGTTTTAACTGTATGTGTCTTTTACTGAAAGCCATTCCGAATCCTTTCAAGTGATGAATATATAAGTAATTCTTCCAGTTTTTCTTCCCTGTAATGAAATTTTACATTATATCGTTAAATAAAAATTTTTGTCTTTGAGCATGAACAGATGCATAAAAATAAACTCGATGTCTCAAATGATGTTTAAACCCAAAATTTAGACACTAATGAAAACATATTGCAGTATATTTAATTAATAATACAAGACAATAAAACAGCTTTAGCTTCAGGTGCTGTGTCAAAAAGCTTCTAGAAAATTACTAATACATTTCACTATACCACAGAGGAAGACAAATGAGAAGATAAGTGAAATAATCTCCCTTATCCTTTTCCACACCATGGATAACTTATCTCTTGGCTGAAAAGCAGCAATCCCTGCTTTCTTTCCACTGTTCTGATAAGGGTTACTGAAACATACCTAAGTGTAATCTTTCCTATGTACTATTTTATACGGGAGCAGTACCATTTGAACTTATACAAAAAGACAAAATGAATGTTCCGTTAGGAGTTTTGCAGTGAGTCAGAACCTTGAGATAAGAGAAGAGGGAGGCAAGCCAATCTATTTGATACACAAGCCTCAACCACCTAATTTGTCACTTTGGAATCAATATGGCTATATAAAATCACAAACAAAAATTACCTGAAGGATTAGAAAAATCCAACATGCTGGTGGTAGGCTGCAGGAGATCAGGGCTGCTGGAGGAGAGTGTTCCAGGAATAGGCATTATAGCCAGACTGTGCCGGCAGTGTCTTGTTCCCACAATGCTGTCATCTTGTGACTGGCTCAGGCCTCCATCACTTCAAAAGAATGTCATATATTACTTTAATGTAACTGAGAATTCTTAATGGCAAACGTTTCTGTTGTCTGTACACTAAGGCATAATGGAACCAATTCAGAGTGGTGATTTAAAAAGTTATATATTATAGCAAGTAAAAAATAGGACAACTATAATATGAATCTACTCAAAATTTATTTATATTAAAATTTTAACTTATAAGTAAGTTAAATCTAAGTAATTCTACTATATCATAAAGATGTACTTCATGGTACATCATAAAGCTCAACAGTCATATTGAGTTTCTGCTCATTTTGGTAAAGAAATTAGCTCTGGGTGTGTAGAGAGCCTTTAAGTTTGGCCACTTTCAGTGGACACTAATTAATGTATGTATCCGACAAGGCACAATCACACCACACTCACAGCATAGTGGATGGTAACCTTTGAGGTATAGGGTACAGTGGGTCTGAAACCAAACCAAAAATGGCAGGTTGCATAAAACAAAGGGACCAGGTCCAAGTAACAAAATAAGAGAGATCTTTAAACATATGAACAACCTGAGAAGTGCCCAAATCAGTAACAAGTGGGAAAAGATAACAGGAAAATAGCACACAGAACAGTAAACAATGGACATCTGTGACAAGGAGAAAAAAGAAAGAAGAGGACCAGAAATCATATAAAGGAAAAAGAATTTTATAGTCTCTGAAGTTTATTCGAGGACACATTATTATTATTATTTCTTGTGTGATATCTCTAGTCTAATTATTTGGCTATTCCCTAGAGGAGAACATCAAAACCACAGAAGAAAGCAAGTCATCTAGAGTTAATTTCCTTTAAAGTTTTCAAAAATCAATCAAATGGCCATCTGTAAGCAAATAAACACTCTTCCTTTAAAATACTTTAAAAGTAAAAAATAAAATAAAATAAAATACTTTAAAAGTGTTACACAGGTAACCAAATCAACTGAAGAGAAAAAAATTGGAAGAAACATAACTCTGTTACTTAAGTTGTAGATACCCCCAAAAGTTCTATAGAACAAAGGATAAATGAAACAGTCCTAAATAAAGGACAGCAGTGAGAAAGATTTTCATTAGCATCAATGATCAAAACAACATTTGTTTCTAAGGATTAAACCAATTCTTTAGGTTAACATGAATTCTTACCTACATTTTACTCAACGTAGTATTCTACCTAGTACCTGTTACACACACGGAAGTATCATAGAATACTTACCTAGTATGATGGAATGCATTAAATGAGTGGTATGGTATACATCCAGAATGTTAGGAGTCAAACATAGGACTTAGGCAAATAAGGCAACTATGCAATATGAAGTATGGAGGACAGTTAAATAAACAGCTAAAGGACCGCTGCTAATAGCCAGACAAGGAAGAGAGACTAGGACAAGCCAGACTGCGGAGGAGTTAGGGAAAAGGGAAAAGCACGCAGACATGGAAGAGAGCAAAAGTAAGTGTTGTAAGAGCCAGCTATGTGTAACGTGGATAATTAGCTATATGACCTCAGGGAAATCGCTTTCTGTTTCTGAACCTGGGTTTCCTCATCTAAAAATGTGGCTAATATTATCTCTCTCCCGGGACTACCGTGAAGATTAAATCAGGTAATGTACGTAAACATTTTGGCTCAGAAGAAAAAACAATTCTGATTTTTAAGAAGACAGTGAATTATTTTACTAAAATTAAAATAGAACAGTACAAACCTAGAAAGGATTTTGAGCAATTCATATTGAAAAACAGAAAAGGCACAGTGGATACAACAGGAACCACAGAAACGGGAAATGCTTACTTGAGGAGAGAAGGCTGTCTCATCTGACAGAAGAAATAAGGCTAAGAAAATATATTATCTGATAAAGAAAATTTTATGCTTATGCTAAATTAGTTCCTTATAATTTGGTGTGTATGCTGTGTATTACTAAAGATCAGAGCTAAATATTTCAAGGTTAGGGATGAGAACAAAAGGAAGGGGGCTTTCACAAAAATTTGTATTTATAGCTTTGTAAGTAATCTGCAAAAATTTAAATTTATGGAAAATAAGTCCATCTTAAAAATTTAGCAGGCTTTCTAATTTAATTGACTTTTAAAGCAAAACTGCCAATTTTTGGACACAGAGGGTCAAGTAATTAAATCCAAAGAAGCAAACGGTTGTTAGTGCTGGTTCTATTAATAATCACAGTAGAATCAACTTTAACCAAGTTAAAAAGTTATAATAATGTTCTATTAAAGGGACCTGATTGCCTTAAGTTGCACTAAGATGGAATTCACTATAGGTCTAAGAAAAGTGCACGAAACACTTAAAGTCCTCACCTCTTTTGCTGATGTTATTTAATATTACCTCTGCTGTTTAATAATCAAAGACAGGACACTGTACAGATATAATAACATAAAGCTGGTTACAAATTCATGGTAATTAAGGTGTGAGCATGTATAAATGAAAACTATACTAATGTTATGTACAACCCATGCTATGGCATGAATGAAACAATATCTAATTGGCAAAATATCCATGCTTGTTTGGAAGCTGAATTGATAAAGCCCGTTTGCAAATATAGTAATTATGTCATTTCTTACCAAAACAGTCTCCTGAGATGATGCAGTAACAGAAACAAGATAGTTTTGAAAAATTCCTCAATAATTCCCCAACACTAACTTTACTTAAAATAAAAGTATATTTTAGTTTCACATTATGAAACTAAGAAGGCTACGTAAACATCTGTATGCTAATAAAATACCAATTATTAAAAGCAAACAAAATATGCTGACCAAAAAAAGATAAGAAAAAATAACTTCCAATTAGCAAACAAAACAGTCTACTTCTGGGACTGTTACAAAGAATAATAGTCACCTGTTACTTAAGCAATTTGTGATTTAAAAACAAAATAAAAGCTGAATGATTTTAAAAAAAAAAAAGGACATCAGATTTCCTAAACTGTTCAATATTTTCAAGTCAATAAAATTCCACTGCTTTTTTTCACTAATGTTATTGAAAATTAGTAACTATGTTTCTACTTCTAATATTCAGAAGAATTCTTTCATTTTAAAATTATGCCATGGTTAGGGATTTGGGGGTTATCTAGTCTTATCTCAACTATTTGTTCCTTATTTTAATATTCCCTGCTTGTCTCACAAATGCAGACACTCTTTCTTTCTTACAGTATTTCTAGGCAATTCTTAGAGAATTTAGTGCTACAAAGGCAGAGATCAACTGCCCTTTTCAAACAGCCCTGACAAATAGAAGGTGTTCAGAACTGTGGAATTAAATTCATTAAAATTACTTTTCTCACTTAAAAAATATCAAGGTAGAAAATTTAAAAAAAAACAGTGAACAAGCAAGGAAGAAAAAAAATTACCTATAAAACCACACCCAAGACAAAACCACAATCAATAGTTTTCCTTTTCATTATTTTTATCGTATACCGCACAACCTAATTAACCAATCCCCAATAGCGGGACTTCTAGGGTATTTCCATTTTTGTTTCATTACAGGTAATACTAAGAATATCTGTATATAAACCTTCATCTCTTATTATTATTAAAAACAGAATTGTTGGATCAAAGGTATGAACACTTTCAAAACTCTTAATAAAAATGCCTAGGGACACCTGGGTGGCTCAGTCAGTTAAGCCTCCAACTCTTGATTTTGGCTCAGGTCATGATCACACAGTTCATAGAATAAGCCCCAGGTTGGGCTCCAAGCCGACAGCCGGGAGCCTTCTTGGGATTCTCTCTCTCAGGGCCCTTCCCCTGTGTGCACACACTCTTTCTCTCTCAAAATAAATAAATATTTTAAATGCTTTTGTTTATTATGTATTTAATCTTTATTTTATTATTTAATTTTATTTAAATACTTAATAGAAAGTTTGTGTTATTTCACATCTTCTTTTTTAATGGTTATTTATTTTTGAGAGAAAGAGAGAGAGAGGCAGGGAAAGAAAGAGGGAGAAGATCTCAAGCAGGCTCCACACTGTCAGCACAGAGCCCAATGCAAAGCACAGAGCCCAATCCAAGGCTCCAACTCAAGAACCATGAGATCATGACCTGAGTAGAAATGAAGAGTCAGACATTCAAGTGACTAAGCCACCCATGTACCCGTCCTTTGATATTTCTACAGCAGTCTGGGCTTATTATCTATCTTATCAATTCGGGCCCTGACTATTCTCTTCTCAATCTGTGATAAAACAAATGATACCCTGTTTTAAAATAAATTGTGTGTCCTTGATTATTATGGATGTAGAACATGTGATTCAGGTTCTCTGCCTATTTTTTTATTTTTCACTGAAGTTTCAGTGATTTTTTTTTTTTTTGTCTACTAAAAGTCACCTGAATTCATTTGTAATGATTAAGTGCCAAGAAATAGGACACACATTCATTCTCAAAACTGCTAAGTGACTAGTCTAACAAATCAGTCCTCTGCAAAAACAAAAACAAAAACAAAAACAAAAGACCCCAATAGAAAACCTTTATGATTTCTACTAAAATAACCTACTTTTTATTGGCATTTATATGGATGAAATCATTGGCATTTTCTTCACTGAAAGTGTTTGAAAAAGAGAGCCAGTTTAATAGTAACTCCTGAAGTGCAGTATTACTAATGCTTGCATTCACAGCGAACAGCCTCCTAGTGGCACAAGAGATTCAACAAATACTTCTTAACTACTAAAAGAAAAAAAATTCATTTTTTGAGTTAATTACTTCTACAAGCTCTTTCATACAAGGGGTATCAATATAAAGGGGTACCAATAAAAGGAAGACTTGAAAACAGTCAAATGATTGCTCTCGACCACCTTCATTTCCATGCCTACTATAATGAAAGATAGAATACAAGAGGATAAACCAAAGCCCACTCCCTGGAGGAAATACTATGGAGAGGAGAGACTGATTGAGCTGCCTGAAAGTTGAACAAAGCTACTTGGAATCTGCCACTAACAAGCTAAAGTCTATTACAAACACTGTTGTATGGTTCTAGATGATACACGTCACAATTATGCTCCTATTTAAAATGAAAATCAGTTAAAATACATGTATTCTAGATCAAATCAACTGGGGTTTCTAGAAATGGAACTCAGGGTAATAATTCCTGAGGATTCCCTTTCTGAACTACTTTCTTTGTGGACCTCCATTCATTTCCCTTTTCCTCAGGGCTGTCATGCATACTTCCGGTCATCCAAAGCTGTCTCCCATCTTTACTGTGTAAGCTAGTCCCTCTCATACTCTCTTCACCTCTCATTTAGGAGAATCAGACAATAGTGCATTTGCTGTGCTGCTGTCATACGACAGTATGCTCAATATTACAAGAATTTTGCTATTTTAAAGTTAGGATTTTTATAGTCTATCTGCCTCAAGGAGAGCAGTCATTATGAAAGAAATGGGTGACATTAAGAAAGAGTTCAAGATGTTTTAATTCTTTGTAAGCCCCAAATTAAATGAAGAACAAATGTGTTATCTGATTGGAAATAAGAACTCAAGAAGAAAAGCATGTTGGGATCAGGCAATCTCTGAGATCTTGAATGCTATAAAAGTTGAGAGGTGACATTTACCTACTTCCAAGATGCCCCCTAACTAGTGTCCTTGTTATTACGATGACAATGTGCTATTACTGTCAACCCCAACACACCTATACAGCTAATACAACACCCCAATACAGCTAATACAGTTTCTATGGCTTCCTAGTTATGACATGAAGTCCATCTCTTTAGCATAATATTCAAAGTCTTTCATAATGTAGCACTTCCCTGTCTCTCCTGCTTCATCTCTAAACATACACACACAGTCTGTCTAACCTACCAAGCTTGCTCCTGTCTTTGTACACATCAAAACATTTATCACCCTGTAATGCACCATTTGTTTGCTTTCCCTTTTTAGATTAGCAATCTTAGAGTACAAGAAGCTTGCTCTATTAATCTTTCTACATTTCTATCTTTGGACACTGTTGGTGCCTTGTATATAAGCACGGGGAGAATCAAGGGTTCCTGATATGAACTCCTTAGAGGTAGCAACTACCTCTTTTCAGCTCTATAAACCACAGAGCATAGTGCAGGGAACTATAAGGAACTAAAATATTTTGAGTATGTTTTGCTTAAATGTTTCCTTCCTTCCTTTTTTATTTCTTTCTTCTCTTTCTTTCACTTGTTAATTCATTGTGTTAACTTATTCAACAAATAGTGAGTGCCTGTATGCTAGGTACAGAGTTGGATTAAACTTTTGGGGATTGTTTTAGCAAGTAGATAATTTAAAATATAGATATAATACGTACTAGACTCATTCCTAGTCATGACAATTCAGTGCACTGATTTAATAAGTACTTTACAGACCTCAAATTATACTTAAAATCACCAAGTTTCATTCAGTTTTACTGACATCTCATTTTGAAAACAGAAAAAGATTTGATTGAAAAGCTCAGCTTTAGAATTTAGGAAGGAATAAACAGTGCAATAAAAGAAAGATGGTTTAGAAGACAAAAAAAAAAAAACCAGCATCAATGTATGTATCCTCAAGTTTTAAGATGTCCAAATTTGGGGGTGCCTAGGTGGCTTAGTCAGTTGAGCATCCAACTCTTGGTTCTGGCTCTGGTCATGATCTCACAGTTTAGGGAGTTCAAGCCCTGCTGCCAGTACAGAGCCTGCTTCTCTCCCTCCCTCTCTGAACCTCCCCCACTCAGGCTGTTCCCACCTCTCAAAATAAACAAACTTAAAAAAAGCTGTCCAAAGGACTGAAATTAGATAAAAAATACACAAGAAAAGACTTTGTAAAATCAAATGGTCAGCCTTTCCTACAATTCAAAACAAATCTACTAGGAAAATATATATTCCAATAGTGGTAACTTCATGGAAATGATGGAAAGACACTGAGATTTTCTTATTTATGGATTACTTGAAGATTTTACAATGCGTTAGCTATATAAAAAACAAAATTCCCTTCCCCCAAATAAAAACTTTATAGTCACCAGGAAAATGTCTACATGACTGAGATGATCATTACCTACCTGAACAGTTTTGGAGGTAGGATACTAAACCGTGTTTTATCCAAAATTTTCCTGATTTTATTTCTTCCACCAGAAACAGTATTTGCTTTTATTTTCTTATTTCCCTTCTCCTGTGATGTCTGTTCAATATCTCCTGGTACATCCTGGATTGAATGGCGATTGCTTTTTTTTTCAGCAATTTTAGGAATATGAGGAACACCGTATTTTTCTTGTTCAGTCCTACTAAGTAACTCCTTGAACACTGTGGAAATAAATAAACTTGTCAACTGTTTTCTTCTCATTAGCAAATTTTTGCAAAAACAACAAATTTTAAAGATAAGTACAGTCACCTTCTATTAGCTGGCCTTTCACAGTCTCATTCATTAAATATTATGAAATCTAAGCCATGCTTCATCAGCTATACCAACTTTTCTCATCAGTTTTTGTTTTGTTTTAAGATTTTAAGTAATCTCTACCTGCAGTGTGGGACTCAAACTTACAACCCTGAGATCAAGAGTCACATGCTCTACCAATTAAGCCAGAATAAGAATATATTTCGTTTTAAGTAGGTTCCACACCCAAGTTGGGGCTCAAACTCATGGCCGTGAGATCAAGAGTCACATGCTCTGCCAAGTGACCCAGTCAGGTGGCCCTGTCTTCAGTTTTTATAACTGCCTATACTTCTGATATAGCCCAGAAATGATAAAACATAGTCACCGGCAAAAGGAAAGGAACTGGGCAATCAGCATGCTTAAAAAGTTCAGTGCTTCCTATTTAGCAATATTTGCTATGTAATAATAATAAGCAACATAACTGCTAATCCTCTTAGATTTTATAAAAACAGATATTTAGATTCTATTATTTATGTTATTTCATATCATTAATATATATTATTTGATATGACCATAACTGTAGTCATGCTCAGTTTTGTAAAATTTAGCCATTAAAAAAAAAGAAAAAACAAAAAAGAGTTTTGATGGACCAATTTTTACCAGAAATAAACAGTACTAAATTTAATAATAAAGTGCAATTTTCTCAAGGTCACATTTATGTGATTTCTGTCACTGGGTAAAGTAGCTAACAAACATTCACTAAAGTTGTCTGAAGTAAACGACCAATCATTCTTAGGTAACTTCATGTGAACCGTAAGTCTGAGGAGTTATTTCATCCTTAAGAAGAGTACAAGATCACTGGAAGATTTGCCTATCTAGTGGTTTCTTTGCCTAGAGCAGATGTTTTACCTTGTGAGAAGGGCTATATCTCCTTGGGATCAGGTGAAAAAAAGACAAATCCGTATAAGACTATGTATCTAGTAACTATTAGTGTCATCTTTTCCAATTAGGATAACCTACATTACTTATGCTTCATTAATTAATGTCATGAAAATATTTTTTGATTGTTTTAAATATGTGTTTTTAAATAAGACATATCAACTACCAGAGGGGGTTAAAACACTAAAAAGATAAATGCTAATGCAGAAGGTAAATTTCCTAAAAACTCAGTGTCTGGGACGGTCTGAATGAAAGAAAGATGAAGCTACATATTCTTGAATATGAAATGTCTTCCGAAGGTGCGGCTTTGAGTAGTGTTACTTGGTACCTTTATAAAAGAAAACAAAATTGTATAAATATACCCAGTGAAAAATAAGCAGAAGAGGGATGATCTTTTTTGTTGTTTTGGGGACAAATCAACAGTTTCCTTCAACATCAAAGGAGTTACAAATAAGATCCAACAGACAAAGACTTACAAGTTGATGCATTACAATACATAATAGCTTGGTATGCAGTTGTAAAAATGGATCATATTGAAAGTTTCAACCAGGATGTTGTCATATCACCAAAGCATATTGAAAGCATATTGAAAAATAAATGTATATCAACAAAAATAAATTTGATTATACCTATTGCAGAGGCATTCTTATAGGCTGATAAAGTGAATGTAGACTGGGATAAAGTTTTGGAAAGTGAAACTGCAGTACTGTCAAAGTTAATTCCACTATGAGAAATTTATCTTACAGGTATATCTATATAAGCATAAAAGTACTAAGGATTTTTATTTCAACACTGTAAATAGCAAAAACTGAAAACAACCTAAAACACCCATCAATACATTAGTTCAATGATTATAATGATATTGCAAAGGATTTCTATGCAATAGCAATTACACAAGAAGTAAATTTGTATCAACTTCTGGGCAAAGATCCAGAATGCTATACACAGTATGGTTCTACTGCATACGTTTAATGTTTTAATTTTCAAAACATACACATAGAATACTTTTATGAAAACATTAAAATGCTAATTATAAATTATCCGAATGGTGAGATTTTCAAATGTTAGAAAGTTGTGAAAGCCAGGAAGAACAGATGAACTAAAATACCAGGGTAAGAAGACAGTAAACAGAGACGGCCAGATGTTTTCTTCTCTCAGCATGAAGTCTAAAAACATCAGGTGGGGATCAGGTAGAGAGACTACTAGAGGAAAGGATTTTTGATGGCTTCAAGTACTGGCATAAAAACTGGAAGACAAACCAGGCCCAAAGCAGTGCTGCCTTCCACCATGGGACATACTACTCCGAAGGCAATGCAGGAGGGCTGGGGATGGGTAGGAAATTTCTTAGGCTCATAGCTCTCATGAGACAAAGTCATAAAGCAGGGAAGGATGTGCAACCAACACATAACATATTTCTCTGCTGGGATGGGAGGCTCAAGAGATAAGCGCAAAATCTCTGAAGGGACAAATTTCTATAAAAATTAAGACAAAAAGCTACCAGACTCTGAATCAAGAGCTATGTCTTAGGGAGAAACTGGGAGTGAGGGTAGGAGGACAAAGCCGACAAAGCAAAGTATAAGTTCCCATAATCTCTCTCTGCGCTCAGAGACAAATTTCCATTACAGAAGGGCCTGCAACAAGCACATGACAAACCTCACTCTCAGTTTGAAACTTGGATATAGTCTAAGTAATTTTGTAACTCAGCCTGACTCAGCTCAATTCCCCTTACCCTATATGCTTAAACAGAGGAAATGGCAAATCCTCTGAGAAGAAATTTGCCTATTTGCTAAGGTTTCTTAATATACAAAGTACAGCATACAATAAAAAAATATTATAAGACACCATGATAAAAAGAGGGGTCAGAGAACAAAAGAAAACACCCATTTTGGAATTAACACACAAGAGTTTTAAAATAATAATCATTATAAATATATTAAAGAAACTAGAGATAAAATGGATATATATATGGTGCAACTGAGAAGCGCACTTATAAGAGAGATTCAAACAGATATTCTAGAACTAAAAATTATCTAAAATTAAACTCACTGCTTGTGTACAAGGGCAGGCAGGATACAGAAGTAAAGAGCAAAACTTTGCTTAAACCCAGGTCATTAAAAATTATCCAAACTGAGGCACAAAGAGGGGGAAAATGGCAAGAACACAACAATCTGTAAAAGATGCATAGGACTCAATCTTCTAACATGTAAGTAACTATCTGATCTCTCACACAGAAGGGAAACAGAATGGCAAAGGCAATGTCTCAACTGAAGACCCCGACAAAGTTCTGCTACCTTTGTTTAGCCTTTTGTGGGCTGTGGTACAGTTTTCAAAGCTTTGCAGTGCTCTCTCCACCCATCCGCTCTGCACTACCGCTCAGTCCACCTGGGACCCGAGCAGAGTTCCACTGAGATGCCAGTTTTCCAAGTCTCTGGTGGGCTGGGTAGGATCACTTCCATGCACACACACAGGATGGAGGTGAGCTCGGGATCTCATAAACAACTTTATGGGGCTGTCTTCTCGATCTCAATTATCAACCTACTACTTCCACAGTTCCTTAGGCTACTCTTTTCAGTCCTTGAGAAAGAATTTGCCCACTGTGGCTCTTTAGGGGCCAAGGAAGAACAGAGAGAGTATAGGGGGAAAAAAATCCAATGAAGGAGCCACACCTCCACTAAAGAGCAAAGAAGGTTCCCCTCCCTCAGAATTCTGGCTTGCGCAGCCTTGTGTTGCAGGCCACTGTACTGCTTGGAGGCTGAGGCCTGACAGAATAGAGAAAAAATGAGATAAAAATTGTGGGGATTCCTTTTCCCACTCCTTAAACCAGCCTTCTCCATATGAAGCTTTATCAGTACGTACATATCCAGGTTTCAGCTTGTCCTGCGTCCATTGCGGGGGTTATGGGAGTAAAAACAACAACAACAACAACAACAACAAACCAGAAAACCTTAATTCACTCCTGGTAGTGGCACTTTGAATTTTCCAAGTTCTTAAATGATTCTGCCCAGGTTTTACTGTTGAGCTGAGTGAGTAACAAAGGGTAGCATGTGTTTACTCCATCTTACCTAGAAATGGGATCCTCAATTTGATTTTTATCTTCACAGATAGAAGATAGTTACCTTATGGACTGTGACTGATATTCAGGAGCTCCTCTGGTTCTGTTCCTATTGATTCTGGATTACACACTTTTAAGAGAGCCTCACAATCTTTGTTGCTTAGCTCTGTATGTGAAAAATTATTTTTACAAATAATAGGTTACAGGGCATCTGGGTGGCTCAGCAGGTTAAGCATCTAACTCTTGGTTTTGGCTCAGCTCATGGTATCACATTTCGTGGGTTTGAGCCCTATACTGGGCTCTGCAGTGACAGTGCAGAGCCTCCTTGGGATTCATTCTCTCTCTCCTCTCTCTCTCCTCTTCAAAATAAATTTTTAAAAAACTTATTAAAAAAAACCAAGTAATAGGTTACCGCAAGAATCCTCAAAAGAAGATTTTTATATTCTTTTTCCAGGCACCTGAGGTCCAGGCAAAAGAACCAAGGCCAAAACTTGAGATCCTTCTGAGTTGCTTAGAGTACAGCTGACATCCACTTCAGAGTAAGCCATTCAAGGTCCCAATCCTCAACAAAGGTTATTATGTTGAGGTGTTCTGGCGACGGTGGGTTCTAAACTAGAAACCTGTGATTTTACCCTGCAGTTCTTTCTCTCAGCTACATTCTATGGATTGAAAATGACCCTGGAAAAGAAAGACATCCTTTTGGGATACAGTTTTAGGAGGTGGGAAGGGACTCTGTGCTTCTAGCAGCTGCAGGATTGCAAACCTTTAGCCTTTCCCTAGGAGTCTACTGCTCAAAGAGGCTGTCTCTCAGGAGGTTCCCGGAACTGGTGAATGTCTCAGAGCAGACACGGCTCCAGTTCACGTCTTTTCAGTCCAATTCTCTCTCTGTTCTGTCTCAGGTAGTTCTTAGCTATCTTTTTGGACTGTTACACTTGTTTGTAGCTACTTTTCATATTTAGTCTAACTTTTCCAGATGTTCTCAAATACTGGAAACAGACTGTTAAAACACGTTTAATTCACTTTGCTCAGATTTTAGGTGGCCCTTTGAATTGGAAGATTTGCATCCTTCTTTCACTCTGAGAGAGGCTCTGCTATTGTTGCATCAACACATTACTCTTTATATTTTCTTGTTTATTGTCATTGCTATATTATAAGTCATTCTGAGTTCTTTTTCAAGGACACTTTCTTTTTTTTAATATCCTATTCTTAGTTAGAGGATGACTTTTTAAATCTCTCTAAGCACAGTTCTAGAAATGTTTTTCATTTCTTTCTTAAATTTTCTGTAAGCTCAGTTATTAGATTCTCCACCAGGCCCCCTCAACGAGATCCTAGTTCTCCTACACCTGGCTGCCAGTTTTAGGGGCATCTGGGTGGCTCAGTCAGGTTAGTGTCCGACTTGGGCTCAGGTCATGATCTCACGGTTTGTGGGTTCAAGCCCCACATCGGGTTCTTTGCTGACAGCTCAGAGCCTGGAGCCTTCTTTGGATTATATGTCTCCCTCTCTCCGCCCCTACCCTGCTCATACTTTCTCTCTCTCAAAAATAAATAAATAAATAAAGATTTAAAAAAATTTTTTTAAATAAACACATCTGTGTTCTGGTCACAATTTTCCTGTTTGTAGGTTATCTGACTGTGAGATGCATACAGGACAACCTAACTGTTCAACTCTGTTTCACTGTAATGCCAGTTACCGACCACATCCATTCTAAAATGCTCCATTTCTAAAAATGCTTTATTAATATCACTTTGAGATACTCTTTGGTGTTTTGCTTGGGGTAAAGTTGGCTGCTGAGGGTAAAGAAGGAGGTGTTGAGGACATGGGCCCTCTTTTGCAATACCACGTTAATGCCTACCCTCTACCACATCCAATCTGGAGTTCTATTGGGCAAATGTCTCTCATCATTCAAGGAGTCCTGAGGTGGTGGCTTCCCTGACTTTTGTACCCTTCAGATTTATTTTTTGTTTCCCACAGGCCATGTTATTAATCACCAAACAGTACTGTGTCTATATTTTTATACATAATGGTATTTGATACCAGGTAGTAATTATTACACACAATCACAAAAACTTCAAGGTCTTTGATCCTGGTAAGATCCCTATGAAACACAGCTAGACAAACTCAAGCATGGAGAGACTAAATCACATGCTCTAAGTGACAAAACAAGCTCTGCCCTCTTCAAAATCAGAATCTCTTTGATTTAACCCAAAAGTTGACATTTCTAGATACCAGTCCAAACTCCAGGAAACTCCGAGAACTGTGAAGGCTCACTTACTTGACATGAAGCTAATATTAGGAAATTGCCAATGAAGTAATTTATCATATTTAATAGGACATAACTCCGTAAAAAGGACTCAAGTGAAAAGAGGAAAAATACCCAAATGTTTCATTTTTCATTATGACTAAGTGCAGTATGAGGAGGAGTGAAAGTGAAAAAATAAAACATACTTCCTTTTCCAGAGACACAGTTTTTAAATTCAACTCCTAGTTTTCAAACTGCAAACCAAATGACCTAGAGGAATTTTCCCCCCTAAAGTGAGACTCTTAAAGTTTCTTTCATAATTTTCAAACTATGATGCTGTGTTTACTGTTGCCCTTCTCAGAATTTTACTGAATATCCTATAGTATCTAAAGAAACCCAGTTACAGTAAGTCTTCCCTAAAAATGGGCTGGGGGGGGAACAGCAAAGAAAAAAAAGTGCAAGCACAAGCTTTAGTCTTTGCTTCAAATAGAAACATGATCCAAATACTCAGCAGACACAGTTTTCAACATTTTTACAAAGAAAGGCAGAGTACACTACTATTAAAAATCTGAAATTCATGAAACAGCCAATCTGGCATTCATATTATTATTTGAGAAAGCTAGCTAAAACATTAGCAATAGTCTGAATTGCACATTAGGAGAGGGAATAAAAGCCCAATTATGATTTTTATGCTTGGTACAGGTCATTCTAAGTTTCACTGAGTATCTCCCAACAAAGTATAGTACAAAATACCTCTTCAACAGACATTTCATATGTCTAATCAAATATATGTGCAGCTTTCTTTTAAAACTTATTTCTAAAATACCAAAATAATGCAAACAATGAAAAATGAAAATTCTAGAATACATGGTACCTACTGTACATCAACACTAAAGGTCCTAAAGATGTTCAAAGAGCTCAAAAAGTAACATGTTTACATTTTATTATTTTCCTTTTCAACCATGACTTTTTTCATTATCAAAAAAACAAAAACAATAAACAATAAAACCTCAGTTTTTACAACAAAACTCACCAAAAATATTGGTCTTCACAGTAAGTGCAAGATGAGTATTATTCCGTAAAATTTCAAGGGCCTTCGCAAATGTAATGTTCTCAAAGTTTTGTCCATTTACTTCCATTATCTTGAGAAAAATACAAATTAGACAGAAACAATTATTAGCTACTTATGCAACCTTAAGTTTAATGATGGAAAAAAATGACACTTGAATAAGATGCACCCATATGTGAACAATGGTTATCTTTGCGAGGAGTGAAGTTGCCACTTAACTGTTTTCCTCTATATTCTATTTCCCCAATTTCTACTACAAACATTTTTTGGAAGTTCATTCCCTCTGAGGTCAAAGTAAGAAAAATGTTTTTAAAAACAGAGGACAGCTTACATATGAAGGATAAATTTGAAAAAAATTATTTTTAATGTTTATTTATTTTTGAGAGAGAGACAGAGCACAAGCAGGGGAGGGGCAGAGAGACAGGGAGACACAGAATCTGAAGCAGGCTCCAGGCTCTGAGCTAACAGCACAGAGCCCAAAGCAGAGCTCGAACTCACGAATTGTGAGATCATGACCTGAGCCGAAGTCAGACACTTAACTGAGCCACCCAGGTGCCTCTATATATGAAGGAAAAATTTAAATCATGATAGATAAAAATTAGTGCTTGTGTATGTATGTGCAAATTTTAATAAAATACTCTAATGCAAATTTATTATTTTAAAAGAGACAGAATTCTTTCAAAAGTGATGCTTTAAATACATCTACTATCATTTGCTGATGCTGAATCAAGCAGTCAGAAAGCAGCAAGTACAACTGTGATGGATTCTTCTACATGACATGCTAACCCTTCACGGAAGGCTTCCCAAACTTGGCTGCACCTCCAAACCGTATAGAAAGCTTATTTTAAAAATATTAATTCTAACGAGAAAAGATAGACAAACATAATGAGGAAAAAACCCAGAAAAGCAGCACAGAGGACAGATGTCAGATACTGACACAATGATTCCAACACAGTAAAAAAAGACTTAGAAACAAAATATCACGAAAAGAAAAAGAAATCACAGATGTGATATGTGGAGATGAAAGAAGTCTTGAGTCTACACACTGAAATGCCTCATGTAGTATCATGCAAAGATAATAAAGAGATCTTTTTTTTTTTAACAGATCCCAAAGAAAATTTTGAATTCCAACAAGAGTGAACCAAGAATCTATAAGCATCACTGTGGAGTTGGGGGGGTAGAGGGGAACAAACAAAGGAAGCTAGAAAAGAAAAAATAAAGGCTGGTTTGGACTTCTCTTGGGCCATACTAAGATGATGTGATACTTTTCTATAACATCAAAGCTCTGAGGGATAAATAACTGTGAACAGAGAATTTTATACTCCACTAAACAAAAGCATTATCAAACATGCAAGGACACATAAAACTATACTATCTACTGGTCCTGCAAGAGACAAGAACTAGGAAGAGGTATGAGAAGTAGTAAGAGACTCCAGTGAAATGAATCATAACAGTGGGGGCATGTGGCGCAGATGAAATGGAGGTGATCAATGACATCAGTAAGAAACGAAGGCATAAATGTCTACATGGTTATTCGTGATAAATTCCCAAAACTTAATGCCAATGTCAAAAGTATTCTCAAAAAATGTTAAAAATGCTGTGGTGCTGGAGGCTGCTGACCAGCATCCTTGGCCTCTAGCCACTGTATGCTAGGAGTTAACTTGCTGGTCATGAGAATCAAAACTATCTCCAGACACACCTAATGTCTCCTGGGGGAGAAAATCACTACCACCTGAAAAGCACTGCTCTGCAGTGCAGAACTTTTTACAATGTGAATGCATTCGTAATTTAAAAAGAAAAATACTAGTAAGCTTTAGTTAAAAGTCAAAGCCACGCTCTAAATGAATACATGAACAAACAAAACTTAAAAATGGAAAACATAACCTTCCCAAATGAATCAGCTAAATTTGAAAAATTACTCTCTGGTGTGATTAAGAATCACCTAGACAGCTCTGTTAAAAATACAGATTTCTGGACCTCATCCCAAGAGAGTGTCACTAGTACAATTAGTAGAAGTGAGGTAGACTTAGGAATTGCATTTTTTAGTAACAAGGTTGTCAAGAATCACAATTTGGAATATACTGCTCTACAGGGGCCTAATGCCTACCTGGAGAGAATAAATCCCCACCATCTTCCTCCCAGTGTCTCCTTCTTTTTCCAGCTTCCTCTGCTTATGTATGTAGTTTGGTTGCCATATAAATGCTATTTAAGCTGAAAGCATTATTTATAGCACTCTTTGGCAACTTACACTTTAATATTTAATTAAATTTCCGTAGACTGGTCATGCTTACCTGAAGAAGTATCACAGGAGAAAAAAAGTAGCAGACATTTCAGTTATAACGAAGCCTTTAATTCAAGCAGTTGGGTATTTATTTACCTGATCACCACGTTTCAGTCCCGCATCAGCAGCTTTGCTACAAGGTTCTACTCCTTCAACAAAAATACCAAATCCCTTCTCACTTCCTCCATTAAGGCTGAAATGCAGAGGGGACTCCCGGGAAGCCTTTTGCAGCACAACCTGCCTCCACTTGGCCTTTGCAGCACAGGCAATATTCAATAACCGGAGATGACCATTCATTTTCTAAAAAGCAAAAAAGGGTAGAATGTATATAGATGTATCTATTCCTATAAGCTTTTCAAAATCACCTAAAATCAGAGTTAGAAGGTTAAAAGAGATTTCAAAATGACATCCCACTTAGAAAGGGAAGACAAAAAATTATTTCTCATGGCCTGAACCTTCCTACTCTATTACTATCTTGCTTATCTCCTGGCTGTTTTATCAACCCAGAATCTTGACAAACCTTCATTTAAAACTGCAGGACTTGAACCACACTTCTGAATAATGCCTAACAGTCAGACACATTCAAGTCTCTACCTCTTCCAGGTACATTCTTGTATTATTTTATGTCTTTTTTAAACTTGATAATATTCTAACTTCTAGGTTTTAATACCAACTGAATATTCAACTATCCTCCAATAGCATAGAATGTGTATATCTCTTGTCCATAAAAAGGAGCTCACGTGTTTTCAAGGCAGGGGCCAAACCTTACAACTGTTCTGATCCTATGCAATGTTTTGGAGTAGAAGGTAGAATTTAATAAATACCTGATGACTGAATGATTACCAAAAAAGAAGTCCCACAATTGTAAGGCAATTTCCATTTTTCATTAGCCCATGAATACCTACATAGTCAGCAATGGAAAACCCAAATGATAGTGGTGAGCTCCTGTGGCCTCTTAATCAAGCTCCCCAGCTTCTGATCATTCTTTCCATTCTACACAGAGCAAGTGCTGCTGGGAATGGACAACAATCTGCTACACTGTCCCTTCGTTAAACTCCATCCACTTACACTCTGGGTAAAATCAATGGTTTTTGGGCATTTGCTATTTGACAGGATTTCTTTTCAGATGGTTACATTCATTACAGCTCGTTATAATCCTGTAACAATCCCCATAAACTCGGGACTACTATACATAGAATAAGACAACTGAGGCATAAAAAGGTTAGGCAACTTGTCCAAGTTCACATATCTAACATGTGGTATAGTTTGAATGCTATTTCAGGCAATCTAACTCCTGAGCTGCATTATTATTTTACTTCCTAAAATCTCAGGGTGCTAAGAGTAGACAATTCAGTTCCAGTTTATAGTTTTATATTTGACAAAGAGAGTAAACAAATTATAAATAGCCACTGTCAAAGTTAAGAGGACCTTGAGAGGATTTTCTTAGGTGTTGTATATTTAGAACAAGTGAAATGACATGCAGAAGGGAAACTTAGACATTCTAATGTAGATCTGACATGTAAAGTAGGACTTAAAGGCTGCAAAGAGTTCAAACAGCAAGAGCAGTAGCAAAGAATTCAAGTTTGAGAGAATTAGTAAAGAATATGAAATAATCTGGTTGGCTAAAATCAAGGGTACACAGAAAAAAGACTGAAGATGCAGTAGGTGAAGGACCTGAATATACAGAAGAGGAATTACTTTGATATGAAGCACATTAGTTTATTTACAAGGAGAGAAATATTCATCTTATTTGTGGCTTAAAAACAGTCAATGGCCATACAAAATTGCCAGAACAAAGAAATGCAGTACTATAACTAAAATGAGCTATTATAACACATTAGGCATAATAAAACGAGGGCCTGAACGCTGAGTGAAAAAGAAATGGCTGAGAGAGAATGGCTCTAGGAAACAGGCATATGCAAGTGACCCAGGTGACTGTATCAACTGAATGGACATCTTGACCAGGGAATTCAAGGCAGAGAAAGAGGGGACCCAAGTATACACTAGAGTTCATAAGCCTGGCTGGCTGGAAATAGCAATATCATTAGCCTTTAAATGAACATGAAAAGTGTTCTGAATTGCTGTTATTTGAGGAAGAGGGAAATCCCTAAACTGTAAAGAAGATAAATTCTTGAGTCTTACTGTATCTTCCAGATTTTTTTCAAATTCCTCCAGAAATCGAGTCATAGCAGGATCACCTTCAAAATCATTAAAATGATTATTTACCCATAATAACACAATCCGTGTTACCTGTGGAAAGGTGAAGGAGACAGCATAGTTATGAGAGGCATTCTTTCTGCAGAAATATAATACAAAAGCATGTCCAAAACTGAAGGGGAACTGAGATTTATGGCTAACCCTTTTGCCCCCTATCCTGCACATAAAGGGTTCATTCTAATAGACAAGCATGGTTTGGTCTGAGTTTTTGCTTCCTTGGGTGCACAAGCAACAAAGAGAGCCAAGACTGACAATGAAAAAATACAAGCCTGTTTGCTAAGCTATAAGAAGTAAATATAATGTACACCTCACACAATATCCTAAAATGCAAGCTTCTAAAGGGCAGGCAATCTTATCCAAAGTCTTTACATAGCCTTTGGATGTGATTAAACACGTGTTTAATCAAAATTATAACAAGCTACAACTGAAAGCTACTTTGTTAGAAATACTATGAGTCTTCAAAACTGTAAAATGATTTGCTTACTTTGCACCACAGATTAACAGAAAAGTTAATGAAGTTGAACTGAATAATGTACCTGACAATGGAAATAATTTAAGTCATTTATTTTTTAAACTCTGGTAGGATATACACAAAAACTACTATTTAAACCACTTTAAGGTATACAACCCTGTGGCATTCAGTAGATTTACAATGCTGTGCAACTATCCATTACCTCATTCCAGGACATTTTTATCCCCCATAAAGGAGTCAGTCACCTCACATTCTTCGCTCTCTCTTCCATGCTGAATATTTCATACAAACTGTCACCTTTTGTGTCTGGCTTCTTTCACTCAGAATTAGATTTTCAAGATTCATCCATGTTGCATCACGTACTACATTCCCTTTTATGGCTGAATTAATACTTCGTTATGGCTATACCATATTTTGTTTAACCATCATTAATAGACATTTGGATTGTTTCTACCTTTCGGCTATAGTAAATACTGCTATGAACAGTGGTACAGAAATTTTTGTTAGCACACCTACTTTCAGTTCTTCTGGATAAATACTAAGAGTAAATGCCAGGCTATACGCTAATTCTATGTTTCACTTTTTGAAGAAATTCCAAACTGTTTTCCAGAGGAGCTATAACATTTTATATTACTACCAACAAAGTACGAGAATTTCATCTTCTCCAGTCACATCCTTGGCAGTGCTTGTGACTTGCTTTACTTTTTGAAAAGCCATCCTAGTGGGTGTGAAGCAGGATCTCACTGTAGTTTTTTAAAGCTTTTTCTTTTTAACGTTTATTTTTTAGAGAGACAGAGAGAGACAGAGCGCACACACGCAGGAGGGCAGAGAGAGGAGAGAATCTCAAGCAGGCTCTTCACTGGAAATGCAGAGCCCAACACACAGGGCTCAAACCCACAAAATGAGAGCTAAGCTGAAACTGAGTTGGACACCTAACTGACTAAGCCACCTAGGCACCCCCTCACTGTGGTTTTAATTTGCATTTCCCTGTAACAAACAATGTTGAACTTTTTTTTTTTTTTTTTTAAGATTTTAGTTTTTTATGTAATCTCTACCCCTAACATGGGGCTTGAACTCCTGAACCTAAGATCAAGACTTGCATGCTTCATGAACTGAGCCAGCCAGGTGCTCCTTAAACATCTTTTTCATGTGTTTGCTAGCCATTTATGTACCTGCTTTGGAAAATTCTCTATTCAAGCCCCTTATCATTTTCTTTTTTAATTTTATTTTTACATTTATTTCTTTTTGAGAGACAGACAGAGGCAAAACACAAGTGGGGGAGGGGCAGAGAGAGAATGAGACACAGAATCTCAAGCAGGCTCCAGGCTCTGAGCTGTCAGAAGAGAGCATGATGTGGGGCTCGAACTTAGGAACCATGAGATCATGACCTGAGCTGAAGTCAGACGCTTAAACAACTGAGCCACCCAGGGACTATTTCTAACTTCTGTTGTATTTTTGTTGTTGGACTATAAGGGTTCTTTACACATTTTGGATACTAGACTCTTATCAGATAGAAGATTTGCAAATATATTCTCCCAGTCCATGTTTTTCCTTTTAATTTACTATTTTATTTTTGATGAAATTCAATTTATGTTTTTTCCTTTACTGTTTGTACTCTGAATACCATGTCTAAGAAACCACTGCCAAATTCAAGGTCATGATTCTTTAAGTTTTAAAAATAAACGTTTGTGTAAAAATAGCACATAATTACAAAAGATTTAAATACATAAAAATACAAAACAGTTTAATACAGTCAACGACTTTGTCTCTTAAGAGTTTTATAGTGTTAGCTCTTGTATTTATTGGTCATTAATCTATTCTAAGTTAATTATGTATATGATGTAAGGTAAAAGTCCAATTTCATTCTTTTGCATGTAAATATCTAGTAGTCCTCACTTATATTTTAGCATGCCTTTATTCCTTCAGCAACTTAAGTACCTACTTATATATAACTCCAAAGGGCGTTGGGGCAGGGGTAGGTGGGCGAGCCCATAGTTCTGAACACTTTAGTTTCCCAAACAACAGAATCCCACAGTGTAGCCACATCTAATTATTTCCTTTAAAATATAACTCAGAAAGATACACCAATTATGGCCCTTGTTTTATTATTTTTTTTTAAATGACTAACTTCCGGGGCGCCTGGGTGGCTTAGTCGGTTAAGCGTCCAACTTTCGCTTAGGTCATGATCTCGCGGTTCGTGGGTTCGAGCCCCGCGTCGGGCCCTGTGCTGACTGCCAGCTCAGAGCCTGGAGCCTCCTTCAGTCTGTGACTCCCTCTCTCTATGACCCTCCCCTGCTCACGCTGTCTCTCTCTCTCTCCTAGAAATAAATAAAAATATTAAAAAACAAAAAACAAAAAAAAACAAAAAAACGTTTAAATGACTAACTTCCTATCAATTTGCTGAGGTGTTGCTAGTCTTTCCAATTAAATGTACACACTCCACGAAATAAAGTAAGATAATCTATTTACAATAGCAAACAGTGTTTAATGAAAAAAAATTCTCAAAGGTAAACAAAATATGTCACTGCAGGGATATATTAAGGACAAAGACAAACTGTTTTAAAATGATAAAAGTCTAAACCCCCCAAATCAACATATTGCTATTCTGGACTTACAATCAATCTAAGGTCATCTGAAAATAATTTACTTGGTGAATAGTCTTTCTAAACTATTAATCACCTTTTAAGTGTTTTATTGATCTTCATAAACAAACATTTTGATAGAGTTCAAAAACACTCTCAGGCAGCTATCATGTTTTCTAAGTTTACAGCTATCACAGCCTATTTTAATTTTTAACTTTTAAGGCTGATTTCCACTTTTAACATGCTGTTTTGTTACAAAACTAAGTACAGGTTAAGTTTTTTAGTTGAAGTGAATCTTTTAGGTGAAGTGAATCTTGTTATCAAAATAAACATCAACTGTTTTACAAATAAAATTTAAAGGTTAAAATCACTTTCTCGCCCTTCTTATTTATAAAACCAACCTTATCCCTTAAGTTGTCAATTTTAAACCATTCCAACAGTTTGATCCCAACATCCAAAGGACTTTCAAGAAATGTCCTGTAAGTTAGCAGGAAATCTTCTATGTAAGTTGGGTCCACAATGGAATGTTCTTCTATTAAATGCATGATGAGACGCTCAGGTGTTGCCTAAAAATCCAAGGACAGAAAAGATTATAAAATAACTATCTCAGGAAACAACTCTACTGAGTACTCCCCTTTGCAGTCACTCTTTAAGACAAGTTCTAAAGTAGAGTTTCACCCTTAAAACACTTAACTCTGGGAGAAGTTAGTCTTTATAGGTTGTAATCCACCAGCACCCAGAGGCTGTAAGGCAGAGGAATAAAATATCCAAAAGCATTTACTCAGTTGTAGCTGTTTTTCCTGGCATTTTATCATAGCAGGGCTTCTGAATTTTAGTGATTTACCTTTGGTGTGGCCTGGGGTAAAAAATGGCATTACCAGTTGTAGAAAAATGGCATTACTGGTAGAAATGGGGAGATGACTGTCTTAAGGCACCAGAGGGAAGAAGTGTGAATTAAACTTGAATTAAAAAGAAAAAAAAAGGCAGTTCTCCTCTAAATTTAATTATTCTCAAATCTCTTCTGCCCCAGGATACAGAAACAATACACTAATTAAAGACAGTGTGCTTCACTCTTTTAACTTCCTAGAAAAGAGGTTTCTTCTTCAATGGTTTCTCCGTACTAGATCACCATCTTGACAGGAAACAGAAGGTCTATATATAGTTTTCACATTAAGTCAGAGTTTTAACCACTTGCCTGTCTTCAAGTTTATAAAAAGGAATGTAAACATTTATCTACTGCTCTGCTTTGAGCTTTTGAATCAATGTTAAAATTTATTACCTTTAGCAGCCTTTTCCTAAGTGTATACACAGAACAAATACAGAAATAAACCAGATGTTAAACCAAATACAAAAAACAAATTACCTCCAATTTCAATCTGTTGCATTTATCCAAACAATTTCATTGGTCAGAATAACTGTATGGTAAACGTACTTTCATACTAATCATGTTATGTAAGAATTTATTGAAAAAACAAAAGCATGTAAATCACTTCTTTAGAACAAAGTCAAACTAAGAGACTTCAAATAACCTGTTTAAGGGACAAGGCAACCACAGGTCATTCCTATTCTTCTACCCTTCACAAAACTTAATCTAAGTCAAAGAGTACTAAATTGGGTTTATCATTCACAAGCCAATGTTGATTTGAAATCTTTACTTTTTCTTAAATTTTCTTTATTTTGAGAGACAGTGCATGACTGTGCACTCAAGAGGGGGAGGGGCAGAGAGAGAGAGAGAGAAAGAGAGAGGAGAGAGAAAGAAAGGGAGAGAGAGCATCCCAAGCAGGCTCCATGATGTCAGTGCAGAGCCTGCCATGGGGCTGGAACTCATGAACTGCGAGATCAAGACTAGAGCCGAAATCAAGAATCAGATGCTTAACCGAATGAGCCATGCAGGCACCCCTCTATTTGAAGCCTTTAAATCTGGAAGAACTGACCAACATGATAAAGAAAGACCATTATTCTGACTGGCTAAACACTGGGGCAGGATACCTGTTGAGACTAAGTCATATATTCAGAACTGCATTTAAAGGTGAGCCCCACAGTCATGCAGAGGCATGTCACCCAAGTGCTCATTAGTATCCAACAAGGTGGGATTCTGGGAGACATGGTGAGCAGAGGTGGCAGGCCAAGGAGATGACTGGCACAGTTATACTGGCAGGGCAGGGACTGGTTATGACAAGCAAGTAAATACAAACAACATAACAAGAGCCACTGATTGGAGAAAGTATTTACAAATGTAGGAAGGGAAAGGATATGCAAAACTGTGGTATGAGAACTGAGAGAACTGTTAGGAACTTATAATTACCACAAAGAGATAGATGGAAACATATACAGAGTTACAGATGTGAATGCAATATAGTAATACATACAGAGATTTCCTAGCTCTGTCTGATCAGAGCCTCTAGAATCAATGACACCTAAGTAGTTAACGAAGAGAGTAAGCGCCCAGATCTTGGATTTAAAAAGAAAAGAAAAAAGGATTTTTAAGTAATCTCTATACCCAATGTGGGCTGAACTCACAACCCTGAGATCAAAAGCCACATGCTCCAATGACTGAGCCAGACAGATACCCACAGATCTCGGTTTTTAAATGCTATTCTCAGGGTGCCTGAGTGGCTCGGCCGGTTAATTATCTGACTCTTGATCTAAGCTCATGTCATGATCTTGCAATTCATGGGATGGAGCCCTGTGTCAGGCTCTGCATTGACAGCATGAAATTTGCTGCTTGGGATTCTCTCTCTCCCTCTGCTGCTCCCGGACTTGCATTCCTACTCTCAAAATAAATAAACTTTAAAAAAAAAAACCTGTTCTCCACTAGTAGGATCTAGAGCTCTCTGGAGAAATGGTTGATTCCAAAGCTGGAAAAGGAAAAGCATAAGATGAGCCTGGAGCATCATGTTTTGCAGATAATAAAAAAGCTGTTAAAAACCAATGGGGACATGTCAAAAGAGTACAGAATCAGCCTTATGAAGGTCTCACCAAATCTAGGACAACAGACAAATCGATGGATCAACAATGCTAAGAGAGTACAACACACAAATCCATGGCAGTATAAATGAATTAATGGGGAGGGTGGTGAGAATGTTCATCCTTACGGAAAAGGACAATAAATCTAAGAAAAAAAGGAAATGGAAGATCACCATTTTATTTACTAAAATTTTTTTAATGTTTATTTATTTGTTTACTTAATGTTTATTTACTTTTGAGAGAGAGAGAGAGAGAGTCAGAGCACAAGCTGGGGAGAGGTAGAGAGAGAGGAAAACACAGAATCCGAAGCAGGCTCCAGGCTCTGAGCTGTCAGCACAGAGCCAGACGCGGGGCTCAAATTCATGAGCTGTGAGACATCATAACCTGAGCCAAAGTTGGACACTTAACAGACTGAGCTACCTGGACGTCCCTAAGACCACCATTTTAGGCATGATTCAATGCAAGACTGATAAACAGAGGTTTGCATGACATACTGACACAATTGCAGAAAATCTCTCGTCTAAACACTTATCAATTACAAAGGATAAAAGACTTCACTGTTAAGAAACTTGGCAGACAGGACATCAACATGACCAAATGATTAAGGTAAACTTCACCAACGGTGGGACCGGTTGACATTACATGCTCCCAGACAAGATACACAGAGAAAAATACATGATTTCTGTGGGATTCCTGCCAGAAAAGCATGACTTGAGTCTGGTCATGAGAAAACACTGCAAAGATCCACACTGAGGGTGACAATAAAGAATAAAAGGTCTGTATTCTTTAAACTGATGAGACTATGAATAGGGAAAGACTGTTGCGGGAGTAGAAAGAAGTGACATGACAACTAAATGCAACTGTGTTCCTGGATAAGATCCTGCATGAGAAAGGAAAGAGAGCCATTGTTGGGATAATTGGTGAAATTCTAAACAGGGTAAAAATCTAAACAAGCTGAATGGGTGTACTTTATCAATTTTCATTTCTCAACTTGAAGGTTCTATGGTGTTTATCTAGGAGAGTATTCTTGTTTTTAAGGAAATATACAATGGGATATTCAGAGTGAGGAAGCATCACTTTTGCAGACTGCTCTCAAATGGTTCAGAGAAAGACTGGTGATAATGGAGAAAATGCAATCAAATGCCAAGAGCTGGGGAATCTGAGAGAGGGAGCTGTCTATACTGTCCTTGCAACTATTCTCTAAGTTTGTAATTACTTAAAAATAAAGAATTAAAAAACATGAGCCCCCATAAAAAGATAGTCTATGGCAATCCACCCATATGTTATCTTTTCTACAACAGAAAGCTTAGATTTATCAGTTTAGGAAAAGAAAAAGTAATATAGAATAGCCTGACTCCCAGGGAAAAATGGACCTGACATCAGTCCTTTACATTAATAAATAAGCTCAAACATTTGTAATGAACAACAACACATTTACTAATTTTGCAACTAGGACTAGCTTGGAAAGAGAAATGGTTATACATTTTATTTCCTCTTTCAACTATAATTTCTCTATTTTACATGCAGAGGTCTTCAAACAGACAGGATAGAGAAGGGATTGGGGCGCGGGGGGGTAGGCAAGGGGCAAATGGGCGAAGCGTAGGAGAGAAACAGAACCAGAGAAAACAGTATGGGGATCAACATTCAGACTCTACAATGTACTAATAAGGCATCTGATTTATTTCATTTAGTCCCAGTAAAGGCCTGTCATATCATTCCTGTTTTCACATAAGAAAAATGAGTGTCAGAGAAGATAACGTCTATTTTAAAGCCATAAATATCTAGTAAGCACTCTGCACCTTCATCTACTATGCTTTATACCTTTGAGTAGTCCTTTCATTTTGTTTTGTTTCTAATTACTGCTGTCTTTAGTGAAATTAACTCCCCTTATCAACTGATCATAAAATAAATTTGAAAACCTTTAACTGGTATAGTGTAAAATAATATCCTAGCCATACTGATATTAAATGGCAATGTCACTCTTCGTTATTAAAATGTGTAAAAACCAATGCAGAAAAAAGCAAAAGAACCAACACATTTGCTTAAATTAGATTCTAACGTTAATGAATTTGCACTACTCAAATAGTGGTTGAAAGCCTTTTAAGCAAAATGAAAGCTTTATTCTGTCAGTGACTAAAATAATAAATAAAAACACCCACCTTGATTACAATGTGTCCTTTCCTGGTTCCACTCCGATCTAGTTCACGATGTTCATGCACCATAACAATTTCTCCCTCTTCCTCAACTTTATGGGTATTTTTCTCCACATGATTTAAAATTCTCCAATAATCCTGCTGGGCTATGCAGACAAACTGTCCAAGAATAACATGGGGACAGTTAATGAACCTGTAGTACATAAATATATCACTATGCACCAAGGCAGAGCACAAAGGTAAGAAATCGAGTGGCATTAATTCTTTTTTATTCAGTCCCTTTCTTGATAAAAATCAAGGTGAAATAATTCATGTAAAAGGAGACCAAAGAAGTCCAATCCATCTGAATTCTGCTCTAAAAGGAGAAGTGGACATCTACTCTCAAAACTGACACTAGGCAAAGAAAACATGAAGCAGGAATAAGTTGGAAACAAACAACTCAGAAGTTCCTATTTCTTTCTTTTATTTAAAAAAGAAAAAACAAAAAGGACTAAGCTGGCTAAAGCCAGAGAGAAATTTAACAAACCAACATTTGGAATGTTCTCTTCTAAAAATTTATGCTTTATTCAAATCCACAAATATTTGAGTCACACATAAAATTTAGTTTCCTTTATTAACTGTGAGCTCTTGACAACTCCCAATTCTCAAGTCAAGCTATTTTATTTTGAGGAAGAAAAAACAGGCTCAGCCATTTTAAATGAACAAACAAGAGTTACAAGACCAAACATAAACTTACCTGACAATCATCTACTTTAGTCCTAACAACTCCATGCATGTACTGCTTATCCAGAGTGGGAGTAATTCCAAAACTATTTCCCATAAAGAGATTTTCAACTTTTCCATCTGGATGAGTGATTTCTACAGTGCCGTTTAAAATAACATACCATGAGTCAAGCTAGAGAGAAAAAGACAGGTTTTAAGAATTTTTTAAAAATATAGTTACATGTTAACTTTGAAAAATAAGCAACATATAGAATTTATATAATTTACAAAAGAAAAAATAGAGGTTTGATTACATATTACTGTATACTTTGTCAAAAAACACTCTATGCCCGTCTACACAAACTAATAAAGCTTATTTTACTCCTTCTTCTTTTAGTCACCAAATGACATCAGGGGACTTTCATAACTGACCAAACACTCAGAGAAAAATTACGTAATGGTTAAAACCACAAATCTTGAAATCTGAATCCAGACCATGCCACTAACTGGGTGAGTGATGATGGGCAAGTTATATAATCTCTCAGAATTCCAGTTTCTTTATTTCCAAAATGGGCTTAACAACAGACCTTTTAGGGCCTTTCGGTTAATTAACTGAGTTTATGCATACTAAGTGCTTAACACAGTGCCTGGCACATAGCAAGCACTCAAAAGAAAAAAAAAAAAAAAGGTAGCTGATAATAATACAGAAAATGATTTTTAAGGTATAAATGACAAAACATTTAAAATTTCTCCTAATGTTAAGAAAATACTACCTTTGTTTATACAGCAGCACACAATGCTCCTAGAAGACAACTCAATATGTTGTTGTCAAAGACCACTTTTCTCCTTTAGTACAGCTCTTACGTGCCTTAATTTTTAACTTTTAATCACCTTGTAAAGATGATTCATGGGAAATCTGGATTATTAGTTCTCAAGGACAATCAATAGCAATAAGAATATTTTTTTAAAAGTGTGTTTTGGTTATTTCAAATATAAACTTCACTCCCCATGGAATTTATGGATAACATAAATTACTTGAGGACAGGGAATGTGTCAAGTTTTTCCACCACTACACTTCCCGTGTCTAGAACATAGGCATACACCAAATTTTTGCTGACCAACTGTGGAAAATTAAGAGAATACAAAAACTTGTGGATAAGAAGAGTTCTTTAAAACTCTACTTTACAAAGTTGTTCTTAAAAGATTAGTTTCTCTCCTATGTTTTTATTACTTGTTATTACTTTATATTCTTGTCTTTTAAAAAAATTTAATACTATATTCAAGTGTTCATGGAAGGTTTTTTTCATGAGCATATCCTCTGAGCCTGATGTTTAGAATATGGGGAGAAAGCATGCAAATGAAGCAAGAGATAAAGTCTCTGCCTTCAAAGAGCTTCTATCCAAATTTTTAAATAACCTGACTATCTAATAATATTAGACCCTGTGTGAGTATAATAATTACTTACGTACTGCTTATTAAAAGATTATAATGACTATTTTAGTCATTTCCAATTTTTATCATTAGAAATATGCTGCAATCAACATCGTTTGGCATAACTCTGAGGTTTACCTTATGTACTGAACAAAGATACAATGAGTGAAATAGGATAGAAACTTTAAGGCCCATGTTAAAAATTTCTAAATGATTTTCCAGAAATACTGTTTATATTCCTATTAGCAGTATATGACAATTTTCATCAATTTATAGGTGGTCAGCATTAATTTTTATCAGTTTGATAAGAAAAACAGTGAAGTGATTCCTAGCAGCAGTAATGCCTTTCAATTCCTCTGCATCCATCCTCCACCCACCCACAGTTGCCAGCCAAGCATTTCTTAACAAAGAACCGCGACCACATAAATGCCTCCACTGACCACAGCCCACCAAGGAGGCACAGTTATCAATACATTTCCTCACTTTTTAAAAAAAAGTATAACACAGAAAATGGATACAGGAGTAAATATTCAATAAATATGTTAAATAATGGTATACAAATAGAATGATTAAAAAAATGTTTAAGTCTTCCAACTTAATTTGAGAAGAACAAATTTGGTTCAATAAATGTTCATCTATTCTATGCTAGGTATATCCATCGTTGGGAAATAAAAACTAAGACAAAGTAAAGCAAAAATGAAAATAAAAACTTGTATCTTCACAAATTATAACTAACCCGAACTCAACATTCATGTAAAAAGTTGTATACACTTCGAAAGTCAGGATTTACCAAAGTTTAAGGAAATTAAATCATCCTAAAAATTAGCTCCCCATCCTAAATAATATGTAACATTTGCTAGCCTACCTCTTGTCCATCTTCAAGAATAACCGCTCCAGCCTGCTCTACCACTTCAAAAATCATCACAGAGCAGAGTTCTCTCCTTACAGACATGGTCATGTTCGCAAAAGCAGGCAGCTGGTGCATAAACTCCAGTAACTGTTCTATAAAAACACAGAAATTTTGGTATAGAGACCATTAAAGACTACACTTTACATATTCAATAAAATCTAGAACTGAATACTCAAGTTTCTAATCAACTTAAGAATTTATGATGCCAACACAGAGGAACTAAGGTACAGACGACTGCTGGCTAAAAAAAGAATCAGTGATTTGTGTAATAGATATATTCAAAATCACACAAAAATACAGGCAAACTGGAAGATAACCAGGATTCACAACCTCACACAAAAACACACAGATTCAAATGGGGTAATTTTCCTAGTCTGAGATGTCACACCATGGTAGTTAAGTTAGTGATGTCCTTCAGTCTAATAGGTCGGTGAAAATGTCCTTTGTCTAGTTCTTATTGGGCTAGAGTTAGACAAATGTTACTAATAAATGTCAACAAGTAATTAAGTAGTTAAGGATAACAAATGTGAATTCTAGTTCCATGCTGTCAAATGAACTTCAAGATAACTCTCTTTTATAATCAACAAATGCTTATGAGTGTCTGCCTTAGGCCAACATTCCCTGGTAGAGATACAAGAGTAATAAAGATAAATATGAGGGAGAAAAAATATACAAGCAGTCAGCTAAGTGATGAAATAGAACTATAAAGTGCTATCTGCCCAGATTACTGAGGTTAATTATATTTCAATTTTTTAAAAACTGTGCAAATAGCATAGTATACAATGCTTTATCATTAAAAATGCACTTCTGGTTTCTGTCCAATGTTCGTAACACAAGTCTGAACTGCAAGATAATTAACTATATTAGGTCATTAGAATGGCAAGGAATATTCAAATGTACTGATCTTTACTCACAAAGATTGTGATTATTTAGTAGCAGCATCTTCTGATTTGAATTACAGTAATAATGACTATTCTAGAAGGGAAGAAAGTTGATCCTTAATCAAATCATAACAATATATAATAACACTAAGTGAGTCTAGGAGAGGATGGTTTCAATCCATCAACCTCTGGGAATGGGCCCATTATGCTTCGGCCCACTGTAGCACTCTGTTTGCACTAAAATAACACTAAGTAATCTTTGCTCTTAAAGGTAACATTAGGGGCGCCTGGGTGGCTCAGTCGGTTAAGGATCCGACTTCAGCTCAGGTCATGATCTCACAGCCAGCTCAGAGCCTGGAGCTTGTTTCAGATTCTGTGTCTCTCTCTTTCTCTGACCCTCCACTGCTCACACTGTCTCTATCTCGCTCAAAAATAAATAAAACATTAAAAAAAAAAAAGGTAACACTAGCATCTTTAGTATTATTCAATCTTCCAAAGTAATGAGTTCTTTAAGAAATTACAAAAGGAAAAATTCATAAACTTTTATCCACAAATTACATATAAACATATTTTTTCAAGCTAGAAGTAAAAACATGACTTTGATAACATTTGAAATTTTTTTAAAAAGGTACACATCAGACACTGATGTACTGTATTTTAAATATCTACTGTACATGAAGGAGGAAATTACTTTAATGCAGTCAAGCTTTTATCAACTGGAGCAGTCATAATGTGAGGGCTATATGGCTGTGACATCTATCAACCCAATAATCACCAGAATTGATTCAGATGATCTGACTGACAAGGTGGGTGTCCCATTCCTCCCTGACTGCTCCATGGGCATACCTCTGTAAGGTGTATGCTCAGAGGAAGGATCAACTTTCTAGATAGGGGATGACTGCCTGTTCTTTTGTCAAGGGTATACCGAAAGCTGTACTCTCTTGATGAAAACTCCAAACAAGTCAAGGTGGGGCAGCCAGCCTTGAAGACAGCTCTAAATCTCTTGTTATTCACAATTGTATGCAGTCCCCTACCATACTGTATCGGGATTGCTCTGTGTGACACTCCTGAGGCCAAATCACAATGTGCCATCTGCCTTACTATTCCCCCTTGATTACCTGCTTTGGGTGAAGCCAACTGCGATGTTGTAAGAATATTTACAAGTCTATGGAGAGGCCCACCTGACAGGGAAATGAGGTACTGTACTAAAAGCCCTGTGAGTAGCCACCTTGGAAGTATATCCTCTAGCTGAGCCCAGTGAAGCCTCAGAGAACTGTAACACCTGCTGACATTCTGACAACAACTTCATGAGACACTGGGCCAGAACCACTGAGCTAGGCTGCTCCTGAATTCCTGACCCATAAAAGTCATGAGAAAATAAATGCGTTTTGTTTTAGGCCACTCAGCTCTAGGTAATTTGTTATGTAGCAAGAGGTTAACTATATATGAATTAAACTATAAACTTCTTACTGTGAACAGATGTATTTCTTACCAATGTCATCATCAGTTTTGTCTGCAGGTTCTTTCTCAAGACATTCTCGAACAAGATCTCGCCCCTGTAGGGGATCTGTTCGATCAATCTCTTCATCTTCCTCTTCTTCATCCTCAGAATCAACAGGTCCTTCTGGAAGACGTGTTAAGTCTACATCTCCTACCTCACTTTCTGTAGCCTAAAGAAAGAAATCTTGATCACTTATTCATGTTGTAAAAATTTTATGTCACAGCCTGAATGAATCAAAACTACCCCTCCTAACACAATAAACAATCAGAAAATACTATCTTCTATCAAAAACAAAATAATACTTATTTGTAAAAGGTTTCACTCTTCAAAAATACAGGCTCATTGTTACACAGTGTGACATCCAGGTGTCAAATCTGAGCCAAACAAGTATAAAACGGTCATGAGATGTAAACACTACTAAATGCCTTAATAATTATTTTCCAACCAACAGGTGTTATTTCTTAAAAAAAAGTCAAACATTTCCTAAACCACAAAGTGCAGGAAACAGTTTACTAACAATCATTTCATGAGTATCTATTAGTCTATGCTGAGTGTGGTAAATAAGATATTCTTTTACCACAAAGATTCAGAGTTCAGTAAGTAGGCAACCATGTAAATTAAGAACAGAAGTGTAAAACTGAAAAGTGCTAATTTAATAGACCACTTATGAAGTACAGAACACATACAACATCCCAATACCTTTTTGTTGAATCTAACATTAAGCAAAGAAGAGCTGAGATTATCTCAACCAAGGTTTAAAGTAAGTTTATACTGGGTCGCCTGGGTGGCTCAGCCAGTTAAGTAACTGATTTCGGCTCACGTCATGATCTCACAGCTATGAGTTCAAGCCCCATGTCAGGCTCTGGGCTGACAGCTCAGAGCCTGGGGCCTGCTTCAGATTCTGTGTCTCCGTGTCTCTCTGTCCTTCCTCTGCTCATGCGCTCTCTCAAAAATAAACAGTTAAAAAATAATAATAAAGTAAATTTATATTTACAACCTCAAGTTTGGAAATATATTTGTAAACATATTATCTCAATATCTGTGAAGTAACTAAGAGATTTCTAAAAAACTAAATTTAAATGCCATTCAGAGAAAATAATGAAAATGTCTTATAGGAAATAAAATTATCCTGAAATGATTAGGGAATACTCCTAAATATTACACTCACTTGATTCATATTAAAAATGAAAAAGCATGAATACTGAAGCAGCTACAGAAACAATGGGTTGAACGAATAGGAATTTCATAATAATAAGCATACAATAGGTATTAGTGAAGAGTATGGCACCTTTATTCAAATGTTTCAAATGTTTAAGTGTCATCACCTATACTGAACATTTACTGTTTTGTCTGCTCAGAAAAGTATCTTTCTTCTTTTAGGAACTTACTGTTCCTCTCTAACTTAACCAAAAGATTCCAATGAAGAATACTGCTCTGTCCCTGACTATGGAAGCTAAGGCAGAAAGAACACTTCTCTGGATTTTTATAACTGGAGCTAGAGGGCAGAGCATTCTTTTGTCTCTGATTACTGAATTAGAAGAATGTGATACAGAAGAGTCTACGGCTATATGGGAATACCTTTCTGTGATGGGAGAAAATGGAACCAACAGGCACAGAAAGGGGCAGGGGAATGAGGAGAAAGGACACTGAACAAGAAGGGCAGACACAGAGAGAGAGAGACATAGATACAGGGCAACAAGGCAACATAAATAGAACATGCATGATAGAAACAGCAAGAGCACAGCAAGTACAGTAAAGAGCACCTGTGACTAACTGCGGGGGGAGGGGGGGAGCGGGGAGCAAAGGCAAGCAAGCTACAGGGAGACACAGAACTAGACAGAGAGACAAGACAGAGGCACACACCTGCAAGCAACCAGGTTCCCTGAGGCCAAAGATGCCTCTGCTGTCTGGCTATGGAACTTCAGGGTTTACAATGGAGTTATTTCTGAATAATATATTCCTGGAACCATTAGAACTTGTAAGCAAGTTCTAATTTCTTTAAAAAAAAAATAAGTAGATTTAAAATGTGTATGTGCTAAAATGACTTTCAAAAACTTTATTTACATGCAATGATTTTAATCCATGAAACTAGTGTGAAAAAATACTAAAGCAGTAATTTTCATATAATTTAATTTTTCAGAATATAGAAACTCACTCCCAGAATAGCCTTTTTCAGTTTTATTAAATTTTAAGAACAATCTACCTTATAAAATTTGGGTTCTTAAACCAGTATCTTCATCCCTGTTTCAGGTTTTCATCCCGTGATCCAGACTATTTCAACACCATCTCCTCACCTTTTAGATTCTATCTGATGAAAAAATGGCTCATAGCAAAAATAAGCAAGATTCAATTCATGTGTGTAGGTAAGAGGACAAAGTCTATTGTCATCTGTGTAAGAAGTGAAAAGATGTAACAAGAAAATTCTTTTTAAACTTTTTTTTAATGTTTACTTTTTTCTGAGAGAGAGAGAGAGAGAGAGAGCACCAGTGGGGAAGGGGTTGAGAGAGGGACACAGAATCTGAAGCAGGCTCCAGGCTCTGAGCTGTAAGTGCAGAGCCCAATGCAGGGCTCAAACTTATGAACTGTGAGATCACGATGTGAGCCAAAGTCCGGTGCTTACATGACTGACTCACCCAGGTGCCCCTTAAAAAGAAAATTCTTAAGGAAGAATGGAAGTCAAGGGTACAGATTCTGAGAATGGTGCTAAAAGAACTCTTTTAGAAACCTTTTAAGGATATCCACAAAGTAAAGAATATAACCTATCTTTACAATTATCTTCTTTAACTGTACTTTTTCCAAAGTAGAATAAAAAAGGAAGAATAATATCATTTAAGAGAGATTAAACTGATAAAATGTTCAAAGTATACCAAAAGGATAAGGCAAAATAAGAATTAAAAATAATAAAGGAAGAATAGTCAAAAACATGCTAGGAAATTAAAAAGAATTTTGTAATTTAAAAGTAAATAAAAGAAGCTACATAGTATCTACGGTCTAATTCTTCTACTAATCAAAGACAAGTCAGGTCTTTTAAAGCAAACATACATAAAATGACCAGGACTGGAAGTCATTGCATGATATTTCTGAGGATGTAGGCTGTGGAAAGAGTTTAATTCTCTAATAACTAGGTAAGAATTTTAAATATGCATTATTCAAAATGTCCATCATGTAATAAAAATTTACAAGACAGAAGAAAAAGGAGGGAAATGTAATATATAACCAGGTGAAAAATCAATCAATATTAAGATATTTGGAATAAGGGGCGCCTGGGTGGCTTAGTTGGTTGAGCGTCCGACTTTCGCTTGGGTCATGATCTCACGGTTCGTGGGTTCGAGCCCCGCGTCGGGCTCTGTGCTGACTGCCAGCTCAGAGTCTGGAGCCTGTTTCAGTCTGTGACTCCCTCTCTCTGTGACCCTCCCCTGTTCACGCTGTCTCTCTCTCTCTCTCTCCTAGAAATAAATAAAACTTCAAAAAAAAAAAGATATTTGGAATAAGAGAGATGGAGTTGGGAGACATTAACTTCCAACATTATAGATAAGTTGTAAGATATAAAATACAAATTTAAGTAGGGTGAAAATGGAAAATCTAAATTGTAACAAGAGTAAACTTGAAAAGAGGTAATAATAGGGGGTGCCTGGGTGGCTCATCGGTTCAACGTCATGATCTCACAGTTCATGGGTTCGAGACCCACGTAAGGCTCTGTGCTGACAGCTAGCTCAGAGCCTGGAGCCTGTTTCAGATTCTGTGTCTCTGTCTCTCTCTGACCCTCCCCTGCTCTTGCGGTCTCCTTCTCTCTCTCAGAAATAAATAAAACATTAAAAATTAAAAAAAAAAAAGAAAGAAAAGAAAGAAGGCAATAACAGATGTCTGAGTGGCTCAGTTGGTTGAGTATCTGACTTTAGCTCAGGTTGTGATCTCACTGTACCTGTGTTTGAGCCCTGCATCAAGCTTGCTGCTGTCAGGGCAGAGCCTGCTCTGGATACTCTGTCTCCCTCTCTTTGTCCTTCCCCTGCTTGCACTATTTCTCTCTCAAAAATAAGCATTTATTTAAAAAAGCGGGGGGTGGGGGGGCCAATAAGAACTACCCCACCTGAGCAAAGAAAGAAAATTTAACAGAGCCCAAGAAACTAATAATATACTATCAACAGCTGTTAAAAAAAATGTAGGTCAAGAGATCAACCCAATCTGTTAAGGCAGGGTACATAGAAAGTCAAAGCCCTGGCGCCTTTCAACTACTTTATCCTAGCACTTGGAATATAGCAGAACTGTAAGAAGATTATGGTAAATTACATTTAGGGGGAACAAAGTATATTGGTAAAAGAGCTAATAGAACAAGTTTAGGGGTGTCTAGGTGACTCGGTTGGTTAAGCTAGGTGACTTCTGATTTCAGCTAAGGTCATGAGCTCACCGTTCCTGAGTTCGAGCCCTGCAGCAGGCTCTGCATGGACAATGTGGAGCCTGCTTGGGATTATCTCTCACTCCCTTGCGCTTTCTCTGTCCCTCCCCTCGCTCATGTGCACGCTCTCTTTCAAAATAAACATTAAAAAAAAAAAAAGTTCATTAATCTGTTTTTCCATTCCTGCAGTCTCTGTATGTATGTGTAAATATAATTTGGTGAGGCTGACTGTCTGAGGTGATTTTCTGATGACTTTGCCTTCCCCAAATAAACCACCAGAGGATATCCTTTTCCTGTCTGCATCTAGATAAAGAATTGAGGGGAACTACAGGTTGGAATGAAAAGTTATAAGAACTTACAAAAACCACATTTTCAAATTTATAGCCAATATGAAGCCAGAACCTTAAATTTTCAGTGCTTCTCTTTTCTGCATTCTCATTTTGAGTACTTCATTCAACCTTTTTCATGGATCACTTAGTCCTTGTTTCCTATCTCTCTGGCCAGGGTAAGAACTGGCCTTCACAGTAATGCTGTCTGGAAGAGCCCATTCCATAATCTCTACAACAGGTCAGGCAGGTCAAGTAAAGACTCGTTTGCCCTAGATAATCAAGCGTTAGTTAGTAGTGATCCTCTTCATTTTCCCTGGAAACCATATAGGTTTCTACAAGTGTAATTCAACAACAACAACAACAAATCTAGATTACTTCCTAAGTACTAACAGTGTGCTTAACTCAGCAGGGAATACACAAGTAAGAAACTCTGCCTCCACAAATTTTCCACTCATGACCCACAGAACAACTGTTATAGGGTTCCAAAATGTGAGAAACGATATGAAAATGTTAAGTGGCAGGTAGAACAGCATAACCAAAACACCGGTATAGGAAAAAGCAAACATGCTCAGGGAATAACCTATGTATTTTCTTGTGAACCATAATCTAGAATGTTTAAGTGGGAAATTGTGGAACACACATAAAGCCAGATTTGCAGACTGTGGTTAGAAGTCAAAGGCTTATAAAGTAAATACAAATCTGAAATGAAATGAAGAGTATAAATTACATAATGGTGAAGCACTGAAGCTTTTAAAATACAGGAGTACAGGCACCTGGGGGGCTCAGCTGATTAAGTGTCCACCTTCAGCTCAGATCATGATCTCATAATTTGTTGACTCATGCCCTGTGTCATGCTCTGCACTGACGGTGTACAGCCTGCTTGAGATTCTCTCTCTCTCTCTCTCTCTCTCTCTCTCTCTGTCTCTCTCTGACCTTCCCTGATTGTAACTTTCTCCCTCTCAAAACAAATAAACTTTAAAAAAACTAAAAAAAATAAATAATAAAATATAGGAGTAAAATCATACTATTTTCATTTTTATTTTTTTAATGTTTTATTTATTTTTGAGAGAGAGACAGACAGACACGTGAGCAGTGAAGGGTCAGAGTGAGAGGGAGTCACAGAATCCGAAGACAGGCTCTAGGCTCTGAGCTAGCTGTCAGCACAGAGCCCGACTCGGGGCTCGAACCCAAAAACCGTCAGATCGTGACCTGAGCTGATGTCAGATGCTTAACTGACTGAGCCACCCAGGTGCCTCTAGTCATACTATTTTTAGAATTTATTTCATGTAGGAGTTAAAAAAAAATGGGAGTACTTAAAGGTAAACGAGATTTTGACTAGGACACAGATATTTTTAATAGGAATACTAAAGTAAAGCAAAGCTAGCTCAATGTCTAATGAACATCCCAGTGGCAATGTGGTGCCACAGTTTTGGAGACTGGCAGTAGAGCTATGAAATAAGGACTCATGCTGCCATTGAGGGAGTAACTGTAACACTGGGATTCTTAGGACCATGCTGACTTCCTGCAGAAAAACTAAGACAGATGGGAGATCAACGTGTGCCTCAGGTTTCTAAAAAAGTAGTTAATGAAAAGACAAGTGCTTTATTTCACAATATTCCAGCTCTTGCTGATATAAACAGACTGAAATAAATAGAAAAAGCAATCTAAAAAGAAATACTCCTTATTTGAGTATTCTATGAAGACAAAATATTTATTCCAAGAACAATTTAACATCTTAATGTACAAGCTTACCTAAATTTTAGGCTTATCTGATTAGAAACATATTCATACCAAAATGAAAACTTGCGTTTTCCCCAGACTGTGGTAAATGCTTTATTTTGAACTTTTCTTGAGAGACAAGGACTGCTATTTTTAAACCAGAAAACACAAAAACTCTCAAGAAGGAAATGCATGAGTTCAGCCACACATCTGGCCATATAAAATGACGTTAACAATTATCCTGTTAAGAAGTGCCATTTGAATGTTTCTCTTCTCCTCAAACCTCCGAATTAAAAATACTTGCATTAAAAAACAAACAAAACAAAACCCAAAAATACTTGCATTATTTCACAAGGTACTGCTTATACTGTTAGAAGCCATGACAGGGGCTGGTGTTCACTTTTAACATCTTTCAAGTGCCACAATTTGGATAACCAAATTACCTCAATTGTTGCTGGCCAACGTATATATACACAAACAACATAGTCTATAACGAAAGGGTATATTCACAGCTTGAAGAATACTCTAAACAAGGTGAGAGGTCAAGAGAAGACTAAGGTTCACTAATGAATTTAACTGTAAGGACTCTTCCCTTTGTTCTAATCTGATGATCAGAATGGATACACACAATCTGGTGGTTGTTATTTACCTTACCTATGTTTTAATTGTAGGTCTAGAAATTCTGCATTTGGGGGTAATATTTAATCAATCTATTATTCTGTATGTATTCCTTTTACCCTCTAGTACATATTATAACTTTAATCTTTTTCAAAATTTTATTCAACTTTTAAATTTATTTTGTATTTGAAATTTTTTTAATGTTTATTTATTTTTGATAGAAAGAACAGAAGGCAGGAGAAGAGAAAGAAGGAAACAGAACCTGAGGCAGGCTCCATCCAGGCTCTAAGCTTTCAGCAAAGGGCCCAACGTGGTGCTTGAAACCACAGACCTGAGATCATGACCTGAGCTGAAGTCAGACGCTTAACCGACTGAGCCACCCAGGCGCCCCTATTCAACTTTTTTTTTTATTATTATTTTTGTAAATAGTTCGTCAAGTTGGTTTCCATATAACACCCAGTGCTCATCCCCACAAGTGCCCTCCTCCATGCCTACCAGCCCCTATTCAACTTTTATTTCTAACTCTATACTCTATTTACATCCTTCATAAAATGTGTTAAATTTTTTTTTTTAATGTTTTATTTATTTTTAGGAGAGAGAGAGAGACAGCATGAGCAGGGGAGGGTCAGAGAGAGAGGGAGTCACAGACTGAAACAGGCTCCAGGCTCTGAGCTGGCAGTCAGCACAGAGCCCGACGCGGGGCTCGAACCCACGAACTGTGAGATCATGACCTAAGCGAAAGTCGGACGCTTAACCGACTAAGCCACCCAGGCGCCCCTAAAATGTGTTAAATAGAGAACTACTAATGTTCACGGAGAAAATAAGAAAAGCCTAGGTAACATAATAAAAACTACCCACAAATCTACCACTAATAGAAAACATTATCATTTGTTCCTCTTGCATTCAGACTTACATTCCATATATACAATATATGTAATTATGTATTTAAGTATATTTATTTTAATAAACTGGTTTCTTCTGTTTTTATCTTTGTTTTTAAAATAAACTGTTTGTATCCACTGGCTATTCTCTTAATGGAAGTCCAAGTTCGAGCATGTCAACCTTTTTTGGGCACTCCTAAAAAGATTTTATCTTACCTTTTTATATACTTCACTTTAGTATTATAATTTTCTCCTTTAAATTTCTGAATTCCTGTTTTAGTTCTAGATTCCATTATTTTTGCTTTGGTCTGCTTACTCTTCCTAAATTCATTAAAACCAACTTTTATCTTACTGGTTACCTTTATTTATTATTCTTCTTTTATAGTTTATTCCAAGTTGGTTTCCACATAACACCCAGTGCTCATCCCCACAAGTGCCCTCCTCCATACCCATCACCCCACTTCCCCTCTCCCACACCATGAGCCCTCAGTTTGTTCTCAGCATTCAAGAGTCTCTCATGGTTTGCCTCCCTCCCTGTCCCCAACTATTTTCTCCCCTTCCCCTCCCCCATGGTCCTCTGTTAAGTTTCTCCTGTTCCATTTATAAGTGAAAACATATGGTATCTGTCCTTCTATGCCTGACTTATTTCGCTCAGCATAACACCCTCGAGTTCCATCCACGTAGCTACACTTGGCCAGATTTCATTCTTTCTCAATGCCATGTAATATTCCATTGTATAGATGAACCACATCTTCTTTATCCATTCGTCCATGGATGGACATTTAGGCTCTTTCCATGATTTGGCTATTGTTGAAGTGCTGCTATGAACACTGGGGTACATATGCCCCAGTGCATCAGCACTCCTGGATACCTTGGGTAAATTCCTAGCAGTGCTATTGCTGGGTCATAGGGGAGTTTTACTGTTAATTTTCTGAGGAACCTCCACACTGTTTTCCAGAGGGGCTGTAACAGTTTACATTCCCACCAACAGTGTAGGAGGGTGCTCATTTCTCCACATCCTCGCCAGCATCTATAGCCTCCTGACCTGTTCATTTTCTTACTGGTTACTTTTTAAGTTTAATTGCATCATCTCTTAAACTGTTTATCTCCCCCCCAAAAATCTGTATGACTCCATTTATGTGACCTTCTGGAAAATGAAAAAACTGTATAAAGCAGAAAACAGGCTAGTGGTTGCCAGTGCCTGGGATCAGAAGGGACTGACTACAAAGGTGAAAAGACTACTTTCTGGGGCGATGGAAATGCTCTATGTCTTCATGTAGGCTCTACTATTGAGGGTGAATTTTATTATATGTAAATTACACCTCAGTTAACATCAAACATACATATATAAAAACACAATTAATGATGTAGGAAACAGAATGAATATGACTTGGTGCTGAATGTTATGTCTTTTTTTTAATGTTTATTTATTCTTGAAAGAGAGGGGTAAAAAGCAAGCAGGGGAGGGGCAGAGAGAGGGAGACAGAATCCCAAGCAGACTCCACACTGTCAGCAGGAAGCACGACGTGGGGCTGCAACTCACAAACTGTGAGATCATGAAACGAAGAGTCAGACACTTAACTGAGCTACCTGGGTACCCCTAAATGTGATCAAGGAAGAAGAGCCGATGATAATTTTCAGGTTTCTGGGATGGTGCCTTCTTCACTTTGTAATGGAGAGAGTCCTTCAACATGCAGGACAGCTGGCTAGGATACTTGCCCACAGTTTACCCATGTTAAAATTAATCTTATACAAGTTCGAATGAGCTGTAGAGAGTGCTACTGAGGAAGGAAAACATATAGAAGGGTGGAGTTGGGCAGCGATGTACAAGGGCCTAACTGTACAGCAGAAGACCTCCAATTATACTAGTTGGTATGCTCTAGTCTCACCCCAAGTAAGCAAACCAGTAGGCAGACATCCTGTAGATGTTATAAAAGTGCAATGTTTCAGGATCTCCTCCAGGATCCTGCCAACAATACAGGACCCTGGTGTGTACAGCTCATCTTCTAGCGCCTAGTAAAGCATGGGCCTCTGCAAACAACCCTGATTATCAACCTGTGCACTCTCCTTGTGTCCTTTCTCTTACAACCATCTAGGGCTCTGTTCCTTGCTCCAAAAAGCTGGTAACATCTGGTTTAGAAATGGATATACTCGGGTTACCTGGGTGTCTAAGTTGGTTAAGCATCTGATTCTTGATTTTGGCTCAAGGTTATGATCTCACAAGTTGATGAGTTCGAGCCATGCACTGGGCTCCTCACACTGATAGTGCAGAGCTTGCCTGGAATTCTCCCTCTCTCTCCCTCTCTCTGCCCCTCCTGCACATGCGCTCTCTCTCAAAATGAATAAACTTGAAAAAAAAAAAAATAAGGGGTATAGTGAGATCAGGTATCTACAATTTGATAACATCACACATGCTATATGATTTCTCTTAGGAAGGTCTAGACATTCTCACTTATCCTACAAGAAATCTAAAGCCACATCCTTGAAATTCATTAATTCATGGTTAAGTCTTCTCTAGGAAAAACAAAGAAGCTCCTGTATATAGGAGCTATACAGCTCTATTTTAACTTTTATGTGTACAACGACTTTCTTTTTTTGTTTTTCTGAGAGAGTGAGTAGGCAAAGGGAAGAGGCAGGAGGAAGGAGGGAGGAAAAGAGAGCAAGCGTGCAAGTGCATGAGAGAGACAGAGAAAATTTCAACCAGGCTCCATGCTCAGCGTGGAACTCAATGTGGGACTTAAACCCATGACCATGGGATCATGACCTGAGCCGAAATCAAGAGTTGGATGTTCAACTGACTGAGCCACCCAGGCACCCCTAGGTATGCAAGACCCCTTATTTCTTCCACATGATACTTCCTTTGGGGAAAGACAGAATCTGTGGAGCACACTTTGAGAGTCTCCAGAGCCACTGCATTTTGTAACTGGACTTTTTAAAAATCCCTTGTTCTGTCTACTACAAAATGGTAAAGAGAGAGAATTCCTTGTTCTGTCTACTATAAAATACTAAACAGGGAGTTATACATGGCCAAAGCAATGACCTCTGTGGAGGAAAAACTATGCACAATCCAAAAATAGAGCCTCTTTTCCATTTTGCCTCGGTTTACAAGCTTCCTGTAAGAGACAAATGTTGAGGTGCTTGGGTGGCTCGATAAGTTAAGCGTCTGACTTCAATTCAGGTCATGATCTCATGGTTCCTGAGTTCCAAGCCCTGCATCGGCTCTTTGCTGACAATTGAGCCTGGAGCCTGCTTCAGATCTTGTCTCGTCTCTCTCTCTCCTGCTCAAAAGAGCAAGAGATATTGATTTTCTTAAAACATCAAAATCTAGGTAACTCAGGAGAACCAGTCTAAAATGTTTTCCTCAGACAACAATATTATTTAAAAGATCAGTAATATATGGTAGCCACTAGCCATATGTGACAATTGGTCACTTGAACAGTGGCTGAACTGAGACACAAGGTAAGGTTATATTAAATTCTGGCTTTGGAAGACTCTTCCATGCTGTAATGCACCCTTATGCTCTGCTGCCTGGTATCTTGGGGCCAGTGGTGCTAGAGCCTGGGCTGGCAGACCCTTGCTGTCCCATTTCATGCCCTGCCTGGCCTGTTGCAGGGTTGGCAATGCAAGCAGTAACACTGTGCCAGCCCAGGTGACTCTAGAAATTTAACTGTGGATTCAGGTCACTGGCCAGCAATTCCACCACCTCAGCCAGCTTCCCAAGGATCAGCTCAAAGCCAAGCTTCACAGAGGATCTCAGCTCCTCTATGGCACTGCCCAGTTACCATGGAACCACCCACCACAATAAACCTAGCAGAATCCCCCAACATTCCACCTGGAACTCCACTAGCAACTGGCAGCCCAGAAAGGCAGGCTTTCTGTGTGTTGGAGCAAGCTTCTAGCATTCATTGAGGTAGTTTACAACTCTGCCTTAGCCTTCCCTTCTTGCTTGAATGAAGCCTGATGGTCAGCCAATGCTTATTTAGTGTTTTTTGGAAGGGCAGATTTTATAGTTCTCTGACATTTTTGCTGATATCCTATCCTTACTGCTTAAACAACTGATGTTTACATCTTCCATTACTTATGGTAGAAGCATCCTAAATAACCCAGAATCTTATCTGTGAAGTCATCTTGAAAAGTCCACTACTCTACATTCCAACACTAAAAGAGCTCTAAGTTGTGTATCAAATACTATCATTGTTGGGGTGTCTGGGTGGCTCAGTTGGTTAAGCGGCCGACTTTGGCTCAGTTCATGATCTTGTGGTCCATGGGTTTAGGAGCCCTGCATTGGGCTCTGTGCTGACAGCTCAGAGCCTGGAGCCTGTTTCATATTCTGTGTCTCCCTCTCTCTCTGCCCCTCCCCCAGCTTGTGCTCTGTCTCTGTTTTAAAAATAGATAAATGTTAAAAACAAAAATACTATCAGTGTTAATAAAAATCAGCTAGTAAATTAACCTTCTGATATTAATTTTTATAAGTACACCTTTCCTTTAAATTTATATTAAAATAAATTTTAAGAATTCGGGCTACTGAAGATAGTATAAAAAATTAAGCAACTCCTAATTTTTAAACACTGATTATGTGCTTCAATGATAATACTTGGATATATTGTGCTAAATAAAATATATTAATCAAATTAATTTTACCTGTTTCCTTTTACTTTTTTAATGGGGCTACTAAAAATTTAAGAAAGCCTTTACAATAAGTAGCAACTCTACACTTAGAACTTAAATAAAAACTTTAAAAAATATACTCTTATTTTCTTCAAGACTACATATAGAAAACTTAGCAAATTATACTAAAATTCAGACTTTTCACAAGTTTAAGTTCAGCTGTCAAGAACTAGCTTTTAACAAAGCAAGCATTACTTATTATTATGAATTCCCCTGGATAAAAGGAACGTTATGTAAGAGCACCTGGGTGGCTCAGTTAAGCGTCAAACTCTTGATTTCAACTCAGGTCATGGTCTCATGTTATGACACTGTGCTGACAGTCAAGAGCCTGCATGGCTACTTGGGAATCTTGGTCTCTCCTTCTCTCTGCCCCTCACTCACTTGTGATCTCCCTCTCTCTCAAAATAAATAAAAACTTAAAAAAAAAAAGAACATTATGTCTATACATTGCTGAACCATATTTAATCACTCTCAAATGATAGATCACTTCTTAAATTAGGCTTACAAGCTTGAAACAACAAAGCATATTTCCCCAAAGACACTCTGCTTGAGTTTCATACGCTAGTTAAAAGATATGTGACCACCAAAAGCACATGGGATATTCGGCAAAATGCAGTATGTACAGCACACAAACTCCTAAGATATTACCTGGTAGATATCAGATAAACTGCTGCTCCCAGAGTCACTGGCAATGCTACAACCAGACTGACTAGAAGACACATGAGTCACCTGCGGATGAGGGCTGTCTGTGATGTGCATCTTGGTAAGATCGGCTGGGAGCTGAAGAAGAAAAACAATTTAAAGTATTTTAAACATTAAACTACCTTTAAAAGCACAGAATTGTTGAATCACTATATTGTACATCTAGAGCTAATATACACTATATTAACAATACTGAAATTAAAATAAGAAACAATAAAAAAATTAAAAACCTGTCAAGAGTTCTTGACATGTTGTAATTCCTGCAACAAAGTTTGGCTTTAATGTACATTATTGTGCAACTCCATTTCTAACCTAACTTCTCCACTTTCAGGCAAAATCTTAAAAAATAAGAAGAGCCAAATTAGTATTCTGTTAGTCAAGCCTAGAGAGGAATTCCACTATGTAGATTTCAGAAGAGATCACCATTTGTAATGGTATTTCACAGTAAAAACTTTGCCCCTCTTATGGGGCAAATAAAACTATGAGCTATTGCCACCTCCAAGTGTCAAGAATGCGATCACACACACACACACACCAATAACACAAAATGATCATTAGTATATAAAAAAAAAAAAACAGCAATATCTTGGGTTAAAGTACAGCATCTGGCAGCAAGGCTTACGAAACAGTAGATTGCATTCCAAATCTCAAAAATTTTATAAACCTTTTTTCACATAATATTGTATCAGTTTATAGCGGGCCCCCCTAAAAAAGGTGTTAGTAATCATGATAATTTAATGAAAGTCTATGCTAGGTGCAAGGATACAGAAGAAGGAAATGATTCTACCACATTATCTTTTGAGTAGTTATACTTTTATGAGGGATCCAAGTTTGTACAATAACTTTCATACCAGAAACAAAACAGAACAACAACAAACCTCACAAAATAAATGCTAAAGGAATTAAGATAAAAAACAAACCACTGTGCTTCAGCATAGTGAGACAAAGTTTTAGAAAGGAGGCATAGTGATATATTTTCCAAATGACTTCTCTGAAACCTGCTATTCAGAAACACTAGGAGAAATATACTTTTTAAAACAGAGGTTCTCATTGCTTTACTGCATGAAAACATTAAGTAAACACACATATATTTTTAGTAAAAACTAAATAAACCCTAAAGGAAAAATGGCCAAGTCTGAATTCTATAATCTTAATAAGAGTAGTCATTGCAATTATAAAAATTAGACACAGAAATGACATCACACATGCCCCTGCTGCTAAAATAAGTAACATAACTCAGATGAATTCTCTAAGATAAACAGAAAACTGGAACACATACAGTATGACCTTTGAGGTTTTGCTGATTCATAAAGATGAGATCAAGAGATTCAGAAGCACTTCTGACAGTCACTGGTTAAAGGGACAAAAAGTTACATTCCAAGGCTTAGCATGTAAGGGCCAATTCTCTGGAATGGGAGCCTAGAAAGAACATTCCACTCAAGTAATGAATGTGATCCAAAAGTAAACTGATGCCTATTTCAGGATCCATTTCAATTTCTGATGTTGTATTAAGGTTATACAGGGTTACCAGAGCTTCTAGTCAACTACTGGAAGCAAATATGAATCTTTCACCATAGGGAAAAAAAATCATACTAGGACTCAAATTACTTAAAAAATTTCTCATATACAACATACACTGCACACTGTTCAAACAAAACCAGGCACACTGGAAGACAAGATAGCATCGATGAAAACTAAGAGAATAAACCTCAGTAAACAATGAAGGGCTTACAAATAACAGAGTAAATAGATTTTAAAATAACTGTATTTAATATACATACAGCAAGGGTTGGGAACGTTTTCTTTAAAGGATCAAAGAATATATATTTTAGGCTTTTGCAGTCAACTTATAATCTCTATACATACTTTTCTTTGACTTTTTTTTTTAAAACAATCCCTGAAAAATGCAAAAAAAATCATTCTTAGCTCTCAGGTCATACATGTCACTGGCCATATGTGTTCCAGTATAGCAATCCCTGATAAAGACGACTGGACTTTGAATAGCACAGGTTTGAACTATATATGGCTCCACTTATGAATGGGTCCACTTACATGTGGAGTTTTGCAATACACTGTAGTACTGCAAATATATTTTCCTTATAATCTTCTTCATAACATTTTTTCTAGCTTACTTTATTGTAATAATACATAGAACATACAAAATATGTCTTAAGTGACTGTTATTGTTAAGGCTTCCACTCAACGGTGGACATTTAGTACTTAAGTTTTTATGGACTTAAAAAGTTATACACGGATATTCAAGGGCACGGTGGTCAGTGGTGCTTGAGTCCATGTTCAAGGGTCAAGTTTATAGAGAAAATGACTTCAGAAAAATTAACATCAGCAAATAAATATTAACCGAAAATAAAATGAAAAATCTAAAACTGAAAAGTAAAGTTATAGAAATTAAAAAGTCAAACATGGACTCAACAGATATGACAAAACTAAGATGAGAATTAGAAAAGTATAGGAAAGGGGCACCTGGATGGCTCAGGTGGTTAAGCATCCGACTTCAGCTTCATCTCATGGTTTGAGTGTAAGCCCTGCGTCAGGCTCTCTGTTGTCAACACAGAACCCACTCTGGATCCATTGTCCCCCTCTCTCTCTGCCCATCCCCGACTTGCATGCACACATGCACACCCTCTCTCTCCCTCTCAAAAATAAACAAACATTAAAAAGAAAAAAAAAGAAAAGTAAAAGAATGACCTGAAAAGATATTCAGAATGAAGCATGAAGGTAAAAAAGAATGAAGTTGGAAAAAAGAAGGGGCAAAAACCACAGGAGATGCAGTGAAAGTTAACATCTAAATAACCACAATAAAGGGGGGGGGGTGAACAATTCAAGGCATTGAAGATAATGGCTGGGCATTCCCCCAAACTGACACAATACGCAGCCACAGATCACACAGTTTTAAAAATTACCAATAAGATAAATAACAAAACCATAGGCATGCACACTAGGATAAAACTGGTGGGGAAAAAAGACAGAAAAGTCTTAAAAGCAGTCAGGAAAAAAAGGGATTACTTTGACAGGAGTAAAATGAAACTGATGATTGACTTTTCAATAGAAATCTGGAAGCCAGAAGACAATCTAATAATAGCTACAACAGCTAAAATTCTGTACTCAGCAAGAACAGTTCTCAAAGAAAAGGCAAAGTAAAGATACTTTCAAAGAACCAAAAATGAAAAGAAACACTCTCCAACAGACCTAGAATGAAGAAAATCCCCTGGAAAAAATAAAACAACTCCAAATAGAAATTTCTAGATGCAAGAAAGAAGGAAAACCAATGAAAACCAGGAAATGTGTTGGTAAATCTACACAAATACGAACTACATAAATAGTAACATTAAGTTCCCACAAAGTTTATAATACATATATAAAATTAATATACGTTATAACAACAGAATGTAAGGCGGGAGAAAAGTGAAGGTAGTTATAAAAGTACTTTAAGTTCTCTGCAACATCCATGACACTGTGGCAACAGACAAGGATGCATTGTTGTAACCTCTGGTTTAAATATAGTAAAAAAGTGGAGGCGTTTGGGTGGCTCAGTCTGTTCAGCATCTGACTCCTGATTTTAGCTCAGGTCTTGATTTAACAGTCATGAGATGGAGCCCTGCATCAGGCTCAAGGCTGGGGGTACAGCCTGCTTGGGATCCTCATTCTCTTTCTCTCTCTCTCTGTCTCTGTCTCTCTCGTTGGCCGCCCTCCTGCTCCGACTCCTGCTCTGTCTCAGAGAAGAGAAGAGAAGTGAAGAGAAGTGAAGAGAAGCCAAGAGGGGGGAGAAAAAAAAAAAGGAAAACAAATTAAAATGTTATCCATCAAAACCTGTGGGATACGGGTGCCTGGGTGGTTCAGCTGGTTAAACATCTGACTTTGGCTCAGGTCATGATCTCATGGTTCATAGATTCGAGCCCTGCATTGGGCTCTGTGCTAACAGCTCAGAGCCTGGAACCTGCTTTGGATTCTGTGTCTCCCTCTCTCTCTGTCTTTCCCCTGCTCGCTTGCTCTCAAAATAAACATTAAAAAATAAAAAAATAATTTAAAGAAACAAAATTCTGTGGAATAAACTAAAGCTATGGTCAGAGGCCATTTTACAGCTCTATCAGATGTATTTTAAAAAGAAGCAGAAAATCACTGAGCTAACTATAACTGATTATACTAATACAAAAATTGTAAGAAGAGTATGTCTCAGGTCAAATATCTTCCTCCTAGTTAGTATCTTCCTCCTACTTAGTTTCTATTGTTTAGATAGGAAAAAACCTCTTATACAGGAATGAGGTAGATGAAAAGACTATGAAAAGAGTTTTCAAAGGTCAGATGTCTGGTTCAGGTGTCAGGAGTAGGAGATAATATATATTCCAAGATTACCACAGGGGCTAAAACCAAAGAGAAAGAGGTCATCCATGAAAGTAACACAATGAACCAAAGTCAGAAGAGCAAGTCTAGTTTGGTAATGATACGTATTATCTACTGAGCAATCTTTCATCTTTACTAGACCCTAAAAAAACAGACATTATTATTATCATTCCTACTTTAAAAATGAGGAACTGAGGTGATCTTTCACTCAAGTAGTGGAGTTGGAATTCAAATGCAGGTCTGAGTCTATTACTCTCTGCTATATTCTACTTTGTACCACCATGGTAACATAAAGATGAAAACAGATGGGTTCTTACTTCAAGGACTACAGTTTAAGAGTGAAGAGTGGACACAGATTTACACAGCATCTCCTTTCCACCTCATGAAGATAATTTAGATCTACATACAGGAAATCTTTCAACCTCTTTATCTGATGACAATAATAATGACTGTTACTGCAGCTAATGTCTGATTGCTATGTCTGCCAAATATGTAAGCTAGCAAATATACCCTTCTATCTACTTTTTACATAGATCACCTAATTTAATAATCAAACAACCAAGAAAAGGAGATGCTATCATTATACCCAATTTACAAATGAGAAAACCAAGGTCTAGAGAAGTTCTTAAACTTGCCCACAGTCACATAGCTAGGCATCAGGGAAACTGGATTTGAAATCCAGACAGCCTGACTATATATAAGTGCTCTTTCCTACTAAGTTATTTCCTGATCCTCAGTTTTGAGTTCCAGCACCTAATAGTTTCTGTTTCCTAACAAAAGAGGCAAAAGGGAAAAAGTTTCCTCCCATAGGAATTTTTAATTTCTTAAACCTTCTCTGCCCCCTTCTTTTCTTCTTGATCCCAACAGGGACTTAATAGCTGACCTTTTATGAGCAATCTCAATTCACCATCATCCTTGGAGCCTACCAGCTCTTTCAATCTCTCCCAATTTCCACAGTATCTTTATCCATTTCTTATATCTGACCTCCTGAGTTCTGCTGGAGCTCAAATGTCCATGAGGACAAGTATCAAAGTTTTATCTGGAGGACAGAAAGGTTCCTCAGCTAAGAGTTTGAATACAGACACAGATTATGAAAAAGTACACAGTCTGTTGAAGACTCTGTGTACATATAAAGGAGGAAAGATGAATTAAGAGGCTAGAGGTAGAACATAATCTTGAATGTCAAAGTATGTATTTTACCTTTGACTGCTACAGGTAACAGAGAGCTACTCCAGGTTTCATAAAGGTGACATAAGAGCTACTGTTATGTCTTAGATAGACTTAACTTACTAAAGTGTGTATTTCATTGACTCAAAGTTCTCTGTAGGTCCAGGTAACAATTTGGGACAAGTACTTTAAATTTTATTTTACTTTTTAATGTTTACTGTTGAGGGGAGGAGGCAGAGAGAGAGAGAGGGAATGAGAGAGAAGGAGACAAAGAATCCAAGCAGGCTCCAGGCTCTGAGCTGTCAGCATAAAGACCAACATGGGGCTCAAACTTACAGACCACGACATCAGGAAGTGAGATGAAGTCTGATGCTGAGCCAACTGAGCCACCCAGGAGTCCCTGGGGCAAGTGCTTTGTACACAGACTCTGACACTGCTTTCCTTTTGGTTCTGCCGTATCAATACAGGCCCAATTAAGTCACAGCAGCAGGAGAAGAAAGCTGCTGGAAGAAACTGGTGAACCCCGCCAACAACCAGGGAAATAAAAATTTAACTTTTTCATCAACTGGCAAAAAGAAAGCTGGATGATTCAAAATATGGGCAAGGCTATGAAGGAACACAATATTCTCATAAACTGCTAATGGGAGTTATGAACTGGGACAGCCACTCTGGAGAGTAAACAATAAGAATTACTACATTTAAAATACATACACCTATTACTCAATAGTTCCTCTTCAGGTATCTATAATAAAAAAAAAAAAGCATACAGATGTATAAGGAGGAATGTACAAGAACATTCATTAGGAACAAACTGTAACTAAAGAAAAGATAACCAACTACCACAAGAATGGCTGAATTGTTATAGCCTACTATGGAATACTGTGCAACAGTTCAAGGTATGAGGTAGAACTGTACAGTCAAGCTTGAATAAGTCTCTTTGATATACTGATCATAAGACTCATTTTTTTTTAAAGCCTAAAAATACCATTACATGCTTTCTGGGTACAAACTCATCTAGGGGTGGGAGACAAGATCTGAAGAAATATATACTAGGCAATCAAGAGTAGGACTCTCTAGTGAAAGAGAAAGATCAAGGCTGATGATAGTCTAAAAGGAATTTCAGCATGAAGAAAACATTCCTCTATTATTTCTATGAATAAATTATTCATAGCTGAGGACAAATATATATAAACACATGTATGTGAGGGTTATTTTCTCTTACCTTCCCACTTAAAAATGGCCACAAACACTGGAATGTGGTGAAATTCTATAGCCCTTAGTATGTAAGGGTAGTTATACACATAGTATATACGTTCTGGCATTTTATGATGAAAAAAATAAGAATCAAAAATGAGTTTTATTGGAATGCCTTATGAGAACATAGTAAGTACTAACATACTTGATATATAAAGCAGAGGTGAGAATGAGCAGGTAACTTAAAACCATCTTAAACAAGAGTACAAAGTGACATAAATTACATATATATGTTGACATAAAAACAACTCAACATCAAAGCCTATATGAGAAGCTAAAAATGAGTGGAGACTGCAGTTACTTCTGTTTTTACTCTACTCCTCTGAATACGGCACTCATGCTCTCTCCATTCCTATTATGTATGAGTGTGTGTGTGTGTGTGTGTGTGTATCTATACCTACCTACCCATCTAGATAAGCTTAAATGAGCATGATGCAATCACAACACAGTAAGGAAATCAGTACAGCTCAGGAAGGGATATACATAGGGGGATACAGAAGATGAAGGGCCAGAAGTAATATTCTTCAGATTTCTTGTACTAGAAAAAAGCTACTAAAGAGCTCTAAGCAAGAAAATGACTAGAAGAGACCTGCTTTTTAAAAAGATTAGCCTCATAAAGAAGAAATGGAAGACAATCATAGATATGGGAGATAGGAAGTGTTAGTCAAGGCACAAGATGACAGAAGCCTTATGAAATTAAAAGCAGATTTATAAAGGAGCTTCCATGACTAGATAGAGTGACATGTTCTTGAAGTACCAGCTGACAATGAGAGAAAATTAAAAATAAATTCTAAGGCCCAAAAGCACAGTTTGGAATGTGTTTTAGGGCGACAGTCTAAAATTTCTCAACAGCCCTAAAAGAAAAAGTTTTATCTTATCACAGTAGCTTTGGGTATGTTACACCAGCACTCTGCCTGAGGCAAGTCAAACTACAGGGGAGGCAGGTATTCCTAATTCAAACTCATTATTTTCACTAAAAGCTGAAGTTTGGAGGGCCATTGTTAAACAGAACAACAATAAGTATTAGAGTTTTTCTATTCTAACACACATGTATCTCCCCACTTTAACATTTTTAAAACCAAAGAGCAGCTTTCATTCAATATTTGCATTTAATAATAAGTTTATTTAAAGTGAGATGGACTTGTTGAGAAAAAAGGAGATCAGTTTCCTCTTTGAACCTGGGTAGCTCAGTCAGTTGAGCTTCTGATTTTTTCTTGATTTTGCCTCAAATTCATGACTTGAGCCAAACAGGGTTGTGGGATCGAGCCCTGCACTGGGCTCAGTGCTGAGTGTGGAACCTGCTTAAGATTCTCTCTCTCTCTCTCCCCCCCTACTCACACTCTCTCTCAAATTAAAAAAAAAAAAAAAGTTGGGGGAAAAAAAAGAGTTGGCAACTTTGAGGACAAGCAAGAAAACTAGAGTAACTGCAATGATCCAGGAGGGATGTAGCAGAGGATAAAGGGAGAAGAGTCACACACTGTCTAGAGAGTCAAAGTGAACTTTGGATTGTAGTCTGAATAAAGTCTGTCCAGAAGGGAATGATCAGTTGTGTCAAAAGCTACAGACAGGTCAAGTAAGACAAAGGCCAAAAAAAAAAAAGACCTATAGATTTAGTTGTGTGTAAAAATGAAAATGGAAGCACTTCCTTGACCTGTGACCTAAGAGCACCCAAGAGAAGGCAAACAGAAAGCCGAAGAAATAATGCCTCTTCTATACAGTAAATAGTTCCTTTGGGCAAGCAAGAAGGTGAATTCTCAGTCACTAGAGGAATATCGACCTGCTGAAAAAAAGGCACACACACTCAACTAAGAGAAGAATTGAAATGTGACAATGAAGGAAATGAATGGTATCCATAAAATGAAAATAACTTATTAAACAAAGGTGGCTGTGAAAAATCATCAGTTGAGATTTCAGAAATGATTACTACAATCAGAAATTTAAAAGATGAAGAGGAGAACAGCACCTGGTCACAAAAGAGAATCAGTGAGCTAGAAGATCAGACTGCAAATGCATGGAATGAAAATAAAATATGAAACAAATGTTTAGAGATATTACGGACAGATCCAGAGTTCTAACATCTGGAGCAATAAGAAGAACTACAGTTTTCAAAAAATAAATTTCCCATAAATGAAGACCAAGGGGAATCTTCAGCTTGAGAGAGATTTCCAAGTACCAAGAAAACAACACAGAACAAAAATGAGACAATCCATGGTAAAACTTCATGGCCTAAGGGATAAAAATAAAATCCAAAGAAAAACACAACTAACCACAGACAACAAGAAAAACAGATTACTTAACAAGAATAAGAATTAAAAGGAGCCCAGACTTCTCATCACTAACACTGGATGCCAGAAGACAAGGCATTAACTTTTTCAAAGTACTAAAAAGACAAGGCTTTAGATTTAATATTTTATAAAATAAACAATTATTCTTAGGTACATATAAAGTAAAGCATTTTGAGCATACAAGGACTTAAAGTTCATCTCCTCTCCTTTCCCCCTACTCTTGCTGCTAGAACCCCTTATTCTGTTAAAATAAACAAACTCAGAAGTAATGAAATCCAAGTAGTAGCATGGGCAAAATACAGGAATTAATAAATAAAAATCAGTAAGATGTATTGGAAAACCAAAACTACCAGGTATGAAAAACTAATTACAGGTTTAATATGTTTAATCACAATCACAATCCAGAGTTAAAATTCCATCAGGAATAACATGAAAGATGGGGGAGGGGAAAAGGATCCGTGTACTCTTTTATAAGTACTTAATTTACATAGTTAAGTACTGATCACAGAATCCTGCTCAGATGGTATCTGCTGGCATCTAATCAAACCTTAAAATCTGATTTTTAAAAAAATCTCCTTTGGCTCTTCTACACTTGTTAAATCTTAAATCAAAAGTTGGTTACCAGTACCACCAAAGGATATTTTTTCGTTATTCTAAAAATACCAACCCCTATATTTCATTCTTGATTTTCTTTAAAGCTTTTTCATTTGGTCTCATCCATCTCCCATTTGTATGTTTTAAATCTGAGGAGTCTTACCAACAAGCATCAACAAAGCGTGGGGCCCACAGGTGGCATTTGTAGTATAGAGGCCACCCATGCCTTACCAGACAGTACAAATGAAGTGTATATCTAGGTATATCCATCTCTTTATATTTCAATCAGTTGTCTGATAGTGAATTTCAATGTCTTTCCAGAAGCTGCATTTAATAAAGATAGGCAGTGAGCCACCATTCAGATAAAACAGTACACTACGGTGCTATCCTAGTATTTCTCCCTTAGTCACCATCAGGAGGACAACCTTTAAACAAAGACATGATTTCATCCTAGGAAATGCCTCTATTGTGCCCATCTCTATTCAACAAAAACATAAATCTTAACAGAGGCAATGTTAACAGAATCAGTTAAAGTGTTTACTAAAACATTTAGTTTTTTAAGACAAAACCAAAAATTCTTACTACTCTGTTTTTGTTTTGAAATTTACATAACAGGAAAGATAACTTAAGTGGCATCAGATTCCAGATCTATATAAACAGCCAATATAAACAATACGATTTATTAAATTACACCATATATTTTCCTAAAACCTAGCATGTCCTTTTGTGTAGCATTTTGCTTTACTGAGTTAATGTTTGTTTTAAAAAAATGACAAATATAAGAGATGGTATCTTAATGTCTCACGCTACTAATAGTTCACTTACTACTATTTTTTAAATGCTTAAAAATATTTTTAAAATTTTCATGTAGTTCCTTTTCATAATTATTTCCTTCCTATTCCATTAAGGGTTATTACCCTGTCTTCCTAAAATTTCTGTGTGATGAAAATTGTCATAGCGTAAGCTAGAGATCAGACTAACATAGCTAAATACATCAACCATTTAAGATGAGGCAATACAATGCCATCAAGTTAAAGAGTACACTCACAGAAAAGTACAGAAATAGCTACAACCAATGATTCAGTCTGAAGACAGTACACCTCAAATGCATTACATTTTAAGTCTACAGATTATTAGGAAGGTTTTTCAAATCCTCTCAGAGGTACATTAGGATACTTTAAAGACTCCTTTAAATTGAAAAACAAAATGGCCATGAGACTGAGCTTTTAAAATTGCTTTGTAATTCTTATTTTTTAAAGTTCAGAAGATGTAATAGCACAATAAGGCTCATTTACAATTCAAACTAGTAGAATTTAAATTTAATAACTAGATTATATCAATCTCTAAGAAAATAATAAACATTACTTACTTTGGAGGCCCATGGCTGAAGACAATTGGCATAACAGCGAACAAGAAAAGCCATTTCCTAGGCTGGAAAGGGTAGTTTCCTTTTCAAACCAGAGCCACACGGATGAGTATGACGACAAAATTCTGTTAAGTTTCTTTTTACAAATCATACGCCATTTGCAGTGTTATATAAAAGCAGATCCCAGATCTCCAAATCCCTTTTAAACTGAAATCATGAGCTTTTAGTAGCTCAGAGTATTGTTCTAAATAACTGCAACAGTTTTCATCACAAGGTTCACTTTTAACAAGCAAATCACAGCAAATTAAGATGTTTACATTTCTGGCTCACTACATACAGACATACACATGCTTCCTCAGGCACCTGGCACAGACATGCACAGCGGTAACACAACAGTTAATACGGTATCAATCAGCGTAAATTAGGCAACATGCACCAAATCTGTGTTCCTGGATTCTGAGAAACCTTTCCTCTCTGTAACACAGCTTTGTCTCTTCTTCAACTTATTTCATTCTGTAGAGCAAGCACTGCAGTATTTCTTCTGCATCAGAAGCAAACCAGAATACTGTATCCTTAAAATGAAAGTTTCTTCTTGATATTCTTAATCACCAAAGGTTTAAAAAAAAGAAAAATCAACCGATGAGCAAGCAAATGGTACTTAAAAGATATATATGCTCTAACAGGTTTGTCCTGAAGAATGCCTGAAAATCTCCAAAATTAAAATGTTCTCTTTTCACAGGCACTATTTACAGCTCAGCAGTATTGCTTCTTGTTCTAATGCATCAGTAAGACAGTAATGTTGATCTAAGTCTGGCTTTTCTGGTTGAAAATTTATATAGGAAATGATACAGAAAACACTACATCTTCTACTAAAACAAGACTATATGTTTGTGTCTTAATTCCTACTGTCCTTGCCTGTTTTACAGCAGCTCCCTAAGGAGAAGCTCCTATTGATTCCATGCTCTGCAGTGAGATGAAATATCTAATAAGAAGGAAAGAGAGTGGGAGGAGAATAGAGCTAAAAGGATGACATCACCTGTATAGAAAGCCTTCAGAAACTGCATTAGATCAATTGGCTACTGTATCTGCAGATGTAGCCCAAAAAGCAATTTACTGAGAACACACAGACACACACACACACACCCTTCCATGAGACATGTCAGCAAGCTAAATTCTTTAGGAATAAAATTGGCAAGCAGCACCTCTCTATTTCAGTTTTAAAAATCCATCTTGATTTTTAATTCTGTACACTGATACATAGCTTTATTGGGGAAGCTAGATTTCCTAAAATTATTCAAATTTAACACAAGGTTCCTCCCCAGGGAAAATAATTAGCTCTGGTAAGATACTTGCATTACAAATACGCAAGGCAGCTTAGCTCTCAGATATCACATATGTATTTGTTACACTACTCATTCAGGGATTTCTGCCTACAAAACTTCCTATTTATTAATTAACTGTTCTAAAAGGTATATAACCTTCAAGATACTCTAAATTAACATTAAAATATCAAAACTAGCACTAAGATTTTTATGCAAATAGTACATTTAAATGGAAACAACAGAATTTCATTTTGCAAAGGAAAGCTTTTACATCACAGGCTCAACAGCAGACTTGCAGCATGTACCAACTCCTCTGAGGAAGAATCATCTATGCAATATGGTACTTTCCTGCAGCCCAATGCTCAATTCCTAGAAAGACGCAGGAAGCCAGTAAAACTCAGAAGCAATCAGAGAAGAAACTAATTTTAACTGCTTAAAAAACTGAGCTTGGACTAAAAATTAACTTTATTTTACCATAAAAATTACAGAAAAAATTAAATTTGCCACACCCTGTCCAATCTAAAAACACAATTCCTCTAGTATCCACCCTTACTCTTCACAGTTCCGCCACAAGGCATTTACTGCAGATACTCCTATAAGGAGTTTGCACTTAAGGTGGGAATATATCCAATATTCAAAAACAATAAAAGACATAGTAGTTTCCAACGATAAAATGCTTGGTACACCTTCAGACAGCAAAATTGTAAGACTTAGAGTCGATGAACAAAACAGACAATACAACTATTGTGCTTTACTCACTTAACACTATTTTGAGGGCAAGTGGCCTGCAACCTAAGAGGAGAAATTTATAACCTGAGAGAGGTGTTACTATAAAGGACTCCAATGCCAAAGAAACATCTTGTCATTAGCACCCCTCCTCCCTCACCCCCAAAAAAAGAGTTCTTCAATACCTCTGGGTGAAGTATGAGTCACTTTCTCAACAATATTATGCTGCCAATCTGAATTACGCTGTTACTTATAAAACTACAATTAACTTTAGTAAAGCTAAATATTATTCTGAACAAAGACAAGTCATTCTTTGGAAATATGTGATCACTTAGGAACTGAGATGTCCATAAAACTTAAGAATTATGTTTTCTGCAAAAATTTCAAAAAAATTCATGTAAAGAGTATGCATTTAAATGTAAAATTAAATTTCAAAAATACAAATAAGCATGAGCAGCTTTCTAAACATAAAACATGGAAAATATATACAGGTTGATTTTCAAGCACCAATGTATCATTGCAATTATTTTAAATAAACTACAATGCGTTTGGAATTTCACCATGTTAAGCATTCAACTAAAATCTAATTGTAATCACTCATTTTTTAAAACAGAAAAATGATAGCCGGCACTCTGTGTGTGAATGAAGCCAAACAATTCATTGAAGACAAACTTCTAAAAGACAAGCCTTTGTACACAAATAATGACTTAAAAGAGTATTTCAGTTTCAATGGCAGATAATAATTACATTCATGTATGGTACCAACAGGATAAATTATTACCAAATCAAAAATAAAATCATAATGGTCACTTTCCCCCCTTTTTATAATAAATCATGCTAATAGCACACAAAGAAGGACCTCAAACTGAGCAAGGGAGAGCCATCTCTTAGCTGCTTGAAGAAACTGCTGTCCTGTGTGTGAAATGCAATCCACTAAAAGCCGTATGTTAGAAACTACTATTGTAAACACCAGTTCAATAAAGCAACAATTCTCTTTTCCTTTAGTGTGGCCTAGAAGTGAAGATGACATCACCCTTTTCCTTGTTCTACCCATCATCTCATACTATGTGCCGTTCTAGGGAACTGTATGGCGAAAGGAGCATGCAGACTCTCCCTGTGCAACAATACCATGAAAGAAATAGGCCAAGTCCTATAATCAGCTAGGAATCCACCAGCACTCTGATGATACACCAGATCACCTTATTTCTACGGAAAGAACAAGACCTCTTAATTAATGAAGAAATAAACATCTTTTAAAGAGAATAGTCAGTAATTTGTCAAATCACTAATTATACGATTAGGTGAAGGAACATTTTTTTCACTTCCATCATTTTTAGAATTTTATTGTGATCTCATTCCATTATCTTGCCAATTCAAATGAAGTAACTGCAGCAAAGAGAATGCCCTGATCTACACATTATCTAGGAATCATCACCACAGGACAGCCATTTAAGAATACGTTACCCCTGTACATCAAACACCATGATGCTAAACCACATAAGATGAAATCTTTAGCTTTCGCAGGGTCTTTTGCACCACCATAAAATAAAGCAACCTATGCTGGCTTTGAAAGTTTCAAAGCATTTCATTACATGGTTATTTTTATCAAAATGTAGATGCTATATAGCTATTAAAATTTATGTTTATTGTATAAACAATCTCTAAATAAAAATACAACCAAAAACATCTGAAATCATATTGGATAGAAAGCCAAAAAACAAGGTTCTGAGAGTTAACCACACTGGAGTATACTTTACTTAAAAAGAAGTATACTTTTTACTTAATAAGCAACACACTGAAAAGGAGGGGGGAAAGGTCACCAGGGATAAAGGTAAGTTATCAGAGGATATACATTACAGACATTATAAAAACAAAAAGAAACGATATGAAAAACCAGGCTTACAGTAATCTCAGGCAAAGTCATACCATTTATTTACCATCTGCACAATGAAATACTGCAATCACAACTTAGAGAAACTGACCTCAAAAGCACATAAAGAGCAAAAGAAAAATTATGTAGTTTCACAAAATAAAATAAACAGGTCACTCATTTCTCTATTTTAGTTTTATGTATTTGGTCTTTAAAATATAAATTGTTAAATGTACTGACTTATACAATAAAAACACTTTAATCCTTTTGAAAAATGAATGACCATTTACCGTAACCTCAGAGGTAATATATAAGGCCTTTTTAAAGGATCACAGCAAGCTTTTCCCACCTGGTCCTCACCCCTTGCTTAACTTGAACATTTGAAATGAATCTTCATCAAGTTATCAGACACAGTTAACTCTAATTACTGGTCCCCCTCAGGAATTCTCGATTTCAAATTGTATTCTATCTATTCCTCAGCCTGTCTGAAAAAAGGGAAGCCAGAGTATCAACACTCTCCTATTCTTCTAAAAGAAACAGTGTGCTTCAGCACATGATCGTGTATGTCCACTGAATGGTCAGCACCATGCTGTTGAAAACTCTGTTAAAGGTACCAGCAGGACACATAAGCACTATGAAATATGATCCTTCCTTAGGGAGTGATCAAGGAAGAAAAAGCAAAGGAGAGGGAAGCCTTCATCATCAACTAAGGTGATGTAAGATTCTATAATTAGAATCCGTGAAACCAAAGGAACAATAAAAAGGCACACCATGCCTCCACTTTCCCCTACACTGTGCAGTTGTATGAAGCATTTTTCACTCAATCACCTACACATACATGCAAATAAAGAATACATTCTATGTGTATAGTAAACAGTCAAGTGTGCTATACACTATATGCAAAGCTAATAGAAAGTTTTAAAATAGTGTATTATTCTCTTTAAAAAATGAGGTCTACCCAATAATTAAAACAGAACTATATAAACAAATTGAAAAACAAATCTCGTTTAAAAGATTAAACTACTGAGAATATTCTCTCCATCTGTAGATTCATGGATTATATTTAAGACCACCTTTAAGTCTCCCCCCAGCTTTTTTTTTTTTTTTTTTTTTTTTGAGAATAAGAGAACAAGCAGGGGAGGGTCAGAGAAAGAGAAACCGAAGCAGGCTCCACGCTCTCAGTGCAAAGCCCAATGTGGGGATCCAACTCCCAAACCACTGGATCATGACCTAAGACAAAATCAAGAGTCAGATCACTTAACTGATTGAGCCATCCAAGCGCCCCTCACTTCGCTAATTTTAAATAATGCATTTTCTAGTACTATAAAGGCCAAATGCTAAACACAGGATAGTTTCTGAACAGACAAGCAATCAAACTAAAAGGCAATAACAATCAGCATGAATCTGTTTGCTATGTCTCAGTAGTTCTAACTCTTCCAGCCAGAATGTTCTTGAAAATCACTATCTTGGGCCACTGGTATACATTAATATCAGACTTGCTTTAAACAATCTTCAGAAGAGGTTTCTTTAGCAATTACAGCATAAAGCTTCAAGTAAGTTAAAAACAATTTTCCAATTCTGGTTCTCTGAGCAGAACCATATGAATGAGTGTCACCTTTAAAAGACACCTTTAAAAGACACTGTCGGACACCAGAGGAGCATGTGCAGCCCTCCTCGAGCTCACAACATTCCTGAAGTTCATAAAAAGTGAATGATAAAGATAATTTCCTAAAACAACTACTTAGAAGTTAGCAATACTTTTGTAGAGCCTTAAAAATAAATTTTATGCCCTTAATCCAGTAATTTAACTTCTGCTAATCAACCCTAAGAAATGAATCTGAGTCCAATTACTCATACAAGTTGTTTGTAATAGGGAGAACAGTGGAAGCTGCATGGGAATCCTTTGTTACACACATATAAAATAATATTAATATTATTTGTTTTGGGAAAAATTAATTGGATGAGAAGTAGAAAGGTAGGATATATAAAAATTTAGCATTAAATAAATCAGAAGATCTGAATTAATCAAGATATATTTAAAAATCATTAGCAACACTAGCTATTTCTGGTTTGATGTTTACAGTAAGTTTCTCTCTTAACATTCTTAAATGTTTTTCACGTCTACAATTAGAATTTTTTCACAATGTTTTTTTAAAACTGCTCCAGGCAGGCATTTATCCTAACTTAGTTCGATGACAGTATGACCCGTTTGCTTTTTCTCTGCCATTTGTGGACTTAACACCCTCTAACTAGGTATAAGACCTTCCTGTCAAGAATTCTATAATATTTCCCAGAGGGCAAATGTGAAGAATTCTCCTACTAGGAGATGTTAGACACTCATGAAGTGAGAGAAAAGTCCTCTTCTGTAATGAAGGTGCAAAACACCACAAAGAATACACCAGCGCACTCTGGTGCCTTTAGAGAAAGGGCCTCACAAAGCTCCCTAGCCCTTTCCATCACAGGAGCAGACAGTGAGAGGTCAGGAGTCTCTAAGCTGAGAGGGTTTTCAAGAGAACCCATACATGTCTACACCCTCATCTTAAAATGCCAGCCTCTGGACTTGTGAAAAATAAATCTGTATTATTTATAAACCACTCAGTCTGTGGTATTTTGTTAGAGCAGCCTGAATGGACTAAGACAATCCTCCATGAGGAGATTTCAGGAATCACACCTGTGTGGACCAAAGTCCTCTAATTTCTGATGAGCTTTCAGGGAGCAGGATCCCATTTCTTTGCTCAGGAATGGCTTGATCAATAAGACACTCACAGTCTCTACCAAAGCAGAACACATTTTGCTAAAAACCTTAAGATGTCACATTCATGGCCCACTACAAGAAGAGAGCCATTATTGAGTATACCACCAGAAAGGTGGTTAAATGACCTGATCCTAATAATCACCTTCTATTGAGCTATACTGACAATTATGACTTAATCTTGCTAAATATGTTTATAATAATATTTCAGATTCTAGAGTATCATACCATACCTACCACCTGCATACAGTTCTAGAACAATGGACTGGGTAGAAAGAAAATTTATAAAGAAAGCTGAGCAGGGGTGCCTGGGTGGCTCAGTTGGTTAAGCGTCCAACTTTGGCTCAGGTCATGATCTCACGGTTCATGGGTTTGAGTCCGGCATCGGGCTCTGTGCTGGCAGCTCAGAGCCTGGAGCCTGCTTCAGTTTCTGTCTCCCTCTCTCTCTGACCCTCCCCTGCTCTCTCTCTCTCTCTCTGAGAAATAAATAAAACATTAAAAACAAATACAAAAAAAAGAACGGTGAGCAAAAGGAAGCCCTCTAAATTTAAAACCATGACCCGTGATGCTTCCATGGAAATCCCTCTTTCCAGGTGTCTTTTTGGGAAAATTTTGATGGTTCCACTTACATGCAGGCACTATAAATGGAGAAAGAGAAAAGCAAGACCAGTGGCTTATCCTGTGCCTGAGAATGTAAAAAGCAACACAGGGGACAAGAAAGAAAAAAGTAGTCTACTAAGGAACTTGGCACCCAGTTAAGAGAAGATAACAAGCATAGCAAACACCCATACTGTTTGTTATTAAAAAATATAGCGGAAGAAAGGAGAAATCAATAAAAAGGGCTATAATTTCATAAATGAACTACCAGAACACCAACAAGATTTTTTTAAACCTTTGAAGAATGTCCCTATTTATATTTCAATCAATATTGTTTCCACAAAAATGAGCATGAATGTTCTCTGGTATTTTGGAGATTCGTTTCAAGTTAACTAAAGGCATAGTTGGTGATACCAAGATATTTCCCCCTTATCTGTCCTGCTTTCCTTTTACCATTTAACTTCACATATATACCAGTATTAAAAATTCAACTCATTACATGTGGAAAAAAATGTTAAACACTGTAGGCAATTAAGACACAGCAATCAACTTTACGGAAAAACAAAACAAAGCAAAACAGACATTCAGGACATTCTTAAATAGTTTATTTTGTTTTCTGGAAGGCATAGTAGGAGGCCATTCTGGATAAGAGGAGCAAATGTTAAAATTCAAACTGTATCACCAAAGGACAGAATTACCTTAGGTAAAGAAGCCTCTAAAAACCTTCCAGGAAGAACAGAAACAGGACCAAAGGAAGGGACCTCCAACAAAATAATGCCAGAAAGCTAAACAAACAAACAAAACCGCTAGTGTCAAGTGAGGAAGACATTTAAAAACCATCTAATCTCAAACTTTTTATTTTTTTAAAGTTTATTTATTTTGAGAGAAAAAGCACATGCAAGCAGAGGAGAGTAGAGAGAAAGGGAGAGAGAGAACCCCAAGCAGGCTCTACGCTTTCAGCATGGAGCCCCATGAGGAGCTTGATCCCACAAACCATAAGATCTTGACCCAATCAAAATCAAGAGTCAGACGCTTAACTGACTGAGCCACCCAGGCACCCACGGAAATTCTTAAAAATAAAAAAAATTCTGACACACATTTCTAACATATGTCATTTATTTATAAATTAATACTGATCACTAGCAAAAATATTTTGTGTTCATTACAAAATAGATGCAAAACTCATCAGAAATATAAAAGGATAAGATAATACTACATATGAATATAAACTCTATTTTTTCCCCATGTCTGAGGACTGTTTTGCAGTCTACATTTTAAGAAATTTGAGCTAAACTAGTAGCCTTGCTAAATACTATCACAAAGTAGGCCTTCAAATCAGTAGTTCCAAAACCAGTTGTCAGTTTTTGGCAGATATCCCCTATTGTCATTTAATTGGACTCTAGTTACTCATTGTGTACAGGAAAGCAACTCCTTCAGTGACTTTCATATATGCTGAATAACCACTTTATCTTTTAAGGTTGTACAAAGAAATTACGTTGTCTGAAGTGAGGTACTACGAATAGACACTACGAAAATAACTAGAGGGGGATGGGGACAGTGGTAGTTGGCTATTAGTTGTCCTAACCTCAAGTCAGCTTGATTTTCTTTTGTCTTTTCCTTTCTTCTAATTCTTTAGCTTGTTTTGATTATATTAACATGTTTAAATATCTTTTTTAATTAAATTTTTTAAGTTTATTCATTTATTTTGAGAGAGAATAAGTGAGTAGGTGAGGGGCAGAGATAGGGAGAGAGAGAATCCTAAGCAAGCTCCACACAGTCAGCACAGAGCCGGATGCAGGGCTCAAACTCACAAACGGTAAGATCAAGATCTAAGCAGAAACTGAGAGCCAAAAGCTTAACCGACTGAACCACCCAAGCACCCCAACATAGTTAAGTATCTTGGACATAATTCATATTCAGGTATAGAATAAACAGGAAAATCACTTTACAAGCAACAAAAACAAAGACTGAGTATTTACAATAAAAGGAATAGAAGCTAACATAATGAATGTTTTTGAGAACACCAAACACTAGGCGGAACCTTTTACATAAATTCTCTCATTTAATCCTTTCACAAATTTGTATTTATCCAAACAAATGTAGGAAGGTTACATGATATGCCCAAAGTTACACAGGAATCTAAACAAGCTGATGGGGAAAAAAGGCAATTTATTTTGAAATGTAATACACTCAGAGGATACAATGATGATGGTTCTCTTCACATTTTCAAGGCAAGTATCTGATGAGAGAAGTGGACAACTGAACAAATGATTACAATACACTCTAATAAAAGGTCACAAGTATGTACACCAGATACTGTGTGATCCAGAGATACGTGTACCTAATCCTTTTCAAGTGAAAATCAGAGTCTTCCTATGAAATGATACAGATCTGAGTCTTGAGGACAATTAAGATATTGCCAAGAAGACAAAAAAATCAAAGAACATTCTAAGCAGAAGGAACAGAATATGTAAAAGATGTATATACCAACAAGTTTCTCATCCCTCAACCCATACATATCCACACATATACAATAACCATACTGCATATAATATGTATATCAAATGTCAAGCCATACACTTTAAACTTACACAGTATTATATGTGAACTGTATCTCAATAAAGCTGAAAATAGGGGCTCCAGGGTGGCTCAGTCAGTTGAGTGTATGGCTGCTGGTTTCAGTGTAGGGCATGGTCATATGTTTCATGGGATCAAGCCCCGCCTCAGCTCTGCACTGACAGTGAGAAGCCTGCTTGGGATTCTCTGTCCCTTTCTCTCTCTATCCCTCCCCTGCTCTTGCTCTCTCTAAAAATAAATAAACATTAAAAAAATACAATACAAATAAATAAATACAAATGTGGTCCCTTCAAGGGTTAGCAAATTTGTTCAGCCCAGCTACAGATAGGGAATAAAAATAGATAAAGCTAGAGAGGTGGACAAAGTCCAGACCTGAGTTGTCCAATATGGTAGCTACTAGCTACATGTGGTTACTTACACATTAAGTATTTGAAATTAAAATTTTAAATTAACATCTTCAGTCATACCAGCCCCATCTTAACTGCTCAATAGCCACATCTGGCTAGTTACTACCACCTATTTGGAAACAGAATAAAACATTCCTATTACTGCAAAAAGTTCTATTAGAGAGAACTGGTCTAGACTATGAAGGTCCTCATATATTAGATCTTTGGAAATTCTCTGGTAGATGGTGGTAGGCCATGAAAAGATTTAAGAATTTAAAACAAGTGACAGAGTTTCGTTTAGAACTGAAGTAAAGCCTGGGTGGCTCAGTCAGTAGAGCGTTCCACTTCAGCTCAGGTGACGATTTCGCTGTTCATGAGTTCGAGCCCTGCATCAGGCTCTGTGCTGATAGCCTGGAGCCTGCTTCAGATGCTATATCTCTCCCCCTCTCTGCCCCTCCCATGCTCATGCTCTGTCTCTGTCTCTCAATAAATAAAACATTAAAAAATTAAAAAAAAAAAAACAGGTAAAACAAATGGACTAGCAGCTGGAATGGGATAAGAAAGAGATAAGGAATGGGGCTGGAAGTAGGAAAATCAGAGAACAAAACAAACCCTGAAATTAAACAAAGTAACACTTTTCAATTTAGAAAAAAATTTTCCATATTTCTTAAAATGAAAAAAATACTCCTTTTACAGTATAAATGGGCTGGAGGAGAATGGCAGATGCTATTACAAGAGTTCTACAAAGAAAGACAGTGAACACTAAGGTAATCACATGGGGAAACTGAGAAAGTATACATCTTGAAACATTTGAGAGGAAGTATCTGGAGATAATGCTGACTGATTAGACTATGAGCGCACAAACATGTTCCCATGTACTTCAGCAAATACCCTGTAAGAACAGCAGACCAAATATTACCATCCTTATTTTCTGAGGTAAAGCAACCAAAGCACAAAGGATTTAGATCAAATGCCCCAATCCCAATCAGAGACAAAGTAAGGAAGAATTCAAGACAGATGTCTCATGTAACTGCTCAACTATTTCCAATTGGCATAATTACCCAGCTTATTCACTGAATATTACTCCCAAGCACCTTTTTGCTATTTCTAAATAAGAAATAGACCTTACATGAAGATCCAAAATTTAAAATATTCCCAGTGAAGAGTATTTGGAAACATTTAAATTTGTTGTAAGCTCTGAGAGCAATACCCAAAGAAGTTTCAAAAATGTAACTGTTAGAGAAGTGCTCTTTTTTTTTTAACATTAAGAAAAACAAACTTTCACTTTCCCATTAAGATTATGGCTCACATCTTTACATAAAGCAATATATGACACAACTATGAAAATAATTCATAAAAATAAATCATTCTTTTCAATCACTCTAAGCATTCAGTTACAGAATAAAAACATGCCAAGTCTTTAGTCCTCACAAAACTCTGATGTATAGGTTATGTACTAGTAATACAACAAAGAATAGTAACAAAATATTCGTACATCTTTAAGAATTTTTGACCTTCAGTATTTTAGCAAGGAAAGGTTGATGACAGTTTGCAAATGAAAAGAGAAACAGTCTAATCTCAGCTGCTGTGTAAAAGAAAAAATGATTCCTTTTGATCTTTCACTCTGAATTGCTGACAGAAGAACAAAAGAACTAAAGGGATCTAGAGCAGCCATAAAACTGATTTTCTACTGGATGTTTTCACAAATACTAATTAAAAGTAAGATTTTTGCTACACAGCATCCTTATCTAGACCAACAGACACATAGGTTTTATATAGTGGTGACATGAAAAGTAAATGAAAACCTCTTAAAATCTTTTCTAAGTTGCCAGAAATATATCCCTTTTAGAATCAAAAGCAAAAAGCAACTATTATTTCAAGAAATAGCAAATGCAAGTATCATAACCAAAAATCCTCTTCTAACCCAGTCTCATAGTTATTAACTACCCAGAATCAACTTAGCTCTCCCCGTTGCCAAGTCCCTGACAGTACTTATTAGGCTAACTACTAACAACTAGAAGGCTTTAAATAACAACGACACGCTTCACTTAGAGTCATCAAATGGACTGAATCTCAAGCAGTGTGCCTGTTGCTCTTTCTGGTCTCCTCAGGAAACCAGTGTAACGCCAAGATGACAACTTTCAGCACACATAAGAATTACAGGTAAATGACGCATAAGCAAAAACTATAGCTACCTAGAGAAAATATAGAATCTACTTAGGCTTCATGACATGACACTAAAATAATATAACAACACACTAGTGCTAAGACTGGAGTAAGTAATCCAAACACACATACAAACTATGCACTCCAGCGCATATAAGGAAAACCAAATAATACAATTAAAGGTACTTTAATTTAGTAATTCTACTTCTTAGAACTTTTCTAAAGAAACCAACATCTGGACACATGTAACCACAAAGGTAATTAGCATTTCACTTAAAGGAAAAAAAAACCTAAAAAATCTAAATGAATTAAGTAAATTATGACAATTATTCTAATGGAATACTAGGACATTCCTAAGGGTAATATAAAAAATAATTTCTTCAATAGCATTCAAAAATGTTCAGATTACACGTGTAAGTTTTAAAAAGTTATAAAGCAGATCACATGTTGAAGTTCGAAAAGTTAGCCAAAAAGCTTACATACTTATATTTATATGGAAAAAAAAACCTTTATCCAAGAATATACAAAATGTCACCCAGTTACATAACTGGGTGGTAATGATTGGTCAACTTTAAATTTTTCTAAAACAGACACATGATAATGCAAATAACGTTAAATTACTTCATAATGGGGAATTTATTATGAAAAAGAAATTTTTACTTTTAAAGAAATGATTAAACAAAAGGAAGAGAAAATGACCTTTGGGTACCTCTGGATATGGTACAAAATATGGGGGATCATTTCATGTTACTCTTTGTTGTTGGAAATGTACAGAATTTACAAATCAATTGAGTTAGGCAAACATGGCTAAATCCTTAGAGCTGCCTTTAAACTGAACACTTACTCCACTCTACACAACTCCCTAAATAATCCTCTGTACTCCTAACATGGAAGGAGGGATTTCTGTTTCTGACAAGCAAATGAATTAAACATACTCTAGGAAATTTTGTTGCAATCAATTTCTAAACTGTTTTTATATTTTGGAGGATCACAACTTCTTTGAAAACTGATAAAATAAACTGGATTTAGTCTTTCTTAGATTATTCTTACTTCCTGATTCAAATACTCTTTACTTTAAAATGAGGTTCGCTACAATTACAAAACTGAAGACTTCTGGAGAAACAGCTTATGTTTCTTGTAGTGTGACAAAAGCTAATTATTTCATCTGCTTCTCTTTTTTCAATATTTGCATGTGAAAACATATCGCTAACACTTGTGCGTGTTTCTATGCTAACACACGGTATCTGTATTTCTCCCACACAAGGGAAAAAGTGACATATTTTTATTTCTTTATATGCCTTACAGCTTATCAGAAAAAGAAGCACCCAATGAGTCTATTAACTGAGTTCTCAGCTAGAACTCTAGTCTATATTCCATTCAGGCAATAAAAAGACAAAATCCACAATAAGTTCTAAAAAGACATGGTAACTATTTTTTTTTTTACGTTATTTAAACAAAACCAAAAGCAAAAACAAAACTCCCAATGGTATGTACAAGCATTTCTACCAAATCAGCTGAGAAGTATTTTAATAAATGATATATATTTACTTGTCTCAAAACAGTATCCATTAAGCCCAAAGTGCTATTATCAAAAACATACGTAAATTAAAGATACTATATATAAAAATTAAGGAAAATCCATGAACTGTTCCTAAATGTACTCACAGAAAGATAGCTGTTAATGTCCACATCATCGGTGATGGTTTGGCGCTCTCCTTTATAATTAATTTTCCGAAACCTTCGTCGAGACTGTCTGGCAGGAATTTCTCTTTGTAGAATACTATCTTCATTATCTTTGGAATTCTCTACCTGAAACACATGTTCACATTCCTGATTAAATATCCAATTTTTCCATATTACTGACAGTCTATGGAGTCTTAACAGGCTCATAAGGAGGATTCATCTACTTCATGCAAGAACTGCCTCAAGAAAATAGTCTCTAAGTCTCATGAGTTAAAGATTAAAGGTGACATAATAAAGATCTGGAGACCACAGTTTCCTTTCAGGAAATAGTCTCTCTCGCTCACATAAACATATAACCTTTAAGTAAAGACACTTACCAGAAATGATGGCTGTTAACTACACCTACACATTCAATAATTACCACCCCTGAATTAATCCAATTATAAGCTGCCTGATTATATATACATTTATGTAGCGAACAATCATGGTTATGATTTCAGTGAAATGCTAAAAGGCAAAACAAAAATGTTTTAAGTATTATTCTTTGATGTCCATCTTAATGTATGACAAGAGCCAAGAGTAAAGCGGCATCTTTATTTTTAAGATTTTATTTTTAAGTAGTCTCTACATCCAATGTGGGGTTCAAACTTGCAACCCCTAGATCGAGAGCTGCACGCTCCACCGCCTGAGGCAGCCAGGCACCCCAGGTCTGGCATCTTTTAAGAAAGAAGTGAAAACTAACAATTACTGAGGCCTTACAATGGGCCAGCATGTATCAACATTATACTCTTGAGTTCACACAGCAGCCCTGTAAGCAAGTATCACTATCTCTAGTTTACAGATGAACAAAGTAATATCCAAAGAGATTGTGACTTTCCACTCTCACATTATGATACTCATTAAAAATGAGTCAGTGGGGCACCTGATGGGCTCAGTCGGTGAAGTGTCTGACTTTGGCTCAGGTCATGACCTCATGGTTAGTGAGTTCGAGCCCCCCATTAGACTATGTGTTGACAGCTCAGTGCCTGGAGCCTGCTTCAGATTCTGCCTCCTTCTCTCCCTGCTCCTCCCCAACTCATGCTCTGTTTCTCTCTCAACAATAAACAAACATTAAAAAAACTGAATGGTGAGTTGGAATATAGGACTATCTCCAACACTTATGGTAATGATACAAGACCACAGTACCTTTCCAATCAGACTAAATCATACTTAAAAAAAATTTTATAAAGGCATAGTGATATTTTAAAGTATATCATGTAATTAACCTCATATCATATAAATAATAATTTGTCTCCCCCACAAGCTTTCCTTCAAATGTCCTATCCTTTCTAATATTGAAAATTTCTAGTTACCCAAGTATGAAATTTCATGAATAATCCTAATTCCCCTGCTTGTCTTCCAAATCTTATCTTCAATCATTTCTCAGAACTTGTCAATTCTTGTTTTAAGAAATTCCTCTCACACTGCCCTTTTACTACCATGCAATATTTGAGTCTTACTCACTTCAGTCTTGAACTATATACAAGAGGTGATCCTGCCCCTTCAGTCGTGTTCCTCTCCAATTCTATCCTAAATAGTCAAATAAATCACCTAGATAAATCTGAAGATTTATCTCCTGTTCAAAATGCTACAATGGACCTCTATCTAATAGGTACTAAATAAATTTTAAACTATTGTATCTGACATTCAAAAGCCGCATATACTCCATTCCCAAAATGTTTTTATTACTTTATCTTAAACAAGTAGGCCTGGAAAAACTGCTCCTTTATTCTTTTCCTCACAAACACACACAAAAATAAACCCAAAAAAACCTCTCAAATAAAAGCTCTAATGAGATACACAAAATTCCTGATGGTTTCTTAGAAAAAGCAGATGTTTATCTGCTTCAGTTATGAGGATGAGAGTTGAAAAGTAGTGGCCAAGTCAATGCGACTATTCACAGGTCCCTATTGGTAACTTATATTCAACTTCCTTAATTTGTGCTACTGTATCCATTCTATCTTCATTTGCTGAAATACTAGCAATCATTTAAGACACATCTCTTCTGAAAAAACATTCCTTTCCTCAGACCAAGACTAGTTTATTCTGTGTACACAACCTAGATTTCTCATTAAAAGGACATGCTCTCCAATGCCTTCAGGACTTTGCACTGCTACTGCTGCTACTGCCATAAAGCCCATTAATCCTTTGCCAACATCTTGGCATCCTCCACATACTTCATGACCTGGTTCAAACAAGCCCTCCTTTGCCCCAGAAAGCTACTACCTTTTCTGTAGCAGTAAGCACATCAACCATAATTATTACTAGATAAGCCCATCTCACTAACACACTAACAAGTTTCCTAAGACAGGCAATGTATTGTGTACTAATCTTTGTTTACTTAAAATTCAAAATGTTTGCCATAATGGGCAATACATCAGATTTTCCCTTTCTTCCCAGACATGTTAGATCCTTGGAAATATGCACTCAAGAAATAGGAGGGTAGACAGAATAAGTTACTCGTCTGAAAGATAAAATCCAGAAGAGAGAGAGGGAAATGATATCCACGCCAACAACTATAGAATTTTGAATAGGTAGCAATATATGCTACCTCCCTGGGATTCAATTTGCTCTTCTAAAAAATGAAGGGAGAACTAGAGTGTTCACTGAATCACTACACAAGGCTATATATAACTATGTATAACTTTAAGTTGTATCATTTAAGGCTCATATGGCCCTATTACACAGCTACTCTTTCTGTTTTGATAGATGGTACAGTTTCATAAAACTTAAGTAATTCATACAGGTGGGTAAGGACTCAAAACCCACATTTGACTACTAAAAGGTTCATTTCTTTCACACTGCCTTGTCTCAAGGGATGAATTAGATTACTCACTTTAGATGAAATTTCAATTATCATATAACCTTTAAATCTTCCAAAATCTATCAATTACTGAGCAAAAGCAGATAATTCTTATTATCTTTATTGTTCAAGATAAACAATAAAAGCTTTTCAAAATATAAATAGTAAATTAAATCTAGGAAAGGAGTTTCTAAGTCTCAAAATTTAAGAAAAGTACTAAATGAAAAGAAAAACCAAAACAATGTATGAAGAATTAAGTACCCTTAACAAACTTCCCTCCAAAGGCCAAGAATGAAGTGTTAGCAAATACCAGGAGACTGGCTACCAACAAAGCTCCTAATCAACCAGATTTCTCAACTCTAGAGACTAGACCCTCCACTTTGATGGCTGTAGGGAACAAGAAAGTCAAGAAAGAGAAAATCCATCAAAGATGGTGAATCCAAGAGGAAACCTACTCATGAAGCTCAAACCAGTTAGTTGAACCCTCAGTGTTAGGGGTCGGGAGGAAAGGGCCCACTTTGCAGAGGGAGAAAGGAAGAAAATTCGCTTGGCACTGAGAGAAGAGGAGGGAGGGGCAAAAAAACAACAACAACCAAATAAACAAAAACACATTTGCCTTAAGAATCTAAAATATAAGCCATCCCTCCTGCAGGTCTGTACTTTAAATTTGTTAATACCTTAACCATGTAAATAAATTTAAAGGCATTAGGGACTGACAGTGTACATATGCAATAGGTAAAAACAAATCTAAAACCTCTAAGTAAGAATTCAACTTTAACCCAGACCTGAAATAATTTCTACACCTAAAATTCAAGACATATGACCTCATGGACAAACCTACTTTCCTCCTAAAAAACAAGAAAGAAAAAAAAAAAAACCCACTACAACAAAACCCAAACACAAGAGCAAAAATTAGACATGATAAAAAATAATGGCCAGGAAAAGAACAGACTCAAACCTGCAAATACTCCAATGTATTTTAAGTATCAGAATATATAGTTATAATAACAATTTTTCAAACAGAAAGAAACTTGGAAATAAGCCAGAGATTATAAATATCAACTAAGAAGGTAAGTCTTGACAAGGACGAAACAAAAAAATCCTCCCAAGTGCCCTTCCTATCTAGTGCCAGGCTATCACATGATGAGTAACAAGCAAAAGAAGTTTACATTTAGGAAAACGATCACAACATGGAGACATAGCATGTGTGAAACATTAGAACACAAGGAAGGCCTAAAACTGGGGGTGGAATAAGAATACTTAGAAAAACTTCCAACAAACCAATCCCAAACCTAAACTCAAAGTAAGACTAGAGGAATTTGAAAGCCTTAGTGAACTAAAGGTTAAGCCATAATAATAATAAAAAAAAATCCAAACCTAGCTCAACTCTAGCAGAAGGAGAGGTGTGGCAGGCTTAAGCACTATCAATCTAAAGTCTCTATTGCCCTATGCACAATATGTATCACTAAAGGCAAAGTAATGACTCATATAAAAATAAAAAGGGTAAAAATACCAACAAAAACCAACAAAAACCTAATACACTGCTATAAGACAAAGCAAGCAACAGAGCAATCCGAGAAAATCAGGCGTGATCCGATGACCGATATAATAAAGGAACAAAAGTAGAAAGGTAGACAACATGAACAGATAAAAAAGATTTCAGCACACATAAAGAAAATGAGAGTAAAATGAGAATGTGAGAAACAAAAAACATGGTACTAAAGATGAAAAAGACATCATGTAACTGAATTAAGAATCAGTGAACTTAAAAAACAAAAGAAATTACACAAACTGAAATACAGAAAAAAAAGAGAGCAAAAAAAGAAAAATGAGGTAATTAAACAGTATATTGACAGGGAACTAAAAAGAATATTAGGAAACTGGGAATATGTCCAAAAGAAATCATTAAAAGATGAAGGGATTAAAAAAAAGGGGGGAAATCACAGATACAGATAGGCTAAAAAGATTTATCATATACTTAAAATTCAGAAAGGAGATGACAGAAGAACAAGATAATGTCTAAAGAGAAAATGAAACTTTCTGATTAAAACAAAAATAATAAAGATCAGGGCAGAAATAAACAAATAGAATCCAAAAAAACAGCTGAACAGATCAGTGAAACCAAAAGTTGCTTTTTTGAAAAAAATTAAACAAAACTGATAAACTTCTAGCCAGGTTTCTCAAAGAGAGAGAACCCAAACAGATAAAATCACAAATGAAAATGGATTTATTACAAATAACCTCTCAGAAATACAAGCAATTATCAGGGAATACTATAAAAAATTATATGCCAACAAACTGGACAAACTAGAAGAAATGGACACATTCCTAAACACCCACATACTACCAAAACTCAAATGGGAAGAAATAGAAAATCTCAATATATCCATGACTAGTGAAGAAATTGAATCAGTTATCAAAAAACTCCCAACAAATAAATCCTAGGCCAGATGGCTTCCCAGGGGAATTCTATCAGACATTTAAAACAAAGTTAACACCTATCCTTCTCAAGCTGTTCCCAAAAACAGAAGTGGAAGGAAAACTTCCAGACTCATTCTATGAAGCTAGCATCAATTTGATTCCCAAACCAGACAGAAATCCAGCAAAAAAAAAAAAGAGAGAGAGAACTACAGGCCAATATCACTGATGTACATGGATGCAAAAATTCCCATCAAGCAAATTGAATTCAACAGCATAGAAAAAGAATTATTCACCATGATCACGTAGGATTCATTCTTAGGTTGTAGGGCTGGTTCAATATTCACAAATCAATGTGCTACATCACATTAACAGAAGAAAAGATAAGAAACATATGATTCTGCCAATAGATGCAGAAAAAGCATTTGAGAAAATATCGCATCCTTTCCTGATAAAAACCTCGAGAAAGTCAGAATAGAAGGAACATACCTAAACATCATAAATACCATTTATGAAAAGCCCATAGGCAATATCATCCTCAAAGGGGAAAAAACTGAGAGCTTTCCCCAAGATCAGGAACACAACAGAGGTGTCCACTCTCACCACTGTTGTTTAACATAGTGTTGGAAGTCCTAGCATCAGCAATCAAGCAAAAAAATGAAATAAAAGGCATCAGAATTGTCAAAGATGAAGTCAAACTTTCACTTTTCACAGAGGACATGATACTCTACATGGAAAACCCAACAGATTCCTTCAAAAGTCTGCTAGAACTGATCCATGAATTCAGCAAAGTCACAGGGTATAAAATCAATGTACAGAAATCGGATGCATTTTTATACACCAACAATGAAGCAACAGAAAGAGAAATCAAGAAACTGATCCCATTCACAACTGCACAATAAAACCCCATAAAATATGCCAGAATAAACCAAATCAAAAATGTAAAAGATCTGTATGATGAGAACTATAGAAAAATTATGAAGGAAACTGAAGACACAAAGAAATGGAAAAACATTCCATGCTCACGTATCAAAGAATAAATGTTGTTAAAATGTCATTACTACCCAAAGCAATCTACACATTCAATGCAATCCCAATCAAAATTGCACCAGCATTCTTCTCAAAGCTAGAATAGTCCTAAAATTTGTATGGAACCACAAAAGACCCCAAATAGCCAAAGTCATATTGAAGACGAAAACCAAAACAGGAGGCATCACCATCCCAGACTTTAGCCTCTACTACAAAGCTGTAATCATCAAGACAGTACAGTATAGGCACAAAAACAGACACAGAGACCAATGGAATAGAATAGAGAACCCAGAATTGAACCCACACATGTATGGCCAATTAATCTTTGACAAAATGGGGAAAAGCATCCAGGAGAAAAGACAGCCTCTTTAACAGATGGTGCTGGGAGAACTGGACAGCAACATGCAGAAGAATGAAACTGTATCACTTTCTCACACCATACACAAAAATAAACTCAAAATGGATAAAGGACCTGAACGTGAAATAGGAAACCACCAAAACCCTAGAGGAGAGAGCAGCAATCAAACTCCTCTACCTCAGCCGCAGCAATTTCTTATTCGACACATCCCCTAAGGCAAGGGAATCAAGAGCAAAAATGAACTACTGGGATCTCATCAAGATGAAAAGCTTCTGCACAGCAAAGGAAACAATCCATAAAACTAATAGGCAACTGACAGAATGGGAAAAGATAGTTGCAAATGACATATCAGATAAAGGGCTAGTATCCAGAATCTATAAGGAACTCACCAAACTCCACACCCAAAAAACAAATAATCCAGTGAAGAAATGGGCAGAAGACATGAACAGACACTTCTCCAAAGAGGACACCCAGATGGCCAACAAACACAGAAAATGATGCTCAATGTCACTCATCATCAGGGAAATACAAATCAAAACCTGTTGGGAGCCATTCTGAACTCACTAGTTGAGAATACTCCTTGTGAGGTTAAGGCAGGGTTTTGCAAGGTCTCCTGCTGTCAGATGATGATGGATATTCACCCCGACTTAATTTTTTCTGCTTGAGCACTAACCCCTGAAGCACCTTGTTGATTGGTATCGGGAGTGACTTGTCTCCTTATTCTGGCCTTGGTATGATGATTGCATCTTGTGAAGGAACTTGTAGGAATTTCTTTTGTGCTTATGGGAGCAGACATTTTTTTTTTCTGGATACTTCCTATTAACTGATAAACAGGCTATTGACCCCTGCTCATAAAGAACTAACTTCGGCCTTGCTATGCTACAACAGTCTTGTTTTTATTTGAATGCTAAAGATACCTTCCTTCCCCATATGATAAGCATGAGTACCCCATATCAACCACTAATAATAAGGTTGTACATATCAATGCTCTGGAAAATCTTTACTGATCAAAGAATTTATGATCAGAATGCCACTTCTGTGCTATCCCCCATACACTTAATCATAAATAAAGCTAAGTCTCAGTCAGTGCAGAGATGCCTGCCTGGTGACCAGAAAGAATATCCTGGCTCTCTCTTTCCCTCTCTCACCTACAGCGTCTATCCTTCAGGGACCCCTGGACTGGCTGGACCTGGACTCCAGCAAAACCCTCACTGAGATACCACCTCATGCCGGTCAGAGTGGGTAAAATGAACAAATCAGGAGACTATAGACACTAGCGAGGATGTGAAGAAAGAGCACCCCCCTACACTGTTGGTGGGAATGCAAAGTGGTGGAGCCCCTCTGGAAAACAGTGTGGAGGTTCCTCAAAAAATTAACAACAGAACCACCTTACGACCCAGCAACAGCACTGTTAGTAATCTACCCAAGGGATACAGGAGTGTTGATGCATTTATGGGCACATGTAACCCAATGTTTACAGCAGCACTTTCAATAGCCAAACCATGGAAAGAGCCTAAATGTCCATCAATTGACAAATGGATCAAGAAAATGTGGTTTATATATACAATACAATACTACTTGGCAATGAGAAAGAATGAAATCTGGCCATTTGTAGCAATGTGGATGGAAATGGAGGGTATTATGCTACGTGAAATAACTTAGCAGGGAAAGATAGATACTATATGTTTTCACTGCTATGTGTATCAGGAGAAACTTAACAGAAGACCATGGGGGATGAGAAGGGAAATAAAAAAGTTACAGAGAGGGAGCGAGGCAAACCATAAGAGACTCTTAAATATGGAGATTAATGGAGGATGGAGGAGGGATGGAGGAGAGGGGAAAGTGGGTGATGGACATGGAGAAGGGCACTTGTTGGGATGAGCACTGGGTGTTGTATGGAAAACTATTTGACAATAAACTATATTCCAAAAAAAAAGAAGGAAAAAAAAAGGAAAAGAGAGTCACCAGAAACAACAAACCTTGGTAGAATTATACCAACAATTTTACATATGTTAAATTCATTTGTTTTGTTTTTGATTAGATATTACATTTTTTACCTCCTTTATAAATTATATTAATTACATAAAAATCTTTACATTGTTGCACTTAAGAAGTTGATCTTCTTAGGTTTCCTCTAGCTCTTCTGGCTTTTTTACCCTTCTACAGGTATTTTTGACAAAATCACCACCATACATGATGGTAATTTTCATTGGGACCTCATCAAATTTACAAGGTAACCAAAGGAAAGCTAGTAATTTTATAATGGTAACTCCCTACTTAAGACCATGGTTATCTTTTTTTTTTTAATTTAATTTTTTGTTTTTGGGGAGTATTTAAAAACAAAGTCTCTGCAAATTTCTTAAGTTTTATAGCAAAGTATTTTTATGTCAACGTATTCTTCTCTTATGTGACGTGTATGTGTGCACAAAACAGGGTCAAGTTCTTTTTTTTTTTTTTTTAAATGTTTTATTTATTTCTAGGAGAGAGAGAGAGACAGCGTGAGCAGGGGAGGGTCAGAGAGAGGGAGGCACAGACTGAAACAGGCTCCAGGCTCTGAGCTGGCAGTCAGCACAGAGCCCGACGCGGGGCTCGAACCCACGAACCGTGAGATCATGACCTGAGCGAAAGTCGGACGCTTAACCGACTAAGCCACCCAGGTGCCCCAACAGGGTCAAGTTCTTAATCTCCCTAAAAAAAATCTGCTGGGATTCTGATGGGGAATGAACTTAATTTTACAGGAATTTAGAGATAATAAATCTTTAAAATATTCACTGTCTTGATTTAGATCTACAGATTTCTAAAATTATTTATGGTTTATATAGATGTTTCCTACAACTTTTGCTAGATCTAAACTAATGTATATGGACTTCTTGATGTTTACAAATAGTATGTTCACTAAATTTCATTTTTCTAAATACTTGTTTCTCAGAAATAGAAATACAATTGATTTCTATATACAAATAAGTATCCTGTGACCCTGCTAAAATGATTTATTAATTCTAAAAGCTTATACATATTAATTTTTTTATTTCCTACATACAAATCATTTCATCTGTGAAGGACAGTTTTACATTTTCTTTTTCAATCTATCCTCCTTCCCTACTCTAAATGCACTTAAGTACTTCTTAACCAGGGATTTTGGTAATTCTGAGTTTTCCACATATTCCCAAATTCCAGGATAAAGTTTCCAGTGTTCACTGTAATGTTAATGCAGATACCTTTAATAGGGTTATGAAAGTTTCCTTCTTTTCCTAATTTGCTAAAAGTTTCAAAAATCATTAAATGGGTTTGGAGTACTACCAAATGCTTAATCTGTATCTATACAGATGACGAAATGACTTTTTAATTATATTACTATAGTGAATCATAATGATTTTCAAAAATAGGCATACCTCAGAGATACTGTAGGTTTGGTACCAGGCTACCAAGCAAATATTGCAATAAAGTGAGTCAAATAAAATTTTTCGCTTCCTAACATAACTTATGTTTACAAAACACTGTTGTCTAAAAAGTACAAGAGCATGTCTAAAATAAAAAAGTACAAATCTTAATTAAAAAATACTTTATTGCTAAAAAATGTAAACCATCACGTAAGCTTTCAGTGAGTTGTAATCACTGATCACAGATCACTATAACAAATATAGTAAGTTTGAAATATAGCAAAAATTACCAAGGGATCAAAAGACACAGAGGTGAGCGAATGCTGTTGAAAATGGCATTTTTAACAGAAGGGCTCACCAAGGGTTGCCACAAACTTGAAATCTGTAAAAGCACTGTATTTAAGAAGCACAATAAATGTTCAGCCTGCTAATTCAGTCAAACGTGGAACTCTAGAAATCAACATAGTCGCGATATTTTATCCTGTGTATCACCAGGATTTGACTCTTTAAGAATTTTTAGATTTTTCATTAAAAACAAACAAACTGGGGCACCTGGGTGGCTCAGTCAGTTAAATGTCCAACTCTTGATTTCAGCTGTGGTCATGATCTTAATGGTTTGAGTCCAAGTCCCGAGTCGGGCTCTGGGTTGACAGCACAGAGCCTACTTGGGATTCTCTCTCTCCCTCTCTCTCTCTCTGTCCCCCGTTGCTCATAAACTCGCTAGTGTGCTTGCTCCCTCTCTCTCAAAATAAACAAACACCCACTAATCTGTAATAATGACTTTCTGTGATTTACTTGTCACTTTTTGCTATCACAATTAAACTGGTCTCTCACACACTATATGTCACTTCTATGTCAATAAAAGTAAAATTGGAAGCATAAAAAAAAAGGCATTTAGCCCTGCTCTTTCCTGTTAAGACTATTTGTATTCTTTCTTTCTTAAATGTTGGAAAAACTTTACCAGTGAAACCACGGGGGTGGAAATTTCTAAATGAAAAGGACTGTTAATTACAGATTCACTTTCCTTCTACAAAATGGATCATGAAGCTCTTCTTTTTGTTTGTGTGTATGCATGAATGAGCTTGTTGTGGTAAACTGTATTTTTCAAGGAATCTGATGATGTAAAATTTAAGTTAAAAAATTTTTTTTGTTTTTATCTTAGAAAGTGAGTGGGTGTGCATGCACAGGACAGAGGAGCAGAGGGAGGCGGGGCGGGAAGGTGGAGAGAGAGACAGAGAGATAGAGGAGGGAAAGAGATGAGAGAGACAATGAATCCCATGACCCTGGAATTATAACCAGAACGAAAATCAATAGTTGGATGCTCAACCAATTGAGCCACCCAGGTGCCCCTAAGCTTATTTAATGTTTTAATATCCTTTATCATTTTTAAATTTTTCATTAGATCCACAGTAATGAATCACTTTCTCACTCCTGATATTAAGCAATGCAACATGTTTTGTTCTTGACTATTTTTTGACAAAGATTTATCAAATCTATTACTCTGTTCTGAGAAACAACTTTTACTTTTGTTGATTCTCTTTAAGTTTGCTTTACATACCACTGATTTTTAAAAACAACATTAAGGCTTAAATTGCTCAGCTAAGGTTCAAGATGAATTTCATACATTCTGACAGATCATCTTAACTCAGCTCCAAGTATTTTCTCACTTTCATAGTGACTCTCTGACAAGTGATTTAAAGTACACTCCTGAATTTCAAAAGTTATTTTTTGTTCTAGTTGTTTTTGAAACTGCTTTTTAAATTAATTCCATGGTGGTCAAAAAACAAACTAAAAATTGAATTCTTTCCTGAAATTTATTTTATGTTGCAGAATATAGTCACATATAAAAATAATCCATGTGCAACTGAAAAGCAGTTACATTCTGTTATTGATGGGTGTAATGTTTTCTAGAGGACTATTGGGCAAAGGTTCAAATCCTCAAAGTCCTTATGATTCCTCAAGCTTGCTTTATCACTTTTAAAGGATATTTAAATCTTTCACTGTCATTGTGGATTTGTTAAGTTTTATTTTTACTGCTGACAACTTTTTATATATCTGTATAAATCAGGGATGTAAAATTCTACGATTATTTAACCTAGATACATGTTTATCAATATGAAATACTATTTTTACACTAAATGCTTCTTGCCTTAAATTACACTTAGGAAATGTACCAGCTCTCTTGACTAATGCTTTTAAGATACAACTTCTTCCATAGATTTGTTTTCTACTTTTTTTTTTCCTCCTCCACTTATTCTTAGCTGAAAGACTGAGAAGTGATGTTTCTTCTCAAACCTTTTATCTACACTGCTGTTTTTTTACAAGTGGCATATAACTGTGTTTTAAAATTTTAATCTGGGACACATAGGTTGCTTACTTAAGGGGCTAACTCTAGATTTTGGCTCAGGTCATGATCTCACAGTTCCTGAGTTCAAGCACCGCCTTGGGCTCTGTACTGACAACATGGAGCCTGCGTGGGATTCTCTCTCTCTCACTCTCTGTCCTGTCCTCACCCATGTGCACACAAGCTCTCTGACTCTCTCTCTCGCTCAGTCGCGCGCGCTCTATCACTCAATAAACTTAAAAATTAAGGGCGCCTGGGTGGTTCAGTCGGTTAAGCGTCCAACTTCGGCTTAGGTCATGATCTCATGGTTTGTGGGTTCGAGCCCCGGGTCAGGCTCTGTGCTGACAACTAGCTCAGAGCCCGGAGCCTGCTTCAGATTCTGTATCCGTATCTCTCTCTCTCTCTCAAAAATAAAATATTAAAAAATTTTTAAAATGTAATCTGATAATTGCTTTTTTAATGGAATATTTGTATTTACTGTAATTTCTGATCTACTTGAAGGGAAATCTATCATCTTATGTTCTTTGATCCTGTTATGTTGTTTCTTCTCTCCTGTGCTTTACTTTCATTTATTACTCCATCCCCCTACCCTTTTTTAAAGGTTTAATGCCTAACACAGAGCCTAATGCAGGGCCAGAATTTACAGAGCTGAGACCTACAGCTGGATGCATAAGGAACTGAGCCACCCAGGCACCCTCCAAATCCCCTCTTATTTAAGCTGTATATTTAGATGACATACATGTTTGACGTATTAAAATCCACTATTAGTATATTTGCCACTTTCTAGAAAAAGCAAACATCTTAGCAATTCACTACATCTCTCCTTTTCTTATGTCATTTGTTTAATGTGGAAAAGACACAATATTGGTTTCTAGAGTCAATATTCATTTCTACAGTCAATATACATAAATTCTTTACATTGTCCTTATTACTTTCCACATATCTATGCTTCCATCTGCGATTCCTTTTTGCCTAAAAAACTCCCACTTAGTAAACTGAGTGCTTGTCTACAGATGAAAATGTTCTTAGCCTTGCATGAAAATTGCTCAATCCCTAACAAACGTTCCTTAAATGTTTGCTGTCAGTGGGTGTTTTACCAGTTGTGCTGGTTTAAAAGTAATGCCTGGTTTTTTTATAACTTTGTTTTTGGATTTCGGTAGTTTTACTGTAATGTGCTTACACCAAAGCTTTTTTTGTATTTATTCTGCCTTGAGATTGTAGAGTTCTACAATCTATGAGTTGATTTCTTTTGATAGTTTTTGAAAAATCCTTAGCCATTCTCTCTTCTAATACTTGTCATTCTTTCCTTTCCTTCTGTGATTCCAATTACACTTAATAAGACCTTTTCTGTTATCTGTCTCCTACATTCCATTACTTAATTTAAAATTTTTTTCTTCAGGTGTTCATTTTCTTCGTGCTTATCATTCACTTCCCTAAACCACTACTTGGCCAAGTTTTACCTTCCATAAAACCTACCTACTGAGTTTTTATTTTCATTTATAGATGTTTCTAGTTGGAAGCTCGAATTCATTCTTTCATTTTATAGTTTCCAATCCTCTAAAACTCCACTAAATCTTTGTAATACTCATCAGCTATTTTAAAATTTGCATGTTACTCCTAGTATTTGGATCTCCTGTGAATTTATTCCTTTTGCTCATTTTCCCTCTGGTTTCTCGATATTTTATGTACTTCACAGATTGATACATAGTATATTTTCTGTTATTTGCAAAATTCTGTAATTTCAGTATGTATTTCTCTTTTCACAGAAAGTTGTTTGATAGGCTTTAATTTTCCAAGTGGAAGAGCCAATTAATTTTTTATTGCTAATTAAGAATCACTGCATGTAATCAGGAAGCGTTTTTAATTTATCTACTTTATGAAAACTAGTATTCTTTAAATAAATACATGATCTGTTTTTGTGACTGTGGCACAGGCACCAGATATGGTAATAACAACACACACAACCGAACATAACTTCCTAAGATTCACCTTATTGTTTATGTTGCCCAGGTCTTCTCAGTTTTACTCTTCTTTATCTATTTTGTACTCAGAGAATTAAATTCTCTACTAGTATATTTCTATGTCTCATTGAATTCTCCAGAGTGTTTTCTATACGTTTCTGTGTAATTTGCTGCCAAAATTATTCACATATTGTATCTGCCCTAAAGATTGTAGGTTTTAGCACTAAAAAATGTCTATATTACAGTTAATGCTTTTTGGATTGAATCCTACTTCGGTATTAAGATTACAATACCTGTCCCCCTTTCATTTTCAGTTTGTCTAGTATGCAATTAGCTACTGCTTTATTTTTAGCCTTCCTGCATTATTTGCTTGAGAATCTAAGGAGCGCCTCTTTTACAAAGCATACAGGTGGGTCTTCTTTGGGGAACAAACCAAAAATCTTTTCCTTACAATGGATAGATGAAGCCATTCACATTTACCGGTATGACTAAGATTACTGTTTTCAATTTTATAATATTTTATAATTATGTATACTTTATTTCTCCATGATATGTATACTCTTTGCTTCAATAAAAATTTGTTTTTGGTATTTAGGAAGACCTTTATTTTAGTTACTTTTTTACTTAAACCTTTTTTTTTTTTTTTAATGTTTATTTCTGAGGAAGAGATAAAGAGTATGGAGGTGGGGAGTGAGGAAGACACAGAATCGGAAGCTGTCAGCACAGAGCCCAGCATGGGGCTCGAACACATGAATCACGAGATTATGACCTGAGCCAGGGTCAGACACTTAACCAACTGAGCCACCCAGGAACCCCTACTTAAACCTTTTAAAAAAGTCTGTCCCTGTATTCTTTTCTTTCTCATACATTTTTGTTTCTGAGATATAATTCACATACCATAAAATCCACCTTTCTAAACTATACAATTCAATGCTTTTTGTTCTATTCACAATGTTGTGCAACCATTATCTAGTTCCAGAACAGTTTTATCATCCCCAAACGTAACCCTATGCTCACTGGCATCAACTTTTTGCTGCTAGGAATTTCCGTCTTCTAGATATTTCACATAAATGGAATCATACACTAGGTAGCTTTTTGTGTCAGTTTTCTTAGAACAATGTTTTCAAGATTCACCGACATTACAATTCAGCTATATTACAGGATTCCTTTTTGTTGCAGCATAATATGCCATAATATGAACATAAAACCTTTTGTTTATCTGTCTTATACTGGTTTGTTTCCACTTTTCAGCTATTATGTTAGGAACATTAGTGTACAAAATTCTATATGGAAACATTTTCATTCCTCTTGGGTATACATGTGGGAATGGAAATGATGGGACACATGTTAACTTTAATTGTACCCATTTCATAAACTGTCAAATTGTTCTCCAAAGAGGCTGCCCCACTTTTTATTTCTACCAGCGATGTATGAGTGCTTTAATTTTCCTACACCCGTGCCAATGCTTGTTATGGTCCACCTGTTCTCTTACTATTCTTTTACTATCTGCAGGGAAACACAGTCTTCTCTGGGCCTCTTGTGCTGCATTTGCCAAGAATGCAGAGTCCTAACCACTCATTAACTGGGCCGTTTCTCAGAGTTCTACTTGTAGTTAGCAATCCTGAAGGATGAGATAATGTTTCCTGCAGGGGGAGCGGGGAGCAGGCTTACTCACTATAAAAGCAGTATATTCCCCAAGCTCAGTGATTCTTAGTCGTGATGCAAACCTACTATGTGTGTGGCATCAATGTGGGCCACCCAGCATTGCCTCCATGGGACCTGGGAAGCAACGGGAATCTAGAGAAATATTCTAATGATATGCTGCTGGCTATACTACAAGTAAAAAAGTTCTTTGTTTCTGACCCATAAGTCTTATGTCTTCTGCCAACATGTATGAAATAACTATTATATTATATAGTAATCAAATTCCACAGTTGATAATTATCTAGTTTAGCATTTTTATTCTAACACTCTCACCTATTCATTATGCAACAAACAACAATCCATAAAGCTAATTCTTTTTACTATTTCACTCTCACTTTTCCTTTAGCTGTAGTATTCCTATTGTATCACAACATATAAATAGTCTTTCCCTTACATCTCTACCTGTGTTTGTCTTACCAACACATTTATGTATTTTAAACATTCCTTTTGCTGAGGTTTTCCCAATTACTTCTCAGGTGTATTAAATATCCTGTAGCAGATTCCTTAAAAACAGCTCATGGTTGTGTTCCCTAAGATCTTTTATGTTGAAAATTGTTTTTCCATAATCTTGATAAAGACAGTGTGACTGATATAAAATCATTAGTTCATACTTTCTTTTTTTAGTTTTATTTACTTATATTTTCTTATTATTGTTTGAATGTTTCTATTTAGTGTTTTGTGTGTGTGTGTGTGTGTGTGTGTGTGTGTGTGTGTGTGTGTGTGAGAGAGAGAGAGAGAGAGAGAGAGAGAGAGAGAGAGAGAGAGGGGCAGAGAGAGAGGCAGAGATAGAGAATGAATGAATATGGATCCCCAACAGGCTCTAGGCTCCTGAGGTATCAGCACAGAACCCAATGTGGGGCTCAAACCCACAAATCATGAGATCATGACCTAGGCCGAAGATGGAGACTTAACTGACTGAGCCACCCAGGCACCCCTACACTTTCTTTTTTAAAAATATTGCTCTACTTGTGCCTTGTTTTGATTGCCCCAGTGGATTTTTAAATGTTTGCAGCAGTTCAATTCATTTGCCTTTGGAAGTTATGTAATGTTTTTAATTGTAGGCATTAAGGATTTTTTACCTTTGAAATCAAACAGTTTTATTAGGAAATGTTCTGGAAATTATCATTCTGGGCTCATTTCCCCAGTTCCCAGCAAACCTTTTACAAATCTTTTCTAATTTTTAAAACAATTTAGATATTGTTTTAAATATAGTTGCTTTCTACGGATTTCTTGGTCTTGGAACTGTTAAAATTATTAATGTTATCCCTTCATTGCCTATCTTTAATTTTCACTATTTTCTCGGACACCTGTTTTATTCTGGCTTTTAGATACAATTCACATATAAGATTGTGTAAATTCTGGGGCACCTGGCTGCCAGTTGGTTAAGCATCCAAATCTTGATCTTGGCTTAGGGTCAGAATCCCACAGTCCATGAGTTCCGGCCCTATATCCGGCTCTGTGCTGAAGGGATACAGAAATGCTGATGCATAGGAGCACATGGACCCCAATGTTCACAGCAGCACTCTCCACAATAGCTAAAACATGGAAAGAGCCTAAGTGTCCATCAACAGGTGAATGGATCAAGAAGATGTGGTTTATCTATACCATGGAATACTACATGGCAATGAGAAACAATGAAATCTGGCCATGTGTAGCAACATGGATGGACCTTGAGGGTGTTATGCTGAGCGAAATAAGTCAGGCAGAGAAGGACAAATATCATATGTTTGCACGTATAGGAGGATTAGGAGGAACTTGACTGAGGAACAAGGGGGAGAAGAAGGGGGGAAATGGTGGGGGAAAGGGAGAGAAGTAAACCATGAGAGACTCTTGAATGCTGACAAAAACTGAGGACTGATGGATATGGGGGGGAGGAGGGGATGGGCATGGAGGAGGACACTTGTGGGGATGAGCACTGAGTGTTATGTGGAAACTAATTTAACAATAAACTATTTGTAAAAAAAAAAAAAAAAAAACAGCCGAGATAGTAAGTTTTATGTTGTATATTTTAACACAATAAAACAAACAAACAAAAAACAATACAAATGAGAACACTGCCCTAAAAAGCACAATTCTTTCCTGATAAAGTAAAAGAAATACAAAATACGTCCAATGACAAATCAATGAGAAAACCAGTACCGTCTGAGGCAGTCTTCTGGCCATGCCCCTCAATCTGTTTATTAAAAACAGAAAGTTCTGAGGCCTTACTAGATACTCTGTACATACCAACACTTAAACATAATACACAGTCCAAGCCTTGAACAAATTTCAATTCAACATTCAGTGAATACCTAATATGCAGGCAGCACTCTGCAATCCTAACAAAGACACAAACTAATTATGACCTAATCTTTGCCTTTTAGGAGCTAAAGAATGAAATTTAGTACAGTGAATGCATGATAATTTAGGCGATCCAGTTTGGGGAAGAGAAAACAAAACTATTTGAAGATTTGCATGACAATAGCACCATGAAATGGTGAAGTGGTTTAGTTTTGTGCCCTGACAATAAAATGCTTCATTAAGAATACAACCTTACTTCTCAATAGTTTAAAATCAAATTAGATGACAGGATCATCTACGTGAGATGCTAGTAAGACAATGAGTCATTCAGCATAAACTGTTTTCTAGTAAGGTCATCTCAGAACAAGGTAAAACAAAGCTGTGTTCTTGATTCTTTTAATGCTAAAAAAAACAAAGTTAGATTTTCTAAAGTTACATCAACTACCCAGATTTCTTAGTAAAAAGGATTATTCCTTAAGTATACTCTTTAAGTAAAAATATGAAGATGTAAACCATTTCTTACTTGCTAATAATTATGTGTCTCTTTATCTCTTTCCCTCAAGTCCAGGAAACAGAATACGGATGGTAACAGATTATGAACTAAATTCAACAGGAAAAGAGAAAACATTTGAAAAATCAGGGTGCCTTTATTTAAAATTTCTGGTAAAAGTAGTAAAACAAATCACCAAATTTGGAAATGTTACATGTAACTGTATCATTTTCCAAATTCTCTTGAGGATCAGAAAAACTTACAGTAGATAAAAAACATATCAAATTTGGAAATATAAAGGTTTGATGCTACTTCATATTTTAAGAGCCATAGTAATGGAACCTCCTTGAGTATTTAAAAGCTTACTACATTTAAAGTTGAAACTGAAGCATAATAAAAAAAAGAAAAAGAAAAAAAAAACAAATCAGCATTCTTTAGAGTTCTTACCACAATCATTTCTGAAGGCTCTAATACAAGACAATCACATCCTCTTTTTCCTCCAAACTGCTTACCAAAACTATAAAAACAAAGAAACAATTTCTTTAGCAAAGATTACAGATAAATCATATAGGAAATTAAAAAAATAAGCCCCCCCAAAACCCTAGATGTTAACCAAGAAATGGTAATCCTATCACATATATTAATAAGATTTTCTTAAAAACACACGAAATCACCTTTCTTCTTGTGTACTCATTTAAGCAATCTCAAGAGAATTCTCTGTAAAAATTCTTTTAAGGTATCTGTCTTCATCTAGTCTCTAAAACTAATTATAAAAGACACTTGCCTAGTCTTAAGTTGTGATTTTGGTATAATGTTAAAGTGAAAACACCTAATAAAAAATGAAGCCACAAGTATAGAGTATTTTATGAAAATAAATTATTATAATATTTTGGGAGCAGAAATAAACAAGAGATATAAAGAACTTAAAAAATATACCCACATTTAAATATATAAATAAATGTAGTAAGATAAAGAGGTGATTTATTTTTCAAAAATAGTATTGGGAGCCCATAGCTAGTTCTTTCATAACTAAAACTGAATTAGTTTTCAAAGAAAATCTATTTCTACATTATTCACCTTGGGAGAATGTACATTCTACATTCTCAGCAAATAAAAAAAAAAAGCATTCATAAAGGAAAACCAATGTTTTCATTTGAAAAGAAGAGGAACTGAATTTTTTAAAAGGTGGGGAAGGGTTAATAGGGTAAAATAGTTGTTAATTATCTAAGAGACACAATATTAACATACCTAATATGCAAATCACAAAGATAATTAAAAAAACAAACTAAAATTTTGCACCAATGACAACTAAGTACCATGGCCAATTATAAAATACCTAAAATATTACTCCAAATTAACTAAATTAAAAAAATAATTCTAGGGGCGCCTGGGTGGCTTAGTCGGTTAAGCGTCCGACTTTCGCTTAGGTCATGATCTCGCGGTTCGTGGGTTCGGGCCCCGCGTCGGGCTCTGTGCTGACTGCCAGCTCAGAGCCTGGAGCCTGTTTCAGAGTCTGTGACTCTCTCTCTCTCTGACCCTCCCCTGCTCACGCTGTCTCTCTCTCTCTCTCTCTCCTAGAAATAAATTTAAAAAATAATAATAATAATTCTAATCATGCAAAATATAAAATATCAAAAAGTAAACTTAATAAAGAAAGATAGAAGTCTTTTATAAAACACTATGCAATTTGATAGACTGGAAACAAAGATTGAATAAAGAAAGTGACCTACCATGTACTTTTTTGATAAAGTTCAGCATGACAAAAATGTTAATTCTCCACACAAAGTTATATACAAATAATCATTCATAACAAAATCCTAAAGTGCCTCCTTAGTGCACAGTAGGCAGCACATCAATCCTGCAACAAAATCTTAATGTCTAATAAATTACTTCTGAACATAAAAATCACTTTCTTTTCTTAAGCAGTATAACTCCGTATTTTTTTGTTTTTTCTCCAAAACATCACCTAATCATCTAATGAATAAAACAATTAGAAGTCAATTTGCGAAAGTCTGCTTTCATTGAAGATAGAGAAAGAGGAACTGGATTTATTTTCCCACCTAAAAAAAAAACTAGAACATCAGACAAAATATATAAAATAACAATTTCAAGACACTGGAAAACAGAAAGGACAGGTCTATGAGCCCTAAAAGAAGAAATAAAAAAACTTCATTTACATACATGCCCTAGATCAGATTTAGATTTCCTTCTCTATGTCTAGTATGTTCAAAAATTTTTTTCATCAGGGGGCGCCTGAGTGTCTCAGTCAGCTGAGTGTCCAACTCTTGATTTCTGGCTCAGGTCATTAGCCTTGCATCAAACTCTGTGCTGACAGTACAGAGCCTGCTTAGAATTTTCTCTCACACTATGCCCCTCACTCACTGGAGATCTCTTTCTCTCCCCAAAATAAACTTAAAAAAAATTATCATAAACAGCTTTTGGGTTTTTTTCCCAAATGTTTTTCTGTTTACTGAAAGGATATGGTTTTTGTCCCGTATCTTACTAACAAAAGTATACTATATTAATTGATTTGTGGATGCTAAATCTTCTTGCATTCCCAAAATAAACCCAGTTACTCAGTTTTTAATACTTTAGTAATATATTCCTGGATTTGGTATGCTATTACCTTGTTACGGATTTCTGCATGTATGTTCATGAGAGGTAACAATGTATAGTTTTCTTTTGTGATGTCTTTCACTGGTGTGTCAGGTTAACACTAGACTCACAAAATAGGTTGGAAGAGTTCCCTCTTCCCCTATATTCCAAAAGAATTTGCACAGGATAATTAACAGTGCTTCCTTAAATACTTGAAAACACTGAGCACTAAAGCCATTTGAGCCTAGGCTCTTCTTTGTGGGCATAAGTGTAATTAGCAATCTCTTTACTTCTTATAAATATATTCAAAGTTTCTCTCTCTTTTTTTAATGTTTTTATTTATTTCTAGGAGAGAGAGAGAGAGAGAGAGACAGCGTGAGCAGGGGAGGGTCAGAGAGAGAGGGAATCACAGACTCTGAAACAGGCTCCAGGCTCTGAGCTGGCAGTCAGCACGGAGCCCGACGCGGGGCTCGAACCCACAAACCGCGAGATCATGACCTAAGCGAAAGTCGGATGCTTAACCGACTAAGCCACCCAGGCGCCCCAAAGTTTCTCTTATACTCTATGGTAATGGATGCCTTTGTAAGATTTGCCCAATTTGGTATCAAGTGGCTCATAAAATTTTCTACTACTTTTAATTTCCAGAGGACAGTAACATCTCTTCTTTCAAGCCTGATTTTGGTAATTTGTGCTTTCTGTTTTTAAAATCAGTGAATCCTGGGGCGCCTGGGTGGCTTAGTCAGTTAAGCATCTGACTTTCGCTTAGGTCAGGATCTCGCGGTTCATGGGTTCGAGCCCCGCGTCGGGCTCTGTGCTGACTGCCAGCTCAGAGCCTGGAGCCTATTTCAGAGTCTGTATCTCCCTCTCTCTCTGACCCTCTCATGCTCACACTGTCAATCTCTCTCTCCTAGAAATAAAAACAAAAACAAAAACAAAAAAACTTAAAATCGGTGAATCCCAAAGCTTATCAATTTTGTCAACCTTTTCAAAGAATCAACTTTTCAGTTCACTGATTTTCTCTATTGTTTCTCTGGTTTTTATAACATTGAATGCCACCCAAACTTTACCTGCTTCAAGTTTACTTTGCTATTCTTAAGACAATTTTTCTTCTCTCATGAAGGGGCCCTCAATTTAGTATTATCAATTTCCCTCTAAGATGCTTTAGGTTACTCTCAATATTTGACATGTGTTCATTTTCATTCGTTTCAAAATAGTTTCTAATTTCCATAGTCAACTATTCCTTGACCTATGAGTCATTTATAAATGTGGTGTTTAAATTCCCATATTTCTTTCTGGAATTGATTTATAATTTAATTCCAACAGACTCAGAGAACAAACTCTGAATTATTTCACTGTTTTAAAATTTACTAAGACTTGTTTGATAGCCTAGAATACGCTCTATCCTAGAGAATGATCTATGAGCCTTAAAAACAACAGTGTATCAAAGTGGTAATTGTACTTCTCAAGCTATTTAGCTTTACTAATTTTTCAATCTCATGGTTCTACTGATTACAGTTTTGAATCTCCATCTGGAAGAGCTGAATTTCTAATGATCTTTTCAATTCTGTCAGTTTTTACTTCTTTTATTTTAGGGCTCTACCAGAAAACATATATAGGGTAAAAACAGTTTTATGTTCCTAATATATTCATCCTTTAGCACTATGAAAATTTGCTCTTAGTCTCTAGTAATATTTTGGGTTTTATAGTTTATTTTGATTGATACTGATAGAACCCCGCCAGTTCTCTTATGAATATAAATTGCCTGGTATATCCTTTTCCATTGTTTTACTTTAAATTTATTTGTGCTCTGAACCTAAAGCATATTATTGGATCATGGATTACCAAAGAATTTGATAATCTGTCTTTTGACTGGAGTGCCTAGACCATAATTATGTAATGAAACTACTGACCTGGTTTTATTTCCCTTTTTTTTTTTTAATTTTTTAAATTTGTTTCTGAAAGAGAGACAGTGTGAGCAGGGGAGGGTCAGAGAAAGAAGGAGACACAGATTCCGAAACAGGCTCCAGGCTCTGAGCTAGCTGTCAGCACAGGGCCCGACACGGGGCTCGAACCCACGAACCGTGAGATCATGACCAGAGCCGAAGTCGGACGCTCAACTGACTGGGCAACCCAGATGCCTCTTCCCTACTTATTTTGTAAATGCCTCATCTTTTTTGTGCCTCTGCTTCTACATTACTGCCATCATTTCTATTAAACAAGTGTTTTCAGTGTGCCATTTTAATTCCTGAGATGATTTTTATTTTATTTTTTTTATTTATTTTTTTTTTACAAATAGTTTATTGTCAAATTAGTTTCCACATAACACCCAGTGCTCATCCCCACAAGTGCCCTCCTCCATGCCCACCCCTCCTCCCCCCACATCCACCAGTCCTCAGTTTTTGTCAGCATTCAAGAGTCTCTCATGGTTTGCCTCTCCCCCTTTCCCCCACCATTTCCGCCCTTCTTCTCCCCCTTGGTCCTCTGTTAAGCTCCTCCTAATCCTCCTATACGTGCACACATATGATATTTGTCTTTCTCTGCCTGACTTATTTCGCTCAGCATAACACCCTCAAGGTCCATCCATGTTGCTACACATGGCCAGATTTCATTGTTTCTCATTGCCATGTAGTATTCCATGGTATAGATAAACCACATCTTCTTGATCCATTCATCTGTTGATGGACACTTAGGCTCTTTCCAGGTTTTAGCTATTGTGGAGAGTGCTGCTATGAACATTGGGGTACATGTGCTCCTAGGCATCAGCATTTCTGTATCCCTTGGGTAAATTCCTAGCAGTGCTATTGCTGGGTCATAGGGGAGTTCTATTGTTAGTTTCCTTAGGAACCTCCACACTGTTTTCCAGAGGGGCTGTACCAGTTTACATTCCCACCAACAGTGTAGGAGGGTGCCCGTTTCTCCACATCCTCGCCAGCATCTAGAGTTCTCTGATTGGCTCATTTTAGCCACTCTGACTGGCGTGAGGTGGTATCTCAGTGTGGTTTTGATTTGTATTTCCCTGATGAGGAGCGATGCTGAGCATCGTTTCATGTGTCTGTTGGCCACCTGAGATGATTTTTAAATGCTCTTTTTGTTGTTGTTTAATTTTTAATAGTTCCTCTAGGGATTACAATATGCATCGTCAACAAGACAAGGCTGTCCATTCTCACCATTACCAACCAACAATGTACTGGAGATTATAGCCAGTATAGTAACACAAGGGGGGAAAAATTAAAGACGTAGAGAATGGGTATAAACAAATAAACGTCTTTACCAGAGAAGACTCATCCTGACTGCAGCAAAGTCTACAGACCTATAAACTTTCTGAAAAAACTTACAGTGTATCAAGATCACACGATATAATATCAACATGTAAAAGCCAACTAGCAATGGTTCTATGTACTAGTAATGAATTAAGATAAGCATGAAATTGAGCAAACAATGACATTCAAAACAGGATCAAAAAGAAAAATATTTGGGAACACTTTAACAAAAATGTAAGATTTACACACTGAAAAATATAAAATATAACGGGGAGAAATGAAAGATGTAGTAAATAGAAGTAGAAATAATCTATGTCCATAGATTGGATAATTCTATGTTGTTATGATTACAAGTGTCGCCAAGTTTGTTTGGAACAAAGACTTCCAGTTTGTGCTCTGGCATATAAGAATCTTGGAAATTGCTATCTGTTCTAATAACAGGTAAAAAAAAAAATTAATAAATAACCAACTTTTTCTTAGCCCTCTAAGAGAAGTGAGATAATTGAGGAAACTGCTGCCCCCAAACTGAAGGGAATGACAGACAGGTATAGAAAATTACAACTTAGAATAGCAATCTCTGCAGGAACTAGGGCCAGGGTAAGAAAAACCAAACTATAATTGATGAACTGCTGGAAGCTCACTGTGGACAATTAAATACTTCAGGGAGAGAGTCAATTGAAGGAGCCTTGACAATTGAGTTTTACCTCATTGATCTCTATCAGGGTTTCACAGTAAATAAAAGAGCCCCTTGTACTTCTGGCAGGGGATGGGGGGAAAGGAACATTCTGAAACATCCTATAATGTTCTGTGCTTCACAAGTCTAACTGACCTTTAGAAAGGAAAATACTCAACCTTCCATAGAGAGAAAGGGAAATGCCCAACTCCAGCTCACTCTAGCAATTCTGACCCACTTCAAGGGTATGGTGAGGAGGGGGAGAAATGGAGAAATACATGGGAAGTTCAAAATTCAGAGGTAATGGCTCATCAAAAGACTGAGATTTCATCACAGGACTATTAAATGCATCCCCTCCTCGCACATCTTGTCAGTATATTACTAAAAGCCTATTTATAGCAATTCCTTTTACCCAGTACATCATGTCTGGCTATCAAGAAAAAATGACAAAGCATACTAGGAGACAAATGACACAGATGAAAAAGATCAAGCATCAGAACCAGACTCTGATATGGCTGGGATATATAGAGTAAGAATTATACACCACAAGCTAGCAGGATTTAACTCAAGTATACAAGGATAGTTCAATATTCAAAAATCAATTAATATAATCCATCACATCAACAGGCTAAAGAAAAACTACATAATTATATCAAAAGATACAGAAAAGCATTTGACAAAATCCAAAACCCATTCATGATAAAAGTTCAGTAAAAAGGAGTAAAAGGGAACCTCCTCAACTTGTTAAAGACTATTTTAAAGAAAACTAATAGCTAATAACCACTAAGATCAGAAACTTAAGGAGGTCCCTTCTCAACCACTGCTTTTCAAGATCATAGTGTGTTTACCTAGCTAACACAGTAAGAAAAGGAAACAAAAGTGTTAAGATTGAGAAGGAAAAGATAAAAGCATCCTGTTAACAAATAACATGTTTATCTATGTATAAAATCTGGGGTGGAGGAGAAAGACCAAAAATATTTCTGGAAGAAGTGATTACAGCAAGGTGGCAGGGTACAAGTTTAATATACAAAAGTCAATTACTTTCCTATATACTTTCAATGAAGTGGAAATTGATGTTAAAAACACAATGCTGTTTACATTAGCATCCTTCCAAAAAATGAAATTCTATGGTAAAAATCTACCAGAATAATGTGTAAAATCTATCTGATGAAAATTACAAAACTCTGATCAATAAAAGTGAAGAACAGGGCACCTAGGTGGCACAGTGAGTTTAGTGCCTGACTCCTGACTTCGGCTCAAATCATGATCTCTTGGTTCCTCAAGCTCCACATCAAGCTCTGCACTGACAGCGGGGACCCTGCATGGAATTCTTTCTCTCTTTCGTTCTCTCTCTCTGCCCCTCCTATGTTTTCATTCTCTCTCTCTCAAAATAAACAAATAAACATTAATTTTTTAAGTATTAAACTAAATAAATGAAGAGTGATCCCATGTTCATGGATAAGAACACTGTTGTCAAGATGTCATTACTTCCCATCTTATATTCAGTACAATTCCAATTAAAATCTTACCATGTTATTTGCAAATACTGTACTGAAAAATTTAAAAAAAAAAATTCTAAAGTACACGTGGACAGGCAAAAGACCAGGAATAGCAAATTCAACACTGAAAGAAGAACTAAGTCAGGAGAGTGATACTCTTTAAAATATACCATAAGGTACAGGAAACAAGACACTGTGGTACTAGTTAAAAAATAAATAAAGGTATCACAAAACCAAACAGAGAGCCCAGATTTAGATTTCCATGAATACACTCAACTGATTTTGACAAAGGAGTAAAAGCAATACAGTGGAGCAAAGACTGTCTCTTCAATAAATTGTGCTGAACAATGGCTATCTACATGTCAAAAAAATGAATCTAGACGCAAATCTTACTGCCCCCTCTACACTGAAATTAAGCCAAAATGGATCATAGATCTAAATGTAAAACATAAATCTCCTATAAAACATTAAGAAAAATTGAAATAATTCCAAGTATGGCAACGACCTTTTAGTTCGAACATCAAAGGAATGATGCCTGAAAGTAATAAATGATAACCTCAACTTCATTAAAATTAAAACCTACTCTACAAAAGACAAAGTGAAGAGCATGAGAAGACAAGCCTGTGACTGGGAAAAATATCTGCAGAAGGTCCATCTGAGAAAGGTTTTGTATTTATCCAAAATACAAAGACACAAAGAACTCTTAAAACTCAGTAAGAAGAAAACAATTAAAAAACGGAAGAAAGACATTAAGAGACAGCTCACCAGAGAAGAAATACAGATGGCAAGTAAAATATGAAATGCTTCACATCAGATGTCATCAGGAAAACGCACATTAAAGTAACAATGCGATACCACTATACCCTGTAGGACTGGAGAACATCCAGTCCCCTGAAAACATCAAAAGCTAGACATGGTTGTGGAGCAACAGGAACTCTCATTCACTGCTGCAGGAACATGAAATGGTATAGACGTATTCCAAGAATTTAGAATATCTTACAGAACTAAAAATACTCTTACTAATTGACTCAGTAATCACAATCACATTCCATGGAATTTACACCCTGGAGCTGAAAACTAATGTCCACACCAAAACATGCAAGTTAAAATCACACGGAGGTGCTGTTAAGTACACACTGAAACAATAACAAAGATTGACAGTATCAGGTGATGGAGATAAAATGGAAAAACCAGATCCACTGTATGTTGCTGTTCAGAATGTGCAATAGTGCAATCTGGTCCTTAACAAAAGTTAAATATATGCTTATCATACAAGAGAACCATCTACACAATAAATGAAAACACATGACGCATATAAAGACTTGTAAGCAAATCTTAATAACAGCATTACCTGTAAAAACTCCAAAACATAAAAAATGTCTCATTTTTTCAAAAATTTTCTAAGTAATGTTAAAAAAAATTTTTTTTAATATTTTATTTATTTCTGAGAGAGAGAGAGAGTGTGTGAGCAGGGGAGGGTCAGAGAGAGAGGGAGATACAGAATCCGAAGCAGACTCCAGGCTCTGAGCTAGCTGTCAGTGCAAAGCCCGACATGGGGCTCGAACTCACGAACCTGAGTCGAAGTCAGATGCTTAAACGACTGAGCCACCCAGGTGCCTCTCAAAATTTTTATCTTCTGACAAACGGCTAGACAAAATGTGGTATCTTTCTAGATGAAATACAATTTAGTAATTAAAAAAAAAAGCATGTTACAAGTGATATGTGTTCATTATGCGAGAATCTCAAAAACATGCTAACTCATAGCAGCCAAAAACAAAAGACTACTTGGTTAAGAATCTGCAAAAAGTATACAGTGACAGAAAGCAGATCAGATTAACTGCAAAAGAGCATGAGGTAACTTTTTCAGGCAATGGAAGTCATCTGTAACTATGATGTACCAATGTATACTTTTACTACAAATTATTCAACTGTGAACTTAAGATGGATGAATTTTATGGTATGCAAATTATACTCCAATAAAGCTTTTTAAAGAAAACTGTCTAAAAAAACAGAAGAAAAGCTTTATATACTTGGGAGTAGGGAAGGATTAATCAGAACACATATCTACTACAAATAAAAGGGGGGAAAATCATCCTTGGGGTTTTGTAACACTTAAAGTCGTCACCACTGAAAAATGCAAAGACAACAAACAGTCCAGGAAAAATATATTCAAAAGACTTATCTCAGTTAATTTTTATGCATGATATATAAGTAACTCATATAAATCAAAAATAAAAAGACAACCCCTCAAGAACTGAACCAATTTTTTATAAAAGAAGATATGTGGATGGTTAATAACTATATGCAAAAATGCTATTATTAGTTATCACAGAAATGCATATTAATGCCTCAATGAGATCCATTACATACACAGCACAATAGCTAAAATTAAAGACTAACCATATCAAGCAATGAAAAGGATAATGAGTAATGGATATTTTCACAAATTGGTGGCGGCAATATAAACTGTACAGCAGTCAAGAAAATATTTGGCAGTTCTTTTAAGAAGTTAAACATGACTACCATACAACTTAGCCACTGAATTCTAGGTATTTACTCCAAGAAAAAAAAAAAACATATTCATACAAATACTTGTACAGAAATATTCACAGATGATTTTTTATACCAAAAATTTGCAAAAAAAACATTAATGTCTTTCAACAGTAGAAAGTATAAACACATAGTGGTATATTCATACAATGAGATACTACTGAGCAGTTGCATAAAATGAATTATTGATATACAGAGTACCATGAAGGAACCTCCAAAACATTATACTAAGTGAAATATTTTAAATACAAAAAGCTGGACAACTTATTGTTTCATTACAACTAGTGGTAAATGTGAGGTATCTGGGTGGATCAGTTGGTCAAGGGTCTGATTTCAGCTCAGGTCATAATCTCATGGTTTATGAGTTCAAGCCGTGCCCTGGGCAGAATGGAGTCTGCTTCCTATCTTCTGTCCGCCTCCCTGGACCTGCCCCACTCACTTATGGACAAGCATGCTCTCTCTCTCTCAAAAATATAAACAAACATTTAAAAAAAAATGGTAAATGTAATCTCTATACTAGAAAGCAGAACAGAGGTTGCCTGATGATGAGAGTACAATTAAGTATAGATTATAAACTGAAAACTAGACAAACGGCATCTACAAAAAATTTTATCTATAAATATACTTGGTGAAAAACTGAATGCTTCTACCATCCCATCCACAAATACCCTTCTATGCAGAACAAGTAAATAATGTCTGTTCTCAGCACATCTCTTCAACATTGTACTATAATTTCTTCCCAGTGCAATACGACAGGAAAATAGAAGGGGCATTTAAATTAGGGAGGAAAAAGGAAACTGTCTATTCACCGATCAGTAGACAAGAGATGAAAAATCCTAAAGAATCTGTAAGACAGCTATTAGAACTAACATGAAATTTAGTAAGGCTACAAGATATAAAATCACACACACAATACCTCAACAATGAAAATTACAAAATACCACCGAGAAAAGTACAAAACACTGTTGGAAAAAATTAAAGACCTAAACAGAGTGACGCACCTTATTAATGGTTTAAAAGAATCAACTGTTAAAATGACAATACTACCCAAAATGGTCTACAGATTCAGTGCAGTTCCAATCAAAACCTCAGGCATTGAGGGGCAGGCAAAAAGCTTATTAGAATGTAAGATCAGAAGGGAAGAATAGTCAGTCCGAAAGTTCTTTACAGACAGGGAGCACTTGACAATGAATGCCCCAAGCTTTTTTTTTTTTTTTTTTAATTAAAAAACTTATTTTGAAATTCATGTGAAACCGCAAAGAACCTATAATGATCAAAACAATTTGACAAAGTTGGAAGGACCCATACATTTTGTAATTTACTGTAAAACTAGAATCATGAAGATAATGTAGCAAAGGTAACACATAAAAAGATCAATCAATCAATGAAACAGCAAAAAGCTGGGAAACAGACCCACATGGTCAATTAAATTTCAACAAAGATGCAAAGGTAATTCAAAGAAAGGGCAGTTTTGTCAACAACGGGTGCTAGAGCAATTGAATATATAGAGGTAGGACATCAGATCTACATAACACACCATGTAAAAAACTAACTATAGATAACAGACAAATCTATCATAGCATAATCTGAAACTATAAAACTTCCAGAAGAAATTATAAAAAAAATTACATATAATCAAAGATTTCCTGCCTACACAACAAAACTATATAGCCCATTAAAGAAAAAAACCTGATAAATCAAGCTTCGTCAAAATGAAGTTCTTCTCTCTGAAAAACCAACAACCCAGAGAGTGGAAGGAAATATGTGTCTGGCACATACCTGTTAAAGGACTTGTGAAAAGCATAAGGAACTTGTGTAACTAAAAATAAGAAATCTTAACTCTACCCACACCTCCCAAATGGGCAAACGATTCAAAGACACATTTCACAAAAGGTATTTAACTGACAAATAAGTTCATGAAAAGAGGCTCACCACCATTAGTCTTTAGGGAAACCCAAATTTATTTATTTTTTAAAATACTTTATTGTCAAGTCGGTTTCCATATAACACCCAGTGCTCATCCCCACAAGTGCCCTCCTCCATGCCCATCACTCCCTTACCCCTCCCCTCCACCACCCTCAGCCCTCAGTTTGTTCTCAGTATTCAAGAGTCTCTCGTGGTTTGCCTCCCTCCCTCTCCCCAACTATTTTTTCCCCTTCCCCTCCCCCATGGTCCTCTATGAAGTTTCTCCTGTTCCACTTATAAGTGAAAACATATGGTATACGTCCTTCTCTGCCTGACTTAATTTGCTCAGCATAACACCCTCAAGTTCCATCCACATTGCTACACATGGCCAGATTCCATTCTTTCTCATTGCCATGTAGTATTCCATTGTATTGATGAACCATATCTTCTTGATCCATTCATCCGTTGATGGACACTTAGGCTCTTTTCATGCACTGGCTATGGTTGAGAGTGCTGCTATGAACATTGGGGTCCATGTGCCCCTATGCATCAGCACTCCTGTATCCCTTGGGTAAATTCCTAGCAGTGCTATTGCTGGGTCATTTTTTGAGGAACCTCCACACTGTTTTCCAGAGGGGCTGTACCAGTTTACATTCCCGCCAACAGTGTAGGAGGGTGTCCATTTCTCCACATCATTGCCAGCATCTAGAGTCCTCTGATTTGCTCATTTTCGCCTATGACCAGCATAAGGTGGTATCTCAGTGTGGTTTTGATTTTTATTTCCCTGATGATGAGGGATGCTGAGCATCATTTCATGTGTCTGTTGGCCATCTGGATGTCCTCTTTGGAGAAGTGTCTGTTCATGTCTTCTGCCCATTTCTTCATTGGATTGCTTGTTTTTTGGGTGTGGAGTTTGGTGAGTTCCTTATAGATTTTGGATACTAACCCTTTATCTGTTATGTCATTTGCAACTATCTTTTCCCATTCTGTCAGTTGCCTATTAGTTTTATGAATTGTTTCCTTTGCTGTGCAGAAGCTTTTTATCTTGATGAGGTCCCAAGAGTTCATTTTTGTTCTTGATTCCCTTGCCCTTAGGGATGTGTCAAGTAAGAAACTGCTGCGGCTAAGGTCAAGGAGGTTGTTTCCTTCTTTCTCCTCTAGTAGGGAAACCCAAATTTAAACTACCATCAGATACTATCACATACCCATGAAGACATATAACTTAAAAAGACTGACCTCAACAAGTGTTCATGAGGAGGTGATAAAGGCATTCTCATATATTGCCAGTGGGAATGAAAAATGGCACAACTGTCGAAGAGTATGGCACTTTAAGAGGTTAAGCATTCCTCTACCACATTATCTAGCAATTCCAAAACATATACATATGCACCCAAAATAAATAAAAGTACATGTACGCATGTAGAATTATAATCCATTCTCTTCCTAGGCATTTATTCAAAAGATAGGAAATCGTATGTCCACATAAAGATTTGTACACAAATGCTGATAGCACAAGTCAAAAATAATCAAAAACAGGAAACCACCCAAATGTCTATCAGCAGTTGAACTGCAAAAAGTGATCTATATAAGAGAATAGTGAAATAAAAAGGAGTGAAATACATGAATGATGAATGGATAAAGAAAATGTGGTATAAAAGGAAACTGTGCAATGTCATGGATGAATATGGATGAACACTAAGGGCACTATGCTGAATGAAATAAACACAGAGAGCACAAAAAGACAAACACTATATGGTGTCACATGGAGAGGCCCAAAACTTTAAAAAAAAAAAAAAAAAACTGATCTCAGCAACAAAATGGTGGTTGCCAGGTGCTCAGGGGAAAAGGAATTACGGTGATGAAGTTCAAAAGGAACAAATTTTCAGATGCAACAAGAGTGACTTCTGGTGATCTAATGTACAGTATAGTCATTTAAAGGAAAAAGAAATGAAATACTGATACTTATTAAAACATGGATAAATATAAAAGTAATTTTAATGAGTGTGAAAAGCTAGACAACGGTATATATTTTGTTTCACTTAATATAAAATTCTAAAAAATGTAACCTATAGTGAGCAAAAAACAAAAAAACAAATAATCCCTGGGAACCAAGGGAGGGAGCAAGGAAGGATGAAAAGAAAAAGTTTACAAAGGGGCATGAGCAATCTGTGTGTGTGTGTTTGGGGTGGGGGGGTGATGGATATGTTCATTTGCTTTCCTAGAGTGCTGGTTTTACAGGGGTATATATATGACAAAACTTATCAGTCTATTTTAAATATGCACAGTTTAGTCTACAATTATACCTTAATAAAGTTGTTTTAAAAATGAAGCAAATAAAAATGCAAGCCACAAAATGAGATACAATGTGTGCAAAACTCATCACCTTGTAACATGAATGTATTAAAGATTTCTACAAAATAATAAACAGCTCAGCTTTAAAACGGCAAAAAAAAATTTAATAGGCACTTCACAAAAGAATATAGAGGAAGCCACAACCAGTACGCACCAGAAAAAGTTCTCAGTATCACTAAGCAGGAAAATTAAAATTAAAACCACTTCACAGGGACTACAATAGCTAAACTGAAAGACTGACAATCCCATGTTGGTAACTATGTAGAAAAAGAAACAGAACTCTTATACACTGCTAGTGGAAGTTTAAAATGGTACAACTGCTATGGAATGCAGGATAGCAGTTTCTCATAAATAATTTCTCTATTAAACTTCAAGACATTGGGGTACCTGGGTGGCTCAGTTGGTTGAGTGTTCGACTTCGGCTCAGGTCATTATCTCACGGTTCGTGGGCTCAAGCCGCGCATCGGACTCGGTGCTGACAGCCAGCTCAGAGCATGGAGCCTGCTTCAGATTCTGTATCTCCCTCTCTCTCTGACCCTCCCGTGCTCTCTCTCTCTCTCTCTCTCAGAAAATAAAAATGACAAAAACAAAAACAAAAAAAACCCTTCAAGACACATTATAAAGCTACAGTAATTATAACAGTTGTGGTATTCAAGCAGGTATGAACAAAATAGGATGCAAGAGACTAGAAGCCGAGAAAGAGGCACATTTGTGGTTATTTGTTTATAATAAAAATATATATGGCAATCAACAAGAATGGGAAAAGGATATCTAAGAATCCATTTGGAAAACCATGCAACATTATCATACTCAAAAATCCACTCTATGTAGGGTACCTGGGTGGTTCTGTTAAGCATCCGACTCTTGATTTTATTTCAGGTTATGATCTCATAGTTCCTGGGATCAAGCCAGCATCAGGCACCACACTGACAGTGTGGATGGAGCCTGCTGGGGATTCTCTCTCTTTGACCCTTCTCTGGTCACACTCTCTCAAAATAAACAAACATTAAAAAAAAAATACATCCTAAATAGATTATAAACCTCAATATGGAAAGAAAATAAGAAAAGTTCTAGAACATAATAAAGGAAAATATCTTCCTGACTGCAGGTACCATAAATATTTCTTAAACAAAGATGACAAAAAGAAAAATATTGAAGTGAACTCTCTATTAGAGTTAAGAACTTTCATTCATCCAAATACACTGCTAAGAGAATGAACAATACAAGACACAGGGAAAAGATTTTGCAACAAAAATAACCAAGCAAAGATGCTTATTCAGGATACAGAGAGAACTTCCACATCTCAGGAACAAAAGATACTGCATTACAAAAATGGGCAATGGAGGAGGGCACTCGTGGGGATAAGCACTGAGTGTTATGTGGACACTAATGTGACAATAAACTATTTGTAAAAAAAAAAAAAAAAGAAAGAAAGAAAGAAAGAAAAATGGGCAATGGACCTAAAGATGTGCTTGGAAAAAAAGATTATTCAATTAAAAAGGTACTCATTAGTAATCAGTAACATGCAAATCAGAACTATAATGAAGTATATAAATTCAACAGATTAACTGAAAATCAGCAAGCAGAAAAAAGAAAGAAATAAAAAGCGTGGCAATACTAAATGTTGGTGAGGCTGTGGAACAACACAAAATTTCATACAGTGTTGGTGAGTGCGTAAATCCCACTGTGGGATATAATTTGTAATCAACAATATGTGAATGTTGTTGATATAAATATAGGCACATCCTATGAGCCATCAATTCTCTGGTAGGTGTACCCTTCATAAATTCATGCCCATGTGCATCTAATGTACAAGACTGTTCAAAGCTGCTTTACTTGTAAAGCCCTCAGCTATACAGACAACGTAATGCTAATAAATAAAAATGAATTAACTCTAACTACTTGGATATATCTCATAAACAACAATGGCCCAAAGAAACCATACACAAAAGAATACTGTAGGATTACATCAATATCAAGTTCAAAGGTAAACAAAACCAACTACAGTCTTAACGTATACATATCATCAGGCTAAAACTAGACAGATATTTAAGACTAATTAAAACTTTAAAAAAAATAGTAACTTTGGGTGGTGAGGGGACAAGGAAAGTTGATTTGAGAAGACTGTAGGCTGCTTCTAGGGTGCTGACAATGTTCAAATTCTTGTTCTGGGTAGTAACCAGGCAAGTGTTCAAGAAGTTATAGTACCTTCCTGATATGCACATTTAGGTTATCTGTACTTTCCCCATATATTTCATAATAAAAGACTTAAAACCACTGAACAATATTCCTATTGGGTCAGAAAGAGGGTAATAAAAAGAATTTCTTGAAGATGGAGGAGAAGTAGGGAACTCCGTACATTTCACTGGCCATCTTTCAAACCGAGAAAGCCTGAAACCATAGGACACTGAACCACAGGAGTTTGGGAGAAAAAGAGACAGAGTCCACTAAGAAAACAACCTCATAGCCGCTTGAGTGCAAACTGGGGAAGACAAAAAAGGCCAGGACCCAGAGGAGACAAAGACGGAGGGGAGGGAGCCCCCTTCACGTGGAGCCTGGTGAGTCGAAGGGAAAAAAGAGTGGCTGAAACTGCTCATAGAACTGTCCCTGGAGAAGAGTAAAAACCTCAGCTCAGGAGGGAGAGTGATCCTGATTCCAGCTGTGGTGCTGACTTTGGGCTGGGTGCCCAGGTCCCAGGAGGCGACAGGAGAAACTGCTCCCCTGCTCTTCTGCCCAATCCAGCAGGGAAGTGAGCCCAGTTTGAAACTGCTCCCCTGCTCTCCCAGCTCAATTCCCAGCTATGAAGGACCTGGCCTGTAGTTTCTGTTTTGGGCAGTATCAATAAAGTGCATTTACTAAGATATGGAAACAAGGCGTGGCTTAGGACATAGAACACAGCCCACCTTGGCTACGCCCAAGACACAGGGTGATTGGACACAAAAGAATAATTTGCAAAGCTTGGTTCCAGAAGGGACTGAGGCGCTGCCATTTTTCTCCCCATAACCACCAGGGCAGGGCCGGAGGGACACAGCTGAGGCTAAGACCTGCCTACACCAAACCACGCCCAATCCCCCCTACAGAGCTTTTTTTTTTTTTATTAAAACCAGAGCCCCAGCCAACATGGTCTATTGCCTTGATTAATTCTAGATCAATTCTTTCTATTCAGACATATTTTCCCTTGTCTCATTCGTTACCCCTCCCCTCTGCTGGACTGGGCACTCAGGTCATTGGTTTGTTTAAACATTCACATTTAATCCTCTTTTTTTTTTTTTTTTTAATTTTTTTTTAACATTTATTTATTATTGAGACAGAGAGAAGGCACGAGCTGGAAAGGGGCACAGAGAGAGGGAGACACAGAACTTGAAACAGGCTCCAGGCGCTGAGCTGTCAGCACAGAGAATATGGGTCTTCAACCCATGGACCACAAGATCATGACCTTAGCCAAAGTCGGGGGCTTAACCGACTGAGCTACCTAGGCTCCCCAAAATCCATTCTCTAGATGTATATTCTATACCTCCACCACTACCTTTCTCTTTCTCTTACTCTCTCTCTCTCTCTGGAGTAGTCAGACTAAATAGTTTCTCTGAGTAACATTATCTTCATTTCTTTCTCCTCGCCTCCTACCATATTCTCCTCTTTCTCTCTCTCTGAATTAACCCTCTTAGTCTCTCTGCCTGGTCACTGTCCAATTTTATTTTCTTCCCACCCTGTAATTTATCTCTTTGTATATGACCTTCCATCAGCACTGCATACACTCTGCTCTTTATCTGTAGCTAGGAATTCTGGTATTGTGCTTTTAGAGGGTCATTTGTCTTTGGGGTTTTTTTCTTTTCTTTTTTTTTCTTTTTTTTTCTTTTTCTTTTTTTTTTATTTCTAGGAGAGAGACAGCATGAGCAGGGGAGGGTCAGAGAGAGAGGGAGTCACAGACTGAAACAGGCTCCAGGCTCTGAGCTGGCAGTCAGCACAGCCCGACGCGGGGCTCGAACCCACGAACCGCGAGATCATGACCTAAGCGAAAGCCGGACGCTTAACCGACTAAGCCACCCAGGCGCCCCTGGGGTTTTTTTCTTCTTTCTTCTTTTTCTTTCCTTTTTATTTTTCCCTTTTGGCTTGCTCGTTTGTTGGATTTGTCTCTGTGTTTGTGTACCTTTGTTCCCTGTGTGCTTCTCTATTTTCTTTTCCAGGGCTACCTCAAGAAAAAAGCCAAAATACACACAGTGGAGAGTCCCAAAAATCACCACAAGTAGGGAAATAAAATAACCAAAGTCTCAACAAGATAGACCAAGAGACATAATTCAAAGAACACGTTCTGAATGGACAGGCCCTGGACAGTCAATGAGCCTTCTTTAATATAGCAGTACTCGCAGGTACAGAATGCATAACAAGCTTTTAAAACTAACAACAGATAGAAAGCTAGCCCAAATGATGAAATGGAAGAACTCTCCTCTAAACAAAGTCCAGGAAGAAATGACAGTTAAAGAACTGCTCAAAACAGATATAAGCAACATAAAGGAACAAGAATTCAGACAGTCCTAAAATTAATATTGCTGGTCTTGAAAAAGGCATGGAGCGGGCGCCTAGGTGGCTCAGTCAGTTAAGCATATGATTTCGGTTCAGGTCATCATCTCGCAGTTTGTGGGTTCGAGCCCTGCATCAGGTGCTGACAGCCAGTTCAGAGCCTGGAGCCTGTCTCTGGATTCTGTGACTCCCTCTCTGACCCTCCCCTTCTCATGCTGTCTCTCTCTCAAAAACAAAATATTAAAAAATTTAAAAAAAAAAAAAAGAAAAAGGCATGGAAGACATCAGAGAAACTATTGTTGCAAAGACTATGGAGCTTAAAAATAGGTGTGATGAATTAAAAAATGCTATAAATGAGGTGCATAATAAAATGGAGGCAGCCAATGCACAGATAGAAGAGGCAGAGAGGACAATAAGTAGCTTAGAAGACACAATTATAGAAAAAGAGGAAGCTGAGAGTAAGAGAGATAAACTGATCCAGGAACACAAAAGGAGAGTTCAAGAGAGTGATACAATCAAACAGAACAATATCCCTATCACAGGAATTCCAGAAGAGGAAGAGAGAGGGAAAGGAGCTGAAGGAGTCCTTGAACAAATTACAGCTGAGAATTTCCCCAATCTGGGGAGGACACAGACACTAAAATCCAAAAGGCACAGAGAAATCCCCTGACATAACTTGAATCGATTTTCTGCAAAACATTTCATAGTGAAACTAGAAAAATATAAGGACAAAAGAGAGACTTCTGAAAACAGCTAGGGATAAAAGGGCCCTACAATACACAGGAAGACCTATCAGCGTAGTTACAGACCTATCTACTGAAACTTGGCAGGCCAGAAAGGAATGGCAGGAAATCTTCAATGTGATGAACAGAATAAATATGCAGCCAAGAATCCTCTATCCAGCAAGCCTGTCATTCAGAATAAAAGGAGAGATAAAACTCTTCCCAAATAAACAAAAATTGAAAGAATCTGTCACCACTAAACCAGCCCGACAAGAAATCCTGAGGGGGACTCTATGAGGGAAATGTTGCAAGGAACGCCAAGGCACCAGAGACACCACCACAAGCATGAATCACACAAAGAGCACAATGACTCTGAACCCATATTTTTATGGGTCTACAAGACCGATATGCTGTCTACAGGAGACTCATTGTACACCTGAAGACACCTTCAGATTGAAAAGTAGGAGAATGGAGAAATATCTACCATGCTACTGGAAGTCAAAAGAAAGCTGGAGTACCTATACTTATATCAGACAAACTGGACTTTAAAGTAAAGACAGTAACAAGGGATGAAGGAGGGCATTATATAATAATTACAAGGTCTACCCGTCAGGAAGAACTAACCATTATAAATATCTACTCACCAAATATGGAACCACCCAAACACATAAAACAATCACAAACAAAAACAATCTTCTGGATATGAATGTGCTAATAGCAGGGGACTTTCACTCCTCTTACAGCAATGGACAGATCAACCAGACAGAAAACCACTAAACAAACAATGCACTTGAATGACACATTGGACCAGATGGATCTGACAGAAATATGTAGAACTCTACATCCTGAGGCCATGGAATTCACTATCTTCTCAAGTGCGCATGGCACATTCTCCCAGATAGATCACATACTAGGACATAAAGCAGCCCTCAATAAATATAAAAGAATTGAGATCATACCATGCACACTTTCAGATCACAATGCTATGAAACTTGAAATCAATTACAGGAAAAAGTCTGGAAAACCTCCAAAAATATGGAGGTTAAAAAACACTCTACTAAAGAATGGATGGGCCAATCAGGCATTAGAGAAGAAATTTAAAAATATATGGAAACAAATGAAAATGAAAATACAACAATCCAAATTCTATGGGATGCGGCAAAGGCAGTCCTAAGAGGAAAGTACATTGCACTCCAGGCCTATTTCAAGAAATTAGAAAAGCACAAGTACAAAATCTAACAGTGCACCTAATAGAACTAGAAGAAGAGCAACAAGACCTCCCAAAGCCAGTAGAAGAAGAGTAATAATAAAAATCAGGGCAGAAATAAACAAAATTGAATCCAAAAAAAGAGTTGGTTTTTGAAAAAATAAACAAAATTGACAAACCTCTAGCCAGACTTCTCAAAAAGGAGAGAACATCCAAAAAGAAAATCATGAATGAAAATGGATTTATTACAAATAATCCCTCAGAAAAACAAGCAATCATCAGGGAATACCATGAAAAATTACATGCCAACAAACTGGGTAACTTAGAAGAAATGGAAAAATTCCTAAACATACACCCACTACCAAATTCACAGAGGAAGAGATAGAAAATCTGAACAGACCCGTAACTAGTGAAGAAACTGAATCAGTTATCAAAATTCTCCCAACAAATAAGAGCCCTGGGCCAGATGGCTTCCCTGGGGATTTCTACCAGACATTTAAAACTGAGTTAAAACCCGTTCTTCTCAAGCTATTCCAAAAAATAGAAATCGAAGAAAAATTTCTGGACTCATTCTACAAAGCCAGCGTCACTTTGATTCCCAAGCAAGACAGAGACCCAGCAAAAAAGGAGAACTACAGGCCAATATCCTTGATGAGCACGGATGCAAAATCCCTCAACAGGAGACTTGCAAATCGAATTCAACAGCACATAAAAAGAACATTATCCACCAAGATCAAGTGGGATTCAATCCTGGGTTACAGGGCTGGTTCAATATTTGCAAAACAATCAATGTGATCACATTAACCAAAGAAAAGATAGAAACCATATGATCCTGTGGATAGATGCAGAAAAAGCATTTGACAAAACACAGCATCCCTTCTTAATAAAGACCCTCGAGAAAATAGGGATAGAAGGAACTTACTTAAACATCATAAAAGCCATCTATGAAAAGCCCTCAGCTAACATCATCTTCAATGGGAAAAACTGAGAGCTTTCCCCCTAAGGTCAGGAACATGACAAGGATGTCCACTCTCACCACTGTTGTTTAACATAGTGCTGGAAGTCCTAGCATAAGTCATCAGACAACAAAAGGAAATTAAAGGCATGAGAACTGGCAAAGAAGTCAAACTTTTACTTTTCGCAGACAACATGATACTCTACATAGAAAACCCAACAGATTCCACCAGAAGTCTACTAGAACTGATCCATGAATTCAGCAAAGTTGCAGGGTACAAGATCAACGTACAGAAATCGGTTGCATTTTTTATACACCAATAATGAAGCAACAGAAAGAGAAATCAAGAAACTGATCCCATTCACAACTGCACCAAAAACCATAAAATACCTAGGAATAAACCTAACCAAAGATTACCTTGAGGGTGTTATGCTGAGCGAAATAAGTCAGGCAGAGAAAGACAAATATCATATGTTTGCACGTATAAGAGGATTAGGAGGAACTTGACGGAGGAACAAGGGGGAGAAGGGGGGAAATGGTGGGGGAAAGGAAGAGAGGCAAACCATGAGAGACTCTTGAATGCTGACAAAAACTGAGGACTGATGGATGTGGGGGGGAGGGGGGAAGGGGCATGGAGAAGGACACTTGTGGGGATGAGCACTGAGTGATATGTGGAAACTAATTTGACAATAAACTATTTGTAAAAAAAAAAAAAAAAAGAACAAAACTGCTATAAACTATTGTGTACAGGTTCTTGTGTGAACACATGTTCATTTCTCTGGGATAAATAAATGCACCAGAGGTGTAATTACTGCAAAAAAAAACAAAAACAAAAAAACCTAACCAAAGATTTGGGAGATCTGTATGATGAAAACTATAGAAAACTTATGAAGGAAATTGAAGAAGACACAAAGAAATGGAAAAACATTCTGTGCTCATAGGTCAGAAGAATAAATATTGTTAAAATATCATTACTACCCAAAGCAATCTACACATTCAATGCAATCCCAATCAAAATTATACTGGCATTCTTCTCAAAGCTAGAACAAACTATCCTAAAAATTTGTATGCAACCACAAAAGACCCCGAATAGCCAAAGTTATATTGAAGAAGAAAACCAAAACAGGAGGCATCACCATCCCAGACTTTAGCCTCTACTACAAAGCTGTCATCATCAAGACAGTATGGTATTGGCACAAAAACAGACACATAGACGCATGGAATAGAATAGAGAACTCAGAATTGGGCCCACAAATGTATGGCCAACTAATCTTTGACAAAGTGGGAAAGAGTATCCAATGGAAAAAAGACAGCCTCTTTAACAGATGGTGCTGGGAAAATGACAGCAACATGCAAAAGAATGAAACCAGATAGTTTTCTCACACCATACACAAAAATAAACTCAAAATGGATAAAGGACCTGAATGTGAGACAGGAAACCATCAAAACCCTAGAGGAGAAAGCAGGCAACAACCTCCTTGACCTCCACAGCAGCAAAATCTTACTTGGCACATCCCCAAAGGCAAGGGAATCAAGGCAAAAATGAACTCTTGGGACCTCATCAAGATTAAAAGCTTCCGCACAGCAAAGAAAACAATCCATAAAACTAATAGGCAACCGACAGAATGGGAAAAGATAGTTGCAAATGACATATCAGATAAAGGGCTAGTATCCAAAATCTATAAGGAACTCACCAAACTCCACACCCGAGAAACAATCCAGTGAAGAAATGGGCAGAAGATATGAACAGACACTTCTCCAAAGAGGACATCCAGATGGCCAACAGACACATGAAATGATGCTCAGCATCCCTCATCATCAGGGAAACACAAATCAAGACTACACTGAAATACCACCTTATGCCGGTCAGAGTGGCTAAAATGAACAAATATGGAGACTATAGATACTGGCGAGGATGTGGAGAAACGGGCACCCTCCTACACTGTTGGCGGGAATGTAAACTGTTGCAGCCCCTCTGGAAAACAGTGTGGAGGTTCCTCAAAAAATTAACACTAGAACTTCCCTATGACCCAGCAATAGCACTGCTAGGAATTTACCCAAGGGATACAGGAGTGCTGATGCATAGGGGCACATGGACCCCAATGTTCATAGCAGCACTCTCAACTATAGCCAAAGCATGAAAAGAGCCTAAGTGTCAATCAATGGATGAATGGATCAAGAAGATGTGGTTTATCTATACAATGGAATACTACCTGGCAATAAGAAAGAATGAATTCTGGCCAAGTGTAACAACATGGATGGAACTCGAGGGTGTTATGCTGAGGGAAATAAGTCAGGCAGAGAAGGACAGATAACATACATTTGCACATATTGGGAGGTGAATTGGGAGGAATTTAACGGAGGACCATGGTGGAGAAGTAGGGGAAGAATAGTTGGGGAGAGGGAGGGAGTCAAACCATGAGAGACTCTTGAATACTGAGAACAAACTGAGGGCTGAGGGTGGGGGAGTGGCAAAGGGGGTGATGGGCATGGTGGAGGGCACTTGTGGGGATGAGTACTGGGTGCTATATGGAAACCGACTTGACAATATTTTTTAAGAAAAAAAAATAAAAAGAATTTCTTATTCACATATGTACTTATAAACAAACCCAAAAAGATATTAATAAACGTATTTAGTTACCTATGTAAATCAGTTAAACGGTGTGGAGGACACTAAATCTGGGAATAAGAATATTTAAAGTACCACCTGTTCTACTGTTTTCACTTTTGAATAGTACAAATTTAGTTGTCAAAAATTTACCTTAAAAGTATGTCTTTAGAAAAAATAGTACTATTTATGGTGCTATTTAAAGGTGGTAACTTTACCAACCCAAGACTAGCAACCACCTGAAACATACAGGCACTAAATGTTTGCTGTATGAGTTACTGTCCTAGTGCTGGAGATGTTCTTGACTTCAATGATGGTTCTCTTCTTCTACGTCTAACTAACCCTGCTTATGTGTAGAATCCGTGGCCACAGCTGTCTCCCCAAAAAGTTTTCTTTCCATGTCAGTGAGGCCCTTTTCAAACAAGAGTCATCCCAATCCAAAAAAAATCAGTCTTTTGTCTTAATGCTAGTATCATATAAGAGATGATAATACTTATTTGCTCCATAAATTAAGGTTTGAATGAATAAATACATATATTAAATTTTATTTGAAAATCACACACAATAAATCCCTTGCTTCCTTGAGCTACAGATTTTACTGTAGCAACTATAAAGTGAAATGAAGTCCCAAAACTATATTCATTTCAGAAGACGTTTAAATTTCAGACTTATTTAGTTTGTTGTAAATTGTAAGTGTGTGTGTGTGTGTGTGTGTGTGTGTGTGTGTGTATATATATATCCTGCTGATCTGAAATACTTAAAAAATTTCCAATGTCCTGCCCTCAGTGAAGTTTCTGAGAGTTCCAGAATTTGGTGCACAAAATATCCCCTCCAAGGTAAAACACAAGTTGCTATCTCTCATACCATCTACCAAAAAAAGAAACAAAGAAAGAAAGAAACGTCACAATGCTTGGTTAGTTTTTTTAATTCTGGAGTGTGCTACTTTGACCTATCTTCAGGGTTACCCACAAGGTGGCAAAAAAAATTCAAGATGGAGTACAAGCCTTTTTAACACTGCAGTCTTATGAACCAACACATCTAATGGTTCCTATAGGGTTCATGGCAAATATGGATGCTCTACAGAACCTCTCCCAAGCACTAATATGAGAATGACTGTGTAGGTGTCTCCAATTTCTGAAACATTTATGCCCTCTTCTGCAAATAACTATTATCTTTTTGAGAAACAAGCTCTGGCTTGCTACTGGGGCTTAGCAGACAGTGAATGACTAATCACAGGACATCAGGTTGACAATGCCGCCTGAACTTCCTATTATAAACTGCATAGTTAGCCACAAGGGGTAGGCAGGGGCAGTAGCAATCTATTATGGTATATAAGAGAATTAATTTACCCAGGAGCAGGTCAGTAGATTTGTCAGTAAAGGGTGCCAGTGGAAGAACAATGTATAGAAAAATTGTCTTTCTGAATAGGGAGGCTTCCTGAAGGGAGAAGTGCACGAGTGGGTGCCTGTGTTAAGGGAAAAGGAGGTTCTATCCCCAGCCTCAGGGCCCAGCCACACCCTAGTAGGGGGAGGGGAAGTTCTCTGGTCAGTCCTGGTCAGCAGTTCCCTTCCTGCCAGCCCTGACCCTATGACTGAGGACCAGGTCTGGCACAAGGCAATCCAGTGAATTCCTCCACTATCTACTGGGCTAACGCTAACACACTTCCAACAAGATCTGAAATCTTGGGGGGAGGGCCCCCCTTTCACATTTGTTCTTTACTTTGGTACTCTCCTGTAGCTCCTTTAACCTTCTTAGTGCCTCATCTCTTGAAATAATAATGCTTTAAATTAAACTGTCCATGTTCAAAATACTGTGTGGTTTCTGTCTCCTAATACAGGGAATAATATTTTTAAATTTAGAAAAATAAGCTATACTTTTATGAACTAAAATACTACTATCACTCTTCATATACAAAGCGGTGTTCATATTCTGTTCATATCATGATTATATCCCAATGCCATTATGCTATAATAATCAACATTAAGAGAAACCAAAAATTATTTAACACTTAATATATGCTAACATTATTCTAAGTTTATTTGCATTGATAATTAAAAAAATTTTTTTTCCATTATTAATTCTAACAATCCCCCTACAATGACCTATTACAAATATGTGTCAAATGAATAATGTAGTACATCCTCTACCCAGAACTGTTTATTTTTTAAAATTTTTACTTTTTTAACTAATTTCTACACCCAACATGGGGCTTGAACTCACGACCCTGAGATTAAGAACTGCATGCTCTATAGAATGAGCCAGCCAGGTGCCTCCAGAAATGGCCTTTAAATGACTAAAGAAACTTCTATAATCATGTTTACTGTGACGTTCATGATGGTTACATTAATGTGACCCATGAGCTTGTTTAAAATCTCACACATTTCTCATATATTTCTATTACACTTAGTTTATTTATTTTGACAGAAACAGACTGTGAGAGTAGGGGAAGGGACAGAGAGTGAGGAGGGAGAAAGAGAGAATTCCAAGCAGGCTCCATGCTGCCAGTGCACAACTCAAACTCATGAAACTGAGATCATGACCTGAGCCTAAACCAAGAGTTGGACACTTGACTAAGCCACCCAGGCATCCCCATTTCTATCACCTATTAAAAAATTAAGCTTTGTTATCTTTTTAAAAAATGTTTATTTACTCTGAGAAAGAGCACACGTGTGAGCAGGTAAGAGGCAGAGAAAGAGAAGTAAATATAAAATCCTGATGTGGGGCTTGATCTTACAGACTGTGAGATGATGACCTGAGCCAACATCAAAAGTTGGATGTTTAACTGTTTAACCGACTGAGCCATCCAGACACCCCAAACTTCCTTGTCTTGATCACTAATGGTGAATTATTGTGGCTGATTACTGACTACAGAAAGTCTTAACAAATTCGTGACCATTCATCACAGTAGGCAAAAGTGAGGAAATATTTAAAAGAAAAATACTAATGTCCCAAAAACTTAATTGTAATCTCTATCATTACAGTTTATTCTGTTTCAGTGACTAACTCATTCCAAATTCACTGATATGAGTCTCAGAAACACAGTGGGGGAAAAAAACAACAGCCAAAAGCCTGAGATTAACCAAGAACTACTCTGCATTTTATTTGTAAAAATAGCATATGCTTTGTTTGAATCTACTGGTTAAAGAAGCATGGACTTCATTAAAACAAAGGCCAACCATGAAAAGTTTCAGGACTCTAAGACGGGAATTTAAAAATAGCATCAAAAATTAGATGACCCCTACCATCTATCAAATAGATTATATCCCTTGATACTTAAATTTAACAGTTTTGTAACTAATAGTTACAATTAAAAGTCTTACTTTAAAAGTCTAAAAATCTCTTCTAAACATTACTGGAAAAAGTCACTAAAAACATTACATTTTTATGCCACCATTTTTTTTTTGAGAGCACACAGTGCCCCAATGTGACCAAATTTTACTTCTAGGGTTTTTTTTTTAATGTTTTAAATTAATTTATTTTTGAGAGAGAGAGAGAGACAGAGTGAGCAGGGGAGGAACAGAGAGAGAGGGAGACACAGAATCCAAAGCAGGCTCCAGGCTCCAAGCTGTCAACACTGAGCCTGATGTGGGGCTTAAACTCATGGACTGCAAGATCATGACCTGAGCCAAAGTCAGACACTCAAATGACTGAGCCACTCAAGCACTCCCCCCAATGTCACCAAATTTTAATACGAAGCTTCCAAATAGTAAGATTTGCTAACAGAACAAATTCTAGAAGAACATCACATCTGACCATTTTTCCAACCAACTTTCTCTTCTTTTACCTATTAATTATGATGGTGATAATTAACCATGACTTACCACAGGCAGGTCCTAGTATAAGAGCTGTATACATATTAACTCATTAATTCCTCAAGAGAAACCTATGAAATAGGTTCTATTATTGTCCCCATTTTATAAATGGAGAGTCATCACGTAATTTTCCCAAGAAATAATGGAACAAAGACATGAACTCAAGCAGTTTGGCTCTGGAGTGTGAATGTTTGCAGACTTCTATTGAGAGCTTTCAGTACTAGAGCTTGTTATAAAACCTCAAAGAGACACTTAAGTAGGTACTACCATTATACTCATTTTACAGACAAGGAAATTAAAATTTGTACAATATCATACCAACAGTAAATGATAAACCAAGATTTTAACCTCGTTTGCCTTACTCTAAAAACCATTTTCTGAACTATTAAAATAGATCACCCACTATAACCATTAATATCAGAAACAAATCCAAAACCCATCAGATAAATCAAATCAAAGCCCATATAAAACTAAAGATCAAATCAAAGTTAAGATACTATGTCAAGATGTAGAGTACACCCTCAGAAATATGAAACACAGGTTGTTTCCTATGATTTCCAATAGTACCAGCAAGCAAACACACTTATAAAATATATCACCTAATGAGAGAAAATACACATTATGAAACAGTTTAACGGTAAAACTTTACATATAACAGTTTAACATGAGAGAGTAAATCAATAGCTGCAATGTGAACTTTGCCTGCTATATACTCTAAGCAGGGAATGTAAACATACCTGCAAGGAGGCAAGACCATGGAGTCTTTCATAAGCACAGATCCAGAAAGCAGGATATACCAACATCTGGCAACAGTTTCTGAACTGTTCAAGTAAATATATGAGTAAATAAATACACACATTTCACTTGTATATGATTTCAATACAAAATACATAATATGAAATATAATCTAATAATATTACAAACAATTAAAAATTAATGGAATTTTAGGACATATTGCTGTTGCTAAAAAGAAGTACCGACTTATACAGACTATGGTGACATGGAAAAAGTGTGTAATCAGTATCTTACGATACAGACTTCAGAAAAATATGTTTATTAGCTCAATCTAATATTAATTTGATCATCAGCTTCACATTCTTCATTTCTGTGTTGTGGCTCATAACATGTGATGAAGATTAAAACTTAAAACACTGTACTACATGTGCATATCATAAAATCCTAAGCTGATAACTTATGTATATTAAAGACAGTATTTGAAATTGGCAAGCACATCAATGTTGTATCTTCACTGTCAACCACAAAGTGAACCATAATCTGTTTCTTTTAAATTTTATTCTAACATACACAAAATACCTTTTATATGTGTTTCAGGGATTAAAGAATACCAGATGACTTAAGTCTCTCAGCATTTTAGCTGAGTTAAACCTCTAATGGAAACCCAAAATCTTGTTAGATCTTAGTGTGTAAACTAATCTTTCTGTCCTCTCAAATATCTTTATTTACCATACCTAAGGCTTTAATTAATTCCAATGTGTAGGAAATTTTAATATCTGTTAAAAAAAAAATCATTGCTCAGACATGGAGAACTGTTGATCTATCTGTCTTTTTGACATGTCAATTTGAATGTCTAACAGAAAAGTGAAACTCCACAAAACCTACCTATCATTTCCTTCAAGTTTTGACAGTTTCCTCTGCCCTCAATGAATACTGCTATCCTCCTACAAGAAATCTAGGCTTCCAAAACATTCCACACAGTACCCAGGGTAAGGTTTCTAGGTCAATCCTAATGCTCACCATGAAAAAGAAAAATTTTTGTCAACTTCCCAATAGATGCTTCAAAGTTCTTTTTAATTTCTTCCAATCTTCAATGAGGCAAGATGTAAATGGCTGCAAATCTCCTAGTTAAGGTTCCTTGTTTAGAAACTCTACTTCCTTACTCTTGTGAAATATGACTTACAAAGTCAAGAAGGAATAAAATCAAAGAAACGATCCAGCCCAAATTAAGACAGAACAAACTTATAATTGGATGCCACGACAAGCTTCCAATTTTTATCTCACTTAGCTAAAGTGGTCACAAAGTTGTCAGTAAATTCAATTATAAATGTAGAAAATCCTGAATTTCACTCCTACCACAAAGAGAACCATGCCAGCCCATGAACAAGAAACTGTTCAGACCTTACGAAAAATTTCACTCTTAGAGCATGGTGTGGCAATGCATTTGGACAAGTAAACCCAAGTAAAGTAAAATGCTTTAATGCTGGCCATTTTATTTCCTTTCTCTGGGCAAACAAAGGAATCCAAGAATGAACTAGTACAGAGAAGGAAGGCATACTTAATCTTGTCAGATCTTTTATCTTCAAAGGCTTCAGATGCTCCTAAGCTAAAGACCAAAATACACTCAAGATGCCTTCCACGTGATTCTCCAGGATCTTCTGTTGCTGTTTCTTCTTTCCTCAAGGTGCTTGCTGTTTCTTCTTTCCTCAAGGTGCTTGCACACACTGGTTTACTTACACTTTTTCTACCATGCTGCTTAAGATCAACTATACACACTCTTTTCTCTGCCTTCACCCATCTCTGAATTTAAATTCTTTAACTTCTGCATCTTTTTTTAATGATTTTTTTATTAACCAGATACAGAATTGTGTAAGTCTTCATATTTTTTAAATAGTGCTGTGGCATCTGGGTGGCATGTGACTCTTGATCTTGGCCTCAGGTCATGATCTCACAGTTTTTGAGATCCAGCTCTGGGCTAAGAGCAGAGAGCCTGCTTGGGATTCTCTTTCCCCCTCTCTCTGCCCCTCCCCCCTCAGTCTCTGCCTCTCTATCTCTAAATAAATAAACTTAAAACACAAAAGTTTTGAGATAAAATTTAAATACCATAAATCCACCCATTTTAAGTGCAATTTGCAGGAAAATCGAAACAATTGTGGAAAGATCACACAGTCCAGTTTTAGCATACTTCTTTGGGGACACCTGGGTGGCTCAGTCGGTTAAGTGTCCAACTTCAGCTCAGGTGATGATCCTATGGCTCATGACTTCGAGCCCCCCCATGCTGACAGTTCAGAGCCTGGAGCCTGCTTCAGAGTCTGTGTTTCCCTCTCTCTCTGCCTCTTCCCTATTCATACTCTGTCTCTGTCTCCTTTGAAAATAAATGAACATTAAAAACTTAAAAAAAAAAACAAACCCAGAACACTTCTTTGTATTCCTAACCAATAATCTGCTGTCTGTATAGATCTGGCTTCCCTGGGGGACCCTGGGTGGCTCAGTCGGTTAAGCATCTAAAATTGGCTCAGGTCATGATCACACAGTTCCTGGGTTCAAGCGCGTCATCCAGCTCTGTGCTAACAGTTAGCTCAGAGAATGGAGCCTGTGTCAGATTCTGTGTGTCTCTCTCTCTTTGACCCTGCCCTGTTCACACTGTCAGTCTCTCTCTCAGAAATGAATAAAAAACATTAAGGAAAAAAAAAAGATTTGGCTTTCCTGGACAGTTCATATAAATGGGATCATGTGATGTGTGAAGGTTGTCTTGCTTCTTCCACTTGGCATGTTTTTGAGGTTTATCCATTTGTATTATAAATCTATGTTGTCTTTATTCCTTTTAACTGCCAGATAATATTACATTATACAGATACATGACATTTTATTTATCCATTCATTATACATTTTGTTTCCAGTTTTAAGCTGGAAATACAAATAGTACTACAAGAACATCTGTTTACTGTCTTTGTACGCACGTGTTTTTATTTCTCTAATATAAATAAGTAAAAGTAGAATTACTAGGTCAAGTGGTAAAACTTTGACTTTCTAGGAAACTGTCAAACTATTTCCTACAAGGGCTATACTATTTAACACCCACACCACCAACATATGAGGATTCCAGGTGTTACTGTATCAGTGCCAATACTTGTTACTGTCTACATTTTTAAGGTAGCTATTCAAATGGTTACAGAGTGACATCTTATTAATTTCTGATGTGCTAATTCTGTATAGTGTAAGCTAAGTGTAAGTCTATATTAACTTTTTGTAAGTAAATACTCAACACAGCATTATTTCCTGGAAAAAAAAAAAAAAACCATGCTGACCTCCTTGAAATGCTTTAGCACATTCATCATAAATAAATGGTTCGTTGGTGGTTGGTTCCTTTTTAATCCCCAATCATATTATACACACAATATGCAAAGATCTTAGCTGGAGACCATTAAAAACAAACTGTTCATAAATACAAAAGTTTACTTCTACCCTCTCAATTCTGTTCCAGTGATGTATTCATCTATTTTTTTTTTGATAGCACTTAAATATGTGTAACTTTTAATTAGTTTTCTCTACTTGACAACTAAGCAATAAGCTCAATAAAAACACACAATGTGTCTCCCCTCCGTTCTACGCCAAGGTAAGCATAAATATAGCACAGAAACATTTAATAATAAATGGATCAACAAATAGAGGAAGACAGCCACTAAAAGTCCTATGAATAGAGCTTAATGCTTTAAAAAATGGTAATTATAACATGTTGGTAATGAAACATTTTAAAGTCACTACCATCCCAATATACCTGGTGAATCTATATAATAAAACAAGTCACTACTGCCAAAAATTTTAGAAGGAAACAGGGAAGAATAGTTTCATCATCTTGAGAAAGGGACTTTTTTAAACAGGACATGAAAAGCACTAATCACAAGAGAAAAACTTTGCAAGTCAGAAATTTCTACTCTTCAAAAGATGCCTTTAACAGAATGAAAAGGCAAGCCACAGAGTGGGAGAAGACACATTCAAGTATCTTAACAAGGGGCAAGGATATAGAAATTCATAAACAATTTCTACTAATCGACAGAAATACTACAGAAAACCTAATTAAAAAATGGTTAAAAATTCAAATCAGGTTTCATAAAAGAGCTACCCAAATAGCCTACAAAAACATGAAAATCATTTATCATTAATAAGAAGGGAAATGTAAAATAAAATCACAATGAGGTAACAAAATGAAGTATGTGAGCCAGAATCTAATGTCAGTCTCTCCTAAATTTGATCACACGCATTTCCTATAATTCTACTCCTAAGAATATGCCCTTAAATGTTCAGGAATGACTTATTATATAAGAGAACAAAGAGGCGTGAAGAAAATTTACATAGAAACTTCATTATTCACAATAGAAAAAAAAAAACTGGAAACAACCCTAGTATCTATCAACAGTAGAAAGGATAAATGAATTGTGTTATTTTTACACAGAGTGTAAAGCAATGCAAAAAGGTTAATGCAAAAACATGGAAGAATCTTAGACATATGTCAAGCCTGACCAAAAGACTTTTATTTATGTGGACTTCAAAAAGAGGTAAAACTAATTTACAGTGACAGAAGTCAGAAATAGAAATAGATCACCTTTCCAAGGGAGCTGACTAGAGCTTCAGGAGAGCAGATCTGTTCTCTATGTTCAACTGGGTATTAGTTATTAATACATAATATTGTATGTATTTATTAAGCTTCACTGTACTGCAAACCTTTCGTGCACCTTCTATTTCAGTTTATGAATAAATTTCAATCTGCTCTAAAGAAATTCCGAATCAAATGAATTTCAGTGCTAAAAGTCAAAATTTAAATATTAAAGCTACTAGTTTAAGTTAAGGAAATACTTACCAAAAAAGAATCTGATTGCCACTGTATCTCTCATAGCGTGCTCTTGCAGACATTAATCTAACATATTAAAAAAGAAAAGTCAAAAATTTAAAGATTATTTTAGGTTTAAAAATAGTGTTATAATTACATACTTGAATAGAAAATGATCATACTACCACTAACTTCTTCACTCAACTGTAAGAATTTAGAAATAGAGACATCAAGGGGCGCCTGGGTGGCTTAGTCGGTTAAGCGTCCGACTTTTGCTTAGGTCATGATCTCGCGATTCATGGGTTCGAGCCCCGCGTCGGGCTCTGTGCTGACAGCCAGCTCAGAGCCTGGAGCCTGTTTCAGAGTCTGTGTCTCCCTCTCTCTTTGACCCTCCCCTGCTCCTGCTCTCTCTCTCTCTCTCTCTCTCTCTGTCTCTCCTTGAAATAAATAAAACATTTAAAAAAAAAAAAGAAAAGAAAAGAAATAGAGACATCAAATGCAGTATTTTCAAAAGCATCCATTGGATAACAGTAAGTGGCAACAAACAGAATTCTCTTACGTATACTCTAAAACCTGCCAATTCACACTGCACAACTTTCCTTTTCTATAATGGACAAGTACACATTTGTCTGATTCTCTACTGAATCCTCATGTTTACAAATTACTGGTAGAAGCCACGCCTGGGAGGCTCAGTCAGTTAAGCTTCCAACTTTTGGCTCGGGTCATGATCTCACAGCTTAGGAGTTTGAGCGCCATGTCAGGGATCTGTGCCGACAGCTCAGAGCCTAGAGCCTGCTTCAGATTCTGTGTCTCCCTCTCTCTCTGCTCCTTCCTCACTCATGCTCTGTCTCTCTCTCAAAAATAAACATTAAAAAAATTAAAAAAGAAATTATGGGTAGAGGGGCACCTGGGTAGCTCAGACAGTTGACTGTCTCACTCTTGATTTTGGCTCAGGTCAGGATCATGAGATCACACCCTACACTAGGCTCCATGCTTGAGATTGTCTCTCTCTCTGTCTCTCTATCTGCCCTCTCCCCACTTCATGCTCTTTCTCTCAAAAAATAAAAATAAATTACTGACAGAGGCATACACACAAATCTGTTGAATATTTAAACATTAAAAAATATATATAATATTAAATGCATTAAAAATGCCTTTAGTATTACTAAATGCTATAGTTTTCAACATTCTTCTTCCATACATATGCTGACATCCCGAATTATGTTATACATAAAATAGAAAATAATAAACCCAGAGGCACCTGGGTGGCTAAGTTGGTTAAGCATCACCTCAGGTCATGGTTGACTTTGGCTCAGGTCATAATCTCACGGTTTGTGAGCTTAAGCCCCATGTGTGCACTGTTAGTGTAGAGCCTCCTTGGGATTTTCTCCCTCTCTGCCCCTTTCCCTCTCACACTCACTCTATCAATCTCTCTCAAAATAAATAAACATTAAAGAGAGGGAGGGAGGGAGGAAGGAAGACTAACTCACTCACTCAAACAATTATAGTGTAGCAATCTGGTTTCTTAACCAGAAACTTAAAGAATGGCCAGAGAAAGTAACAGATAAGTCAGTCATGGAAAGAAAACACACTTTAAATTTTATATGCAAAGTTACAATAATAAGTGCTTTACAAAATTCAAAAGTGTTTTTATAAATGTAATGACAATGACATAAGGTAGGAGGAAAGAAAACTTATTTTACAGAATAGGAAAATGATGCTCAGAAAGTTTATGGGTTTTGTTCACAGAGGCTCATACCAAATCCAAAGTCGTTATCCTTCCACTTCACACAACAATACATTACCTTGCCCCTCCTAAACAAGGGGGACCTAATAAATATCAAAAAGAACTACAGAAAGTAAACAGCTTTATTTTTTTTTTATAATTTTTTTTAATGTTTTATTTATTTCTAGGAGAGAGAGAGAGACAGCGTGAGCAGGGGAGGGTCAGAGAGAGAAGGAGTCACAGACTCTGAAACAGGCTCCAGGCTCTGAGCTGACAGTCAACACAGAGCCCGACGCGGGGCTCGAACCCACGAACCGCGAGATCATGACCTAAGTGAAAGTCGGATGCTTAACCGACTAAGCCACTCAGGCGCCCCAACAGCTTTATTTTCACTAGCAAGCAGTACTGAACAACAGTGTTTTGCTTTAGGTAGTTATTCTCATGTTACCCTCAAAACACTATTACAAAGACAGTACTATTGTCCCTATTTTATGGAGACAAAAGTATAGCTTACATGTTAAGATTTGCTCATGGTTCCACAGCTAAGAAAAACTGTGATGAGAAAGTAGAAATTGCTATGCTTATCCTAAAAAAGCCCCCAAATCATGTGGCCCCTACAATAATCTATCCAAACTCATTTGAAAAACTCCATAGCACCGGCTTTTAAAACACAGCATCACACTTACCGAAGCTGATGTTCCCTGAGATTTGAGAGTATTTCCATTCCATGAAGATAAGAATAAATAGTATTTAAATCCTGGAGAACAGGAAAAAAAAAAAAAAACTAGATTATTTTTCAAATATATTTTTCAAAATATCTTAACATCCCACAATTCTGATATTAAGCAATCATTTATGATAGAATTGCTAACTATAGGAAGACTAATAAAATCTGAATTAAAATAAATGTGAAAAGGTAGAGAAGAGTTACCTCCACTTCAGTAGGGCTGATAGCCTGTCCTCAAACAATGCCAGAAATCAAAAACTCGTTATTTCATATGAAAGTCTATTTCATTTCTAAACAGATGTACCCCTTCTTGCTCAATGACATTCAACTATTCAAAAAGAATTATCATATCATCCTAAGTATTATAATTATTATCTTCTCCAGATTATGTAGTTTCACTATTGGTAGGTTCCAGATCTTTTGTTTTTGTTTTTTTGTTTTAGACAGAGAGAGAGCAAGCAGGGGAGAGGGAAGAGATGGAGAGGGACAGAGGGAAACAGAATCTCAAGCAGATTGCATACTCAGTGCAGAGTCCAACACAGGGCCTGATCCCACGAGCCTGGGATCAAGATCTGAGTCAAAATCAAGAGCAAGCACTCAAATGACTGGGCTACCCAGGCATCCCTGCAGGTTCCAGATCTTTAAAAGTACCCTAGCCGACCTTCTCTAGACATGACCTTGTCAACATTCTGACTAAATATGACTTACTAAAAAATCTCTTTCTAAAGAGGCTCAAAGTGGTATTAATCAACAACTAAATAAACAAACAAACAAACAAAAGTCCACTGGGACAACCCTATTGCTCACTCTGTGAAAGAGGAAGGGCACCTTTCTCTAGCCCTTATTCAGGTAACCAGGTATTAAAAGTCCCAGGATGATATGGTAAAACCTCAGCTAAGAGGAGAAACACATTAAAGGGAGAATGTGGGAGCAGTCCAAAGTCCTGACAGAATGGTGTACTTTACCATTTATGCAGAATGCTGGTGCACAGTGATTGTAAACAAGCTTAAATTCTCTATATAAAATAAACCTCCTTATTCTCTTGTAAGTAACAGTGCCTTAATGCCAGACAGACCGCTCCCAAACACAGCCTTCCTGCTTTGATGGGCAATTGGCCAAGAGAATTATCAGATGACAGAGAAGAAAAAGACCTCAGCCAACTTCTATTTTAATGGGTTAGTAAGAAAATATGGAGCCACTAAGTAAAACAGCAATAATCTTTGATTCCAAAAATTACAAGTATCAATTAACCATGACGGCGTCAATGACCACACATATCTCTTATGTGTGAAATTCTTGCGAAAAAGGAAGTGAATTCGATTTTTATTGATATATAAAGGATAAATTCAAAGAGAAAACCCTAACAAATGAGGAAGGTCTATAAAATTCGTAAAGACAAAAGATGGAATAATGATAAGGTAAACTCTACTTCCAAAGATAAGTATTTATAAGTATTAGGATGTTTGGCATAGGACCTTAACACCCCCGCAGCGCCTGGGTGGCTCAGTTGGTTAAGTGTCAGACTTCGGCTCAGGTCATGATCTCACAGTTTGTGGGTTCGAGCCCCGCGTCAGGCTCTGTGCTGACAGCTAGCTCAGAGCCTGGAGCCTGTTTCGGATTCTGTGTCTCCCTCTCTCTCTGACCCTCCCCTGCTCATGCTGTCTCTCTCAGAAATAAATAAGACATTAAAAAATTTTTTTTAAACTGAAAAAAAAAGAAGAGCACCAAGGCATCAGATACGTAAACAAGGTATTCTTAGAACAGCATAGCTACTAAATGAATGGAACTAAAAGAATGATTCCAGTTGCGGTTCTGTGAAGAACTAACTTCCCAGCCAGAACCTTCTGAACTGAGGTAATAAATAGCATCCTGACAAAAGTATGGCCCACAGTGAACTCACTGAGCCTACAGACCCATCTAATAATAGTCCCTCTCCACTACTTGTGTTTATAATTAGAATGTACGTACTTGTTAGTTAGAATAGCCCCCGTAACAGGTCCATGACCTATGTGGTAAAAGCGGTCGCAGTGCCAAAAGCCAACCAGAAATCTCTGAAACTGCCCATTCTCTAGAACAAGATAGTAAATAAATGACAATACTGCTTCCAGAGAGAAAAGGGATAACAAAGACTAGTGCTACCAGTAAAGATTTAAAGTACTTGGGGTGGGGGGGGTCTTTCTCCTATATCATCTTCAGAAAGCAGACATATATTTAAAAAATGACTGTAGGCTGCCAGAGACTTAACCAAATGCCAACCAGTATTCTCCATATAACACTGTTTGTAGAACTTATTAAGCCATAGGTACTGATTTGGTGACTATATTCTTTTCCATTTAAATCACAAAAAAATTATCAGAAACACTTTGCATTCGTGTGGGTCATTAACTTACAGTTTTCCTTAGAACTATTTTAAGTCTCTTACTCTCTACCATAATAAAACCTGAAACTATCTAGACCTTCTGACCCACTACATAGATGATATCTTGCTGAACAGACAGAATGAACAAGAGAATAACCAAGAGGAGGCTGGTACCCTGGAGTCCTTGATAACATGCAAATCCTCCAGAAAGCGGGCAATAATTTCTAGCAGGAGGCAAAAACCTACCACTTTAATGCTTTTAGGTGTGCAGTGATCATGGGCATTTCAGGACATCTTCTACTGACAAACTGTTGGGACTTCAACTTTAGGTCAAAATAGAGTAAGGGGGAGGAGGACTTATCTTCCACAGTAAACTAAAGATCAAAATGAATATATGAAATATATTTTTCATGAGGTAAGACATCAGGAAACAAAAGACATTTTAACACCTGACAAGGGACAAATAAATGAAGTGATTCATATGATGATACCTTACTGTCCACCGATATCTTTAGTTCAGGAGAAGGAGCTGGCAGTCTAGGAATTACAAAGTGGCTAGAGTTTGCAGAACACGAGAGTGTTACTCAGAAATAAATCAGGTTCTGGAAACTAAGGAAGATGTCCTTAGGGTAGTGATCATCCTATCATGCTCTTAATGACTGAGCTAGCCAGATGCCCTGGTTATCTTGGGTCATTTTTATACCTACCAGTTACCTCTGAGACAAGCTTGAGGTATTATTACTAGGTTTGGTGTGCCCAAGATCAATAAAACTGAGAAAGTAAGTCAAAACAAACAAAAAAACCTGACAGAAACAGATTAGTCTCAGAAATTTCTTAGTAAAAATTTTAAACGGTAGATTCAAGGAAGTATTAATCGTTTACACAGTGTACACTTGAAAGCTGCTCTACTGAGATTGAAAGGGGAAGTCATGACATTCCAGATCAGCAACACCAAAATGAGCCACCTGTCCTGTAACTAAAGCAACATACGGCAGAAATTAACCAGGGCTATGAGAAGAACAAATAACAGTTCTGGATTAGGGAATAAAATAATGGGTTCCACTTGGGCAAAAAAAATGATGATGAAGTGATGACTCAGTAGTTCATAAAACAGATCAACCATACCCTCCAAGCCAGTTACGTGGATGAACATGAGCAAGCTGAGGTGGGTGGTAACCCTGCCATCCTACAAGAAAGCAGCAATCTTTTTACACTCTTCAAACAATTCGTGCCTAATGCATTCATTGTAGGTACATTCTATTGGTTTTCAATTTCATTTTTAAATTATATATTAATTCCTGTTAGCAGCTCCAGATAAGGAATTAACGACCCTTTTAAGTACACACTTCTAATTAAGAAGTCATGCCTTCCTCAACCTTGTGCCAAGCAGTGTGCTGCTCCTAGAGTAACTTCATCTTTCAATTGTGCTGACGGCCATTCTACACATGCTTAGAAACCCAACCAAAACTTGGAAAACTCAAACTGAAAGGCTTAATATTTTTTTCTTTTTAATATTTGTTTATTTTTGAGAGAGTGAGAGAATATGAACAGGGGAGGAGCAGAGAGGGAGACACAGATTCCGAAGCAGGCTCCAGCTCTGAGCTATCAGCACAGAGCCCATCACAAGGCTCGAACCCACGAACCACGAGATCATGACCTGAGAAGAAGTTGGACGCTCAACCAACTTAGCCACCCAGGCACCCCTGACTGGAAGGCTTTTTATTTCTTCAACTCTACAAATAACAGATTTCTTATCTATGATATGCTTAATTCATCAAATACAACTTTCAATACAGCATCAATTATTGAAAACATTCATTAACCAAGATTTTTTTTTTTTTAACTTATCTTTTTTACTTGAGAAAGCAAGTTCATCCCTGGAATTTTAACAATGACAAATCTCTCAGAGTGGATCCTAAGGGCAGTACAGATTCAAGATATATATATTTTGCAACTACAAGTCAATATAATAAAAACTTATGGTGAAGAATCCTCTACAAATTAATGTTAGGCTGAAGATAGTGTGGTTAAAAACCCGGGAATCTGGAGACAGCCTTGGATTCAAATTATGCCTCTATCAGTTAGTAATCACATAACCTTTATGTGATCATACAGGAATGATTAACTCTCTTTGAACATAAAGATGTTAAATGTGTAGCACAGAGATAATGACATGGTGAATAGTTAAGAAATGTTAGTACTATGCATTTATATATAGGTTTGGATCATAAAATTACAAAACAAAGATTAAATTACAGTCAGCATATTAAAGCTATTCTGAATGTTTCTGACAATAGTGCCAAGTTAACAAGACCATGCATTAAACAGAGAATTCTATTTCACTGTTTTTCTCATCCAAAGAAGTATAAGTATATTCTACAAAATGGCAACAAAGGGCTACATACACTCACCATACCTTGAGCCAAGTCCCTGGTGTCTAAACACCATTTCCTAACATAAGAACCAGCGTTCCTTGGATAAGTGGCTGATTTCAGTACTGGAGCAAGGAAAGTACAAGCCCAGAACATCTTTTTGTGCCAGAAAGTTAGAGATTATTTAGAGACTAATGGAGTCATGTCAAAAGGACACAGTAGCAGACTTTGAAAGGACTCCCTCAGGCGGGGGTGAAACGATGCTCAGCATCGCTCCTCATCAGGGAAATACAAATCAAAACCACACTGAGATACCACCTCACACCAGTCAGAGTAGCTAAAATGAGCAAATCAGAGAACTCTAGATGCTGGCGAGGATGTGGAGAAACGGCACCCTCCTACACTGTTGGTGGGAATGTAAACTGGTACAGCCCCTCTGGAAAACAGTGTGGAGGTTCCTAAGGAAACTAACAATAGAACTCCCCTATGACCCAGCAATAGCACTGCTAGGAATTTACCCAAGGGATACAGAAATGCTGATGCCTAGGAGCACATGTACCCCAATGTTCATAGCAGCACTCTCCACAATAGCTAAAACCTGGAAAGAGCCTAAGTGTCCATCAACAGATGAATAGATCGAGAAGATGTGGTTTATCTATACCATGGAATACTACATGGCAATGAGAAACAATGAAATCTGGCCATGTGTAGCAACATGGATGGACCTTGAGGGTGTTATGCTGAGCGAAATAAGTCAGGCAGAGAAGGACAAATATCATATGTGTGCACGTATAGGAGGATTAGGAGGAGCTTAACAGAGGACCAAGGGGGAGAAGAAGGGCAGAAATGGTGGGGGAAGGGAGAGAGGCAAACCATGAGAGACTCTTGAATGCTGACAAAAACTGAGGACTGGTGGATGTGGGGGGGAGGAGGGGTGGGCATGAGCACTGGGTGTTATGTGGAAACTAATTTGACAATAAACTATTTGTAAAAAAAAAAAAAAAAAAAAAAAGAAAGGACTCCCACTGGCTAAATGTGGGGTGATCTAATAATCAAACAGAATAAAGACAGTATTAAAATACAAAAAGAATCCTTGAAATCATAGTGATTGTTTTTTGAAGGGAGGAGGTGGGGAAAGTTCTATATAGAATACTATAACTGTGGGAAAAATCTACAATTAGAAAATTATCACGTTGTAACAGCAAAGTAATAATTATTTAGGCAAAGATCATCAATGAATGCCAAAGCCACTGGGTCAAATACTGGCAAAAAACAAGATATCCACACATTCTCAAAGTATCACATCAAAGACTGCTTGTAACTTGCAGCACTGTACCTTCACAACCCAGAAATACAAGTAATCCAATTTAGCGTCTGCCCTAATAGAAACAACTCATAGTGTGTCTTCTGATTAGACAATAAAAGATCATCATGGGGCACCTGGCTGGCTCAGTTAGAAGAGCATTTGACTTAATCTCAGGGTTCTGAGTTCAAGTCTCATGTTGGGTATAGAGATTACTTAATAAATAAACTTAAAAACTAAGTACAGAACATCACCCATATAATTTCTCAAGAAAGTAATTTCACCTAAATCTCATCATGAAAAACCAGATGAATTCAAATTGTGATACATTCTAGAACACAACTGGCCAGATTCTTCCAAAAATCATGTCTATGAAAGAAAGAAAAAGGCAGGAGAATTGTTCTATATTTCAGAAGACTAAAGACAAATGTAATATACCTTAAGTGGATCCTATACTGAAAAATAAAACAAATTTAAGAGATGGCTTCAAGGTAAGATTAAAGATGAAGTGTCATCAGATCTGCAATTTACTTTTATCCCCTTAAGAATATTTTAATATTTTTTAGTTAATAATTTTTAGTTAATAATTTTTTAGTTAAGATTTTATTTTTATTTATTTTTATTTATTTTATTTTTATTTATTTTATTTATTTATTTACTTATTTTGTTTATTTTATTTATTTTTAATATAATTGTCAAGTTGGCTAACATACAGTGTATACAGTGTGCTCTTGGTTTTGGGGGTAGATTCCTGTGATTCATCGCTTACATACAACACCCACTGTTCATCCCAACAAGTGTCATCCTCAATGCTAATCACCCATTTTCCCCTCTGCCTCCCACCCCTTCCCCCACAACTCTCAGTCTATTCTCTGTATTTAAGAGTCTCTTATAGTTTGCTTCCCTTCTTCTGTTTGTAACTTTTTTCCCCTTTCCCTCCCCAATGGTCTTCTGTTAAGTTTCTCAATTTCCACATGTGAGTAAAAACATATGGTATCTGTTTTTCTATGACTTATTTCACTTAGCATAATACCCCCCCCCAGTTCCATCCACATTGCTGCAAACGGCAGGATTTCACTCATTCTAACTGCCAAGTAGTGTTCCATTGTATACATAAATCACATCTTTATCTATTCATTAGCTGATGAACATTTAGGCTCTTTCCATAATTCGTCTATTGTTGAAAGCGCCATTATAAACATTGGGGTACAGGTGCCGGTATGAATCAACATTCCGGTATTCTTTGGATAAATTCCTAGTAGTGCTATTGCCGGGTCGCAGGATAGTTCTATTTTTAATTTTTTGAGGAACCTCCACAGTTTTCCAGAGCAGCTGCACCAGTCTGCATTCCCACCAACAGTATAAGAGGGTTCTCATTTTTCCACATCATCGCCAGCATCTCCTGTTTCCTGACTTGTTAATTTTCACCACTCTTGACAGGTGTGACGTGGTATCGCAGAGTTTTAATTTGTATTTCCCTGATGATGAGTGATGTTGAGCATCATTTCATGTGTCTTTCAGCCATGTGGATGTCTTCTTTGGAAAAGCATCTATTCAAGTCTTCTGCTCATTTGTTCACTGATTATTTTTAGGGTGTTGAGTTTGGTAAGTTCTTTACAGATCTTAAATACTAACCCTTTATTCCCATTCCCTCAGCTGCCTTTTAGTTTTGTTGATTGTTTCCTTTGCAGTGCAGAAGCTTTTTATCTTGATAAAGTCCCAATAGTTCATTTTTGCTTTTATTTCCCTTGCCTTTGGAGACCTGCTGAGTAACAAATTGCTTCAGCTGAAGTCAAAGAGGGTGTTGCCTGTTTTCTCCTCTAGGGTTTTGATGGTTTCATGTCTCACATTTTAGGTACTTAATCCATTTTGAGTTTTTGTGTATGGTGTAAGAAAAGTGGTTCAGTTTCATTCTTCTGCAAGTTGCTGTCCGTTTGCTGAAGAGATGTCTTTTTTCCACTGGATACTCTTCCCTGCTTTGCAAAGATTAATCGGCCATACATGTGTGGGTCCAATTCCGAGTTCTCTATTCTATTCCACTGGTCTATGTGTCTGTTTTTGTGCCAATACCACACTGTCTTGATGATTACAGTTTTGTAGTAGAGGCTAAAATCTGGGATGGTGATGCCTCATGTTTTGGTTTTCTTCTTCAAAATTACTTAGGCTATTCGGGGTCTTTTGTGGTTCCATACAAATTTTAGGACAGTCTGTTCTAGCTTTGAGATGAATGCTGGTGCAATTTTGATTGGGACTGCATTGAATGTGTAGATTACTTTGGGTAGTACTGACATTTTAACAATATTTGTTCTTTCAATCCAGGAGCATGGAATGTTTTTCCATTTCCTTGTGTCTTCTTCAATTCCCTTCATAAATTTTCTATCATTTTCAACATACAGATCTTTTACATCTTTGATTAGGTTTATTCCTAGGTATTTTATGATTCTTGGTGCAACTGTAAATGGGAATAATTTCTTGATTTCTCTTTCTGCTGCTTCATTATTGGTATATAGAAATGCAACCGATTTCTGTACACTGATTTTATATCCTGCGACTACTGAATTCCTGTATCAGTTCTAGCGGCCTTTTGGTGAAGTCTTTCAGGTTTTCCATGTAGAGTATCATGTCATCTGCAAAAAGTCAGAGTGTGATTTCTTCTTTGCTAATCGGGATGTCTTTTATTTAATTTTCTTGCCAGACTGCAAATGCTAGGACTTCCAACATTATGTTAAACAACAGTGGTGAGAGTGGACATCCCTGTCATGTCCCTGATCTCAGATGAAAACTCTGTTTTTCCCCACTGAGGATGATATTAGCTGTGAGCTTTTCTTAAATGGCTTTTTTGATGTTAAGGTATGTTCCTTCTATCCCGATTTTCTTTTTTAAACAGTTTATTTTGGAGGGAGAGAGAGAGAGAATGTGCATGGGCGAGTAGGGGAGGCAAAGAGAGAAAAAGGGAGACAAAGAATCCCAAGTAGGCTCTGGGCTCTGAGTAGTCAGCACAGAGCACAATACAGGGCTTGACCTCAAGAATTGGGAGATCATGACCTGAGCCAAAGTCAGATGCTTAACCGAATGCATTACCCAGTTGCCCATCTATCGAACTTTCTTGAGGGTTTTTATTAAGAAAGGATGCTGTATTTTCTCAAATGCTTTCTGCATCTATTGACATGATCATATGGTTCTTATCCTTTCTCCTATTAATGTGATGATTTGCAAAACTGAACCAACCATGCAGCTCAGGAATAAAACCCACCTGATCATGGAGATTCTCCAATTTACTTTCAAATGGCTTAGCAAAATAAAGTATATGCTAGAGAGATGGAGGTAAGATAAATATAGCAAATATCACTCTGAGTGAAGAATCTGTAATAAAGGATACTAAAAATAATGGGATCCTATTCTTCCCATGTTTCTGTACCTTTGAATTTCTCAAAAAGAAAGATGGGGGTGGGCAACATATGACTGTGTCCTGCTTATTCATAGAGTGACAGACATTTCTAGCTTTTCTTAGATTTCAAGTCTCATTTAATGATCTACATTCCTTTTTTTCCAATATCTTTTCCTGTGCATCCCCAATCATCACCATATGTTGACCTGTGTCCACGACACAATACTTCCAGGAATGTTTTCTGGAAAAGCTTATCTCATTCACCAGTATATTAGAATTTAGTCTCGTTATATATTTGGGTATACATTTCTTTTGGTAGACTAAAACTTTTTGTTTGTAGATTAAAATACACTGCCTAGCTAATTATTTGAACATTAAATTTTATTAATAAAACTTTAACATTAAAAAATTATAGTCTGAAATGTTAATTTTTTTTTTTTTACAAATAGTTTATTGTCAAATTAGTTTCCACATAATACCCAGTGCTCATCCCCACAAGTGCCCTCCTCAATGCCCACCCCTCCTCCCCCCCACATCCACCAGTCCTCAGTTTTTGTCAGCATTCAAGAGTCTCTCATGGTTTGCCTCTCTCCCTTTCCCCCACCATTTCCGCCCTTCTTCTCCCCCTTGGTCCTCTGTTAAGCTCCTCCTAATCCTCCTATACGTGCACACATATGATATTTGTCTTTCTCTGCCTGACTTATTTCGCTCAGCATAACACCCTCAAGGTCCATCCATGTGGCTACACATGGCCAGATTTCATTGTTTCTCATTGCCATGTAGTATTCCATGGTATAGATAAACCACATCTTCTTGATCCATTCATCTGTTGATGGACACTTAGGCTCTTTCCATGTTTTAGCTATTGTGGAGAGTGCTGCTATGAACATTGGGGTACATGTGCTCCTATGCCTCAGCATTTCTGTATCCCTTGGGTAAATTCCTAGCAGTGCTATTGCTGGGTCCTAGGGGAGTTCTATTGTTAGTTTCCTGAGGAACCTCCACACTGTTTTCCAGAGGGGCTGTACCAGTTCACATTCCCACCAACAGTGTAGGAGGGTGCCCGTTTCTCCACATCCTCGCCAGCATCTAGAGTTCTCTGATTAGCTCATTTTAGCCACTCTGACTGGCATGAGGTGGTATCTCAGTGTGGTTTTGATTTGTATTTCCCTGATGAGGAGCGATGCTGAGCATCGTTTCATGTGTCTGTTGGCCATCTGGATGTCCTCTTTGGAGAAGTGTCTGTTCATATCTTCTGCCCATGAAATGTTAATTTTTAGAGATGAAAATCGCAAACGATACATGAGAACTCCAGTAATTAATCTCTGAAATGGCTAAAGTTTTTTTGATACCACTGTGTATTACAAAATCACCCAAGATATGCTAATTCCAAGTTTCACATGCACTTTTCAATCCTTATTTCTACCCACATTTGTTTTATAGAATTTGCTGACACATTCATCATTCATTCACTCCTCCCACCTAAAACTCTTTTCCTCCAGGCCCTTCCAAAATATGGCTCTCTGTGGGCTCTTGTCCTACTGGAAAACACTTAGTAACAATCACAAGCACAGAATGTGAAATTAGAAAGCCTAGACTTGAATCCTGACTCTGTGGTTTCTTAGCTGTGTGACTTTAGACAAGTTATTCTGTGATTCCATTTTCTCATATGTAAAATGTGGATAACACCTTGTTTCAGAGTGTTTTTGGAAGGATGAAAGATGTATAAAGGTTGTTGTTGTTGTTGTTGTTTTAAACAGTAATAGGCATCCAGTAAGTACCCTAGCATATAAATCTTAGCCATTCTTATTACTATTATTGCCTTTCTGCTCCAGGTGCTCCTGAGTCTCCATCACAGGCTTTGCCTTCTTTCTCTATTCCCTTAAATGTTTATAAATGTTCCCATCACTGTGACATCCACCCTTTCTTCCCTAGAGACTCTCTACCATCAGTAATACCCTCCACATCCACAGTTGCAACTACTGTACATAAACTAATGATGCCCGTATTTGTATTTATAGCCTAGAGCTCTCTAGTAAAACTTAACCAACTATACATTCTAGAATATATGAACACTTTCACCTGGGAGGTCCAACAGCATTTCAAGTGTAATAAATGTAAAGCTAAACTCATTACTTATACTCCTGGCTGGGTCTTCTTCCTAGGTTCCCTGCTTTACATAATGCTTTCTTCTTCAGTGGCTCTAGCCAGAAATCTATTAATTCTATTTCATAAATATCTCTGTTCACCATCCCATCTGGAGCAATTTAAAGATTTATTATTTCTCACTGGCTAACAAAAAATAGCCTTCTTCCATCTAAAGTCTCACCCCTTGTAACCCATTCTTCATAGTCCTGCCAGAGTTACCTTTGTAAAAAGCATATAGAAACTCCTTAACAAAGAGAAAGCAGTTCTTCATGAGATCTGGATCCTGCCCATGCCTCCAGCCTCATCTCTTGTACGACCTGCCCAGGCAACTTGCAAGTTCGTGTAAAGCTCATCTTGGGGCCTTGACAAATGTTGTTCCCTTTTCAGGAAACACAAACTGTCCCTTCTTCACCTAACATTTACATATTATAATCTATACTCAAGGCAGGATTCCCTTTTTGAAAACAAGTAAGACACCTGCCAACCCTTTACTTCTCCCTCCCAAGAGTCCTCCTATTAACTCGAGTGCCTCGTTTTACAGCTATACAGTAGTTAACAAGGTATTTTAATTGTCTGTGTATTTGCCTATCTCCTCCCCAAATGAATGAACTTTAATCTTTTATCCATGGCACTTAAAAATAGTACTTAAAAAACATTTACCACACAAATATCCATTAGGCACTCTTCCTTAAGATGTATTCAACTCGGCCTCAGTCAGTTAAGGCTCCTAAATACTCAAAACTCCAGATAGCACCTGTGACACAAACTCTTCTGTAAAAAACCTACTGTGATGAAGCCTTTTATTATTAGCTGAAAGCTCTTAAAAAGTCAAAATCGGGGGTGCCTGGTGGCTCAGTCAGTTAACCGTTCAACTCAGGCTATGAACTCATGGTTCATGAGTTCAAGCCCTTCATTGGGCTCTGTGCTGACAGCTCAGAGCCTAGGGCCTGCTTTGGCTTCTGTGTCTCTCCCTCTCTCTCTGCCCCTTACCTACTCACACTTTTTGTCTCTATCTCTCAAAAATAACCATCAAAGAAAAAAGAAAATCTAAATTGAATACACTACCTTTTGAAAACAAAAATATAAGTTAGATGGAGCACCTGGGTGGCTCAGTCGGTTAAGCATCTGACTTCAGCTCAGGTCATGATCTCACGGTTCATGGGTTGGAATCCCGCGTCGAGCTCTGTGCTGACAGCTAGCTCAGAGCCTGTGAGACTCGGATTCTGTGTCTCCCTCTCTCTCTGACCCTTCCCTGCTCACACTGTCTCTTTCTCAGAAATAAACAAAAAACATTAAAAAATTAAAAACTGTATATTTAAGTTAGAAAACAGAATGGTATAAGAAATGGTGTAAGAAATCACCAATACAGACATCAATCACACCTGTTTTCATCCTACATGAAACTTGAGAATTCTGAACTTCCAGTATATTGATATCTTCCATTGAATTGATACAGCACCTTAAAGTACTGCATACATCACAGGCAAGATATAACAAGAACAATTTAATCAGGAAATTATTAAACATCTGGACAGTGACCAACAAAAGTTCAAAGTTTAAAATACGGCCTAAATTTCACTGTTCTGAGAAGTGGGGTGCTACTGAACTGAGGAAGTCACTCAAGAATCATATGACCTTGAGCAAGACATTTTACCTCTCAGGAGCTCAGTTCCTGTTCTCTGTATGCAACTCATTTCACTAGCTCTTGACCTATTTCTAGGAGTGCTATATTATATACATTCACAAATACATGCTGGCAGTGTGCTACTTTAGTTTTGTACTAAGTGCCCTATCTAATGAACCCCACTATCTCTGTCACATGACAAACCGTAAAGCCCTCCAGCTGCCAAAGCTTTAGTTTATGGCAAAGTAGTAGACAGTGTCTAGTAGTGGAAAACATCAAATAGGGGCTGCTCAGGCGTCCATAATCTCATGTTCTTAATAAACTGGCTCATTCACTTTTTATTGACAGCAAGACTTCAGTTTAAAGAGGCTGGTCCAGGTGCACCTGGGTGGCTCAGTCGGTTGAGTGTTCGACTTCGGCTAAGGTCATGATCTTGCAGTCTGTGAATTCGAGCCCCGTGTCAGGCTCTGTGCTGACAGCTAGGAGCCTGGAGCCTGCTTCGGATTCTGTGCCCCTCTCTCGCTTTCTCTGACCTCCCCCCACCCCCTTGCTCTGTCTCTCCTCTGAAAATAAACAAACTTTAATAAATAGGTTAGTCTAAGGTAAAGCCAAATAATAACTACAATGTTACAGAGCTCAGACCCTCCAACACTTCCAAAGAACAGGACTTTGTCACACAGACAAGCTCATCAGGCCTAGATGCTCCTTTCTGCAGAATTCTCATGGCGAAGTCCTCAGCCTCTCCAAAACAAAATTTTTGGTGTCTAAACTGAATAGCTAGGTGGGAATCTAGGTGGGAATCTCCAATACACCTAAAATGAGGCGATCAGAAGAGATGTTGTCTAATAAAAGCCCCATCGAGATCTCTATGCCCTTTCTATCCAGTTCAATTTACAAATGAAGGATAAGGGCCCCACAAGCATAAATAAATTCTTTTACTGTCCAAAAAACCCTCTGAATGTGCATCTGCTGTAGAAAAGCACAAGAGAATCTTTGTTCTGCCACCCTCAGGGATGTGCACAGTGACTCACTCAAAAATGCCTCCAAGTACAATGGTGCACTTACGCCAATTTAGAAAAAACCTCTACAAGTCTACACTTAAAGATCATTATTCTAAATCCTAAAATGGATAACTATAAGAATACTCAATTTTGTCTTCTTACATTCCTACCTCCCTCTTTAAATTTCCTAAAAATTGTTGTTGTTTTTTAAGTGTGAAATTTTTCCTCAGGAAAAGTTTTAAAATCATCTGGTTAAATCCTATGAGAAATTAAAACTGAAATTTCTCTGAAGTTTTTTGTTCGTGTGTTGTGTTTCTTTTAAAACCAAACAAAAAAGGAGTTTCTTCCATCTGTACTGTTTGTGATGAACTGCCAGGTAAAACACATGTCTTCATGGCAACTGTACTTTATTGAAATGTTAGAGATTAATAGCGTATTTTTTGCCATTTTGGCCAAACTTCACCAGTCTTTTAATCTCAGTACTTCAAATATTAGACCAAAAGAAACCTCCACTAGAAGAAGAGGGGAAAAGTATTTTTCACATTCCGTTTCTTTTCTTTCTTTCTTTTTTTTTTTTTTTTTTTTTAGGTTTATCTGAGATAGAGCATACACATGAGCAGGGAAGAGGAAGAGAGAGAGGGAGAAAGAATCCCAAAATCCCAAGGAGGCTCCGCTCCATCCTGTTAGCACAAAGCCCAGTCACTGGCAGCTCAAGCTCACAAACCTGGAGATCGTGACCTGAGCTGAAACCAAGAGTCAGACACTTAACCAACTAAGCCACCCAAGCACCTCACATTCCTTTTCTTTTTAAAGTTATTTACAAATATCTGGATATCTACTATGTACCAAGTATTGCATAGGAGGCAGTGGAACACAAGGATATATTGTCTTCAAGGAGCTGATAGCCCAACCAGAGAGACAAACATGTAAGTAATCATAACACAGTAATTACTGTGGTGGAGGAAGGTGTCAAATATCCTGGGAACAAAGAAGAGTGGAAAAGTGAGGAAACTGAACTTGCCAAGCCAGAGGATGGCTTTCCACTCAGAGGGAATGGCAAGCTAGTATGTATATCTACCATTTACTGAATATTTATTACGACAGGCACTTCGCTAAACACTTTACATATATTATCTCATTTAGGGCACAAAAAAACCCCAAAATTATATTCAGGGTTCTCTAAGTTAGGTAACTTGCCCAGAGTCACTCAAAGTCTCACTGCTGGAGTCCATATCTGAAACAGGCTTGTCCAAATGCAAAATTCCAGGGCTATGAATACTATACCAGTTTCCCATCTTGTATAAAGCAAAGACACAGGAGAATATGACACAATCAACAATGCTTCTCACCGCTATCTATATATCACAACTATTTTAAGAAGCTGTCTGTAAGTACTAATGCTTAAGACTCCATTCCTCAAGGTTCTAATTCAAGAAAATAATGACAGGCATAGGCATTTAAAAAAAAAAAAAAAACCTAAATTGAGAAATATATATAGCCTAAGTTGAGAAGTACAGTGTTATGATATTTTTAAGTAGTTAAAATGCCTATGTTTGGGATGGGGGTTGATAAGGCTGGATAGAGTGCCAGGCAAAAGGTCATAGAGGACTATCTCTTTACACATATTCACAAACAGTACTTGCTGCATTCACTTTCTTGGGTCTTCAACCCACTGCAATCAGGATCTTTATTCATTAGTCTTGAAACCATTCTGATAGACAAAATCCAAAGAATTTATCAGTCCTCACTTTTCTTGAACTCTCTACAGTATGTGACATTAGTGATAAGGGATTTCTGTCTGAAATGCCCTCCTATAGCAGCACTCTTCTGTTCTCCTACTTCTTTAACAATTTGTTTTCAGTCTTGCAGTTTTCTCCTCCGTGTCTCATCCCTTTAACAGTAGAGCACCTAAACGGGCTGTCCTATTCTCATTTTGCTTTTCACCCTGGTCATTCCTACCAGTCTTATGATTTCACCTATAATCAACATGCTGTAGACTTTCATATCAACTCAGATCCACGGCCTGGTTTGATCTGAAGTTTGATCTGAAGCTCCAAATTCTTACTAGCATTCCTATTCTGTATCCCTTGCACAGAATCTCAAATTTCTTCCAAAACTGAAACTCTTCCTACCCGAATTCTGCTCCTTAATAATGCACTCTTAAACACACAGTTACCCATATCAAGAATCTAAAAGTTATCCAGATTCTGCTTTACTCTTGCACCCAGTCCAAACCTCTTCCCAAAAAACTAAAGACAGGAAGATTTTGCCAGACTTAACCTCGTGCTATTAGAGAGGCTTGAGAGGAACCTAAGGGCAGGGTGTATCTTGGCCTTTAAACCCAACTTCTGGGGCTGAGAAACACCTATCTCAAGAGTAGGTCTGAACAGAGTAAGGCAGAACATTCAAAAGGGTAACCAAAAGGAGGAATTAAGATATAAAGGAGAGGCTGGTTAAGATCAAAGAAATCACCAAGAGAGGAGGTTCAAAATTCAGTCCAGAAGTATACCACAAAAAAACAAGGTAGCTTCACAGTCCTCTTGGTTGCTGGAAAGCAGGCAGAACAAATTTACAGCAAAAGATGTCAGAACCGTGCTTTCCTCTTGGAAAGGGTACTGACTGCAAGGGGCAAAGGGGGAGTTTCTGGAGTGGTGGTATTATCCTTGATTTCAATGATACCTAAACATATATTTTAAAATATATGTTTTAAAAAAACATATATAAAACATATATAAAAAAATATAATTTTTACATATATGTAAAAATTAAGCTGGCAATATACTTGGGGGATATGGACTTTACATGTATTAGGGTCAATCTCAAACTTTCAAAAAAAAAAAAAAGCCAGTGACCACTTTGGGCCAAGTCTACCTCCTCACTATCTAATTTATATCATATGCTACTGTCATATCTCACACATCAACCACTTCATTTGTTTCCTATAACCAGGAACCTATCTCCTGGTTTCCCTGTTATCCTGGTATAACCATAAAAAGTCCTTTCTTTCATTCAGAAAAGTATGCTGGTTTGGACAAAATGTTTTATGTTCACCCTACCTTAGTTACAGCCCCCACCTTCCTCCCAAGGACATCTTCTACAATACCCAGAGTAATCTTTGTAAAGCTTATCTTCAGGCTCTAAAGCCTCCAATGTTTCTCCTTTATTCAAGTTCAAATCCTTGAAATAATCCAACCCATGTAGTATATCCAGCTTCAACTTTTAACATCAAGCACCATGTACCACCACTCACAACCAATATGCAATGTTTTGCAACCTTTATTCCTTATCACATCCCTCCCAAAGAACATTTTTAGACACTTTTTTCCTAGATGCTGCCCCACCCCAAATCAAATACTAAGGAATGAAATTCTGTCAGGGAGAACTGAGTTTTGGAAGGCTACAAGCCATAGTGAGGTCTAAGATTTTTTTCACTATTCCCCTAAAAAATAATTTTTGTCCCTTTGGGAATGATACCACCCCAACCAGGAATGCACGCTAAAAGGGTGGCTTCTTCTTCTATCCATATACTTTGCCTTTGCTGTTGTTCCTCTCTGCCTGGAATGACCTCCCTTCTGGATACCATACTGCCAACTATTCACAGTGTTTAAGATTCAGTTAACTGCTCCTCAGAGCTCTTCTTCCACTTGCAGTCCAAAGTATCCTATCCATACCTCTGTCACCAAACCCTTAATATTTTACTAATGTTTTCATGATTTTCTCCTAAGTTACTGAAAAATAGGGACAACGATTTCTTTCTACAACCTTGGCTTTTAGTATTTTGTCTGTCATACTTATTAAATGAAAGGATAAATTAGTTATTACCTAGTTGAGATAACCATAGAACTCAGTTTACCTCAGACAGTCCCTCTTTAAAGTATTATTCTAACATAAATATTAATAACACCTCAAAATAATGTGGATAACTTATACTGCTAATTTACCTAGGCAGTGGGTAATTCTGAACAAGAGTGAAACACGATCAGATGTAAGCATTAAAAAGAACACTGTAGGGGTACCTGGGTGGCTCAGTCAGTTGAGCATCCAACTCTTGATTTTGACTCAGGTCATGGTCTCATGGGTGGTGGGATTGAGCTCCAGTGGTGACAAATCAGAGCCTGCTTGTGATTCTCTTTCTCTCTCCCTCTGCCCTTCCCCTGCTCGTGGGCATGCTCTCTCTCTCTCTCAAAATAAACAAACATAAATTTAAAAAAAAATTTTAAAAACACTGTAGCTGTAATATAATAAAAAATGACTCAAACAAAACAGTCAGAGGTAAAATTAAACGAGGGCCTGCAATAGGGTAATAGAAGGGGCAGGGTGGGGAGGAGGGTAGATATTCAGAACATAAAAGTAACAAGGCTTAATGGCCAGCTGGATACAGAGAGGAAGATTAACAGGGGAATCAAGAGTGAAAACATAAATTTCTAAACTGAGCAACTGGAGCAGTCATCAACAGAACATTAAAAAGCAATGATGAGTTTTCAATTTAGGACTAGTGATTCAAGAACCTGGAGGACAATTTAGTAGTTAAATATATGGATCCGAAGCACACAAAAGGGTAAGATGGACCAAGTTATCAGCCTATAAATATTAACTGAAGCCAAGCTGCTGAATGGCTTCCCAGGAGATACAAAATCAGCAGTTCTAATTGACAGAAACTAGTATGTATTTAATATGATTTAATAGTTAACGTGAAGACCACACGAAATTAATTCAAAATTTTGTTTTAACACATTTACTCATTATTTAGTACATCCAAAGCATGATATTAAACACTAATGGAATAAAACCAATAAAACCCTAAGAGAGTTAAGGAGCTCACTCTGAGGTAAAAAGAAACGTTACAAAAAATGATATTGCATACGGACTGAGTTGAGGAAGAGCTGAATTCAAGGCCTTAATTTTGACTGTAGTACCTTTAACTTTGGTTTAAGGACTCAAAATGAGTGCCTTAACAGCTTTCATTGATTTAGAGCACTAAGCTTTGCAGAGTACTTAAATCTAAAATTTTCCGTTAAAAAAAAAAAAGTCTTTGTGAAGTGGAAATCAGAGAACTAGCTCAGGAAAGGCAATGTACTGTGAAGCTGGATCTACAAAATAGGAGAAATAGCCAGAAAAGTAAAAACTGTTAAACACAGCTCTAAGTGGAATACTTTTAAAACACATTTCCACGTTCAATGTCTGGCTCACTAAGATTAAGATGATAGTTACATATAAGGACAACAGATGGTACAAAATAAAGGGACTACTAGCTTGTCTCAGACACACAGTAGACTAATTAATTACACAATGCAAACATCTGACAAGATTACAAGGCAGTGATTCTTATCTATTTGCATATTTTTTCATAATGCTTTGCACCCACTAGGGATTCACGAAAAAATAACTTGAATGAATTTTATCCCCTTCTATTATACACTCTACTGGTTTGCGTTTCTTCTCCTGCACTGTTTGCTCCCACTCATTCTCTTTTGCGGTTTCTGCTCTTCTCCCCTGATCCTGTAATAATCAAGTGTACCATGTGGGACTGTCTTCGGTCCTCTTCTATTCTCTGTGTACACTCACCGCCTTGGTAATTTCATCTAGTCTCATGACTTTAAATAACATCTAAAGTTAATGACTATAAAATTTCTATCCACAGCCCAAACCTCTCTAGCGAAAAACACATCTGTCCATGCAACTCCTTACTCAACATTTCTAATAGACTTTCAAACTTGTAATGTTCAAAAATGAATTCCTGATCTTCCCTCCCCAAACCCACTCCTCCTGCATCTTTCCCCACTCCAACACTCCAATTTTCAGGCCAAAGACCTCGCAATCTTGCTTGATTCTACTTTTCCTTAAAGCACAACGCTTATTCATTAGCAAATCCTGCTGGCTAAACCTTCAAAGTTCTTTCCATAATTGGTTACTTCTTACCACCTGTATTACTATCACTTACTCTGAGTTACAATCAGCTCTTCCTAACTTTAACATGATACTTTCCCACTGATGTGCCTGCTTCTTTGAACGCTCGCTCGCATACAGTCTTTTCTCAATCCAGCAAGCAACCCAGGGAGCTAGGGGGTGCTTTTTAAAAAGTTAAGTAGTATAATATCACTGCTCCAAAATTCTCTGGCAGCCCCCTCTATCACACAAAATAAAAGTTAAGGAATTTCCAAGGACTTACAAAGCCCTTAATGATATACTCCCTCCTACACCACTATTATTGCCTCTCTGACTTCATCTCTTATAATTCTCACCCTTGTTCACTCTCCTCCAGTCACTAAGAGCATCTTGGTATTCCTTGAATGCACCAGACATACTCTCATCTTAGGAGCACAATCACTATTCCTTCTACTTAGAAATCTCTTTCACCATCTATCTCCAGGTCTAATTCCATCACATGCATCAAGCCTTAAATCAAAATTCATCTTCTCAAAAATCACAACACTGACATCTTATTTAAACTGCAACCCAGCACTTGCTTGCAACCCCCTTATTCTTTTTTAAATGAGCAATTATCACATAATACAAATTTAAGAATTCACTAAGAGAATAAAGATCTCCTGAGAAAAGAACTGGTGCTAATTTCAAGTTATCAAAAATAAAACATCACTTGGATTCAGGTTACCACTTCTCTACTCATGCTTTTGTACTACAAATTCTAGGCTCACTCAAAAGCACTACCAATGAATCAAGCAGTTAACATGTTTTGCTGCTAAATGTCAGGGCTCTAGACTGTATCGCGGGCAGTTGGTCAGCATTCCCTGGTGCAATGCTGCTGTTCCAGTAAAACAAGATGAAGTAATTAATGTGGCACACACTGGTCAACATAATTTTGTGAATAGTTCAGAAAATTTCCTAAGGCTCAAAAATAGGCCATTCAAACTAGCTAAGTTTGCTATTAAAGAGAAGCAGGGATGCCTGGGTGTCCTGGGCATCTGACTTCAGTTCAGGTCATGATCTCATAGTTCTTAACTCTGAACCCTGCATCGGGCTCTCTGCTGTTAGCACATAGCCTGCTTTGAATCCTCTGTCCACCTCTCTCTGCCCCTCCCCCACTTAATCTTTCTCTCTCTCTCAAATAAATAAAAACTTAAAGATAGAAATAGGATTTTCCCAGTAACTGTGAATTTATCATAAATTATATTTAAAAGTAGAGAGGTGCCTGGGTGGTTCAGTCAGTTAAGCGTCAGGTTCCTGATTTCAGCTCAGGTCATGATCTCATGGGTAGTGAGTTGGAGTCTCACTCAGACTTTGTGCTGTCAGTGCAGAGCCTGCTTGGGACTCTCTCTCCCTCTTTCTCTCTGTCCCTACTCCAAATGTGCTCTCTAAAAATAAATAAATAAAATTTAAAAATAAATGAATACAAATAACATAAAGAACTATTTTTTTAAAAAGCAAAAAAGTAAAACTTACATTATGCATTGCAAACCGTGCGAAATAGTTTCTAATTATATAAAAACTACAGCAAATTCACCTGTGAAGGTGAACACTTTCAATTAGCTCACAACGACTTCAGGAATCATCATGGAGAAACTAAAACACATGGGATTATAAATGTAGGTCTCAAAATGAGAACTCTGGAAAGCAGCAGAATATGTCTTGTTTCCATGCAAAGATCGGGATCCCCAAAAACAAAGTCTGACTTATCACAACTACAGTTAGAGCCTGACTAATGTCATGTCACAAAAGGTCAGCCCGAAGTTACTGAAACCCACTATGCAAAGCACTATAAATCTGAAAACACCTCCACGGTGACTTAGTAAGAATTAATCAAAGCACTTAATTTCATTTATTGAACTTCTATCCAAAAAAATCCAACAATCCATTCACACTGTTGTCAGTTTTTGCTTTTTGAGTTAGGAAACATACCATTTAATATAGAAATGTTTTCAAATCAAGGAAAACCTCCCCCCACCCCAATTTAAGTATACTATAAGGTGTGGAAAGTTAAAAGTTTCTGACACCAGCCTAAAAAAAACAGCCTTCAGGTAAAATGAAAATCATTTAAGCGGATGCCACTGATACTGATCCAATACACCAAATTTTGGCTCCAAGCACAAAATACCGTAAAATTTCCCGCTGACAGTCTGAGAAAGTACCACAAAAACAGATCTTTAAATACGCATCATCCACTACCAGAATTTATCATTTGACTGCAGTTTTAAACTGATTTTGAAAACTTTCTTTTCTAGACAGTAAGTTCTTAGTAACTTGACTATTCACTTACAACGTCTACTTGGTTTTTCAGTCTATCTACCCAGGGGCACTCTCATTCCAAGACGCACATTCTGCCCTGAGAAAATACAACTTTGTAATGGTGACTTCTTATCGAAAACACTAGGAAGTCACCGGCAAAGACGAGTGAACGAGGAAGGCGGCATCTCAAGCAAGAAAGGCGGTCATCTCCTCCGCGAGAAGGGCCTGGGTGACCGCGGGGGGTACGCAAAGAACAGATACACTGGCAGCAGGTGCGAGGATCTGGCAAGGGGACAGTCGCCGCAGGTTTCGGACCGACAAGGGTATGTTGTCCGCTGTACAGCCAGGGTCCGCCAACCTTACCTCGGGGGTCCGCTCCGGAGGCTTCTTCTTCAGCGCCTGCCTAGCACCGGGGTCCACGGGCGAGTTCATGGCCGCTACCCCGGCCCCCGTGCTCCCCAGGCTGTCCTTAGCAGCCCACGAAACAGCACATTCACCTTAGGTAAGGGGGTCTGCACCCTCCACCCCCGAGGTAGAGAACTCCGGACTGCTCCGGGGTCAGTGCTCAAGCAAACAAGCCTTCGCAACGCCCGCCCAGGGCCTCAGCCCACGCGCGACTGGCCAGAGGAAAGCCCGCACGGGGGCGGAAGGAGGGGGATTGCGCATGCGCAACACGGGCGAGCACGCAAACGGGCGCCCAAGGGCGTGTCTCCGTGGTGACGTAAAAACTGGGGTGGTGCAGTTAGGACTCTAACGACTCTTCGTGAGATTTGAGGAAGCGTCGCGAGATCTCACCTAAACGGGTCACAGGATCCGCCGCGGATTTGCGGTTTCGGCTGTTTCAACTTCCGGTAGAGAGGCCGGAAATGCGCTATGACGGACTAAGCAGAAGTAGCCTGTTGGTGTAGAACGGTGGGGTAATTGTCCTAGGTATGGGTTCCGTGTGTGCACCAAATCCGGAACTTCAGGGCGTGGCCCAGGCTCCGGCCACAGTCCAGTTCTGCAACTCCGACGCCCCTCCCTCGAACAAAGTGCGGACTTCGCTGCTACCGTTTAGCGAACAAGGAAGTCATTCCATCTCTTCCTTACGTTTAATAAAACGATTTTCTTGTGGAAGGAGGCTTCCAGGAAGTACACGCCCAGTCTTTTACAGACGTGCTGAGATCAGGACAGAAATCAAAGCCTTCAGGCCTTGAGCAGAGGTTGGCAGAGGTGGCAGGCGCTGATGGCGCAGCCTGCTCTGGATTAGCGGGGGATTCGAGAAGTCAGGTCTGTACTGCATTCACACGACCAATGCCTAGGGCAGCCCTGTCTCGGCTCAGCCCTTTCCTCAGGCGGGGAGGGTTTAGGGTCGTCTTGCCTCGAGTCACCAACATTTCACTACATTATACGTGCTGGCCTGTTTCCCGACAGCGCGAATAAAACAGATTTCCGTTTATAAACTACTGGCCCCTTGGGTAAGAAAAACAGACCACTCTTCCTAATAGCCAGGCACGTGTAGATGTTTTCAGTGAGACGACTGATCGAATTCCAGACACCATCGTTCCAAGACAGAGTATTTTTCACCGTGTATTTTTGGCGCACACATGGGCCGCACTGGTCTCAAATGCCTTATTTTGTAATCCTCATAGGCTTAATCCTTTTTACTGAATTCAAAGCCTTTTGAGGTCTACACCACATCTACGTCCATCTTAGTATTTCTCACAGCAGTTAGCACAGTTTGCTAACAGTGATCTATGATTACGATGTTATTTACTATTTTAATGACGTGGTAATTAAAATTGTATTTTAGAACAACAAAAAAATAATTCAACGAAAAGGAAATAATTGAGGACGCAACTTTTACCATTTCTAGGTCTTGGTAATGATGTTAATAATAGTTTTGTTTTCCGTTGGTCGTTGGGCTTACCCAAACTTGAAGTTTACAACATAATATTAGCACATTTCTTTTTTGAGTATAGGTCAAAAACCTTACCAGGGAAGTTGTGGCTCAGCCATCCTGGTGACAAAGTAGTTGTAGAGAGCACAAGGAACTGCAGTGACCCATTTTCGACATTTTTTGTGTGTATAAACACCCTCCCAAAAGTCTGCCTAGGATCGTACAGGCTACTTAGCCCTTGAAGGTCAGTTTCTAGGGCCATGTAAGTATTTTGAAACACAGAAGTGGAATTAAAGCATGACGACCATGAGCTTGGACTTTACGTGCAAACACCTGAATGGGTGTCTTTAATACACCATTTCTATTTGAATCACTTGGGGAAGTCATTTAATGTCTCTGAACTTCATTCCCTTATCTGTAAAATGAGACTAGTAAAGTATCCCATTGCTTTGGGATTCTCAAGATTACATGAGATAATTCATGTGAAGTACTCGGGCTGTTGCCTGCATAATGCAAGGACAAGCACTCTTTATTACTTCTATTTCTATTACTTCACGTCTGAAAAGTGATTTCTCTAAAGCAGAAATTCGAGTTTGAAGAACTCGCAAAGTTTTTTTTTTAATGTTTTATTTATTTCTAGGAGAGAGAGAGAGAGAGACAGCGTGAGCAGGGGAGTCAGAGACAGAGGGAGTCACAGACTCTGAAACAGGGTCTAGGCTCTGAGCTGGCAGTCAGCACAGAGCCCGACGCGGGGCTCGAACACACGAACCGCGAGATCATGACCTAAGCGAAAGTCGGACGCTTAACCGACTAAGCCACCCAGGCGCCCCCCGCAAAGTTTTTTTAATGCCTATTTTTTTCATTAATAACTTTCAGAAACATATTAAGGTATTCATGAAGATGTGGAGCAAGAACTCTCACAGAGAGTGTAAATTGGGAAACTGCTTTGGCCAAAAAAAAAAAAAGAAAACAAAATGTAGTAAAGTTGAAACACACCCATTGACAACAAGTCCAATCCTCGATCTATGTCCAGAAGAATACCCGTGTACACCAGAAAAGATGAACAAAAATGTTCATTGTTCATATTAACCCAAAATTAACCACATGTCCATTAATATAGAATGACTATATTATGGTATATGTATGCAGTACAACTGCATTGTACATGGATGAGTCACCAGCAAAGTGTTGAGAGGAAAAAAAGCAAACCACAAAATATCAAGTATAATTATACACACAAGGATCAAATACAAGCTAAACTGAATTACATCACATAGGGATGCATAGACATAAAATTATAAAGAAAAAGGGAGACAATGTTCACAAAAGTCAGGTTGGTAATTAGAAAAATGATGAGAGAAGATCATGATCAGCATTGGACACATGGAGGAAGAGAATTCCAGGTTACGAAACATTTACTTCTTGACCTAAATGATGGTTACATTAGTGTATATTAATTTTTCTGTATATAATACTTCATGAGAAAAATGAATATATACAAAAATAACTTACTTTTAAGCTTTACTATAAGACAGCAACAGTAAACACAATATATTAATGTTCATGGTAGTTATACAAATCAAAACTTAAGCACTTTTTTTTTTAAGTTTATTTGAGACAGACTGTGTGTGTGTGTGTGCACAGTACCGGGAAGCAGACAGAGATGGAGAGAGACGGAATCCTAAGTAGGCTCCTGACTGCCAGCACACAACCCCATGAACTGTGAGATCAAGACCCAAGCCCAGTAAGGTGCATAACTGAATGAGCCACCCAGGCAACCAGGCACCCAAGTAAATTTTCAAAATCTATCTTGTCCTAACCATCTTTTATGCTCTGGTATGCTGAAAAAAGTGAATTGACAGTGAAAGCTCTACTAGCTACTTTCAGAGAAAAGGTCACCTCTGGGATGGGATTCACCAGTACAACCTGGTATCTGAAAAGAACCATAATGGTTCGTTATGCAAACGGTTTACTAAATCCTAGGAAAAACAAAACATGGTTAAATCTTAAAAAGAAAAAAATGGCTTAACTCTTACCCTACCTTATTTTTCTCCTTTATATTTATTACAACTTGGTACCATATTTTCATCTATCTCTTCCACCAGTGACAAGTATGTAAACTCCAAGAGAACACAGAAGGTTTGTGTTATTTACTGGCATATCACTGGCACCCAGACTTGTGCCTAGCACATAAGTAGTGCTCAGTTAGTATTGGTCGAATGAATAAATGGAACTACCTAAGGACTAATCAATTAAGAGGGGATTTTGCTGTAAAAAAAGATAGGCACTTGATTGCTCTCCAGTGGCAAAGAAAGTTCTGGCTAAGCAAAGGTTTTATGCAAAACTAAATCCTAATTAGGCAGACAGACTCATAATGGCTATCTTTCCAAACTAATAGCAAACCAACAAAAACATGCGAGTAAAGAGGACTGTTGTTGTTTTTTCTTAATGTTTTATTTATTTCTAGGAGACAGAGAGAGACAGCGTGAGAGGTAGAGGGTCAGAGAGAGAGGGAGTCACAGACTCTGAAACAGGCTCCAGGCTCTGAGCTGGCAGTCAGCACAGAGCCCGACGCGGGGCTCGAACACACGAACCGCGAGATCATGACCTAAGCGAAAGTCGGTCGCTTAACCGACTAAGCCACCCAGGCGCCCCTAAAGAGGACTGTTTTTAATAGCACCTGGAATGAAGTAAAGAATTGAGATCTGGCATATGCTGGGAGATTGAGTGAAAAGAAGAGCATTTTCTGGCCCAAATCTTTAAGTAAAGCCAATTATTATTAAAACAGGATCTGAGGGTGAGGTCTAGGAATTCGTATTTCTCAAAAGCTACCTAGGTATTTCTAACATGTGACCAGGTTTGAAAACTACTTGAAACTAACTCAGGTTCTGGACTAATCTGACCCAACTTAATTCCAGACTTTTCACACAGTAAAGGATACTGACCTGTAAGTGCTGGACTAAATATATGTGTGACACAAGAGTGGCATCATAAGTTTCTTGAGAAAATAACATCTTCCTTATACTTCCACATTTCAACAATGTTATTCCCCTAGAGACTATTTAGGTCACATTGCCTTTACCACGAATCTGAATTTGAGCAATGAGGTGAATACATAGACCTATTTTTGGACTGCCCTTGTTAAAACAGTCACTTGGAAAACAAGGAAGCTTAAGCCTCTTCAACTTAATCCTCTCCTTAGAGTAAATACAGGCTTTTCTGTTGAAGGTCTAATCAGTGTTAACCCAGAGATGCAATCTGATGAAGGGATAGATCTAGGCTCAGACTTTCAGGAGAAAGAAAGTCCCTTTTAAAAGAAGTAGAAGGGACCAAGTCTCAGGAGGTAGCATATGCTTTAAGATCACTAAAGTTCTCCTGACAAATAATGAGTGGATATTTCACATATTATTTAAAAACATCTTTTGGGTTGCTTATAGTTTTTTGGGGGGTGGGGAGGGAGTCTCAAATGTTAAACTTAAAACAAATATGACCAAGTCCATGGTCTGCACTCCAAACCAAAGATAAGAAGCTCTACACACTCCAACCTCTGCCTTTTTATCCAAGTCCTTCCTACTCAAAACTACAATTCCCCAGCTCCCATTGCACCTTCGACTCAGTTCGGTCCCAGGTGCCATCCCACTCCTACATTCTACATTGGCAAAAACAAAAAAATACCAGATACTTTTTTACAGTACATCTGTCACCACATAGTAGTTGGAAACCATTCTGGTCTGAGAAATAAAACAAACCCTCAGAGGAAAGACTATGATCTCAGATTAAATTCTGTGTTTTCAGATTCTTATCACTAAAATCATTCCTCTATGCTTCTCAGAAATGTTACAAGATATCATTTACATGCAGGAATAGCACAAATAAACACAGGTACCAATTATAAACTTTTAAAATATCTGATGAATAGTACCCAAATACTTGACACTTCCTCTCTGCTTTAAAATAGTGCACTTGGGGGCACCCTGGGTGGCTCAGTCAGTTAAGAGTCCGACTTCGGGTCAGGTCATGACCGCATGGTTCGTGGGTTCAAGCCCCACGTCGGGCTCTGTGCTGACAAATAGCTCAGAGCCTGAAGCTTGCTTCAGATTCTGTGTCTCCCTCTCTCTCTGACCCTACCCTGCTCATGCTCTTTCTCAGAAATAAATAAAACATTTAAAACAATTTAAAAAATAAAATAAAATACTGCACTTATCCTCTTTGGTCAAATTTAAGAGTCATATATATAAAGTGATATGAAGACAGATCTAATCCTATTTCCTGGCATAACTCTGCCCAAATCGACCAGCTTGAGTAAGATAAGGTAGCATCTCAACAGCTTACTCAGGGCTGAATCACTGCTGCAAAGCAGGCACTCTGGACTGATGGAAGAGCTTACTTACCGTATAATGCAGATGAAAATGACAGACTTGCTCAGAGTCACATGCAAAATCAGTGAAAAAAACAGTTTTAGAATCCAAACCAACTGGCCAATTTTTTTAAATTATAAAGTCAATAGTATTGAATACATGTTCTTAATAGGTTTACATGGAGTTTTCTAGGTCTTAAATGATGTTTAGTTTGTTTTCAAAGAAGTTAAAAAGATTTTCTATTTGTCATCATGTAACATTATATCAGTATATTTTTTGTGACTATGTTTTCATTTACAAGAACATACGTTAAATTCTCCCCATAAGAGCTGGGGGGCCATACAAGGGAAACTGGACAGAATACCTAGTAACAGCAGCAGCTAAGAATTATTGAGCACTTGGGGTGTGCCATGCATCGAGATCAATTTCTGATGTACACTATTTTACTTGATCTTAGAAGGTACATTCCTTAGAAACCTTAGAAAGTAGATTCTACTAAATACCAATAAAGAAATTTAGTATTAAAGAAGGATATAATGAACATGGTCATATATGTAGAAGTGCCACACTTGTGAAAAGAATCCAAGTGAGCTGACCCGAGAGTCCATGATGTTACATGTACCTTATTAACACACAAAAGAAAAACTAACATCGTCCATCAAATTGACGTGTATTTATTGCACAAATTTCCCCTAGAACTGGGAGGTTATTATAATACAGGTGTACATTTGAGAAATGTATACAGAACAAGGAACAAGTATGTACATTTTACATATCCCACCATCTAAATAACTTACAAGAAAGCAGAACAAGCTCATAAGACATCCACCAGAAATAGGCATTGTGTAAAATCTTTTTTTTTAAGTGATCATCCCCAGTGTATGCCAATTGCAACAAAATGAAGTCGGTGCTAGTATGTTTATTGCACTTAACATTTTCAAACTCAGAATTAAGACTTATTAATAAAAGCCAAAAATATTTCAAATCAAACCAATTAGTCTATATACAAGGAAAATTTAGTTTTAAATCTATCATGTAAAAAGATCCCTTTTTCATTTCCTGTTCCAACAAACAGGTTTTTTTTAATTCCCTATTGCAACAAACAGGGTTTTAAAATATGTAACACCTAACTGTCTGTACCATAAGAAGTTAAAAAAATTATTTTCAACAGGCCAAAACTCATTTCACATTCATCATAATGATCACACTTTAAAGAAGTAGCAGCTCATTCCTTGGGCTTTGTGTGAGGAAAAACATGACTATGATGAAGGCAGTAGAAATTATAGAAGGTTAGGAATTATAAAACTCAGGAATCCTATAAGGATTAATGATTCTATTAAGAAACTATAGGTTCTTCCTTCTGAGCAAAGCTTAGTTTTAAAAGGAACAGTAGTAGCATGGGCCATCCATTTATTGAAGACTGGATTTCCTAAATGACAATTAGAGATTTCAAACTGGGCCGTGAATAGTTTGATGATTAATCAAAAAAAGGAAACAAGCAAAACCAGATATTATCTACCTGCTACATATCATTCTGAACTGCAATAAAAAAAAATAATGTACAGCGGCCCACATATAAATCTGTCTATATTCTGAATTCTGCCAAACAAATTGACTCATAGAATCCCAAACAATAAAAGAGGGAAGAATTTCAATGATTAATGGAATAAGAGAATTAAGCAAAAGAAAACAGATCTATAAATACCCTTTGGCAGCAGGTCATCCATGGGAGACTCAGGTACTAACTGGGACCAGGAGACAGGACACGGGCAAGAGTGATTGCAGGCACAACAATTTCAGGTTTACACTCCATTAAAATAACCATATCTTTTCTATTAGAGATTTCTTGAATACATAAAGAACAAGGCAAAATGTGACCCAACACTATTATAAATTCAAGGCAAAAGACTAAACAAACCACAGAAATCTTCCTTAATTACTGAAAATTCAAACAGCAAAAATGAATGTATTATACAGTAGTTGTATTTAGTAAGAGAATAAGCAAGTAGTTTCTTTAAGCTAATCAATTAACTAGGATGAAAATAGTCCATGAAAGCAGAAACCAATTTCACTTTTAGCATTAAAAGTATCTTAGATCAGGTAAGTAAAGAATAAACTATAATGTAGTATTCAAGTAAACTGAGGTAGTAGAGCATAAATGAAAACTTTATCTACCCATCTTTCTATTTACATTACTTACAAGAGTTTGGTTCCATTAATTAGCCTTTCTCATAAGCAACATTCTACAATATATACAAAAAAATTAACAACTGGAAAGTGAAAATATTTCAAAAAAATTAGATTTTGCAAGGGACGGACTATTAGAGGAAAGAAAGTAATTTTAAGAGTTAACAAGTTCTATTAGTATAAACTGATTATTATGAAGCTGTGAATATTATGAAATACTCAGTTCCTATGGTTTCAAGAAGGGCTGATATTGAAAGCAAAGGCCTTGGCTACCTGAGCACTTTTAAAGAAAATAGTATTATTTTTCCCAATGCTTTGGTGCAACTTTTAATCCTAATTTTTATTTATTAAATTAGATGCAAATATGTAAATATTAACATTTATAAGAATTAGCTTATTCTTACAAACAAAACAAATGGTATAAAGTAGTATTTTTATTTTGGGAAACTACATTCCTCAGCCTTAAAAAAAGATTGGCATTAGTTATATTTTAGGGTGTGTGAAACAAAAAGTTCACCAGAAAGTAACATTTCAACACTATTTACAACTGATACTAGTTGAAAATATTATTTTTAAAAAGACATGTTTACCAATCAATCTTGTATTTCTACTTGTTTTTTTTAAAAAATAGATACATATGTACACTTGGATGGATAACATACACACATTTACACTCATTATTCTGGATTATTATAATTAACAGGCTGCTTAAAATAGTTTGAGAAATACCCTAAAATTAGCTATTTTGAATTGAAAAACGAACAAATAATCAAGCTTTTATAGATGTACATACCTTAGAAATAAGGAGTTAAAATTAGTTAAATGACTATTTCTGAGTCATTTAATTGTGAGATATACATTGCTATTTATGAGTGTGGCAACAAAGGAGTGATCATATGAAATTCCTTGATGTTATTATTCATTTTGTAGAAATCTCTATCCTTTGGCTTTTTCAAATGCTTTCCCTAAATATTATTTATGCTGTTTTAGTTTCACTTGGTTAAAAATATACCACCACCCAAAAGTCCAGCCGAAATGAAAAAGCAACTCAATGATCACACAGTATGTACTGCAATGCAGGATACCCAGGCATTTGACTCATTTAGATGGAATTCTAACAGTGAAAAAAAATGCCATAAAATGCATTTTGTATCTGTTTCCTTAGTTTCTATTTAACTTTCTACCAAAGTTAATTTCTAACAACCTTTATGTTAAAGGAGTATCTGAGCAACATATGGAGAGTGAGTGCTCGCTACAGCAGCCAGAAGAGGAAGATCACTGGATTCAATCCTGAAATGAAGAAAAAAAATTTTTTTGAGTTTAGGCTTTCTGTACCCAGGACATGTGTAAGTGCTATGTGTAGTCACTATATGTCGGGGTTAAGAGCCTAGGGCACTCTGCCAAAAGGAAAAGGATAACAAGAGAGTTGACGATAACACAAGCTGGAAATTTTTCAGTAAGTAAAAACCAAAGCCGAAGGCTGTGTAAAAAGAAAGCCTCTGAAACCCAACAGCAACAAGGTCATGGATGTAGGAAAGCATTTCACTGACCTGCTAATGGACCATGTATCAGGGCAAGGGACCGTATCTAAGAAATACAATAAACTATAATAATACAGAAATTGTGTGCATTCATACTGTTTTGGATACAAATGTTTTTATAAAGGTACTGGGAAGAAGTAATGGAAGCTTCTTAAAAATTCATCCTATGACAAATAATTTATAGGGGGGAAAGGCCAATAAAAGATAGAAAAAGTTATGCAGTCTCATTCATGGTTAGAGAATAAATCTGAATAAAATCAAATTACATTTTTTAAGCTAGTAGCTTAACAAAGGTGAAAAAATTTGCTAATAGGAAGCAGTAGGAAGAGGTGGCTTCCTACTGATTGTGAGAATTTATTCTGATATTTTAATAACTAACAGTATCTATCAAAAATTTAACATACATGTCCTTTAACCAAAAATTCTACTTCTAAGAATTTATCCTATAAACTTCAAAGATTTATATTCATTTCAGTATTAATTTGTAATAACAAAAACCTGAAAATAATCTAAATTCTAACATATCATTAAATGCTATACAACCATTAAAAATAATGAGATAAATTAGTATGTGTTTGTATGCACATTCAAGATCTATTCAAAGGGAAGCTGCATGATAATAGGATATAAAACCAATTTATATTTTTTATCCTATACATTTAAAAATTCTGTAAGAAGAGACAATCCATTAACTGTACTTGGGTGAGAGTGAGAAGATGGAGAAAAGACACTGATGAATCAATTTTCATTTTATGTCAAAATGCACACTGTAAAATTTGGTTATATGCATAATACATTAGAAGCTAGTTTAAATTTTTTAAAAATAAAGGCAAGACACACACAGAATTATCCATGTTCAGTCTAGATGATTAGGATTAACATTAATGGAAGAATTTAATTTGATTTCTGATGTACAGTTGCTACTTAATGCTGACTCCCTAAAAAGCTTAATTTAAAAAAGTTCTACCTTGTTTTAATTTATTCAACAGGATTTCAAGAAATAATTCACACACACACACACACACACACAAAGTAGCCATAGAACACGGGCAAAGTGACTACAGAATGTAAAGAAAAGGGCTATGTAATGCCTCCCACCAATTTCCTGTTCCTCCTGCAGTTAGCATTTTAGAAAAGTGTCTTCTCCCCAGGAGTAACTGCAAAGTAGACAAATACAATAAAAAAATAATAGGAAATGAATAGTATTATGTAGATAATGTTCTACCACCCACAGAATGGTGCTACTTCAATAAGCTCATGTGGATGGCAGGTCATATGTGGGAATGATAAGTTTTAACACATATAATGACTAAAAATGAATATTTACTTATTTTGACTAAGATGAAAATTTAGATTTTAATTCATTTTTATCTGACCATATTCTCAACTTACTATAATAGTACAAGAGACGATGCCTTTGAAATCAGTGGAGGCCAGGGATCTGCTATTACACGGTATAGAGCAACCTAACTGATAACTGTTAAGCTTCTAACAGGAAAATAACTTAAAAAGGAAAAAAGGCAAATCTGAGGGATATTTCTTGCCTACAAAGTTCAATGAGAAAACAAAGCCAGAAGAGAAACCATAAACATACCCCAGAACTACTCCTAGTTCCTTGACATGGACACGCATCTGTCCCCTCAGGTATTCAGACAGCATTTTGCTCTTGAAGTATAACTCCTGTAACCGGTCTTCAAGATGCATTACACACTGCAGTTAGGGGGGAAAAAAAACCAGGTCAGAAAAGGGTTTCTAACTCAAAGTGATGGCAAATTCCAAAGCATCACATTTTTGACCATTCTGTTTAGTTATTTGTATATAAATTAAAGTTTGGAGAACATTTTTAAAGCACATAATTTTAGCTAAAGGAGTGTAAATTTTTTTCTAGCTCGTATCAAACATTTAGATCCTGCAGAGATTTTTTTTTAATGTTTATTTATTTTGAGTGAGACAAAGAGAGTGCAAGCAGGGGAGGTTCAGAGAGAGATAGGGAGAGAGAGAATCCTAAGCAAACTCCATACTATAAGCACAGAGCCCAATATGAGGCTCAATCTCATGAATCCATGAGATTATGATGTGAGACAAAATCAAAAGTCAAAAGCTTAACTGACTGAGCCACCCAGGAACCCTGTGTGTGTGTGTGTGTGTGTGTGTTTTTAATGCAGTAAAGTATACGTATTATAAAATTTGCCGTTTTAACCATTTTTAAGTGTACAATTGAGAAGCATTAAGTACATTCAAAAAGATGTGAAACTATCACCACTACACACTTCCATAAATTTTAAAAAATGCTTTTATTCCAAATTTGATAAATATACTCATAAAATAATAAAGTTCAAATATAATTACATAGGAAAGAGTGCATTCTTCTGTGAGGAGTTAAAGAAAAAAGTTTGTAACAACTCACAATGTTCAGTAGTCCTTACTAAAAAAGAGAGGTTTCTGAGCCAGTGTAACATTAAAAACTAAAACACATACACTCCATTTATTAACTAACTTGCTCAATTTAATAAAATAGGTGATTTATCATGTAAATTGATGCTATACATGTATGAGGACAAAACATGAGTTTCAGGTGTTAAAATACTAAGTTCTCAGGATGTTCAGATGGCTCAGTCGGTTCACTGGTGGACTCTTGATTGCAGCTCAGGTCATGATCTCATGGTTTGTGAGATCAAGCCCTGTGTCCAGCTCTGCCCTAATAGCTTGGAGCCTGCTTGGAATTTTCTCTTTCACGCTCTCTCTGCCCCTCTCCTGCTATGTGTCCTCTGTCTCTCTGTCTCTCTCTGTCTCTCTCTCTCAAGAAAGAAATATTTAAAACAACAAAAACCACTAAATTCTTGCTGACTATTCCTTTCCACTGAAAATCAACTATTAAAACTCCTAATAAGTGTGACTGACTGGCTAGCTCAGTCTGTAAACTATGAAACTGTTGATCTTAGGATCATGAGTTTGAGCCTCACAGTGGGCATGGAGCTTACACCAAAAAAAGAAAAAAAAAACCTGCTAATAAAATACCCATTTTCTTCTTGGAAAAACGAAATAGAAATTATATACACATACCCACACACACACGCTTAAGCTTTACATATAATTTACATATATAGGGAATTTACGATATTACCCGTTTTTAAGTATATACTGCGTGGCATTAAGTACAGTCGAATATTGTGTAACCATCATCACTACCCATTTCCAGAACTTTTCTTTTTCATTATCCCAAAGAGAAACTCTGTATCCATTACATAATAACTCCTGATTCCCTCCTTCCCCCAAACCCTTGGTAATCTCTATCTACTTTCTATCTCTATGAATTTGCCTGTTCTAGACACCTCACTTAGGTAGAACCATATATATCTGTCATTTTCACTTATTCTATTTAGCATAATGTGCTCAAGCTATATCCGTGTAGTATAAAAAGGTATCAGAATTACAATCCTTTTTATGGCTCAAATATCCCATTCTATGTATTATACCACATTTTGTTTATCCATTCATTTGACTATAGAGTTGTTTCCAACTTTTGGCTACTGCAAATAATGCTGCCATGAGCACAATACTACAAGTATTTGAGTCCCTGCTTTCAAATGTTTTGAGTGTCAACCCAGAAGTAGAATTGCTGGATCATAGGACAACACAATGTTAAACTTTTCAGAGAAGTGCCAAAGTGTTTTCCACAGCAGCAATGCACAAGGGTTCCAGTTTCTCCACACTTTGGCTAATCCTTGTCATTTTTGTTTTTGATCATAGCCATACTTATGGATGTGAAGGAGTATCTCACTGTGGTTTTGATCTGCATTTTCCTAATGACTAATGATGCTGAAGATCTTTTCATATACTCATTGACCGTTTGTACATCTTCTTTAGAGAAATGTCTATTTGCCAATTTTTAAGTTGAGTTTTTCTTTATTGTTGTTGAGTTGTGGGAGTTCTGTGTATATTCTGTATACCAGTATCTTTGAACACACATGATTTACAAATATTTTCTCCTACTCTGCACGCTGTCTTTTCACTTGTTGATAATGTCCTTTAAGGTACAAAATTTTAATTTGATGAAGTCCCATGTATCTATTTTTACTTTTCTTGTCTGTACTTTTTAAAAATAATTTTTACTATTCATTTATTTTTGAGAGAGAGAGACAGAGTACAAGCAGGGAGGGGCAGAGAGAGAGGGAGACACAGAATCTGAAGCAGGCTCCAGGCTCTGAGCTAGCTGTCAGCACAAAGCCCGACACGGGGCTACAACCCACAAATCATGAGATCATGATCTGACCTGAAGTGAACGCTTAACCGACTGAGCCGCCCAGGTGTCCATGTGCTTTTGGTTTTAAATCTAAGAACTCACTATCAAATCAAATGTCATAAAGAATATCTCCTCTGTTTTCTTCAAACTCTGGTTTTAAATCCAAGAAATCACTGCCAAATCAAATGCCATAAAGATTATTCCTTATGTTTCCTTCAAAAAGTTTTATAGATAGTTTAAGCACTTAAGTTTAGGTTTAAGTTTAGGTTTAAGTCACATTCAAGTTTGAATTCATTTTTGTAGATGGCATAAAGGGCTCAACTTTATGTTTTTACCATGTGGATATCCAGTCTTCTCAGCATGATTTATTGCAAAGGATCGTTTCCTCTTTTTTTTTTTTTTAATTTTTATTTATTTATTTTTTTACAAATAGTTTATTGTCAAATTAGTTTCCACATAACACCCAGTGCTCATCCCCACAAGTGTCCTCCTCCATGCCGACCCCTCCTCCCCGCCACATCCATCAGTCCTCAGTTTCTGTCAGCATTCAAGAGTCTCTCATGGTTTGCCTCTCTCCCTTTCCCCCACCATTTCCGCCCTTCTTCTCCCCTTTGGTCCTCTGTTAAGTTCCTCCTAATCCTCCTATACGTGCACACATATGATATTTGTCCTTCTCTGCCTGACTTATTTCGCTCAGCATAACACCCTCAAGGTCCATCCATGTTGCTACACATGGCCAGATTTCATTGTTTCTCATTGCCATGTAGTATTCCATGGTATAGATAAACCACACCTTCTTGATCCATTCATCTGTTGATGGACACTTAGGCTCTTTCCATGTTTTAGCTATTGTGGAGAGTGCTGCTATGAACATTGGGGTCCATGTGCTCCTATGCCTCAGCATTTCTGTATACCTTGGGTAAATTCCTAGCAGTGTTATTGCTGGGTCATAGGGGAGTCCTACTGTTAGTTTCCTTAGGAACCTCCACACTGTTTTCCAGAGGGGCTATACCAGTTTCCATTCCCACCAACAGTGGAGGAGGGTGCCCGTTTCTCCACATCCTCGCCAGCATCTAGAGTTATCTGATTTGCTCATTTTAGCCACTCTGACTGGCGTGAGGTGGTATCTCAGTGTGGTTTTGATTTGTATTTCCCTGATGAGGAGGGATGCTGAGCATCGTTTCATATGTCTGTTGGCCATTTGGATGTCCTCTTTGGACAAGTGTCTGTTCATATCTTCTGCCCATTTCTTCACTGGGTTGTTTGTTTTTCGGGCGTGTAGTTTGGTGAGTTCCTTATAAATTCTTGATATTAACCCTTTATCAGATATGTCATTTGCAACTATCTTTTCCCATTCCGTTGGTTGCCTATTAATTTTCTGGGTTGTTTCCTTTGCTGTGCAGAAGGTTTTAATCTTGAGGAGGTCCCAACAGTTGATTTTTGCTCTTGATTCCCTTGCTTTTGGGGATGTGGATCGTTTCCTCTTTGAATGGTCTTGACTCCTATGTCCAAAACCAACTGACTATGTAAGTAAGGGTGTATCTGGGGGCTATCATATTCGATTGCTTTATATGTCTGTCCTTATACCAATATCACACTTTTAATGATTGTCACTTTGTACTAAGTTCTGAAATCAGGAGGTGTGAGTCCTCCATCAGTGTTCTTTTTTAGGATTACTTTGGCTCCTTACATCCTTGGAGAGACCACACAAATTTTAGTATACCTGGTCTTTTTCTTCAAAAAAAAGAAGTCATTGGGATTTTTATAAGGATTACACTGAGTAAGTAGATTACTTTGGACAATACAGTCACCTTAATAATACTAAGTCTTCCGATCTATGAACATGTCTGTTTATTTATGTCTTTAATTTCTTTTTTTTTTTTAATGTTTTTTTATTTATTTCTAGGAGAGAGAGAGAGACAGCATGAGCAGGGGAGGGTCAGAGAGAGAGGGAGTCACAGACTGACACAGGCTCCAGGCTCTGAGCTGGCAGCCAGCACAGAGCCCGACACGGGGCTCGAACCCACAAACTGCGAGATCATGACCCAAGCGAAAGTCGGACGCCTAACCGACTAAGCCACCCCAAATTCTTTCAGCAATGTTTTCTAGTCTTCAGTATACAAGCTGTTTGATATTGGTCAAATTTATTACTAAGTAATTTATTCTTTTGGTGCTATTTTAACTGCTTTCTTAACTTTCATTTTAGATTATTCATTGCTAGTATATGGAAGTACAACTATCTTTGTATGCTGATTTTGTATCTTGCAGGTTTGCTGAATTCATTTATTAGCTCTGTTCTTTTGTGGAATCTTTAAGTTGTCTACATTTATGATTATGTCATCTGCAGAATTTTACCTCTTTCTTTCCAACTGGGAAACTTTTTGTTCCTTCTTCTTGCTTAACTGCTCTGGCTGGGGCTTTCCAGTACTAAGTAGAATCAAAGTGATTAAAGTGGGCATCTATGTCTTGTTCTTGATCTAAGAGGTAAAACTTTCAATCTCTCACCACTGAGAATAATGTTAGCTGTAGATTTGTTATAAACGATCTTAACCATGTTGATCTACAGAGGTTTTTAACTAAGCTGTACTATAATTCTCCTAACAAGGAGAAAAAAAAAAAAAGAACTTTGGAAGTTGGAAATGGTGTCCTCAGTAAGAGGGTTATTCAGTATTAGAAGAGGGATCATTCAAAGTCCTGACACAAAAGTGAGGCTCTAGAATGCACTGGCATTCTGCACAAAGCCTGATGAGGGGAGGCGGGAGGAGGCACTGCATATCCATACCTTACAAGATCCAAGTCTGGCACTAAATTCTGGCTGCTGCAACCATACAACATACAGAAATGTTCACATCCCTTTCTGACTTAGTGAGCTTGGGCTGCCATTACAAAACACACAAACTCAATGACTTAAACAACCTTTCTGGATGCTGGAAGCCTGAAGATCAGGGTGCAAGCATGGTCCAGTTCTGTTGAGAACTCTCTTCCAGGCAGGCAGGGGACTGCTTCTGGCTGAGTCCTCACAATCCCTTTTGCTGCTTCTTAGAAGGCCACTAATCCCATCATGAGGTCCCCACCCTCATCACCTAATCTAACCCTAATTACCTCCCAAAAGCCCATCTCCAAATAAGATCCTACCAGGTGTTAGGGCTTCAACACATGGATTTTAGAGAAACACAAACATTCACACTATAACATCTTTCTTCCAGGCAACAATGATGAAGTTAACAGCAGTTAATGTAGGCACACACTAAAGTTTAGTCACCTATCTGAGTACTAAATAACTCAAGTCTTATACATACTTACAAAATTTGGAGACAAGTTATGTTTATAAAGCTGAAGAGTGGAATGAAGCAGGTTGGAAACAAGACTGGAAACCAATACTTCCTTTCCCAATTTATTATCTGTCATTCGTCTCTGGCTACTCGCCACTTGAACAGTCCATTTATCCATATCTGCTATAATACAGACAGCTTCTGCTATTGGTTCATCCAACACTGGATGCTGAAAAGAAGAATGCATCTTAAGTAAATGAAGTTGTCAAATAAATGCTAAGAAAATAAGGCAAAGAAGAGATACTAAACAAAAACAGAACAAAAGAATATTAAATTTTGACAGCTAATGCCAAAGAATCCTTGACAGTAGAAATGGAATATTTAATTAACTCAGTAACAAACACCCTGAGATATCTTATAGAAATCATTATTAGAAAAAAAATTTTAAATCATCATTGGTAGAAATTCATTACCAGAGGGGTGCCTGGGTGGCTTAGTCAGTTGAGCGTCCAACTTTCACTTAGGTCATGATCTCGCAGTTCGTGGGTTCGAGCCCCACGTCGGGCTCTGTGCTGACTGCCAGCTCAGAGTCTGGAGCCTATTTCAGAGTCTGTATCTCCCTCTCTCTCTGACCCTCCCCTGCTCACGCTGTCTCTCTCTCTCTCTCCCAGAAATAAAAATATTTAAAAAAAAAAAAAGAAATTCATTACCAAAACTCTGTATTCTTTTTTTTTTTAAGTTTTCATTTGAATCCTAGTTAAGATACAGTGTAATATTAGCTTCAGGTGTACAACAAAGTGAATGATTCAACACTTCCTTAACATTACCTGGTGCTCATCCCCAGTGTCCTCCTTAATTCCCATCACCTATTTCACCCATCTCTCCACCCACCTCCATTCTGGTAACCATCAGTTTGCCGAACTCTGTATTTTTTATTTTTTTTTGAATATTTATTCAATTTAGAGAGGGAGAGAGACAGAGAGACATAGCATGAGTGGGAGAGGGGCAGAAAGAGAGGGAAACACAGAACTCAAAGCAGTCGCCAGGCTCCATACTGTCAGGACAGAGCCCACCATGGGGCTTGAACTCACAAACTATGAGAAAATGACCTAAGCTGAAGTTGGACACCTAAGCACTGAGCCACCCAGGCACCCCCCTTGAACACTGTATTCTTTAATCCAGAAGTTAACTGTCACCAGTCTTTTGATCATTCAGTGATTTTACTGAGTGCCAACTGAGTGCCAGGCAATTGAAAGGAAGTATTTTTTTTACCTTGAAAGAGCTAAAGATTTAAAAATAGCTCCAAAAGGAATTCACATAAACAAGTTAATGGTAAGGTTCTATGCTAACTCTCCCACCTTGTTAGACATTGATTTGCTTGAGCACATCAGGGGCTATCACTTGATTACATGAAATATCTTGCTGCCTATGTTCCCTGAGTTTTCCTGTTTTTCTCTAATATACAACCACAGTATGAATATAGCAATTAAAAAGGAAACAAATCACCAAGCACTAACATGACTCTTCAAGACATGTAGTTAAGTAGGGGAAAAAAAGTCATTAAACACCCCAACACATGCACACATACACACTCACTTATACATATTATATCCCAGTTATGTTTTTTAAAACTCATATCTACATCTAAATGAAAATGTGTAAAGAAAAGAATGAAAATACCCAAAACAAACTCCTTCTTGAAGATCTCTGTGAAGAAGTATGGAATATTAAGAGTATGAAAAAGGATTTCTTTTTACATTTGTGGATCTTTATATTGTTTGAATTTTTATTGAAGCATTTGAAAAGTAAGGATTTATTTACTACTGGTCATATGGGAATAGCAGCAATTAAATGGAGATTGAAAACTGTCATTTGAAATACTTTAACTCAGTGGCCTTTTTCCTTTCAAACTTGTACTGTTACCACATTTTATAGCAAAGAATGTAGGTTTGCTCCTTGGGAAACCCAGGTTTGGCACACCCAAAGGATATTCCTTTGCCTCTGTTAATGAATAATCACTTTGATTAAAGCTTTTGGCTTGATGCTAAGGAAACAAAGACCATGGAGCTCACAGTCCTGTGTGGGAGATAAAAATAAATACTACTTGCTATAAAAATGACCTATGTGTCATAGACAAAATAAGCATTAAGTGGGGGGTAGCAGAGGAAGGCAATAATGGGTTCTGTGTGATTAGGAGTTTTACAGTAGAAGGGACATAACTTACGTATGGATTGGATTGCTTGTAAAGAACCAGAGAGGAATATGAATAATTCTACAAGAGACAATATCATGAGAAGACTCAAAAGAAAGAAGTAGATGCATGTGACTAAATTAGTGAAAAGTGATACTGAAATGTGAGGAAAAAGAGAATAGCAAAGAAAAAGCCTGTAAAGATACACTGTGCAAGCTTTCCACAAAACTCTTAAATTTATATTTTTTATAAAATAGTACTCAAATATTTCTAACTCAACTTTTACCAAGAATATAACATTTCTCAATTCATCAACTTAATTACTGAAATAAAATTCTGGAAATGGTACATACATATAAAGATGTAAGGTATAGCATACAATTTAAGCAAAAAGATAACAGGGGCACCTGGGTGGCTCAGCTGGTTTACTGTCCAACTCTTGATTTCAGCTTAGATTGTGATTTCATGGTTTCTGGTATCGAGCCCTGCATCAGGCTCTGCACTGAGAGCAGCGAAACTGCTTGGGATTCTTTGTTTCTCTTTCTGCACCTCCCCCACTCGCTCACATACATAAGTGTGCACCTGGGCGCACACTCTTTCTCTCTATCTCGCTCTCACTCTCACTCTCACTCTCAAAATAAATAGGGACGCCAGGGTGGCTTAGTCGGTTAAGTGTCTGACTTTGGCTCAGGTCACGATCTCATGGTTTGTGGGTTCGAGCCCCGAATATGGTTCTGTGCTGGCAGCTCAGGGCCTGGAGCCTGTTTCAGATTCTGTCTCTCTCTCTCTGCCCCATCCAGCTCAGGCTAGTCTCTCTCTGTCACAAAAATAAATTAAGAAAAAACAATGGAGGATCCGGCAAGATGGTGGAGAAGTAGGGAGCTCCATGCATTTCACTTGCACCCATCTCTCAAACAGAGAAGGCCTGAAGTCATAGGACACTGAGCCACAGAAGTTTGGGAAGAGACAGAGACAGAATACACTGGGAAGGAAACCTCATAAGTGCGGCTGCCTCAATAAACAAGCCAAACTACACATGGTGGAGAGTCCCAAATACCACTACCAGTAGGGAAACAAAACGACCAAACGCTCAACAAGAGAAACCAAGAGACACCATTTAAAAAACACTTCCTGAACAGATAGGCCCTGAAAAGTCAAAGAGCCCTCTCTAAGACAGCAGAACTCACAGGGGGAGAGTGTACAACAAGATTTAAAACCAGCAAGAGCTAGAAAGCTAAACAAAATGAAAAAACGGAAGAACTGTCCTCCAAAGAAATTCCAGGAAGAAATGACAGCTAAAGAACTGCTCAAAACAGATATAAGCAACATAACTGAACAAGAATTTAGAACAATAACCATAAAATTAATCTCTGGGCTTGAAAAAAGCATGGAGGACATCAGAGAAATGGCTACAAACACTATGGGGCCTAAATACAGTTATGATGAATTAAAAAATGCGATAAATGAGATACATAATTAACTGGAGGCGTCCAATACACAGATTACAGAGGCATAAAGGAGATGAGTGATTTAGAAGACACAATTAGAGAACAAGAAGAAACTGAGAAAAAGAGAGATAAACTGATCCAGGAACATGAAAGAAGAGTTCAAGAGCTCAGCAATACAATCAAACAAAACAATATCCGTATCATAGGAATCCCAAAAGAGGAAGAAGAGGGAAAGGTGATGAAGGAGGCCTGGAACAAATTATAGCAGAGAACTTCCCCAACCTGGGGAGGGAAGTAGATGTTGAAATTCAAGAGGCACAGAGAACTCCCCTCAGACGTAACTTCAATCGATCTTCTACACAACATATCACAGTGAAACTGACAAAATATAAGGACAAAGAGAGATTTCAGAAAGCAACTAGGGATAAAAGGGCCCTAACATACAAAGGGAGACCTATCTGAGTGGTGACAGACCTATCTAGTGAAACATGGGAGGCCAGAAAGGAATGGCAGGAAATGTTCAATGTGATGAACAGAAAAAATTAGAAGCCAAGAATCCTCTATCCAGTAAGCCTGTCATTCAGAATAGAAAGATAGATAAAAGTTTTCCCAAATAAAAAAAAAATTGAAAGAATCTGTCACCACTAAGCCAGCCCTACAAGAAATCCTGAGGGGGACTCCCTGAGGGAAATGTTGCAAGGAACGCCAAGATGCTAGAGACACCGCCACAAGCATGAATCCCACAAACAACACAATGACTCTAAACCCATATATTTCAATAATAACACTAAATGTAAATGGGCTGAATACTCCAATCAAAAGACATAGGGTAGCAGAATGGATAAAAAATCCAAAATCCACCTATTTGCCATCTACAAGAAACCCATTTTAGACTGGAAAACGCCCTCAAATTAAAAGTAAGGGGATGGAGAAATATATATCATACTACTGGAAGTCAAAAGAAAGTTAGAGTAGCTATACTTATATCAGACAAACTGGACTTTAAATTAAAGACAGTAACAAGGGATGAAGGAGGGCATTATAATTACAGGGTCTATCCATCAAGAAGAACTAACAATTATAAATGTCTACGCACTGAATATGGGAGGACCTAAGTATATAAAACAATTAATCACAAACAGAAACAATCTTATAGATAAGAATGTGCTAATAGCAGGGGACTTTAACACTCCACTTACAGCAATGGATAGATCAACCAGACAGAATATCACTAAAGAAACAATGGACTTTAATGACACATTGCATCAGATGGATCTGACAGATATATTTAGAACTCTACATCCTGAGACCATGGAATTCACTTTCTTCTCAAGTGCGCATGGCACATTCTCCAAGATAGATCACATACTAGGACATAAATCAGCCCTCAATAAATACAAAAGAATTGACATCATACCATGCACACTTTCAGATCACAATGAGATGAAACCTGAAATCAATCACAGGAAGAAGGCTGGAAAACCTCCAAAAACATGGAGGTTAAAAAACACTCTACTAAAGAACGGATGGGCCAATCAGGCAATTAGAGAAGAAACTTAAAAATATATGGAAACAAATGAGAATGAAAATACAACAATCCAAACTCTATGGGATGTGGCAAAGGCAATTCTAAGAGGAAAGTACATTGCACTCCAGGCCTATTTCAAGAAATTAGAAAAAGCGCAAGTCCAAAATCTAACAGTTCACCTAAAGAAACTAGAGGGAGAGCAACAACAGCACTGCAAACCGAGGAGAAGAAGAGAAACAGTAAAAATCTGAGCAGAAATAAACAATATAGAAACCAAAGAAACAGTTGAACAGATCAATAAAACCAAGAGTTGGTTTTGTGAAAAAATAAACAAAATTGACAAACCTCTAGCCAGGCTTCTCAAAAAGAAAATAGAAAGCACCCAAATAGACAAAATCATGAATGAAAATGGACTTATTACAACCAACCCCTCAGAAATACAAGCAATTATCAAGGAATACTATGAAAAAGTATATGCCAACAAATTGGACAACTTAGAAGAAATGGACAAATTCCTAAACACACACACACTACCAAAATTCACACAGGAAGAGATAAGAAATCTGAACAGACCCATAACGAGTGAAGAAATCGAATCAGTTATCAAAAATCTTGCAACAAATAAGAGCCCTGGACCTGATGGCTTCCCTGGGGAATTCTACCAGACATTTAAAACAGAATTAATACAGATTCTTCTCAAGCTATTCCAAAAAATAGAAATCGAAGGAAAACTTCTAGACTCATTTTATGAAGCTAGCATCACTCTGATTTCCAAGCCAGACAGAGATTCCCAAAAAAAGAGAACTAAAGGCCATTATCCTTGATGAATACAGATGCAAAAGTCCTCAACAAGATCCTTGCAAATCGAATCCAACAGCACATAAAAAGAATTATCCACCAAGATCAAATGGGATTCATTCCTGGGTTAGAGGGCTGCTTCAATATTCACAAATCAATCAATGTGATACATCACATCAACAAAAGAAAAGATAAAAACCATATGATTCTGTCAATACATGCAGAAAAAGCATTTGACAAAATACAGCATCCCTTCTTAAAAAAGACTCGAGAGAAAGTTGGGTTAGAAGGAACCTACTTAAACATCATGAAAGCCATCTATGAGAAGCCTTCAGCTTCTCCTTAACGGGGAGCCTCAACATCATCCTCAATGGGGAAAAACTGAGAGCTTTTCCCCTAAGATCAGGAACACGACAGGGATGGCCACTCTCAACACTGTTGTTTAACGTAGTGCTGGAAGTCCTAGCATCAGCCATCAGACAATAAAAGGAAATTAAAGGCATCAGAATTGGCAAAGAAGAAGTCAAACTCTTTTTGTAGATGACATGATAACTCTACATAGAAACCCCAGACTCCACAAGAAGCCTACTAGAACTGATCCATGAAATCAGCAAAGTTGCAGGGTACAAAATCAACATAGAGAAATCGGTTGCATTTTTATACACCAATAATGAAGCAACAGAAAGAGAAATCAAGAAACTGATCCCATTCACAGTTGCACAAAAAACCCATATAATACCTAGGAATAAACCTAACCAAAGATACAGGAGATCTGTATGATGAAAACTATAGAAAACTTATGAAGGAAATTGAAGAAGACACAAAGAAATGGAAAAACATTCCATGCTCACGTATCAAAGAATAAATGTTGTTAAAATGTCATTACTACCCAAAGCAACCTACACATTCAATGCAATCCCAATCAAAAGTACACCAGCATTCTTCTCAAAACTACAACAAACTATCCTAAAATTTGTATGGAACCACAAAAGACCCCGAATAACTAAAGTAATATTGAAGAAGAAAATCAAAACAGGAGGTATCACCATACCAGACTTTAGCCTCTACTACAAAGCTGTCATCATCAAGACAGTATGGTATTGGCACAAAAACAGACACATAGACCAATGGAACAGAATTGAGAACTCAGAAGTGGGCCCAAAAGTATACAGCCAACTAATCTTTGACAAAGCAGGAAAGAATATCCAATGGAAAAAAGACAGCCTTTTAACAGATGGTGTTGGGAGAACTGGACAGCAACATGCAGAAGAATGAAACTAGATCATTTTCTCACACCATGCACAAAAATAAACTCAAAATGGATAAAGGACCTGAACGTGAGACAGGAAACTATCAACACCCTAGAGGAGAAAGCAGGAAACAACCTCCTTGACCTCTACCGCAGCAACTTCTTACTTGACACATCCCCAAAAGCAAGGGAATCAAGAGCAAAAATCAACTGTTGGGACCTCCTCAAGATTAAAACCTTCTGCACAGCCAAGGAAACAACCCAGAAAATTAATAGGCAACCAACGGAATGGGAAAAGATAGTTGCAAATGACATATCAGATAAAGGGTTGATATCCAGAATCTACAAGGAACTCACCAAACTACACGCCCGAAAAACAAACAACCCAGTGAAGAAATGGGCAGAAGATATGAACAGACACTTGTCCAAAGAGGACATCCAGATGGCCAACAGACACATGAAACAATGCTCAGCATCGCTCCACATCGGGAAATACAAATCAAAACCACACTGAGATACCACCTCACGCCAGTCAGAGTGGCTAAAATGAGCCAATAAGAATCCTATAGTTTAATGTCATACTAAATCATCAAAGACTTGATGTTTTCCCCTGTTATCAGGAAAAAGACAAGGATGTCCACTATCAGCACTTCTAAGCAACACTAGTGAAGGTTCTAGCATGTAATATCAGACTAGAAAGACACCATCCACCCACACTGGAAAGGAAAATGTAAAACTGTCCATTCATCGATGACCTGAATCTGTATGTAGAAAAACCTAAGGAATCCAGACACAAAACTACAAGAACTAATAAATGAGTTCAGCAAGGCAAGAGAATGTAAGATCAATATACAAAAATTTATTGTACCTCTAAATACAAGCAATGAACAATCTGAAAATGAAATTAAGAGGGTAATAGCATTCACATTTAAGCATTTGTAATTTTTGGATACCATAAATGATCTGATGCTGAACATCTGTGAATACATAAACTACTCTCAGTATTCCAAGTTTCTGTTTGCAAAGATTCCTGAAACTCTCTACTTGCTTTCATAGTGACAGGTACAATCATGCAGGTGGAAAAGTGACAGATGCAGAGTATAATGACTGTGGGACACAGTAAAGTATGACCAAAAATATGAGATAAATTGGGGTTCTATTGGTTAACAAAGTTCATTCTAAATACATTCAAGAGCAGGAAAGGTAACTCACCTGCACAGCATGAGACAAATCTGATACCAGACACTGACGGAGCCTCTCATCACTTCCAATTCCTTGAAGAACAAAGTCAGGCACATAAGATGAGCAGTAGCCACCCAACAAGGACCTCCCGAAGTTGGCAATGTTGGGCTGAACAGCACTCACTTCAATTAACTTTGACCTGGAAGAAAAGTCCCAAAAGAAGGCATATATAATTAGTAATAAACATATTTTATCAAAGAAACTTTTTGGACTCTTCTACTCCATATTTCTATTACCACCATTTTCTCCAAAATACACTCAGAGTAAAATCATTGTTTAGTTAAAACTGGCCTAAATGATCAATCAGAGACAAAATACTCCTTCCTATCAAGAAAAGGGGATAAATGAACAACTACGTAATGAGGCAAGTGTAAAACTTTCCTAACAGTCATTAGGAAAACTGTCCCTTGTGTATGTAATACATTAATAATACAATCAGAAAATGAAAACTATCACTCCAAACAAAGTAGTTACATACATCACAAACCCAAAACTTGGAATATAAATCTCCTCCTTGTATTCTTGACTGAGAGTATACATTCCTTGTTTTCCTTTTAGTCTTGGCCAAATTTATTTCCAATAGCCATTTCCCATCTTCTCCGTGATTACCTCTCTCTAGTTGCTGGACTCAGAATATATTTGGGGGCATAGTTCATTCCTAAATGGCTTGAAAATTCCTAAGCTGTAAAGAATCTCCCACACACAAACATACATTTCTTTAATGCCTTCATTGAGCCTTTCTGGGGTGCTTGGAGGGCTTAGCTTTTAATCTTTCCTATGAATAAGAGTACATGATAATAAAAGAGAATCTGTCCAGGACAATCATCTCCTCTTTTTTGTTAGTTACAACCAACCTTCAGAGATCACCTACATGAAAGAATGGTACGTATTTAGAGAGGGTCTACTATAGATTAAAGCTTCTTACTTACCCAGGAAAAGGTATCTCATCTTCTTCTGCCCAATCTTCTTGTTCTCCTCCATAATAACTGCTGACTTGTCTAGTCATATCATGACCTGTATCTTCACTTTCACTATCCCCAAGGGCACTATCTGAACTTTCATTTCTTGGAATGTCCCATTCAGTTCCTACAGCAATTTTTTTCTCTGAACTCTCTTTATCCCCATGGGGGACAAGAATGGAGAGTTTATCTCTTTGGTCCTGCTGAGGAAAGCAGGCTTTACATGAATCTTGGTGAACTGTTTCTACACACTTACAAAATTCACTGTTCTGCTTGCTATTTGTTGTACACAATCCTTTTGAAAATTCTAACATACAGCAGTGTTCTTTACTGTCTGTGCTTGTTTTAACTGCAATAATATCATCAATAGTCCTGGTTTCAATTGAATCATCATTAAAATACTCATCAAATAAGCTCATGCTTTCTAGGTCTGAATGATTCCAACAGGGAAGTTCACAGGGCTCTCCAGAAACCACGTTTGGTATATCAGACTCTCCGGATTGGTCCGTAGTTGTTTGTTTAGTTTCTTGATGCAGCTGATCCACAACAGCCTCTCCTTCCTCCTTCAGTGGTTTGGTGTGGTGCCTGGTAATCTGATCCACCACTGCCTGACTCCTGAGTTCAGTATCTGAGTCAGGTGACATAGAATCTCCAATTAAGAAAGTAACCTTTGTCTGGGATGCTTCACAAGAGAATGCAGCAGTCACAAGCTTATCTGGAGGTTTTTTTTCCACAACCATTCCCGAGGATCTCAACAGTTTGCCTGGGTGATTACCTGAACCCAGCAATTCCTCTCTATGCCATGTTTCCTCTGCTGGCTCTAAGCCTGATTTTGACAAGGCACATTTGTCTACTGGAGCAGATCCTGTGCAAACAACTGTCTCTAACTTTGTGTCAAGGCAAGTTCTTAATTTATCTCTGAACTGTTTAACATCAACAGCATTTTCTTCTTGGCAGTCAGAGGTAGAAATCATACGGCACTCATCTGAAATTCCCAGCAGTTCCTTAGAGGTGTTTTGAATATCTTCTCTCTCTTGTTGTGAAACATTCTCTATATTTTGTCCCAGGAGTGGACGACTGCAATATTTACAGTTACAATTAGGAGTCCTTGTTTCTTCTGGGTCTTTAAAGAGCAAACTGCTTTTGTTTCTGTGCATTGTGATAAGCACATACTCAGATTCTTCTATTTCACCTTTCTCTAAAGTGGTAGTAATTACAGTCCCTGGCATAACGATGGCTTCATCTTCTCCGTTTTCTAAGAGATGGGTTTCTTGAAGTTCAGAGCATCTTATAAAATAAGTAAGAAAATAAAGCAGCCTCTGGACCATGTCTTGTCGTTTGCCAACTACTATAGTCCTTGCTAACCGTACAGGAGAGCCAATAGCGCCATACAAGTCCCCTGAAATGGAAAAACTGATTAATGGACATATCGTCTATTCATGTAACTAACTAAGCAGGCTATTTTCAATGATCAGAAAGCTACTCTTATTGTATGAGTGCTAGTTCAGGTTTTACTCTTAGTTCTTTCATAGGTGAGTAACTATTCAGGAGGATAGGATAGGATGAGATGAATGAATCTCTTTGTTAACCCAAGAGAAAGGTGAATAGAGAGATTTTCTAGATTTTCTCATCCAAAGCAGCAAAAAGAAAGCAAAACATCTACTGGGGGACAAGAAGAAGAGGAAGCAGTGGTAGTCACATCACACATCTAATCTTTCTTGATTTCAATCATATCTGTGAACAATAACTGTTGTTGCCCTACTGAGGACCTCAAGTTAGCTCCCCTAATTTTTTAAAAGTCCAGTTCCCTTTCCATTCCCTAAAGGGGTGAATATTCAGAAAAGAACAGAAAGGACCAGAAGAATGACACCTATCTGCCTAAACAGGAAAAGAAAGGGCAACATGAACCATGTGGTTCATTTTCCTTTTACAACCACACGAGACATAAACAGCCATTACATAAAAAAGGGGAAGAGGGGAACCTAAGAGTCATCAATGTAATTTCTGTATTTATGCTACAGCTCAATTTAGAAGAAGAAACAGGTGCCAAAGTACGCTTAAAAATGGAGAATACAGTCATTAATTTAAATTTAACTCAATTTTAGCAAGTTGTTTGTATACACACTTCAAAACCTAACCTCTATACATTTTTTTAAAAATTTTTAATGCTTATTTTTGAGAGAGAGGGAGAGAGAGTGTGAGCAGGGGAAGAAAAGAGAAAGAGGGAGACAAAGAATCTGAAACAGGTTCCAGGCTCTGAGCTGGCTGTCAGCACAGAGCCCGATGCCGGGCTCAAACCCATGAACTGGGAGGTCATGACCTGAGCCAAAGTCAGATGCTTAACTGAATGAGCCACCCAGGTGTCCCACCTCTACAGTTTTTAAAGGAACAAACATAAACAGGTCTCAGATAAACATATGCTATAAACATATAATGATAATTCTTCTCCTCTCATTAATACATGGCCCTAATGCTATCATGTTACTATTCAAAACTACTCCTAAGTTCCCCACAAATTACCCAATAAACTGAACTGCTTTGGCATGGCAAGTGAGACTTTCATGGCTGGCTTTAATTTGTTTTTCAAGTTTACCTTTTTATAGTTACCTTTTTCATCCCGATTCACACCAAGCCCCACTTAAAGCAGACTACATAAACCAAAACACTGAATCTACTCAGCACTTTTAACATGAAGAACCCTTTCCTTATGCTATGTACTTGCCCTTTCCTCTGTATCTCTGCCACTCCAAAGCTTTCACCCAAGCATCCTCTCTTCGGCAAAAGTAAACTTCCCTACCTGAACTCTAACTGAACTTTTCATTTTTCTTAGAGTTCCTCTTTGAATTATCCTCATATTTTTGAAGATAATTCCTCATTGTTATTAGTACTGTTCTCATATTTATTACCTTCAGTAATAAACTGTCCACTTCTTGATGCCAAGAACTACATTTCACCTTTATATCTTCCAATATTGTTTGCACAGGGCCTTATATATATTATACACTCAATAAGTGACTGTAGAATTGAAAATAAATTTGGTATGTCCAAATAAAAAAATAACACTGAATACTTGATTTGAAAAAAATTACTATCCATACAGTGGAATACTACCTAGCATAACAAAGGGATTGACTATTAATATATACAACATAGGCGAATCTCAAAATAATTATGCTGAATAAAAAAAGATAGGAAAAAAACACATACACTGTATGATCCCATTTATATCTAGAAATTAATTGCAAACTAATCTATGGTGACAGAAAACAGACTAGTAGCTGCCTGGGTATAGAGGAGGAAGGTGAGAAGGGAGAGTAGGTAGGAAGAGGAGGGAGGGATTACAAAAGGGCATGATAAAACTTTTGGAAGCAATGGGTATGTTTACTATCTTAATTTTGATGATGGTCTCAAAGGCATTCAAATTTTGACATATACATCAAAACTTACAAAACTGTATATTTTTATATGTGTTTGCTGTATGTCAATTATTCTTCAATTAAGTAGACAAAAGTAAAGGAGGGAGGGAGGAAGGGAAGAAAGAAAAAAGAAGGGAGGTTACCTGAATAAGTTACATGACCACCTGTCTGGCAAGCTCACTCAACAACACAACCTAAGGGAAGTTTCTATCAAGTCATCAAAATACTCTCATTGGACTCCTCCCCCATGCCCTAACAGCCCTGACACTGTTCTAAGCACTTTACACATATTATTTAACTTCCACAACTTTATGAAGTAGGTACTATTATTATTATTATCCCCAATTTGTAAATAAAGAGACTATAATCCAAATGTGGTCTGCCTAACCCACAACCTGTACTTTTTAAAAAAATTTTTAAACATTTATTCACTTTTGAGAGACAGAGCATAATTGGGGGAGGGGTAGAAAGAGACAGAGAAACAGAATCCAAAGTAGTCTCCGGGCTCTGAACTGTCAGCACAGAGCCTGACGCAGGGCTTGAACTCACAGACCGTGAAACCATGACCTCAGCAAAAGTCAGACGCTTAACTGACTGAGCCATCCAGGCGCTCTCACAACCTGCATTTTTAAGCACCATGCTACAATGCCTTCCTAGTGACTGTCAACACATCAACTATTCCCTCTCTCCCCAGTTACCCATTTATTTAATGGGGCCTCACACTAAGGGAAATGTTTTGCAAAATTAACTCAACAAACAAACAAAAGCAGAAAACAGGAACCTCAAGGACTGCTTCTCAGTTAACCAGATTTAGTCTAGCTCTCACAAGTGACTGTGATTCATGCCTCCCAGGCAAAGTGTAATGTAAAACACCCTGAAGACCCCAGAAGTTACTAGTAAACCAGGCTCCATCCTACTTCTCTTGCTCCCACTGCAGTTGTATATCTCTAAGGAAGCAATATCACTCAATATGGGGGTAAGACATGAGAGGACAGGTAAAGAAGTGCTTTAGAATGGAAGAGATAAAAAAGAACATCTTACTTATTTTTGTTTTTGCTCTAAAATAACTCCAAACAGTTACACAAAAGTCTAAGTGTTATGCATAATATAAGGGTTTTCAGACATACCTAGTTGTGCCCAAAGTGGGTTATATGGATGAGTCTTTGCCAACATGTCCACACTCTGAGAGGAATGTTTTTCTAAAAATATTTTTATAGGTGGTTGTCCATTTGGCATGACTGTTGGAACCCAGGCAAGATGATTGGTCAGAACTGCAGTAATGAGTGCTGGCAAGAATCTGAAAACAAAAACAAGTTATCATATTCCAAACTGCCTTCATTACACCTAATGTAAATGCAGCAATAGAATAAAGCAAAGAGAGTATATACTCTCAGGTAGCCAAACAGCATAAAAAAGGAGAGGAAAGAAGACAAGACAGACATATCACCTGGATGCAAATAAATACTAATAGGGTTTTTGGTTGGGTAGGGGTTAAAAAAAATCCTTGAAATAAAAGCAATATTAACACAGGGCTATTTCTGATCATAATTACAAAACAAAAATGCCACTTCACTTGAAAAACTAGTTTCTTTTCAGTGTTTCATCAGCAAAATTAATCAATCAACCAACAAGTCTATACATTTCCATATTACTGAATGGAAAAATGAAGGAAAGTATTAAGCAAACCTTTGTCTACCATCTAAAGGAATAAAACATCTAAATTACTCATCTGGATTCTAGAAATCTGATGAATGGTTAGAAAAAAGAGTATGATAAAATATCACACTAAATATGTATCACTAGAATCCTGGCACTTCCTTTGTTTGTTTTTTGTTTTGTTTTTGTTTGTCTGTTTTTACTTATTTTTTTTTTTAATGTTTTATTTATTTCTAGGAGAGAGAGAGAGAGAGAGAGACAGCGTGAGCAGGGGAGGGTCAGAGAGAGAGGGAGTCACAGACTGAAACAGGCTCCAGGCTCTGAGCTGACAGTCAGCACAGAGCGCGACGCGGGGCCCGAACCCACGAACCGCGAGATCATGACCTAAGCGAAAGTCGGACGCTCAACCGACTAAGCCACCCAGGCGCCCCTGATTTTACTTATTTTCTATAGAATGAAACTGTAAGTAGATACAATTCACCAAAAAATGGAAGCCTCAGAGAGTTCTATAAGTTGTCAGGAACTTTAAGTTAACACATAAAGATCTTTTTACAAATTTTCATTCATTATGTTCTGTGGACCTCTTCCACATCCTTTCTTTTTTTAATTGTTAAAAAATGTTTATTTTTCAGAGAGAGACTATGAGTGGGGGAGGGGGAGATAGAGAGGGAGACAGAGGATCTGAAGCAGGCTCCAAGGTGAGAGCAAAGAGCCCCATGTGGGGCTCGAACTCACAAACCGTGATACTATGACCTGAGCAAAAGTCAGACGCTTAACCAACTAAGCCACCCAGACACCCCCACATCCTATCTCTTAATTATCTTTTGGAATTGTTTTGGTTATTAATAATATGAAGTAATTCCAAAAATAACAGTTAATCACTTCATTTTTGTAACTGGTTTTGATCACAATCTAGATAATCACATGATAGTAAAAAACAGCTAAGATAGATATATAAAAAGAAAGAGAAAAAGCCATACTGATTTTTAGAAGCATTTTCCATTAGAAATGTGAACTCCTTCATGAAACGATGGCAAAGCTGGTTCTTTTCTGGAGTCCCTGACATCATCGTAAGCCAGACAGGCTCTCCAATTCGTGGCATTGTATAAAGGTTACAAATTGTTGTTCTAAAAAGATAAAAACACATTATGAAATTCATAGTTCCCAGAATAACATAACTCTTAAAGTTTATATTGTCAGGTTGAGCCTCACAGGTAGATTATTAAAGCTTTCGAGAGGACAAAATCAATCAAGTTATTCCTTCTTTGTCACCAGCATAGTAAAAAGGAATGTTCTGCATATGAACACAATATGTGTTGGTTCTGATGTTAGCTCTGCCTCTGATGACTGTGTGCTTCTTGGTAAATTACTTCCCTACTTTAAGCATCAGTTTCCTCCACCTGTAAAAAGGAAAATATAGGACGAGATAATTTCTAAAGCCCTTCCAGTTCTACATTTCTAACATATATGTCATACTTAAATATAATGCAAATAATCAACAACCTAGAAGAGAAAAATATTCAAAACTGGGTTAGAGCTTATCTATATATCCACTCAAAACAATAGTTTATTGGAATCATTTTGTTGCCTATGCTGAGACTCTTAAGTAAAGTTCTGATGGATGATGAGGACACTGTATCTGCATATTGCATTTTGTGACTCTCAATCTTTTGAAGTTTTTCCTTGAATCAACACAAAAGAACATTATTGCACAATTATGATGATGCTTTTCTGGCTGTCTCTTGCATTTACTTAGACAACAGCTAGACCCATGACTTGCACTCTCTCCTTAAGGCTTCAAGGACACCTTTAGGATATTAATCATTTTCCTTCCACATTAATATCTATTTAGCCAAGTCCTATACACTCACCCGATTAAGCAACTCCTACAAAGTTGAGGCTTAAACTAACTGATCTTTTGGAAGATACAGACATTTCAACTCTCTAGAACAGTGCTATGTGATAGAACTTTTCAGTGATGGGAATGTTCTTTATCTGTGCTGTCCAGGATAGCATCCACTAGCCACATATGGTTACTTAACACTTAATATGTGGTATGACTGAGGAAGTGATTTTAACTTTAATTTTATTTAAATTAAGTATCAAAAAAAAAAACCACCCTAATTTAAGTATCCACATGTGGCTTATAGCCACTAAATTAGAAAGTAAACCTCTAGAAAGTTATCTGAGATCATCACAAGTCTAATACCTACTACAACATAATTTAAAAAATTTTTTTACTATTTATTTTTGGGAAAGAAAGAAAGAGGGACAGAGTGTGAGCAGGGGAGGGGCAGAGAGGAGACACAGAACCCAAAGCAGGATCCAGATTCCATGCTGTCAGCACAGACCTTGACACGGGGCTCTAATTCATGAACTGTGGGAACATGACCTGAGCCAAAGTGAGACGCTTAACCAAATGAGCCACCCAACCACCCCAAGCATAATTCTCTAACACCTAGAATCTAAAAAAAGGAAAAGAATTATCTTGCCTGTACAAGCTTTATTGAATCTTAACCCAGTGTGAACACAATATATTACAATGAATAAAAGTAACAAACACAGGTCACATTAATGAGTTCTTGGTAGGGCATAATACCATGGCTGAGAACTTCAAAATAAACTGGAAAAGAATTAAAGGCATTTTACAGAGAAAAATATGACTCAAATATAAACTAGGAATACTTGAAAACGTGTATTTTTAAAGCCTATTAAGGATGTCCAGATAAAATGGAAAAGTGAGCACCAATGTTTAACCCTTTCAGTTCAGAAGTCCCATACGAACACCCATTAAGGATTTGAAGACAGATTTTTAAAAATCAGTTTTTTTGAAAGAGAGATAAGACTTCTATTTATTTTTTTGAGAGAGACAAGACTGTGAGCAGGGGAGGGGCAGAGAAAAACAGAGACACAGTATCTGAAACAGGCTCCAGGCTCTGAGCTGTCAGCACAGAGCCCGATGTGGGGCTCAAACTCACAGACTGCAAGATCATAACCTGAGCTGAAGTCAGACGCTTAACCAACTGAGGCACCCAGGTGCCCCAGCAGATAAATTACTATAACAAATAAAAATGGGGAGTAATCTGAATTAAAATTTAAAGTACACATTTAATAAAACTCTAGAACACAAAACATAAAATGGAATGTTAAGTGAAGTGGTAAGGTAAAAGATGATATGGGTTACAGTGCTCTCTGTAAAGAGCTAATCTACTTCTCTGAAACCAGAAGAGGCTCAGGACTCACAAATGCCTGGTAAAGTTAGGACAGGAGTTAGTTATATAGGACTTTAAACAGGGAGACTAATTCAAGGTCCGTAAATGGCAGATGACCTCTTTCTGCACCCTATTTTCCCACTGAATGACTAGGGACAGAAGAACAGATGTAGCAACTGACTACCCCAGAGGAATAACATTGCTCAAAGCCTTACTGATACTTGAAGATTTTGTAGTATATAAAGAGATATACAATAAATCTTGTGATATTAAAATTTCATGGGAAGAAGGGATAGCAATTAGGAGAAAAAATATGTCTTATATATGTCTCCTTCAGGAAATGATAATAAAAACAGGTTGAGAAACACCACCCTAAAGTGAAGTTCTCCATTTTGTGCCTAATTATGTACAAAACTCCCAGCCTGTATTTTAGTACTTCACTCTCAGCTATGGAAGGGCAACCCAATCCTGATACAGAGGGACAGCCTCCAAGGAGAGAGGGACACAAACACTAAAACAGAAACACACACACACACACACTCACACACAAAATCACTCCAGAGGAAATAGAAAATAATACATTCAGAAAAAGGAAATCATGAAAAACATAAAAGATTAGTTCAGGAATCCCAGTTACTAACAAAAAGAATTAAAACGAGAAAATATCAAGGAAAATAAACAATCAAAGAAAGTAGAAACTTTTTCAGAACTGAAAATTTACCAGAACTCAAGCTTGTGCTAGAGCTATACTGAAGCTAAAGGGCCAATGGGCAGATATAAACTCATGGCAAGAAATGGAAATGCTCCAAAACTGATAAATCATGAAATAGCTACATTAAGTATACTGTTTCATAATGTGGAAATACATATAAGAAATAGGTAAGAGTTAAAGTAAGAATAGGGATGAGAGAGACAGGATATGGTTCATTTCTTTTGCATTATTAGATTTCTCAGCATATTTTGTCTTTTTAAACATGTGAATGTACTTTCTGATTAAAAGAAACACTGTATAAATGAATGAATGAGCCAATCGATTCATTTTCCATGAGTTTCTTAAGCATATTAGAGACTACTACAAGTCCATGTGCCATGGGCCAGAGCCAGATCACTAACATTGGTGAAGTGGTCCACTAAGGACATTAGCTTTAATGTTTTGGTGTTTAAGGCTATGTACTATGACCTCAGAGTATATCAAATATAAAGAAAGCAAAGAAATTAATTATGCAATGTTGCTACTCATTATACACAACTCTATGTTGTCATCAGCAATGTAGAAGTAATAGTGCTTTCTTCTCCACTAATGATTATGGTTAATTTTCAGTGCAGGAAAGGTAAGAATTTTTAGTCACCTGACCCCTTATTTTTTCTGATTGTCCCTAAAGAATGAAAGCCTCCTTTAGGTGGAAGTAAACTGTGGGCCTGATTTAGTTTTCTTTGATATGCAGTCTAAGTGAGAATCCAAGAACCTCATCTTTGCCAGATGGCACTACTAACTAAACATGCTTCCTGTTTGTCTAGGTTTCATTGCTTCTGCATACATGTGAATCATTTCCTTCCTCTTCTCAACCACCCCAAACTCATTAATCATCTGATCTCAAATAATCACATACTTTAAAAATTATCTAACTGCTAATTTTTAATAATCATTTAATTTAAAAATTAAGACAGATTCTCATTATTTGCAGTAATGTTTTATAAAGCCGATGCAAACAATGAATTAGTGAACACTGAATCACTGTACCTAGGGAAAATACATAGTTAGGTTCCTATGAGTTTCTCATCACATTTTTGTCAGCCCTTCAATATATAACCATGTTTTATGTGAGTTTCTGTTTAAAGATACCTTATTTAATATACTACTGATTCATTAACACTGAATTCACAGCCAAGAGCACCATAACTCATGTATTCATTAAGGTTAGATGTATTTTCTTTGTAAAGCGCATCACTGCTTTCTTACACTTAGGAACATTAGATAGTATTTCAGCAGTATACTCGAAGGTGATTTTTTAAAAATATTTTAAACATTTATTTATTTTTGAGAGACAGACCAAGAGCAGAGGAGAGGCAGTTAAAGAGGGAGACAAAGAATCCAAAGCAGGCTCCAGGTTCTAGATGACTAGATGACTAGGAATGTGTGTATCAAGCTACTCAAGTTTTTCCCTGTTCTACACATTACAAATGATCATTAAAATACTGTGAGTATATTTTGAGGTCCCAAATAAATTTCAGGTGAATTCACAAATACACAATCTGTATGTAACAGGATTAAATGTCTATATTAAAGTACTTCTAATGATAGACCTCTTAATAAAAATTATAAGTTTATAAAGTATTTTTAAGATTTTGTACAATGCTTAACTGACTTATATAGACTTTCATATTTGTATAGTGACTGAAGTAAAATAATCAAAATAATACAAAAGGAAAAATATTCAATCATGACCTACATTTTCAATGATTTTATAATCCATACATATTATAAATTCTAGGCAATATTAAAATTCTAAGACTTTTGTCTTAGGCCTTTTGTACTACTCAATAATATAGCAATTAACTCACATGTATTTAAATTTTTTTGAATAAAAATTTTTATAACCAAAGAGCAAGATGGGTATTCTATTAGGAATGAATTTTACAATATTACTATTGTGGTAACCTCAGCTGGATCTATAATGGCAGAGTTTCCTCAGACCTAAAATTGGGACTCTTGGCCTTTTTCCACAAAGCTTGTGACTACAGAGAAAAAAACTCTCAATAATATAAGAAACAGTTTCGAGTGCAAGGGCAAAGATTCACTGCCTTGTAACAGTTAAAATGTGAAACTCAAAAAGAGTATTACAGGATTCCTTTAGGCAAATAAGCAAAAGGACTGTTCAAACATATATTTTTAATAACTCCAGACTAAAGTCAATGGAACAACTCGAATAAAATAATAAAAACTTTTTAAGATTACTAAGAAAATACCCAATCATTCATAGCATCTTTCTTTTACAATAAAGGTATAGTATCCACTTCAGGAAAAGCACAACTCTTAAGATCGGGTGAACTTTCAAGCAAATTACAGATTAAACTTAGAAACTGAGAAGATTATAACTTTTCATCCTTCTTGAAAACCACTTATATTCATGACAAAGACATGTTGTATACATTTCATAGAGAAATCACTCTAGAATTTTTTTTGAGTTATATAGGTAAAATTCTCCAGCTCTGTAAATACAGATGACCAGAGCTATAAGGGAATGTGTGAAGAGCAAAGCTGTAGAAAAGCAGGAGAAATACACAGATAACCATAGTACTCAGCTGATAATATTTAGTTTATAATGTTCAACATGTCTTGGTTTCAATAAAACAAAAGAACTTCTCCCATAGCACATATCATCTCTCAAGAATTTCCAAGGCCAGAAACTCATTATTTCAAAATAAATTCCCAAATGCTGACTATGACATCCTCTCTCAGGATTGTACAGCTGCAACTATACAATGAAGGCTTGCAAATATACCTAACATTGTAGTAGTACAGATTTGGTAATTTTTCTCCCTGAAAACAGTTTAAGCTAGTCATTTCCACATAGACTATGAAATACAAACGCTAGGCTCTAGACCTACTGATTCAAACTCCACAAGTCTGGGAAACATTTTTGTTATGTTTGCCTAGTCATCAGCTGAGCACTATATTTTTCTTTTTAAAAATTTTTTAACATTTATTTACTTTTGAGAGACCGAGAAAGACAAAGCACAGGCAGGGGAGGGGCAGAGGCAAGAAGGAGACAGAATCTGAAGCAGGATCCAGGCTCTAAGCTGTGAGCACAGAGCTCTATGTGGGGCCCAAAACCATGAACCATGAGATCATGACCTGAGCTGAAGTCGGACACTTAACCAACTGAGCCACCCAGGCACCCCTATATTTTTCTTTTTAATCTAAAGTTTTTAATATAATTTAAGTTTCAAACAAAATCATTTTAACTTTTAACTAAACCAATTGGTTTTTATTTCAGTTCAGTGTATTCTTACATAAAAACCCTGATTAAAAAATATCTGAACTTCCAAATACAGCTGACATACAGAGCTTGAAAGTCATCACTTTAATCCTCACAGAAAAAGGCTGAAAAAACTGAAAATCCATGCTTTTCTTAGCTAAATCACAGAATTGAGGTCAGAAGGTAATTTATTACCCTGAAAACTAAACAAATAGGTAAACACAAAGAATCACAGCTGATATCACCTACCTGAAGCAGATGCCTCTAGGGCCAATAACTGGTAGGAATACTTAAACAGGTCTTGACTAATGGTTGACACAATGAATATAAGCTACCAGTGAGTGATTAAAAAAAAAAAAAAAAAAAAACCTTGCTGGGTACCAGTCTTAGGAAGACTGCCACACTTTCATGGAGTACCATCAGACTGTCATGATGAAGATTAAAGAAACATCCTTTTTGTATTTTAGATAAGGAGGAAACAATTTTTAAGCGCACCTAGGTCATTCTCCAAAACAAACATCTGCCCTGTGAGACTCCAATTCCACCTATACCAGAGCCTTATCTGACCTAAGAAAAGGGCATTTAGACAACTCCAATCCGTACTAGCATTCCTCACTCATCTCTGGAGAAAAATAAAGGCTAAGAAATACTTTTCAAGGTCAAATCCAGGAACTCAAGCTCACCCAATAGAACTAAGATTAAATCACAAGATTATAGAATATTTCATCCTCCATTCCCAACACCTTACCATATAATATGAACAAAAAGTTGCTAAAAGACAATGAAAACAGTCTGAAGAGACAAAGAAAGCATCAGAGTAAAACTAAGATCTAAGACACATATTTTGTTCTCATAATATAGTTAATAGGTTAACATATATATAAAATAGTAGAAATATCAGCTCCAATATAATTTTCACTTGTGCAAATTATTTCCTTTTAAGGTAAAAAAAGAAAGAATACAGGCTGAAATTTATTTCTATAATTTGTTTTTCTCTACACTTTCCCTAACCACTGAATTTAATGAACAAAAATGGAAGATATTTAAACTTACTTTTAATGCCTTTTATTCTAAAAATTACGGTCAATAAAAAATGAATGACTAGAAAATTTTATCCTTCTCAGTAGCTGACATCAGTGAATGATGACTACACAACAGCCATGAAGTAAACTCAATTTAAATAAATTAAAAACATGAAAAATTATTCCAAATGGTTATTTTTACCATGCAATTTCTATTTAATGGTTATCTGTAATTTAATTTCAAAAATTATACACAACATTGTGGAGGCAATGAAGTCTCTCATTTTGAGAGAGGTTAAAAGAAAAAAAAAAAACAATTTACTCCCACTGTGGTTTACTTTAACATAGTATGAGAAAAATGAAGAATAAAAAAGAAGGAAAGTTAAAAACAAACATAGGTTTCCTCTTACTGCCAAATTTACTAAATACACCACTCCTTGGTAACCCCTATTAACAAAAGCTATGTGTGTATTTGTGTGTATGTGTATGACATGCCTACAGTTTACCACAGCAATCCTGAAACAGCACAAGCTAAAACAGGTTCTTACTTCAAAATGTGATAGTCCATTAAACCAACGATCCAGGAGATTCCTGCCCCAATATGGACCATTCAGTCATCAATGAACAAATATGAAGCTAGTTTTTCTTGAAATGAGATACATAAACTACTGGTGATAATAACTACTGGTGGTATACTTAACCAGTCTCTAAGAGCCCAACAGGGAGGAAAAGGACATTTCTGCTGGAACAAGGATCTCCTCTGGTCATATCTGCTGTGTGTAATTCCCACTGATGAAACCCAAATGTGCCTGAATCCCTAGTCCACTTGATATTTAATAACATAAAATCCAGTGAACTAGTGATTTATACACCCTCATTTGTCCACGTGACAAAGAAATTTTAAAAATTAAATTTTATGAGAATAAGCTAAAATAAATAAGTAAATCTTGTGTACACTGCTAGACAACTCTAAATTATGAAAAGCTGGAGAATATGTACCTGAATTCATTTAGGGCATCAACTATTCGACTATATGCCAAACTCCTCTGACTGGCATCAGCTGATCTCCGGCTCATTTTCATAGCCTTGAAAGTAATAAAATAGTTAATTCTTACACTGATCACAACAAAATATTGAAGAAAAAAAAAGTTAAACATAAAGTCATTTATTTCCATAACACTCCACCATCACCCTTATCTAGAAGGACGTAAAGAAGGCACATATATTTGCAGTGGCTTTATTGCACTCTTAATCATTTATAATTATCAGAAAATTCAAAAATTTTTAATGTTAAATCTCTTACTTTAACTGTCAAATGACAGAATGTCAATACAAAGAGAAAATGATATTGACAGTTTCTGGATTAAAGTACTTTTTTTTTTAACAAATAGAACAAGATATAATGATAACTCAGTAACAACAGCTCATGGCTTCATCTAATATTTCACAGATAATGGCTTGTTAAGTAAACCTTTTATAAAAACCTAAAACATCAAGATTCTATTGAAAGATATCACAGGCTATTAGTAATATTTGTTTTCTTAAAACATATGTAGCCAAGGTTGAGAGGCTTTGCTTTAGACAGACAAAAAAGCGATCAGGATTAGATATGGATGTCAAAATTAACCTTGAAATTTTTTAGGCTTTTTCAAAAGGAATACACTTTTGAATCACTTGTATAACTAAAAATCAATTTAAAAATTTTTAAACATCTGTTTAAGAGGTCATACTACTTTAAGGCCAGAAATTATGTTCATGTATACCTAAAAACTAAGTAAAACTTACTTTATGTTTCTACAAACTGTTGACAGGTTCCCAATTTATAAAAAAGTGGATATTCTTTACCTAAAATTGAACACTATTCTTAATTTCACCAGCAGTAAAATATTAAGAATAAGATTACATTACAGATTTCAAAAGGTAGCACAGGCTTCAAAATATTCTCAAGGTACCCAGAGATGAAACCTTATATAAAGGTATTCATTTATTAAGCTTTACTGTTCAGCTATAATAAGAAATAAAATGTTAAGCTTGAACAAACATCCAAACAACTGTAAGTACCGCAAAGCACACTTTTAGGTTATAAAATGGTCAAAGCATTAAAACATTTAAAAAGTAATCCTTAATAAGTTCTATATTGACTGAATATATCAAGTTTTATACAAAACTTCACAATTCTCCCAGTAACTCAAAATGTCAGTTCAGCTACAGCTAAATATTATGTATGAACTTTGGCAACAACATACGAAAAAAGGGCCTGCAGCCAAGTGAAGAAAATACCACCAAGGTCTAACTTCTGGAAAAGTAAGTAAAAATGGCATTTACTTGTCTGTTCAATAAAAGTTTGCTGCTAATGATCTTTGTCTTTTGACAGATTTAACGTGAGTAATAAAACATCATTGTACTCTCCAGAGGCAGATGAACTGAAATGCATCCTCTGCTTTCTAGACCAGTCTTACTTGTCTCCCCTCTCTAGTCTCTTACTCTACTCTCTTTTTAAAAACATACTTCTAAATTAATCTTCCTAAAGTACGATTTAGAGATAGGTTTAACAACAAGGTCAAAACTTCTGGCAAGCATTCATTGAGATCTGGTTTCCATTAATTCTGCCAGCCATACCACCCACTACTCCTCTTTGTATCCTTTCCCTTCCACATACTATCAAACAGATTAAGAATTTAGTTATATCGGGGCACCTAGGTGGCTCACTCAGTTGAGCGTCCGACTTCGGCTCAGGTCATGATCTCACAGTTTGTGAGTTCGAGCCCTGCATCGAGCTCTGTGCTGACAGCTAGCTCGGAACCTGGAGCTTGCTTCGGATTCTGGTTCTCCCTCTCTCTCTGACCCTCCCCTGCTCATGCTGTCTCTCTCTCTCTCTCTCAGAAAAAGAAAAGGGAAAAAAAGAATTTAATTATATCCACTTATCCATTAGTTTGACTTCCTGGGAATCTCTTCTAAAAATTCACCAAGATGTTAACTACATTGTAGCTACATTGTGAAAAAAAAAGAAATAACCCAATTGAAATATTGTTACTTAAGGAAATTCATTAACCTATATTTGAGAACAATTTATAATGACATGAGAACTGGATACAACGAGTTTTTTTTAATTTTTAATGTTTATTTGTTTTGATAGAGTGAGCGTGCATCCACATGCACATGCAGGGGAGGGGCCCAGAGAGTGGGAGAGACAGAATCTCAAGCAGGTTCTACACTGTCAGTGCACAGTCCATGAACCCGTGAGATCATGACCTGAGTCAAAATCAAGAGTGAGACATTTAACCAACTGAGCCACCCAGACACCCCTACAATGATGAGTTTTTTAAAACACATACATAATAAAGAGAATATGGACACAACAATCCAATCAAGTAAAAGTACAATATACAGGGGCACCTGGGTGGCTCAGTCACTTGAGCACCGACTTCGGCTCAGGTCATGATCTCACAGTTTGTGAGTTCAAGCCCCGCAATGGGCTCTGTGCTGACAGCTCAGAGACTGGAGCCTGCTTCAGATTCTGTGTATCAACTCTTTCTGCTCCTCCCCCACTCATGCTCTTGTCTCTCTCTCAAAAATAAATAAACATTTAAAAAAATGTTTTTAAAAGTACAATATACATAGAAAAGCCCTGGTTAAGACATTCAGCAAAAGATTACGGAGCTATTTTGGGGTGGCAAGTATATCAATTTTTCTTGCTATTCTGTTATATCCAATTTTCAAAACTTTATGTTTAAAAAAACCTAAACATGCTTTAAAATAAAGTCCAAATGAAACATCCTCTCAATAGGAAATAATTTTTCTTTCCTATGGACTCCTAAACAACTCTGTTTGTCTTTCTTTTTAAGTTATTCTCATGTTCTAGCTTGTATTCGTAATTTTCTTTATACAAATTTAGTACACACTCTATCAGCACCATTAGATACAATTAATCACCCCTATCTTCTTAAAACACTTCCTTCACTTGGCTCCCCCTAAAAAAGTACTCTATTTTGTTTTTTCCTGTTACTTGAATCCCACTTCTTCTGTGAGTTTTCTTGACTCTTCAAATTTTAAACGTTGAAGTGCTGCACAAATCAAGCCTAGGATATCCTTTACTTTTTTTTTTATTCCTCAGTTTCAAGGCTTTAAATACCATCCATACACTAATGATGGTCTAGCCTAGACATTTCTCCTTAAACTCTAGGGGTGCCTGGGTGGCTCAGTAAGTTGAGAGGCCAACTTCAGCTCAGGTCGTGATCTCGCAGTTTGTGAGTTCGAGCCCTGCATCAAGCTTTGTGCTGACAGCTTGGAGGCTGGAACCTGCTTCAAATTCTGCATCTCCCTCTCTCTCTGCCCCTCCCCAGCTCATGCTCAGTCTCTCTGTCTCTCAAAAATAAATAAACCTTAAAAGAAACCATTAAAAAAAATCTCTAGACTCATATAATGCCCAGGGCCTTTTCAAACAATCACCTGACTTTCCTACACCAAAACTGTTCCATCTTAATCTTTCCCATTTTAGTACTAGCAACTCCATCCTTCCTACTGCTCAAATAAGAATCTCAAGCCAACCTGTACTGCCTCCTTTATCATACATCAGCTAATTCAGTCCACCAGTGAATCTCATTAGCTCTATTTTTAAAACATATCCAGAAGCCAACCACTGCTCACCAATTTCATCACTAACTTGGTCTAAGTATCCACCATCTCTCACCTGGATCACTGGAACAGACTCCTAATTTGGTCCCACAACACCCACCTTTGACCCTAGAAATCTAGTCTCCACAAGCAATAAAAGAGATCCACATAAACAATGTCATTCCTCTGCTTGAAACTCTCCAATAGTTTCTCAGCTTTCTTAAAAGTAAACACCAGTGCTCTTACAATGATACCCTAAAAGTCCCTACATAATCTGATCTTACTTCTACCCCAGCCACTTTGGCCTCCTTACTTTGCTCATGCATGAGGATTACTCTTGACACAGTCTTTGCTCCTGCCTGGAAAAATTTTCCCTCAGATAGTTGTATCTCACTTCCTCCATCTCTGGATCAAATGTCATTTTATCAGGAGCCTTGATGACCAACCAAAAAAATTTGCAATAATTCCATCCAGCATTCCTTATAAACCTGTTTTCTTCTTCTCCACAGCACTTATTATCATCAAAGATCTTATAAATTAATTTATTTGCTATCTCATGAGGTCAAGAGTGTTGCATTTTTCCTGTATTATCTTCAGTTACTACATTACTGCTTGCCACAATATGGGTCCTCAGACATTTATTAAATGAATGGATGAATGACTTCATAACATTTATTAGGCAGTAAGTTCCTTAAAAACAGTTGAAGTCTGTTTCGCATCTCCAGAGCACTTTGTAGGGTACTTGTACTATGGCTGCTAATTTTTCTGCCAGATGAATAAACATAATACTATGTTTATACCAGGAGAGTAAGATTTAGAGGAAAATAAAGGATATAAGCCAGCAACATGACTATGCTTACCTGTTCTATTGCACTCTTTAGTTTGTTCATGTGGCTTTCAAAGAGAGGAAAATGTGAAAAAAAGAATTCATTAAATTTGTTATTTTCATCTTCATCTTTGGATAATGAAAAGATTACCCCAATTGCAATCTTCTTTTTCCTCACAATTCCTGGGTTAGGGCCACAGCTTTCATCTGACAGATTAAAGCTTTCTTCTATAGACCTTAAAAATAAATGTTTTCTTTAATATAAAAAAAATGAAAATAATTAAATTCACAATTTCATCTCCTTGCTAATTTAATGTACACAAGCTAAAGGTCTTCTGCTGTTTTATCAGTAAATCTAAAAATGCACATCAATTATCTTTGAAAAATCTACTGACTACTCCTTCATGCTCACATTTTTGTAAAAAATTTTAACAGAGAGTCAGATTGGGAACATTTTTGTTCAGTTAGAAGTCACTAAAAAAAGGGAGTTAATCCCCATTCATAACCCACCTAAACATGCCTTCATTTTAAGCTTATAAATGAGTCTGATCTAATTCACTGTTCTACAATCTCCTTTTGTCTCTTTCTGATTCCAAGAGTAAAATTTAAAAAATCAAGAACTAAAGGAAGTAACTAAAGAAGAAAACAAGAAGCTTTATTTAATCTACAGTTGTAGATTACAGTTGTACTTAAATAGGCTTAACTGTAATCTACAGTTGTACTTAAAATAGGCTTAAAAGAAAAAAAGATCTTTCAAAAATGAATTGACTTGCCTAATTAGAAACATGAAAAACTGAAATATCAAAATGCAGTACACTGCACAAACACCTAAACAGAAGAGTTACAATCATAAAACTTTTAGGAAAAAAACATAGGATAAAAGCTTTATGACACTGAATTTGGCATTTATTTCTTGGATATGATACCAAAAGGAAAGACAACAAAAGAAAAAAGATAAGCTGGACTACATAAAATTAAAAACTACTGTGTATCTAAGGACACTGTCAACAGAAATGAAAAAGCTACCCATGGAATGGGAGAAAATACTGATAAGCATATATCTGATAAAGGAATGATATCTAGAATAAATAAAGAACTCCTACACCTCAACAACAACAATAAAACAATCTAATAAAAAAATGGGCAAAATACTTATATACGTATTTCTCCAAAAGACACACACATTGCTATTACGCACATAAAAATACACTCAGTATCACTAACCATTAGGGAATACTAGGGAATATGACTGCATTAGGGAAATGCAAATCAAAACCACAATAAGATACCACTTCACACCCATTAGGATGGTTATGATAAAAAAAAAAAAAAAAAAAAAAAAAAAACTATTGGTAAGAATGTAAAATGGCAACTGTAGAAAACAGTATGGCATTCCCTTGAAAACTTATCCAAAAAATTACAACATCACCCGAAAATTCCACTTTTGGGTATATACCCTCAAAATTGAAATCAGGGACTCAAACAGGTATTTATACACATATGTTCATATCAGTATTATTTGCCAAAGCCAAAAGGTGGAAGCTACCCAAATGTCCATCAACAGATAAGTGAATAACAAAATGTGATATACACATACAATGGAGTATCATTCAGCCATAAAAAGAAATAAAATCCTGATACATCTACAACATAGAAGAACCTCAAAGACATGCTAAACGAAATAAGCCACACATAAAAAAACAAATATTGTATGATTCCACTTATATGAGGTATCCACAACAGTCAAATTCAGAAAGAAAAAAAATTCAGTGGAGGATGCCAGGAGCCAAGGGGAGGAGGAACAAGGAGAACTGTATAATGGGTACAGTGTGGGGAGATAAAAAAGTTCCAGACGTGAAGAGTGACGATGGTTACAAAACAATGTGAAGGTACACTGAACTGTACACCTAATACTGGTTAAAACTTACCCAAACTTTTAATATATATTTTAAAAGTTTCAAGGCTTAAAATACACAAAATATAAGCCCTAAAAAAAACCCATTCAGAACTGTGTTTAAGGAACTATTCAATTTTATTATAAAGTGAAAATTCCAACTTACCATCTAGGAAACACCCCATTCTCCAAACTTGTTGTTTGGCTGCGTCGCCAGCGTCGCTGGTAACTGCTGGCACAGCTTCGGGTAAGTGAGGAGTTGGGAGAGGGAAACGGTGTAATAAGCAAGCTGCTGAGAGATGCTGTCAGTCAAAATAAAAACAAGTATAATATAAGCATTTAAAAATATGTCAATGATAACTAAGCATAAAGGTAAATTTCTTTTTAACAAATTTAACAGTAGTAACTCAAATTTCTCATTTTGTTTCATGAGCTTCTTAAAAATTTCCTTTTAAAAAATGTCATTGTTGGAGCAAAGTCTAAGAACAAAAAAGTCATATATCAAGGGTGTTGGCAAGAGACTCTGAGACATTCCCCTTTTTATATTCTACCCTCACTCCAATCACTTAAGAAGAAGGGCTAATTTGAAACAAAGTATTATTTCTTTGGCCATAAAACTGTCCTATGTATAGCCAAACACTTAGTCCTTAAAAGAAATACGATGTGATTCCATTTTTTAAATTTTTTTTAATTTTATTTTTTTAAGTCTGTATTTAAATTCTAGCTAGTTAACATGCAATGTAATATTAGTTTCAGGTGCACAAATATAGAGATTGAATACTTCTATATAATACCTCTTGCTCATCACAAGGGCATTCCTTAATCTTCATCACCTATTTAACCCATCTTCCTACCCACCACCCGCTGGTAAGCATCAGTTTGTTCTCTACTGTTAAGAGTCTGTTGCTTGGTTTTCTCCCTTTTCCCCCCTCTTGCTTATTTGTTTGAGAATTGTCTTTCTCTGACTAATTTCATATAGCATACTCCTAGCTCCATCCATGTCCTTGCAAATGGCAAGATTTCATTCTTTTTATGGCTGAATAATATCCCATTGTGTGTGTACACACACACACACACACACACACACACACACACACACACACACACACACACACACACACACACACACCATACACACCAGAACTTCTTTATCTGTTCGTCAATCAATATATACTTGGGTTGTTTCCATAATTTGGCTATTGTAGATAATTCTGCTATAAACATGCATTGTTAACTGTACAAATATGCATGTATGCCTTTGAAAATAAGTGCTTGAATGTCATTTCATGATGTCTTTTAAAAGCACATAATTTTATACTTGTCACAATGGCTAGAAACAAAAGGAAAAGAAACAACAAGTGTTGACAAGGATATGGAGAGAAAGGAACCCTTATGCAATGGGAATGCAAACTATGGAAAACAGTATGGAGGTTCCTTAGAAAACTAAAAACAGAAATACCATATGATCTAGTAATTCCAAAACTGGGTATTTACTCTAAGAAAACAAAAACACTAATTTAAAAATATGCACTCCTAATTTTAGTGCAGCATTTTTTATAATAGCCAAGACACAAAAACAACCCAAGTGTCCATCAATAGATGAATGAACAAGTAAGATGTATACAATATTGCTCAATCATAAAAAAGAGTAAGGTCTTGCCATCTGCGACAACATGGATGGACCTAGAAGGTATTATGCTAAGTGAAATAAGTCAGACAGAGAAAGACAAATACCATATGATTTCACTTACATGTGGAATCTAAAACACAAAACAAAAAGCAGAAAGAGATCCATTAACACAGAGAACAAACTGATAGTTGCCAGAGAGGAGGTGGTTGAATGGGAAGGGCAAATTGGGTAAAGGAGAGTGGAAGATACAAGCTTCCAGTTATGGAATGAATAAGTCACAGGGATAAAATGCACAGCATAGGGAATAAAGCTAATGGTACTGTAATAGTGTTGTACGGTGATAGATGGTAACTACACTTGTGGTAAGCATAGCGTAACATATAGAGTTGTCAAATCACTATGTTGTACAACTGAAATGTATCTAACACTGTATATTATAACTATACTTAAAACTATACTTCAATAAAAATAAAATAAAAATACCATTGATTTTTGAACAACATGGGTTTGAACTGTGCAGGTACACTTAGACATTTTCTTTTTCAATAAATAGAGTACAGTACTTTAAGTGTATTTTCTCTTCTTTATGATTTTCTTAATAACATTTTCTTTCCTCTAGCTTTATTATAAAAATACAGTATATAATACATATTATATATAAAATATATGTTAATTGACTATGTTATTGGTAAAGCTATTATTTGAGTTTTTAGGGAGGCAAAAGTTACACACAGATTTTCTTACTGTGTGGGGGTGGAGAAGAGGTTAGGATTTTTGCATTATTGAAGGATCAACAGTACTCATGAATTGCTGTGTACAAGTAGTCAAGCTTCTGAATCCTTTTTTTTTTTGAGAGAGAGAGAGAGAGTGAGAGAGAGAGAGAGAGAGTACACGCGCGCGCACGAGCGCATGCGCACATGCAACTACACACAAGCAGGGGAGGGACAGACAGAGGGAGAGAGAATCCCAAGCAGGCTCCACACTGTCAGCACAGAGTCAGACACTGGGCTCAAACCCACAAACTGTGAGATCAGGACTTAAGCTGAAATCAAGAATCAGAAGCTTAACGAACTGAGTCACCCAGGAGCCCAGCTTGGCCACTTTTAAGAACAGGACTATACCTACTAAGATCCAAAGAAGAAATCCTATAGATTGCTCTCTGGAGCATTCTAAGGGTGACAGACATATTCCAACAGAGCCCATTATGATTATAATTGCTGCAATACCCTAATTGTGAGGTGTATTGTCTTCCCAAACTTCTGTTTTCAAAAAGTGTCTTTTGAGCAGGGTGTCAAAAGCTACAACCCTTCATTTTTCCTTAGGCTATGAATCCTTCCTTTCTCTATACTGGTTCCAGAAAAGAAAAGACATTATGAGCTTGCATTTGTCTGGCAATATTTTATATTCTTCTCTTCATGATTATAACCACACACTAAAAATCTGTGAGCTAATCAATAACTGGCAAGTATTATTAACTATAAAAAGGTACATATTAGACAATACATTATTTTGGACGTCAGGCATGAAAACTAAGACTGTCATTAGGTGGATCTGTTCATTTCAATTCTCACTAACAAGTTCAATGAGCAAGAACTTTATGTACCATATAACTATTTGGGCCATCAATGCATTACTTCTAAGCTACTTTCTTGAAAAGACCACACTTTTATCATTCTAAGTATCATAAAACTTTGTAGTCTAGATTGGGTATGTATAACTAACTTGGGTATGGTTTCATTGAAAAATCAAATGCTAACCTAAGTTTGGAAGAGCTATGTGTTAATAAATTTTGGCATTAAAAATAACTCTACTTTGGAAAAGGAAGAAAATGCACAATTAATTTAAAAGGAGTGTGTGAATTTAATGGCTTGAAAAAGTCTTACAGATCAATCCAGCCAGGGCCTTCAATTTAAGGTAAAGAAAATGAAGTGTAGAAATTAATTTATGACCTCTGAAATCCTGGATAAAATAAGAACTCAATTCCTGCCACAGTAGAGAAACCTCTAGATTACATAGAAGCAATGAGTATTAAGAGAAATATACTCTAGATTAGTTCCTAAGAACAAAAATAAAAAACTCAAGTAGAAAAGAAGGGTGATCATGCTATCTAAATGTGGCATAAATGGGGCATTACCAGAGCGTGCTATGCCACTGTCTCTGTCTTCGTTCAGCTCTCTTCCAGGCATGTCCATTGGATTGCTGTGAACTGTGAATTAAGACAAAACTGTCAGTTATAACACATAATGCTATTCAGGGTGATGCTGTTCCTTTTATATAGCAAATGAAATCATGCTTATCTTATTGCATTCCTTTATATTTTTCAATAGCATGGCACAAACCCAACACCAAGAGCTATTACTCAGTTGAACAAGCTTTGAGATCTATGTGAAGATTTGACATATAATATGAAAATATAATCTAATATCTAAAGAAGCAAAGGAGGACTAAAAGGAAGATATTCACAATATCCTATTAAATGACAAAAAAACATGCTACTAAACACAAGAATGATGGTCCTGGTAGTAAGTGATGGGTATACAATCATTTGCTTTCCTATTCTGCCTATATTAATGTATGTTTAAAAATTCTTCATAATAAAAATTTTAAGAAAACAATTTGAATACTATGATCCCAATTCTGTTTTTTGTAAAGGTTAATTCTAGTTGACACAATGGCTAATATATAGCCTATTTTACAAATTTTCTGTAATAAATTTGTATAGTTGCTCATATTTGTAAGGAATATAAATAAAAATTTATATTAATTAATATTATACAACTGCCTGGATACAGAGGCATGAACACACTCTACAAACATCAATGTAATGATATAAACAAATACACTCACATATGGCTTTTACAGATCAATATAATGGTGCTTGTTCATCTAAATATTAGCTCCAAGAAAAATCGTTCTTATGGAATAATGTAGATCATAAATTTTAAAATAATAAGGATATTTTCTGCAATTGGTGAACTATGAGTACCAAAGCTACTCAACCATGGAAACAAGAGAGTGTCAAACCAGAAATTCTAGCTGTTATAAGAAATAATGTTCATAGTAAAATTTGGTTGAGGATTCTAAAATTAAAATCATTATTTCATAATGACATAAGAAATAACAAACTGAAATTTCATGAAAATGTCAATTCCACTGATAACTGCAAGTTTCTGGAAACTTTTAACAACATATTCAGGAGATAGGAATTAAGTTCTTACACTTGCTAAACATTTTCTTAACCACACCCTCCCCAAATGCATTTATCTATCTACTCTCTTGTTTCCACAGCTTAACTACAGATTCTAACCACTGGCGCACACCAACTAGTCTACCCACACAGCACATCGCAAACCTGCAAAGAAAGAGGCGCTCCTGATCAGGCGGAGCGGACCCTGTTCAGAGAATGCCCGCCTGGGGCTGCAGAACTGTGAAAGACCTACATGGCAAAAACGTAAAATACATATGAAAGAAGGCTGTTAGAGAAGCCAGAAAGCATCACGAATAAAGGGTGAGCTTAGGCAGCACAAATGCACAGCAACAGATATGGATGGAAACTTTTAAGCTAAGTAAGAATAATTCAAGCAAGCTTCCCTTCTTTGAAACAGGATGTTTTTTCCCTGGTCATAGCTGATGTCAAGCAGAATAATTTCATGCCTATATACTAATAAATCTGTATATATAATAATAAAAATAACCTTCCACTCTACTAGGTAAAAGGTTTTTAAAGGTTCAATCTTTTCTAGCCTAAAACAACATTTTTAAAGATTCAAAACAGCACAGTAATGTTATCTATATAATGTGACATTTGCCAAATAAATTTATCTTTTTATAAAAGTCAGTTTTAAGATTATAGCATTCTCCTGCCACTGTCATAAGGAGAAAACCACCTAAGTGCTTGGCTGAAAAAAGAGAACACGACATAGGACAAAAGAGCAGAAAAGAGGTCTACTGACAACCAGGTATGAAACTAGTTTTTCTCTAACCTAGAAAAGCTACAAAGTAACTGACTTTGGAAGAAGCCAAAGTTCCTAAGCCAAGGAAGTTCAGCCACAATGAAAGGAAGAATTCCAATGCACCCATCAGGGCCAGACTCCCAGCTGTCCAGAAAGCATGGCTGCCACTCACTGGACCAAATAAAGATGACAGGGTCTAAAGACCCCAAAGGGGCAACATTAAAGCAGTTGAGGCACCTGCTATGCTTAATCAAGAGGCACCTGCTATGCTTAATCAAGATGGCCTAAAGAGCCACTTCGGAGGTTTACCTAGGAAAGAACAGGGGGCATTCTATTCTAAAAAGAGACAAATGTATTTTTCAAATTCCTAATAGATATTTCTCTATAACAAAAATTGCTAAAATTATAGTGCGTGGGAAGGCAATCCTTCTCTGGTCACTTCAAAATGTAACTAATGTCTTTAAACTCCTTCTCTGCCTAGTACCTCCTTCCTTACTCTCAGGATACAATTTTGTCTCCCACAAGTATACAGATGCAGATGCAGATGCGTGCACACACACAGAATTTACCAGACAGGAACTCTCCCTTTCCTACCACCGTTATCTCCAAACGTAATCAAATCCTGGCCCACCTGCCTCCTTGATGCCAGAGCAGTAACAACAGGTAACATTATTCATGTCTTATTGTGTGCTAGGAACCTAGTCAGTGAAAAATCCTGGGAAGCTCTTCCTTCCCTTACAAAGCTAATTCTTTTATGTCAGCAAGAACCTTCAAAAATCTTACTTTACCAAGTACCACTTCTATTTCTAACCTTACCTTCCTTATAATCTATTCCATCGACATTTAGATACAGACAAAATTATTCTCTCCATATATCTAATCCCACATAACAGTTCGATAGTTCTTAAAATGTGGTCTAAAGGACTCCTTGGGGTCCTTTCAGGGGGTCTGTGTAAAACTAGATTTTCTTAACACACTTCAACCAAAACAAAATATTACAAGAGAATGAATACTGAAGCAGATAGGCGCATACAGACTACATTCTAGAAAGCCAGAAATTAAAGAGATTTGCAAAAATATAAAACAATGCCACTCTTCTTCATTAATTTTTCTTGGAAATTAATCATTTCACAATATACGTTATTTATATCAACATGAAAAAGGTTATTAGTATTTTTTAATAAATTAATAAATGTTTAAAAATCTTGTTTCAATTTTTAATACAGTATGTACCAACAAATGTAACCCACATAAACAAAAGCTGTCTGTGGTCCTCAATAATTTCTAAGTTATAAAAGGGTCCTGAGACCAAAAAGAATCATTGTTTAAATCCTGGAAAAAAGACTAACCTCTGGGTCTCTCCTCACTGCAGCTTCTACTCTCCCCACTGAAACTGCTCATGTAGGGCACCAAAAGATTTCCAGTCCATACTACCTTATACTACCTTATAGTCTATTTTATGCTAAATTACACTTTGAAGTTTCCCCTCACAGTTCCCAACGATAAAACACTAAGGTTTTTTTCTTAATCTTCTTTGTGTGCTTCTCTTCCTCTACTCCTTTAATCCAGTTTCCCAGGATTTCATCTTCAACAATCTTCTCATTCTTAACATTTCCTAAGTCATTTCATTCATTCATATGCTTTTACTTTTCATTTACATGCTAATGATTCACAAATCCATGGCAGATACAGCTAACTGTCTAACAAAGAGCTGTGTTCTGCCTTCTATTGTATCAAGTGGTTTCTGGGAAGCAGCTGCCCAGCTAGGGATATTTCTCAAATCTCCTTATATGTAGGTGAAGCCATGTGATTAGTTACCACTAATGGAATGTCAACAAAACTGATGTATGTCACGTTCAGGCGGAGGCTGGTTATGAAATGGAGTGCCTTTTCCATTCTTAATTCCTTTCCACTGGCTTAGGACAGCGGAGCACAACCCTGGAAACCACATGATGAAGGCAGAACTCTAAGAAGGAAGGAACTCTAAAACGTTATTTGGAGAAAAACTGTTGATCACTGATGAACACCCTTTTGAACTCATGGCTGAAAAAAACCTTCTATTGCTTTAAAATTATTATACATTCATGGATTTTTATGTTACAGCATCTACCACAACATCTACTAACTATAATGGATATCTTCCCTTGAACATTCAATCAATACCTCCATTCCAAAATACCTCAACCTAAAATCACCAATTCCTAATTTCTTCTGTTTCTCCCTACACATGGCACTAACATCCAAACATGTATACAACCAGATAGCAAAGTGCCACTCTTGATTCCTCCTTTTTCCTCCCCCCCACCATTCCATAATTACCAAGTCAAGTCCTATCCACTCTATTTCCCATAATAAACCCCTCAACAACTCTCTATCCTCACTGATACAATCATAGCCTAGGTCTCCTTTTCTGCCACTTAGATTATCATAAGCAGCCTTCCTTTTTTTTTTTTTTTTTTTTTAACTTTTTTTATGTTTATTTATTTTTGAGAGAGAGAGAGAGTGGAGAAAAGGCAGACGCAGAATGCGAATCAGGCTCCAGGCTCTGGGCTGTCAGCACAGAGCCTGATGCGGGGCTTGAACTCATGAACCAAGAGATCATGACCATGACCTGAGCCGAAGTCAGACGCCTAACCAACTTAGCCACCCAGGCATCCTAGGGGCCTTCTAATATAGATCTTTTCTTCAATACCATTGGTTCACTTGAATCCTTTCCCAGTGCCATCAATACTCTTACAGATATAAATCTAATCCAATCATATTTCTATATCCTGACAACTCCTCTGTGGTGGCCTTGAGAATGCAATGCAAAGACCTCCAGCTATAAGGACTATAATTGACTAAGTACTCCAAACTACTGCGTTCTGAAATCTATCATGATGTCTGACTGAGGCCACATATTCCAGAGGCTGCTACTAGTCGATGACTGAACACAGGAGGAATAGTAAGGCAGCCACATTTTGGCAATATGTGGGTCATTTCTAACAAACTTTGACTCAAAGACTTATCAGTGACCTTACTAAACCTTTCTTGGATTGCATGGTAGGATAGGACACTACCATTCAATCTTCTATTCTCTCTTTCATTTGGGGTCAACACTTGTATCACGATCTGAGGGCTCTCTCAACCTTTCCCAGCTCCCTCCTCATTTCTCTCACATAGCCATTTCCCCTAATACTATCCTTGCATATTTACTCATGTCTTGGCACGTGTTAACAAACAGGTGGAGCACCCAAACTAACATATCACACTGGTAACCAAGTGCTTAAAGACTAAATCCAAACTCCTCAGTAAGGCCCACAGTGCTTTCTGTGATCTACTGCCTACTCACTTCTTGATTTCTTTTAACTTGCTTTACTCCTATTCTTGGCTCCATCGACACTGATTTATTCACATTCTTCCCTCATGCCATCATTTCTTGCTCCTAGGTCTATGCACATACTATTTCTTACACTTTTTCCTAGAACATTTCTTTCTAAACATAGGGCTAATCCTTCAACGTTAGGCCTCACTTCTTTAAGGAAATCTTCTGGGACTCTCTAGGACTGAATTAGGTACTCCTCATTTCTATCACAGAGCTGTTTAACATGTCCAACAATTAATTGTAGTATACTCTAACTGTTGTATGACTTGTGTGATTCCCACTAACTATAAATATGCTGAGGCAGGAATTGTGTCTGGTTTACCAGTGTATCCTCAGGGCCTAGCAGAGTGCTTAGCACATAATAGGTGCTTGGTAAATATTTGTTGATTAATTAAAAATGGAAAGAAAATAAGTGATGGTACTCAAATATCCTTAATTCACAAGTATAAATATGCAAGTTAAAGCCACTCAAGATTTAAAGTCTAAACTCTGTTAAATGGATTAATTTCCTATCCTATATTAAAACAGAGAAGATGAGTATATGTAGCATCTATAAGGTAATTTACCACCATAAGTAATAAGAGATTTGTATTATTAAAATAAATAGCTTTTAATTAACCTCTTAAGCTTTGGAAAGTGTCAAATTATAAAAAAAAAAGATTCATTTATTTCCTTGTCACATTTTTACTTTATTAAAACCAATGAAATTATTAATCGAGTTAAGAAAAGGAGAACTCTATTTCTCTAAAAAATGTGCAAACTTTACAAAGTACACGTCTGACCCTGTAACTAGCCCATACTATGTGCTGAATAAATGGTTGCTCATTTGAATAAACAGAAATTATGAAAAATAATAGAATATAAAAAGGGTTCATGTTGGAAGAAAAACTGTTCTACTAAATATATAACTAATATTTATTAAAATTAATTCCAAATAAAAATTCTCACTAAATAGAGAATGAGAGAAATATTTCTCCTAGTCTAATTGCTGTCCACGTTCTGGGACAATACTAAAATTTTTTATGCACCAGAAATATGGTCAGCAGCAACTTAGTTGAGCTTTCTAGGGTAAAACAAATAGCCAGAAACTTTAGAAGCATTTTGTCACTTCAAACTGTTGAACTTAAATAACAACAACAATCAACTATTTGAATTACTAAATTACTTTAAAAAATCTTTTTAGAAACATCACACTTGGGTATCTGCTCATCTGTTTGAATTCAGGTGACAAAAATGAGCACCACTCTAAAATTACTTCTGTGGTTAGGGAAGAGAGAAGGGACAAAGTGTAATACCAGTTTTCCTCAGCTGAAATATTCAAGAAAGCTGTTAAAGACTTTTTATATCAATAACAGTGACTTTCAAACATGCATCAAAGTTAAAAACAAAGAGCAAATCAGATAATCATATATATCTTTGTTTTCTTTTCTCATATACAAAATACTATGTTCAAATATATCAAAATTATGTTTTCAAATAATACAAAGGTTATACATACTTGCAATTAAAATGTCTTTTCCACTTCTAGTATGTCCAACTCTGTAGTCTTATAAAAGATCTACATTATTAACAAATAACTGCAAATCCCTGTTATAGTGTTAACCTTATTTAAAACTCATAAAACCAAAGGAACCATTTACCTATATTTCCAAGTAGTCCATTAATAACTGTGTTACTATCAGCCTTTAATGTACTGTTGTCCTGATTGATGAATTCAAGACTGTCTTGCAGCCTAAGGGGGTAAGAGAAACAATAAATTGCAAATTCATTTTATGTTCTTTATGGCAATTCTTTGTATATTTCAACGAAATTTAAAGTGTCAAACAGGTTTTTAAGTTTTAAGTATTTGTAATAGGACTATAACATACCTAATCAATTAAATCAGGGGTTGGCAAACTACACACTGAGGGATAAATCCAGCCTGTTGCCTGTTTTTGTAAATAAAGTTTTACTGGAGCACAGGCATGCCCATTCATATCTGTACTGGATATGGCTGTTTTAGTGTTATGGTGGTAGAGCTGAGACACCAGACATACTGTCTGGCCTACAAATTAAAATTACCTACCATCAAGACCTTCACAGAAGAAGGTTACTGACCCTAATGTAAATTGTAAAGTTTCCCCTCATATCTTGGGCCTGAAATTATTTTTTAAACTTCTGGCAGGAAAAAAAAAAAACAAAACAAGAATCAACCAAATATCCAAAAAATATCTTTAGTTCACACATTAAAATGAACTATACTACTCCTGGTAATAAATTATTCAGAATAATGCAAGTAAAATAACTTTATGCTTTTAGTACAAAATATCCATCCTAAGGATGTTAAGAACTAGCAATAAAAAATATGAAAACATAAAGAAAATGAGAGGATTACAGCTAAAATCAGTGATTTGAATTTAGAGTCTCTAATTTCTACTTTAGTGTTAAATTCTTAAAAATTAGCACTTTAAGTATCAGTATTTTTTTTTTAAATGTTTTATTTATTTCTAGGAGAGAGGAAGACAGCGTGAACAGGGGAGGGTCAGAGAGAGAGGGAGTCACAGACTGAAACAGGCTCCAGGCTCCGAGCTAGCAGTCAGCACAGAGCCCGACGCGGGGCTTGAACCCACGAACCGCGAGATCATGACCTAAGCGAAAGTCGGACGCTTAACCGACTAAGCCACCCAGGCGCCCCCAGTATCAGTATTTTTTAAGCATCCAAAATACACTCAAAAACATCTCTCCTTTTCCTTCCTTCCTAAGAGAAAAGCTAATAAGGAGCTACAAGTATTAGAATCTTAGCTAATAAAACACCTGAAAACTCTTTTAGTAACATTTATAATTAATGATGACAATTTTTCTAGTTTCGAGTAACCACTTTACTACTTCCCGCTACTTCTGATTTCAGGTATCCCTCAGACCCTGGCTAGCCAGAGTTCTGATCTGGTCCCTACAGAATCCATCACTGTGGTCCACTAACATCTCATCCTAGCCCCACTTCTTCATTTACTGGATTCTGGCATGTAGCCCACAAATCTGGTGTCATGTCTGCCTTTGTTTCACCTTTACTATTCCATTTTTTTAAAATCCAAGTTAGCTAACATACAGTGTAGTCTTGGGTTAAGGAGTACAAAAACCTGATGACTCATCTCTTACACATGATACTCAGTGCTCTTTTCAAAAAGTTCCCTCCTTAATGCCCATCACCCCTTTAGCCCATTCCCCCATCCACCCATCTCCCCTCCAGCAACCCTCAGTTTGTTCTCTGTAGTAATCTCTTATGGCTTACTTCCCTGTTTTTATCTTATTTTTCCTTTCCTTCCCCTATGTTTATCTGTCATGTTTCTCAAACTCCACATGAGTGAAATCATATGGTATCTTCCTCTTACTTCACTTAGCATAATACCCTCTAGTTCCATCCACATTGTTGCAAATGGCAAGATTCCATTCTTTTTCATGGCTGAATAGTATTCTAGTGTGTGTGTGTGTGTGTGTGTGTGTGTGTGTGTGTGTGTGTCTGTGAGTCTGTGTGTCTGTGTGTCTGTCTGTCCGTGTGGGTGTGTACATATACATATACATCTTCTTTATCCATTTGTCAGTTGATGGACATTTGGGCTCTTTCCATAATTTAGCTACTGTTGATAGTGCGCTATAAACATCGGGTGGATATATCCCTTCAAATCAGCACTTATGTATCCTTGGATAGATTCCTAGTAGTACAATTACTGGGCTGTAGGGAAGTTCTATTTTTAATTTTTTGAGGAACCTTCATAGTGTTTTCCACAGTGGCTGTACCAGTTTGCATTCCGACCAACAGTGCAATAGGGTCCCCTTCTCTGCATCCTTTACAACATTTGCTGTTTCCTGAATTAATTTTAGCCATTCTGATAAGTATGGGGTTATCACATTATGGTTTTGATTTCTATTTCCCTGATGATGAGTGATGTTGAGTATCTTTTCATGTGAATGGAAAAGAACAGAGAACCCAGAAATGGACCCACAAATAAACCACCAACTAATCTTCAACAAAGCAGGAAAGAGTATTCAATGGAAAAAATACAGCCTCCTCAGCAAATAGTGTTGGTAAAACTGGACAGCAACATGCAGAAGAATGAAACTGGACCACTTTCTTACACCATACACAAAATTATATTCAAATTATATGAATGTCCTAAATGTGAGACAGGAAACCATCAAAATCTTACAGGAGAACAAAAGGCAACAATCTCTTTGACCTCAGCTGCAGCAACTTCTTACTTGACATGTCTCAGGAGACAAAGGGAATAAAAGCAAAATGAACTACTGGGACCTCATCAAGATATAAACCTTCTGCACAGTGAAGGAAACATGCAACACAACTAAAAGGCAATCAGCAGAATGGAAGAGGATATATGCAAATGACATATCAGCTTCACTATTCTAATTTCGGTATTAACAACTTGTAGTATCCTTGTGCCTCACTATGGCTTACCTAGGCCAATCCTAATTGCAGTTAATTCTAAAAACTAAAGACCACAACATACAGGTGCTAACTCAGCATGGCACTACAGAATGGAAAATCAGTATCTTATCCTAACATGGAAATGCAGTCAACATTTTTCTTCCAGATATAGCTTCCAGAAGCAAATTAGCAAAAGAGAAAGCACACTTCCTATTCTTCAATTAAACTAAAATGAGAAGCAATCTGGACTCCAGACACAGAGTGGCTCAATGAATGAAAAACAAGCCAGAGACGCAGTTCAGTTTTAACTGATATGGTCATATGATGATAAGAGGAGCAATTCATCAAGAAGATACAACAAATGCTCTCAATATCAGAGAACCTAAACAGATTTATTTAGCAAATACTAACAGACCTGAAGAGACAAGAATGCAATAATAAGTAAAGGACTTTAAGAGTCTACTTTCAACAATGAATAGATCATCCAGACAGAAAATGAACAAAGAAATTTTGGACTTGAACCATACTTTAGGCCATATGGAACTAACAGATACATAAATATAGATATATATAGAACAGTATATCCCAGAGCAGCAAAATACCATTCTTACCAAGTGTACATAGAACACTCCCTAACACAGATCACATGATCGGTCACAAAACAAGTCTTAGTAAATTTAATGAGACTGCAATCATACCAAGTATCTTTTCAGACCACAATGGCATAAAACTAGAAATCAGTAACACAGGGAAAGCTGGAAAATTCAGAAGTATGTGGAGATTAAAAAACACGCTCCTGAACAACCAACGGGTCAATGAAGAAATAAAAAAGTAAATTAAAAAAATACCCTGAAACAAATAAAAATGGAACAGAGCATATCAAAACCTGTACGATGCTGCAAAAGCAGTTCAAAGAGGGAAGTTATAGTGATAAATGCCTAAAGTAAGAAGCCAGAAATATCTCAAATAAACAACCCTGATTTATACCTCCAAAACCTAGAAAACAACAAAGCCCAAAGTCAGGAAGGAAATAAAGCTTAGAGGGGAAATAAAACCAAATAGAAAAATAATTTTAAAGATCAGTTAAACTAAGAGATAGTTTTCTGAAGAGACAAAATCAACAAACCTTTAGCCAGACTCAGGGAAACAAAAAGAGAGGACTCAAATAAATGAAATCAGAATTGAAAGAGACATTACACTGCAATCATACAAATTAAAAGGGATCATGAAACTACTAAAAACAATTACATGGTAACAAAATGGATAACCTATAAGAAATGGATAAATTCCAAGAAATATATAACTTACTAAGACTGAATCATGAAGAAATAAAAAATCTGCAAAGACCAGTAACAAGTAAGTAGAATCAATCATTGATCAAAAACCTCCTAACAGAGAAAAGCCAAGATGGTTTCCTTGGTAAATTCTACCAAACATCTGAAGAATTGATGCCAATTCTTCTCAAACTCTTCAAGAAATCAAAGAAGGAGTATTGGAGTATTCCCAAGCCCATCTTACAAGGCCAGCAAGATACTGACAATAAGACCAGGACACTGTAAGAAAAGAAAATTACAGATCACCTTTCCTGATGATTACAGATGAAAAAATTCTCAACAAAATATTAGGAAGCCATATTCAAAAGAACATTAAAAGGATCATTCAATATGACCAAGTGGGATTTATCCCTGGAATGCAAGGATGCTTCAATAAATGCTGGGCAATAAGTGAGAATTAGCATATTAAAAGAATGAAACATAAAAATCATATGATCATCTCAAAAGATGCAGAAAAAGCATTTGACAAAACACAACATTTTTTTTCCATGAAAAAAAACCTCAAAAAAGTAGGCTGAGAGAACAAATATTATTAAAATGTGCATATTACCCAAAATCATCTATAGATTCAAAGCAAGTCTTATCAAAATTCCAATGGCATTTCTCATAGAAATAAGAAAGCAATACTAAAATTTTTGGAATTATGAAAGACCCTGAAAAGCCAAAGTGATCCTGAGGAAAAAGAACAAAGTCAGAGGTATCACACTTCCTGATATCAAACTATATTACAAAGATAACATAGTCATAACATTATAGTACCTGCATAAAAATAAATACACAAAACAATGGAACAGAATCAAAAGCCCAGGAAAAGACCCACATGTATAGTCAATAATATTTGATAAGGGACCCACGAACACTTAATAAGGAAAGGATAGTGCCTTCAATAAATGATTATGAGAAACTGGATAACTACATGCAGATGAATGAAATTAGAACCCTATCTTATACCACTCACAAAAATAAACTCAAAACTGACTAAAGACATAAACATAAGATTTCCAAACTGCAAATCTCCTAAAATAAACCATAGGGAAAAAGCTCTTTGACATTGGTTGTAGCAGCAAGTTCCTGGACAGGACATAAAACGAAAAGCACAAGCAACAAAATCAACTATAAGTAAATGGGACTACATGAAACTAAAAAGCTTCTGCACAACAAATAAACAATTGACAAAATGAAAAGATAATCTATGGAATGGTAAAAATATTTGCAAACTATGTATCTGATAAAGGGTTAATATCCAAAATATATAAAGAACTCCTAGAAATCAAGAGCAAAAAACAAACAACATGACTTAAAAAGTGACACTTCTGGGGCGCCTGGGTGGCTTAGTCGGTTAAGTGTCCGACTTTCGCTTAGGTCATGATCTCGCGGTTCGTGGGTTCAAGCCCCGCGTCGGGCTCTGTGCTGACTGCCAGCTCAGAGCCTGGAGCCTGTTTCAGTCTGTGACTCCCTCTCTCTCTGACCCTCCCTGCTCACGCTGTCTCTCTCTCTCCTAGAAATAAATAAAAAACATTAAAAAATTTAAAAAAAAAAAAAGAGTTTAAAAAAAAAAAAAGTGACACTTCTTCTGAATGTTTAGAAGAACTGACTAGAGAGTTCCAAAGAAGACATCTGGCAAAGAGCCAAGAGGTATATGAAAAGGTGCTGAACATCATTCATCATCAAGTAAGGGCAAATCAAACCACAACAACATATCACCTCATACCTATTAAAATAGCTAACATCAAAAAGACAAGAGATATCAAGGAGTGGGCACGGTATGGAGAAAAGGAAACCCTTGTGCCCTTTTGGTGGGAACATAAATTGATATAATCACTATGAAAACAGTATGAAGGTTCTTCAAAAAATTAAAAATAGAACTACCATACCATATGCCAGCAATCCCACTTCCTTGGCATATACCCAAAGGAAATGAAATGAAGATGTCACAGAGATATCTGCACTCAGGTGTTTGATGTGGCATTAATGACAACAGTTAATAAATGGAGACAACCTTCGTGCCTATCAACAGATGAATGAATGTCATACACATATACAACACACACATACAGGCAAGCACACAAGCACTCATACAAAAAATGGAGTATTATTCAGCCATGAGAAAGAAGGAAATCCTGCCATTTGCAAAAACATAAATGAATCTTAAAGGTATAATGAGAAGTGAAATAAGTCAGACAGAAAAACAAACACTGTATGGTATTACTTCTATGTGGAATATAAAAAAACTAGACACACAGAAACAGAAACAAGAGTGGTGGTTACCAGGGGCTGAGAGTGGAGGAAATGAGGAGATAACAGTCGAAGGTTACAAACTTCAGTTATAAGATTAGTAAATTCTGGAATCTAATGGACAGCATGCTAATTATAGATAATAATACCATATTTATATACTTGGAAGTTGCTAAGAGAGTTAAATCTTAACTTTTCTCACCACAAAAAAGAAATGGTAATTGTGACAGTTGGGAAGTATTAGCTAGCTAAGGGTATGGTGGTAATCATTTTTAAATATATGAAAGTATCAAAACAATGTGCTGTACACATTAAATTATATAGCGTTACATCAATTACATTTCAATAAACCTGGAAGAAAAAAGGGTGGCCTCTGTGAACTTTCGAACTTAAGGAGTGGGAGAAAATCTCAATTTAAGCTGTAACCCCAAGGGGCACCTGGGTGGCTCAGTCGGTTAAGCGTCCGACTTCAGGTCATGATCTCGCGGTTGGTGGGTTTGAGCCCCACGTCGGGCTCTGTGCTGACTGACAGCTCAGAGCCTGGAGCCTGCTTTGGATTCTGTGTCCCCCTCTCTCTCTGCCCCTCCCCTACTCATGCTCTGTTTCTCTTCAAAGATAAACATTAAGAAAAAAATTATTAAGCAGCAACCTCAAAAACCCTCTGTTAGTTTTCCTACTTTGCACATCCTAAATAATTCATTCTCCCTGCATTCATAATCACTTACGTATTGAGACTTCCACAGATACTGCTGCCAGTCCGTGCAGTAAAAACTTTGCTAAGCATAAGCTGTGGAGGGGAACTATAAAGAAAAAGAAAGAAAGAGAGATCAAAACTAAAACAAGGAATTTTACAATTTATTATAAATCAAAATGTATTAAGTCACAGACATTTCACTGCATAGTTGCAACCGTCATGAAGTAGCATGAATCCCACAAAATATCATAAACTGAGTATCTGTCATGCTCAATCTGCATGAAGACTATGTGAAATTCTCTCATCTTCAAAAATTACATATTCTAAAATGGACAATGAAAAACCAGAAAAGTCCTCACCGGATCTGATGAATTTTTAAGGTGGATCCTTTGTAGCTCATTGCTACCGAGCCAAACATCATCTCTCCAAGCATATTGGCATCAGAAGAACACCGAGAACCCTAAAAAAAGCCCAAAACATTAATAAACTTACAGAATTTCAAACCTTATGACTATTTCCAATATTGAATTTTATTAAAAATTCCTTTGCTATAGTTATTCTACATAATGGTTTTTTAAGTGATTCTATACTGTATACACTGTTCTATAGCTTGATTTTCTTCATTTCACCATGTCTTAAAGATCTAACCATACTGTTTTATAAAGATTCCTTTTGAAGAGCTACATAATATTCTACTGCATGAAAATACCACAGTTCCCCTTACTGATGAACTACTTAGGTTACTTCCGGGTTTTTGCCATTACAATAATGCTTAATGCTTAAATGAACATTCTTCTTGTTTTTTTTTTAGATTATTTAGTTATTTTTGACAGAGAGAGTAAGAAAGGGAGGGAGGAAGGGGGGGCAGAGAGAGAGAGACACAGAATCCCAAGTAGGCTCTACACGGTTAGCAACAGAGCCCAACATGGGGACTGATCTCACAAACCATGATACTGTGTCCTGAAGTGAGACCAAAAGTCAAATGCTTAACCAAGTGAGCCACCCAGGTGCGTCTTAAATGAACATTCTTAAGCACATCTTGTGCTTATGCAATGTTTCTCCAGGACGGAAAACAAGAAATAGAATTCACTGAACATGCAGAACAGTTTTTATCACTCCTACTGTGCAAAAAGAGATATTCATAAACATGATAATTTATATCTACTTTGTATTTTTTTATTTAAAATTTTTTTTAATGTTTATTTATTTTTGAAAGAATGAGAGAGAGAGAGAGAGACAGAGACAGAGACAGAGAGAAAGTCTGAGAGGGGCAGAGAGAGGGCGGGAGACACAGAATCTAAAGCAGGCTCCAGGCTCTGAACTGTCAGCACAAGAGTCCAAATGGGGGCTCGAACTCATGAACCGCAAGATCTTGACCTGAAGTTAAAGTTGGACACTTAACTGCCAAAGCCATCCGGCTGCCCCTAACATTTTTTTTAAAAGGACTTATTTAAAACATTAGAATATCTTGTTCTCAAAGAACTCCAATTAAAAGTTATTCATTTCCATCATTCTTTAATTGTCTTTAATTATTAACCATTTGATTACTAATTAGATACTATGGTAAATATCACTAATTACCCATGAAATATGTAATTCCCTATTTTTTGAAATCTAATGTGTTTCAGAGCAGCAATGTGCCCAACTGGAAAAAAAAAAAACAAAACAAACAACTGCAGTTCACAGCCTCCCACCCTTAAAGACAAATTTGGGGGTGCCTGGGTGGCTCACTCAGTTGGGCATCCAACTTCGGCTCAGGTCATGATCTCATAGTTCTTGAATTCGAGCCCCATGTCAGGCTCTGTGCTGACAGCTCAAACCCTGGAGCCTGTTTCATATTCTTCGTCTCCTTCTCTCTCTCTGTTTCTCCCCCATTCACACTCTCTCTCTTTCTCTCTTAAAAATAAGATTAAAACATTTTTTTAAAAAGACAAATTTAGAGCTGGTTTCTACATTTAGAGAGTTAAACTAATGGTTGGAGTAGCAGCTTTCACAACTTAAACATTTATATGCATAAGATATAACTGAAAAGTCACTGGAGATGGTGATGCCATAATTGGACCACAGAGCAACAATTTAACAATTTAACATATTATCTCTGGATAAGTAGAAAGATAAGGATGCCTTGCTCTCTAAAGCCATCTTGAACCCCATATATGATACCTAGATGGACTACCTTCAGACTTCTCGTCACATGAAGAAAATAATCCTTAGGAAAAATGTAATTCCTAATTTACAGTTATATAATAAAACTGATGAGAAAGAGGACCTAAGTAACTATCTAAGATAGGAATTATTATTCATTCACAAAGTTCATTAAACCATTTTATCATGAAAACATCAAGAATTAGGAGTTTAAAAAAAAAATCTTAAAAGACTCTTCTGATGATAACAATAATGAGGACCCTCATTTTACACATGGAAAACAGGAAATACATCTGCACACGATTTTTATTTTTATGTGATTCTTCTACTCTTTTGCTTATTTGTTGCCCATGTGGGATTAAAGAAATCTATGTATTTACGTTTGTCAACCATTCTTAAAAGAGACATCTTCAAATAGCAATCCATTTCATAATATATAATTATTTTATATTAGTTTTTAATATTCACTTGCATATTTTTTTCTCTCTTAGGTGCTACAGTCTTAATTTTGTGTTAACAAAGACACAAAGCTAATATTTAAGGAAAAAACCCACTTTCGAAATATCTATTTAATAAAAGAAGTCATCTAGGGATCTGGTTAAGATAAAATTTTATTTCAAAACACAAAGGTTTGGGGACTAAAAGCAACATTTTAGAAAGAGAGCTGAATAATTTTGTAATGATCAAATAGGAGAGTCTTTTTTTCCCCCTAAAAAAAAGATCAATTCAGGAGGAGCGTGGGTGGCTCAGTCAATAGCATCTGACTCTTGATATCCACTCAGGTCATAATCTCACAGTCGTTAGATGGAGTCCCATGTTGGATTCCACACTGCTTAAGATTCTCTCTCTCCCTTTAGTGTTCCCCAGCTAGTGTTCCCCTCTTCTCTCAAAAAAAAAAAAAAAATTCAATGCCAATCTTACTTGGCAACCTAAACTGCTTCTGGTTACTGACACAAGTGAGAGCCTTCTCTTACAAGCTCATTTTCACAATAATGTGGTTAAATGCATTCTTATTTGGACCAAAATTATTATGAATTTTAGTATCAAAGCATTTATAGATTTTAGTATTAACCTAGGAAAAAGCCTTCAGAAACCAAAATGCAGTAAAAATAAACTGGTGTTTAAATTTTATCAGACCATATAGTTTGCTAGTAAAGGTTCTCTTTGCCTGCCCTAATACATATCAAATATTTATCATGAATGTCATTGGTGTATTATATATGACATAATCTATAATAAAGGTTATAATTTTAAAAATACTATTATCTTTAATGCTTTTTTTATAAGACCCTTATTAAAAGGGCAATATTTTGTAAATACCGCTGGAAGTAGTATTAATCTGTAATAATCTGTGTACATCAAAGACAGTGTTCTAGTTAACTGAAATCACATTTTATCATTTTATCAAGTGTAGTGAACTATATGCTACAATAATTCAATGTCTCTTACTAAAAAAGCAGATTTTCATGACTATACTGAGCCTATGACCAGAATATCTGGACACAAAGCCTGGGAATCTGTACCTTAAAAAAAGAAAAACTTGGGGCACCTGGGTGGCTCACTCATATAAGTATCTCGGCTCAGGTTTCATGAATTCAAGTCTCACATCAGGCTCTGCACTGGCAGAGCAGAGCCTGCTTAGAATTCTCTCTCTGCCCTCCCACTCATGCTCTCTCTGTCCTCAAAATAAATTTTAAAAAGAAAATTTTAAAAAGAAAATCTTTAGAGATCTTGACGCAATATGACAGTCCAATCACTTAATGCTTCAGGATTTCTAGAATCTGGATCCGTGTGCTAATTTTCATTCTGAACTCCATAATATTAGGAATAAAGGCAAGTTTACACAATTCATTAAATCAGCAAACATCCAAATTGGTAGAAGTATGATGATGTCACACAGCACTATTAGAAACTCATTAAGGTATCATGCTTAAGCTGGAGGAGGAATAAAGGAAGACAGGGGCAACTACATAGTACCTCCCAATATCTAGATTTTGGTAACTTCAGAGCTCTTTCATAGATACTGTCATATTGACATCATATAAGGGTCACTTCCCATCCAAACACAACTACCTAATTACAAATAATTTAAAAGCCCAGGATTTCATTTTGGTACTATTAAATATAAAATACTTGTGACTCATTCATGCAAGATTAGATGACATGAATAAATTCACATTGATGACATTTACTTGGTGTGACACCAAACACTTATGTATAATATAACAAGTTTAAAGAGAAGCTTCTATTAGGTACTATTTTGTTGGGTTGTATTTTAAAAGATGAGTCACATTACTTTTGAAAAATAAAATGTCCATTTCTGCATGTGTATACTTCCAATCATACTTTAATTTCAAATGACAGCCAAACTGTATTATTATTTCATATTAATCTTCCTTATTTCAATAAGCTAAAAATATCTAGAAGAAATTATTCTGGTAGCTCAAAAAATCTGAATGGGAAATAAAAGGGAGAACACACTCCCGGCTAACTATGCCCATAGTTCTCTGTACTTCTCCTACAATTTATCAAAATGCATAAACATACTTCTTTAATTATCTGTCTCCACAGATACAATGTAAACTCCAGGAGTGTTAAGGACTAGTTTCTATTGTATTGCCAATCCCTAGAATGCTGCATAACACATCACAGATACTCAAAAATATTTGTGAATAAATGAATAAATAAATGACATCAATAATCTTACTTGGTACTTAGGACACTGGTCCTTTACATCAGAAGATGAAGTCACAGAACTATCCAGTGAGGAAGAACTGTCTCCTCCAGGTTTCAGTTGGCAGCATTTCCCAAAGACTTTTACTTGAGCATCACTACAGAGTTTCTGAAAAAGAGATATTATCCTCATTCATATTTAACAAACTTTTCACCATATAAAAGTTTAATGACAGTGTAAAAACCTTTGGAAAAACCAAGTATGAAATAATTCAAAAGGAAGCCTTAATATTTACACTTTAGTACATTTCCTTCAGTACTGTTCTCTATTAGTTTGTGTTGTGCTTTCTCATAAATAGTGTTAAATCAAGGGAGTTTTTCTATATTATTATGGTCTTCAACAATATTCATTACAAGTGACTTAATAGATGGCAGCAGTTGTCAAGGTCTTTTGTTTATGTGAGTTAGATCTATCAATATTTTCCCATAAGATATTAAAACTGAGAAATTTTAAAATATTAATTCACTTAAATATAATAACACACCCATTGGAAGTTAACATAAGTAACATATTTTTAAGGAAAAGTACTTCTGTGGAGACATGTAGGGATGGAAGGAGAAATACAAACGAAGCTTTTATATCTAAATGTATGTGTGCCTATACATATATTAAACATACAGGTTTTTAATTTTGAAATGAGAATGTATTCATGTATTGAACAGTTAAATATTTTTGTTTTGTTCTGTTTTTTACCTTTTTTAAAATTTAAATCCATGGTAGTTTACATATAGTATAATAATGATTTCAGGAAAAGAATTTAGTGATTCATCACTTATATATAACGCCCAGTGCTCATCCCAACAAGTGCCCTCCGTAATGACTATCACCCACTTAACCAATCTCACCCAAGTCCCCACCAGCAACCTCAGTTTCTTCTCTGTATTTAAGTCTCTTATGGTTTGCTTCCCTCTCTGAACAGTTAAATTTTTAATAGCAGCCAAGTTTAGGACAACAAGGTTGTACAGTGGTATAGAACAAAAGCATAATGTATTTCTATTCCTTTTTTTCATCCTCTTTTCTCCCACTCCCAGATTCTAGAGTTTTCACTGCTCACAACTACCAAAGGTGCAATCTACCAAGGACTTTGATACTAAAAACATTTTGGTGTTTTATCACAGTTACCAGTATGTACACGCTCCCATGTAACAGACCTCGCATAGGTCTGCAGATGAAGTAATCTGACTGATATCACAGTTTTTGAAGATCAGCGGTTTCACAGTTGCTATCATCACCAAAGGCATTAACACCTGGTAATTCCAACATCATCTCTAACCAAAAATGTAGAGACAGCATGATACACTAAAATCAGTAAGGGCTTTAAAACTAAGACTTGAATTTAAATCCTGGCTCCTCAGCAAGTTACCTGACTTCACTAAGCTTATCTATTTAATGGAAAGAAAAACCCTACCTAGCGGGTAGGGTACTTGTGACACTTAAGGGATGTGTGTGTGTGTGTGTGTGTGTCTCTCATTATGTATTTATATGTAAATAAATATAAAAAGTGCTCTATACAGCGTGTAGAACAAGCAAATGCACTACTGGTTTTTAGCTATAAATACTGTAGAAAAAATTCAACTTACAGTAAGAAGCTAAAATAATTGAATACCTACTTTGGAGTCAGGAACTTCAGTAGACATTTCCATTTCTATTATTTCATATAGACACTAAAATATTGACATTTTTAGTACTGATATTCTTGGCTACATCTTAATAACTTTCACTTAATGATCACCATCAAAATGCTAGGTTTTTAAAAATATTTTCTGTAATACTCAAGGGTGGTAGAAATTAGAACCCGTTTAAGGCATAAGAAGCATGAAGACCAGAGAGTTTAAGTAACTTCACCAAAGTTACAAGAACTAGTTAGTATACAATAGACTTAAAGGCAAAACCAAGTGGTTTTACATGAAAGATACTCAACAATACTAGGGATTGGGAAAATGTAAATTAAAACTACAATAAGGTATTGCCTCATGTTATCATAATGGCCATCAACAGTAAGTTGAGAGAGAACAAATACTGGCATGGATCTGGAGAAAAGGGAACCTTTGTGTACTGTTGCTAAGACTATAAACTGGTACAGCCACTATGAAAAACAGCATGGAGGATCCTCAAAAAGTTAAAAATAGAACTACATTATAATTCAACAATTCCACTTCTGGGAATATATACCCAAAGGAAATGAAAACACTAACTCAAAAATATATCTTCACCCCATGTTCATAGCAGCATTATTTATAACAGCTAAGATACAGAAAGAACCTAAGTTTCCACTGAGAGATGAATGAATAAATAGGTTATAATATATACACAAACTATATTATTCAGCTATAAAAAATGAGGAAATTCTATGATTTGTGACAATATAGATGGACCCTGAAAGCATTAGGCTAAGTGAAATGTCAGACAATGGAAAACAAATACTGTTCAGACCTGTAGTCACCAGGAGCGGAGGGTCTGGCAGAATTAGAGGAAGGATGGTCGAAAGGTATCAATTTCCAGTAATAAGAGAATAAGTCTAGGGATGTAATAATGTACAACAGAATAATAGATAATACCGCTTTGTAAGATTATAGGAAAGTTGTTCGGAGAGAAAATTCTGATAGTTCTCATCATAAACAGATTTTTCCTTTATTCTTTCTTTTCTTTTTATTCTGTCTATATGAGAAGATAAATGTTAGCTGAACCTATGCTGGTAACCATTTCATGGTATATGTAAAGCAAATCATCAGGCTGTATATCTTAAACTTATGGAATGACATACGTCAATTATTTCTCAATAAAATTCCATTTGAATACTATGTGTATCAAAAACTAAGAAACAATTGAATGAAACAGACAGTACTTTTCCTCATGGAACTAATAATCTAATGAGAGAAAGGGACATTTAACAAATAATTAGACAACTATGTATAATGAAATATATATTTCAAATATGATCTATTATGTTACCAATAGTTAACTCATTGTACTATCTGCTCAGGTACTATTCTGTTTTAGATACAGTTATTCTTTTACTCCTCATAATAACTCTAGGAAATATTATTATTCTACCCATATTAAAATGAAGAGGTTAAGGATCAATGATACTTAAGTGAACTGCCCAAGAGAGGATTCAACCAATTCTAGGGAGAGCGAGAAAATGACATTTAAGCCAGGACTACCAAAAAAAGCAAAGGAGTTAGGGTGAAAGAGGAAGAGTAGCAGGGCTAGAAAGATATTCCCGGCTGAAGGAACTCTTTACATCCAATCTCTGAATCGTGAGGCAATCTGCTATGGAGAGAAAAGGGACAAACATACATCAACTTCAAGACTGAAGCATAAATGTGTGCATAAAAGCATACATAAAATTTCTTACTATGCACACATGCACACAAGCCTCTCTCTCCTACCAACTCCCCAGCTGTCCTGTCTTTTCTCTCTCCTATTCTGAAGTTATAGCTTTTCTAAATCCAAATAGCAGTAACTTCAGGGGAAGACGGTCTAATGAGGGGACAGGGCACAGTCTGCGACCCTCAGTAGACATAGGTCTTCTATAAGCACAACCACAAAACAAAAATGATTTGGTTTTCTTTTATTATCTCACTTTCATTCCTAAAAGGATGATGCCATACCTTACTTTTAACCCATAAAAAACCATCTCTACTTATGCATAAAAAATGTTATAAACGTCACTGTAAAAAAAACTGACTTTTTATAAATGAATTATAATTTTTATTAATTTTTTTACATTTTCACATAATCGCAAGTTGCAAATTTAGTTCAAAAATTATTTTTTCCTGAACCAAATGGGTTAGTAAGCTGACTACCTGATATACTATAAACTAAGGCATCAATACCTGCATGTGTATTTTCTACAAACAAGGACATTCCCTTATATAATCACAATACAGTCACTTTTCACATGGCATATGATTTCGATGCCCATTAATGATAATATTCTTAATACTGATGATCACTTGATTAAGGTGGCACCTACCAAGCATCTCCACTGTAAAGAAACTCTCTTCTCCTTTGTAATTAGTAATACTTTGGTAAGGGGGATAATGAAATACCTATGCTATTTTATTTATATGCCATAAATATGCTGTTTCTCAGCAAACTTTCAATTTATTTATATCAGCATAAACTCATGGTTTCCTATTTCATCCAATGGGTTGTAATCTCCTACTATCATTATTTATTTTTATGCTAGAGTTTTCCCTAGTTAGCCAGTGACAGCCCCTTCAAGCTGGTTTCTATGTCCCTATGACATATTTTCATCATTTTTTTAAAGCTTTTGACACAAGTTCCAGGCTTATCTTTTTATTTCCCTGTTCCGGTCCAAGGACCAGTCATTTCCCTAAAGAGCCCTGGTTTCTTCTAGCGGAGAAGGAAATTTAGACATTAAGATCTAGTATGGCCACATGTTGGGGTCTCATTGTTCTTCTCTCTCCATGCTCCGATAAAGCTAAGGAAAACACATACATATCTAACATACCCATAAACAATTTTACATCTACATTTATTGTATTTGTATATATATGTGGGTATACATATATGATAAATATATATTAAAACATAAATTCGCACCAATAAATCCAATTCCAACCCAACACCACAAGGTTCTTCTAGTTGTCTCCTTATTTATAATTCCCTTTTCTAACATTCAGAAAAACATGTCTTTCATCATCCTTCATATGTATTTATTTTATCTATGCCCTTATATGAAACCAGTCTTTCATTTCTATTTATTTTATTTTATTTTATTTTTAATATTTTTATTTATTTTTTAGGAGAGAGAGAGAGACAGCGTGAGCAGGGGAGGGTCAGAGAGAGAGGGAGTCACAGACTGAAACAGGCTCCAGGCTCTGAGCTGGCAGTCAGCACAGAGCCCGACGCGGGGCTCAAACCCACGAACCGCGAGATCATGACCCAAGCGAAAGTCAGACGCTTAACCGACTAAGCCACCCAGGCGCCCCTGGTCTTTCATTTCTTACTCCCTCACCTGCATGGACATTTGCTTTTCCTCAGGTTCAGTCAGCCAAGATGGACCCTTCAACATCCCGCTTGGGTAATGACACTCTGTATCAGGCAGCATCTATGGAGATGCCCTCCTCCACTTACTTGGGTTCTAACACTCTGCCCTGGACCACCATGCCTCTACCACCTGACATCAGTGCTCAGCCCTGCCTAATGGTTTTAGGACTAAATTGTTCAGAAAAGGGAAATGGGTGAGAGGGAGAAAGACATGGAGGGTTAAAATTATTACCCTTGACACATAACCATATTTTATGTTCTAGATTCTATATCACAACTGATTTTCAAAGAAATAACCAGCATTTATATGGTATTTTCAGTTTATAATTCTTTCACATAAATTTTCAATTTTTTTTCTTGATCTGTCCTTTGTCTCTTGTTACAGTCTTTGTTTTAACAAGAAGATACAACAATCCAACAAGAAGATAAAACAATTGTCAATATTTATGCACCCAATATGAAGCATCAAAATACAGAAAGCACCTAATAACAGGCATAAAGGAAGATATGGATAGTAATACAATATTAGTAAGGGGCTTTAATACCCTATTTACATCAACAGTTAGATCAGACAGATCTGTTAACCAGATAGAAAATCAGCAAGGAAACAGTGGCTTTGAATGACCCATGGAACAAAGAGATCCAACAGATATATTTATATAGTCATATATACTCATATATATATATACATATATATATATAATATTCCATCATTAAATAGCAGAATACATATGCTTTTCAAGTACACACAGAACATTCTCGATAAAACAATCATATAATAGGGTACAGAACAAGTCTGAACAAATTGAAAAAGATCAAAGTCATTCCATGCATCTTTTCTGACCACAACACTATGAAACTAGAAATCAACCACAAGAAAAAGTCTGGAAAGAACACAACACATGGAGGTTAAGTAACATGCTACTAAACAATGCATGGGTCAACTGAGAAATCAAAAAGGAAATGAAGAGGTGCCTGGGTGACTCAGTCAGTTAAGTATCTGACTCTTGATTTCGGCTTAGGTCATGATTTCATGGTCATGAAATCAAGCCCTGCACTGGGCTCCACACTGGGCTGGGAGTGGAACCTGCTTAGGATTCTGTCTCCCTCTTGCTTTGCCCCTTCCTCTCACTGAAGACAAATGAAAATGAAAGCACAATGCTCTAAACCTTTGGAATACAACAAAAGAAGTTCAGCAATACAAGCACAGAGGTACAGCAATACAGGTCTACCTCAAGAAGCAGAAAAAAGCTCAAATAAACAATCTAAAGCACACCTAAAGAAGCTAGAAAAAGAGGAACAAATTAAACCCAAAACCAGTAGAAGAAAGGATATAATCAAGATTAGAGAAGAAATAAAATAGAAACTAAAAACCAATAGAACACAACAGTGAAACCTTAAGCTGCTTCTTTGAAAAGATCAACAAGTTGACAAACCCTGGCCAGACTAATCAAAAATGGAAAAATTCATAGATACATACGACATCCCAAAACTGAATCAGGAAGAAATAGAAAATTTGCACAGACCAATGCCAGCAACGAAATTTTATTAGTAATCAGAAAACTCCTCACAAACAAAAGTTCAGGACCACATGGCTTCACAGGTGAATTTTACTAAACATTTAAAAAAGAGTTAATACCTATTCTTCTCAAACTATTACGAAAAACAGAAGAGGAAGGAAAGTTTCCAAATTCATCTTATGAGGCCAGCATTACCCTGATACCAAAACCAGATAAAGACACCAATAAAAAAGAGAACTACAGACCAATATCTCTAATGAACACAGATGCAAAAATTGGCAATAAAATACTAGCAAACCAAATTCAACAATACATTTAAAAAAATCATTCACCACAATCAAGTGGGATTTATTCCTGGGTAGCAAGGGTGGTTCAATATTCACAAACTGATCAATGTGATACATCACATTAGCAAGAGAAAGGATAAAAACCATATGATCATTTCAATACATACAAAAAAGCAAGTGCCAAAATACACTATTCATTCATGATAAAAATTCTCAACAAAGGAGGTTTAAAGAGAACATAATAAAAGCCATATAAGAAAAATCCACAACTAATGTCATATTCAATGGTGAACCTGAGAGCTTTTTCCCTAAGATCAGGAACAAGACAAGGATGTCCACTCTCACCACTTTTATTCAACATAGTATTTGAAATCCTAGCCAAAGCAATGAGACAACAAAAAGGGGGGGGAAAGGCGTCAAAATTGGTAAGAAAGGTAAAACTTTCACTAATTGCAGGTAAAACTTTTCACTAATTTCACTAATTACACTATATATAGTAAACTCTAAAGACTTCACCAAAAAACTACTGGAACTGATTACTGAATTCAGTAAAGTTCAGGATGCAAAATCAATATACAGAAAACCATTGCATTTGTATACACTAATAATGAAGTAGCCAAAAGAGAAATTAAGAAAACAATCCATTTAAAACTACACCAAAAATAATAAAATACCAAGTAATAAATATAACCAAGGAGATGACAGACCTGTTCTCTGAAAACTGTTAACACAATGAGTAAAGAAAGAAGACACACAAATGGGAAGGTATTCCATGGTCACGGATTGGAAGAACAAATACTGTTAAAATATCCTTACTACCCAAATCAATCTACAGATTTAATGCACTTTCTATCAAAATACCAACAGCATTTTTCAAATACTGTTAAAATATCCTTACTACCCAAAGCAATCTACAGATTTAATGCACTTCCTATCAAAATACCAACAGCATTTTTCATAGAATTACAACACATAATCCTACAATTCGTGGAACCACAAAAGACCCTAAATATCCAAAGCAATCTTGAAAAAGAAAAACAAAACTGGAGGTATCACAATCCCAGAATTTATCTTTTTTTTTTTTTCAGGATAAAATCCTTTATTTATTTATTTATTTATTTATTTATTTTTACAAATAGTTTATTGTCAAATTAGTTTCCACGTAACACCCAGTGCTCATCCCCACAAGTGTCCTCCTCCATGCCCACCCCTCCTCCCCCCCACATCCACCAGTCCTCAGTTTTTGTCAGCATTCAAGAGTCTCTCATGGTTTGCCTCTCTCCCTTTCCCCCACCATTTCCGCCCTTCTTCTCCCCCTTGGTCCTCTGTGAAGTTCCTCCTAATCCTCCTATACGTGCACACATATGATATTTGTCCTTCTCTGCTTGGCTTATTTCGCTCAGCATAACGCCCTCAAGGTCCATCCATGTTGCTACACATGGCCAGATTTCATTGTTTCTCATTGCCATGTAGTATTCCATGGTATAGATAAACCACATCTTCTTGATCCATTCATCTGTTGATGGACACTTAGGCTCTTTCCATGTTTTAGCTATTGTAGAGAGTGCTGCTATGAACTTTGGGGTACATGTGCTCCTATGCCTCAGCATTTCTGTATCCCTTGGGTAAATTCCTAGCAGTGCTATTGCTGGGTCATAGGGGAGTTCTATTGTTAGTTTCCTTAGGAACCTCCACACTGTTTTCCAGAGGGACTGTACCAGTTTCCATTCCCACCAACAGTGCAGGAGGGTGCCGGTTTCTCCACATCCTGCCAGCATCTAGAGTTCTCTGATTGGCTCATTTTAGCCACTCTGACTGGCGTGAGGTGGTATCTCAGTGTGGTTTTGATTTGTATTTCCCTGATGAGGAGCGATGCTGAGCATCGTTTCATATGTCTGTTGGCCATCTGGATGTCCTCTTTGGACAAGTGTCTGTTCATGTCTTCTGCCCATTTCTTCACTGGGTTGTTTGTTTTTCAGGCGTGTAGTTTGGTGAGTTCCTTATAGATTCTTGATATTAACCCTTTATCTGATATGCCATTTGCATCTTTTCCCATTCTGTTGGTTGCCTATTAATTTTCTGGGTTGTTTCCTTGGCTGTGCAGAAGCTTTTAATCTTGATGAGGTCCCAACAGTTGATTTTTGCTCTTGATTCCCTTGCTTTTGGGGGTGTGTCAAGTAAGAAGTTGCTGCGGTGGAGGTCAAGGAGGTTGTTTCCTGCTTTCTCCTCTACGGTGTTGATAGTTTCCTGTCTCACGTTCAGGTCCTTTATCCATTTTGAGTTTATTTTTGTGCATGGTGTGAGAAAATGATCTAGTTTCATTCTTCTGCATGTTGCTGTCCAGTTCTCCCAACACCATCTGTTAAAAAGGCTGTCTTTTTTCCATTGGATATTCTTTCCTGCTTTGTCAAAGATCAGTTGGCTGTATACTTTTGGGTCCACTTCTGAGTTCTCGATTCTGTTCCATTGGCCTATGTGTCTGTTTTTGTGCCAATACCATACTGTCTTGATGATGACAGCTTTGTAGTAGAGGCTAAAGTCTGGGATGGTGATCCCTCCCGTTTTGGTTTTATTTTTCAGGATTACTTTGGCTATTCGGGGTCTTTTGTGGTTCCATACAAATTTTTGGATAGTTTGCTCTAGTTTTGAGAAGTATGCTGGTGCAATTTTGATTGGAATTGCATTGAATGTGTAGAGTGCCTTAGGTAGTAATGACATCTTAACTATATTTATTCTTCCTATCCATGAGCATGGAATGTTTTTCCATTTCTTTGTGTCTTCTTCAATTTCCTTCATAAGTTTTCTATAGTTTTCATCATACAGATCTCTTGTATCCTTGGTTAGGTTTATTCCGAGGTATTTTATGGTTTTTGTGCAATTGTGAATGGGATCAGTTTCTTGATTTCTCTTTCTGTTGCTTCATTGTTGGTGTATAAAAATGCAACTGATTTCTGTACGTTGATTCTGTACCCTGCCACTTGGCTGAATTCTTGGATCAGTTCTAGTAGGCTTCTGGTGGAGTCTCTCGGGTTTTCTACGTAGACTATCATGTCATCTGCGAAGAGTGAAAGTTTGACTTCCTCTTTGCCAATTCTGATGCCTTTGATTTCCTTTTGGTATCTGATGGCTGATGCTAGGACTTCCAGCACTATGTTAAACAGCAGTGGTGAAAGTGGGCATCCCTGTCGTGTTCCTGATCTCAGGGGGAAAGCTCTCGAGTTTTTCCCCATTGAGGATGATGTTAGCTGAAGGTTTCTCATAGATGGCTTTGATGATGTTTAAGTAGGTTCCTTCTATCCCAACTTTCTCGAGAGTCTTTATTAAGAAGGGATGCTGTATTTTGTCAAATGCTTTTTCTGCATCTACTGACAGGATCATATGGTTTTTATCTTTTCTTTTATTGATATGATGTATCACATTGATTGATTTGCGAATGTTGAACCAGCCCTGTAACCCAGGAATGAATCCCACTTGATCTTGGTGGATGATTCTTTTTATATGCTGCTGGATTCGATTTGCAAGGATCTTGTTGAGAATTTTTGCATCCGTATTCATCAAGGATATTGGCCTGTAGTTCTCTTTTTTGCTGGATCTCTGTCTGGCTTGGGAATCAGAGTGATGCTGGCTTCATAAAATGAGTCCGGGAGTTTTCCTTCGCTTTCTATTTTTTGGAATAGCTTGAGAAGAATTGGGATTAATTCTGTTTTAAATGTCTGGTAGAATTCCCCAGGGAAGCCATCAGGTCCAGGGCTCTTATTTGTTGGGAGATTTTTGATCACTGATTCAATTTCTTCACTCATTATGGGTCTGTTCAGGTTTTCTATTTCTTCCTGTGTGAATTTTGGTAGTGAGTATGTGTTTAGGAATTTGTCCATTTCTTCTAAGTTGTCCAATTTGTTGGCATATAATTTTTCATAGTATTCCCTGATAATTGCTTGTATTTCTGAGGGGTTGGTTGTAATAAGTCCATTTTCATTCATAATTTTGTCTATTTGGGTGCTCTCTCTTTTCTTTTGGATAAGTCTGGCTAGAGGTTTGTCAATTTTGTTTACTTTTTCAAAAAACCAACTCTTGGTTTCATTGATCTGTTCAATTGTTTCTTTGGTCTCTATGTTGTTTATTTCTGCTCTAATTTTTACTATTTCTCTTCTTCTACTGGGTTTAGGGCGTTCTTGTTGCTCTGCCTCTAGTTCCTTTAGGTGAGCTATTAGATTTTGGACTTGCGCTTTTTCTAATGTCTTGAAATAGGCCTGGAGAGCAATGGACTTTCCTCTTAGGACTGCCTTTGCCGCATCCCATAGATTTTGAATTGTTGTGTTTTCATTTTCATTTGTTTCCATATATTTTTTAATTTCATCTCTAATTGCCTGACTGGCCCATTCATTCTTTAGAAGGGTGTTCTTTAACCTCCATGTTTTTGGAGATTTTCCAGACTTCTTCCTGTAATTGATTTCAAGTTTCAAAGCACACAATTCCAGAATTTAACATACACTACAAAGCCACAGTAATCAAAACAGTATGGTATTGTCATAAAAAGAGACACATAGAGGAATGGAACAGAATAGAGAGCCCAGAAATAAACCCACAATGATATAGTAATTTAATCTTCAACAAAAGAGAAAAGAATATACAAGGGGAAAAAGATACTGTTCAGTCAATGGTGTTGGGGAAAATGGACAACTATAAGCAAAAGAATGAAACTGGACCACTTTCTTACATAATACACAGAAATAAACTCAAAAGGGATTAAAGACCTAAATGTGACACAGGAAACCATAAAAATCCTAGAAGAGCACACAGGCAGTAATCTCTCTGGCATCGGCCATAGAAACATTTTTCCATTTCAGGGGGGGGAAAAAAGCAAAAATAAACTATTAGGACTAAATCAAAATAAAAATATTTTGCCGACCCAAGGAAACAATTAACAAAATTTTTTAAAAGCCTATGGAATGGGAAAAGATATTTGCAACTGACTTATATGATATAGGGCTAGTATCCAAATTATAAAAAGAACTTACTCAACTCAATACCACAAAAACAAATAATTAAAAATGAGCATAAGACATGAACAGACATTTCTCCAAAGACATACAGATGGCCAAAGACACATGAAAAGGTGTTCCGCATCACTACTCATTAGAGAAATGCAAATCAAAAGCATAATGAAATATCTCTTACACCTGTCAGAATGGCTAAAATTAAAAATACAAGAAACAACAAAGGTTGATGAAGATGCAGAGAATGGGGACCCCTCGTGCACTGTTTGTGGGAATGCCAACTGGTAAAACCACTGTGGAAAAACCGGTATGGAGGTTCCTCAAAAAATTTAAACTACAACTACCATATGATCCAGTAACTCCACTACTGGGTATTTAAACAAAAAAATACAAAAAAACACAAATTCAAAAAGATAAATGCACCCCCTATGTTTATTGCAGCATTATTTTTAATGCAGCCCTATGTTCACTGCAGCGTAATTGTAAATAGTATTATTTATGGAAACAGGCCAAGTGTCCATCAATAGATAAATGGACAGAGAAGATGTAAGGGATATATATACATTAGGGAGTATTCAGCCATAAAAAAGAATGAAATCTTGCCATGTGCAATAACATGGATGGATCTAGAGATCACGAACTGAGCGGAAATCAAAAACTGGATGCTTAGATGACTGAGCCACTCAGGTGCCCAGAGAACAGTTTTTTAAAACTTTTTTAAACATTTATTTATTTTGAGTGGCACAATGTGTGCATTCATGAGCAGGGGAGACACAGAGAGAGAGAGAGAAAGAGAGAGAGACCGAGAAAGAGAGGAAATCCCAAGCAGGTTCGCGCTGTCAGCACAGTGCTCAAGGTGGGGCTCGGTCTCATGAACTATGAGATTATGACCTAAACTGAAATCAAGAGTCCAATGCTTAAATGATTAAGTCATGCAGGCACAGCAAGAACAGTTTGTTTTTTTTTTAAAGTAGTAGGCTTACAGGAAAATTTCAGAAGAATGAGGAATGAGTGGGTGGTATGAGATTAGAGCCAGAAGACAGATTAATACCGAGACATAGAGAAACAGAGAAAAGACCAAGAAACATGAAGAAGACTAAGAAGAGACATTAAGGAGAGACCAGGAGACACAAAGGAAAGAAAGCCTGACAGTGAAGTAGAAAAACTGAGAGAGAGCAAAAGATACTAAGAATGAAGAGTGAGAAGAACACAGTCAGAAAAAGAAGGACACAGACACGAAGGAGAAAGTAAAAGGACAATCATTTTATTGGTGTTGTGTAAAGAGGCTTTGTGAATGTCTGTAGACAAAGTAAAGAAGTTAACTGTGAAAGACAGCAGCAAGACAGAAGACTAACAAGAACCAATAAAGCATCAATCCAGAAAAGGTGGGAAGAGAGGGTTCAAGTAACAGCAGGAGCCAAGACTCATAAGGCTGCCGAAGATAAAAAGTAATAATGCTGAAAAAAACACCACAATGAAATAGCATCAATCAAGATAAATAATAAATGAGAGGTCATATGCTGCAATTCAATGAAACACTATCAAGCAAAGAAAAACCTCAACAAATATTTCTTTAAAAAATTCAAAGTAATATTTATCAATCAATTAGCAATCTATCACCCTCAGTTTAGTTCTGCTGAGCCATTAGCAGTCTAAATACAAAGACATGCTTATCACATTTGCAGACATAGATTTCAACTGCCTGTCTAACCATCCACAATCCTGTCACTATTAAGCTATCTCACCACTCAACTATTCAAACCAAACTGTTGGGATTCACCAAACACTTCCTTCTTCCTCATCCCTCACATCCAGCCATTCCCCTAATAGCAGTAAGTGATTTTTTTTCACTCTTTTAAACTGAGATATAACTGACATATAACATTGTATTAGTTTCTGGTGTACAACATTATGATTTCATATTTTTATATACTGCAAAATGACCTCTACAATAAACCTAGTTAACATCCATCAATATACAGAGTTACCAATTCTTTCCTTGGAATGAGAACTTTACCTTTTAATAACTTTCAAATATACACTTTTTTTAAAGATAATCACCATTCTGGACGCTACATCCACATGACTTATTTTATAACTGGGAGTTTGAAACTTTTGACCCCTTTCACACATTTTGTTCATCCAACACCTTCTCCCTCTGGCAACCACTTCCTGCTATCTTTATTTATGACTTTATTTATTTTTTTTTATTTCTAGGAGAGGAGAGAGACACAGCGTGAGCAGGGGAGGGTCAGAAAGAGAGGGAGTCAGAGACTGAAACAGGCTCCAGGCTCTGAGCTGGCAGTCAGCACAGAGCCCGACGCAGGGCTCGAATCCACGAACCGCGAGATCATGACCTAAGCGAAAGTCGGACACTTAACCGACTAAGCCACCCAGGCGCCCCTTTATTTATGAGTTTAATTTTTTTTTAGATTCCACATATAAGCAAGATCATAAAGTAGTTATCTTTCTGACTTATTTTTTAGAATAATGCCCTCAAGGTCTATCCATGTTGTCATAAATGGCAAAAGTGCCTTCTATTTTATGGCTGAGTAATAGTCCGCTGTATGTGTATATATATATATATATACACACACACACACACATATATATATACACATATATATATGTATACACAACACATTTTCTTTATTCATTCATCCACTGACGTCAACTTTGGTTGCTTTCATGCTTTGGCTATTGTACATAAGGCTGCAATAAACATGGGGGCGCATTTATCTTTTTGAAGTGTTTTCATTGAGTAAATATCCAAAAGTGGAATTGCTAGATAATATGTTAGCTCCATTTGTAATTTTTTAAGGATCCTCCCCTACTGTTTTCCATAGTGGCTGTATCAATTCACATTCCCATAAACAGTGCACAAGAGTTCCTTTTTCTCTACACCCTCAACAACACTTGTTATTTCTTGTATTTAAAAAAATTCTTTTAATCTTTATTTATTTTTGAGAGAGAGAGAACACGAAAGAGTGGGGAGATGGGCAGAGAGAGAGGGAGACACAGAATCCAAAGCAGGCTCCAGGCTCTAGCACAGGCCTGACACAGGGCTCAAACTCATGAATTCCAAGTTCATTACCTGAATCAAAGTCGGAAGCTTAACCAACAAAACCACCTAGGCGTCCCTCTTGTCTTTTTAATACTGGCCATTCTGACAAGTGTGAGGTGATATTTCATTGTGGTTTTGATTTTCATTTCCCTGATGATTACTGATGTTGAGCACCTTTCCCTGTACTACTGGCCACTTGTATGTCCTCTTTGGAAAAAGTTTCTATACAGATCTTCTACTTCTTAATTGCACTGGCTTGGTTTTTTGTTTGGTTGGTTGGTTTGGTTTGGTTTCATTTTTTGCTATTGAGCTCTTTCTATTTTTTGGATATTAACCCCTTAGTGGGTGTATGACTTGTAAATATTTTCTCCCATCAGTAGTCACTGCCCATGTTTTCTTTTAGTAGTTTTATGCTTCCAGGTCTTATGCTCAAGTCTTTAATACATGTGAAGTCAGTTTTTACATAGTGTTGGACAGTGGTCTAGTTTCACTCTTTTGTATGTAACTGTACACTTTCCCCAACATTTACTGAAGAGGCTACCCTCTCTCCATTGTATATTCTTGGTTCCTTTGTCATAGAGTAACTGATCATATATACAAGGATTTATTTCTGGGCTCTCTACCACAATGATTTTTTATAATGTTAACAAAATCCCAATAGTAGCTTCCCTCTCCATTTATGACATTATCTAAATTTCTAACCCGAGACTGATATGGCCCTAAATACTCTGGCTCCTTCTCTCTTTCTCTCCAATTTCATCTCTAGCTACTTTACATACTACTTACTATCAACCCAGACTGATATTCTTTCAGTTTCTTCAATTCACCAAGCTTCAAGTCACTTTGTAGACTGCATTTGCAAGTCCTTCTACTAGGAATATTCATCCCCTATTCTATTCCTTTGGTTTCTTCAGATGTCAGCTTGAATTTCACTTCCTCAATGAGACCTTTCTTAATATACCTACATCCAAATTGAGGAAAACTGGGTTCCTTCCTGTGGAATTTCATAAGCACTCTGTGTGTTTCATTCGCAGCACTTAATCACAATTTGCTATTATTTAATTGTGTGCTTATTTGTTCAATGTCTACTTCCCCTAAAGGACACCTTATTGTAGGCACCAAGAAGCAGAGACTGCTAAATCTCCAAGTGCCTAGTACTTATAAATACTTAGTTATTTGCACAAATAAACAATATTTTAAGAACATTCCCGAATGCTCTTTTCTAATCAGAGTGAAAAAAGTAGCAGAAGCAAAGATAATACCAATCACCTAGGTTTTTGAGAAAATTAGTAATGGAAACTTCACTAAAATGGAGTCAAGAGGTTCAGCAGGGGTAGCTCTCATGCCCTAGCACCCGTAGCTAATTGCAGACTCAAAAGAAAGAGATAGACTTGACTTTACAGGAACTTGACCCTACATGAGGAGAGTACTCCACTGCTCCTGCCAAGGAACAGATGCTTTCCTCATTCTCCTCACCCCGCCACCACCCACAGTAGTTCCACCAATGAGAAGCCATGACCCTTCAAACTCCCCAATTTACCCCCAATGGACTTTTAGTTTTGAACCACCTTCCCAACTTACCCTTTTTCTCCTTAAAAAAGCATGTCTTTCCTTTGTTCCTTGGATTTGCCTATGGTTTTGCTTCAGCTTGTTTGTCCCAGATTAAAATTTTTTTTAATTCCCGAATAAATCTACCTTCTGCTGGTAAAGTAACTGGCATATCTATTTTTAAGGTTAATATTTTCTTGAACAACCAAGTGAATGTCCATGTACTACTCCTAAACTAGTCATAATATATTTGAAAATATGACACTGAAAGTTAACAAAATAAACGCTCTTTTTACCACTGTACAGCAGGGGGAAATATTATGGACTAAGGGCTAGAGCTTTAATTTCTTTTGCTCCTTCAGACAAAAAATTCACCTCTGTAGGTCACACTTTTCACAACTGTAAGATGGGAGGTTTGGACCAGATTCTCTATAAGGATCTCTGGAGCTCTAATCATATCTCACAATACAATTATGTAGAAAAATAAATAAACTAAAATGCTCTCTTCTGTTAGAATGATAACAAATGAAGTTTTTTCCTTTAAAATTTTTCAAAATTATGCTCTAAATTTTGAAAGTATGATAAAGATGTTTTATAATGACAAACAAAAGTACAATAATTGAAATTTTACTTCTTTCTTGAATTATAATATGTGACATTAAATTTCAACCAAATTAATAATGATGCTCACCGATACTGATATGTCCTCATTTTTTCTCTTAACACTGGAGTCAAACAAGACATTTCTCCCTCGTCTTTCACAGTCTTGATACACAATCAGTCGAATTTGGCTTGGATCAAACTCTGGCAAAGGCCAACTTTAAAGAAAAATAAAGATCCATTAGTTACTCTAATAAATACATAAATTCCTAGAAATAAAACCTATATAATAAAACCCTAAGCTGTGCTATTGCTATAGAATATATAGCAGTTCTTTCTATTAAATACCACCAGTTAGTGTAGGGCTAAGAACTCATACGACAATGACATTTCAGATTAAAAAGTAAAAACAAAAGTTGCGGAAAGTGTATGTAAAATATAGTCATCCCATATGACTCTAAAAATGGTTAATTTAATAAAAATATGTGACCACATTTAATGTAATGAAAATACACATTGTTTCATGGCATGGACCCCGATGGTGTAACGTTAACCCATATTTTTAAACACCTTTATTCTGCTTCTTTACATAGAAATGTAGAAACAGAAACAGTTTTCATATTAAGTAACAGCAGCTGCATACCTATGGAAATAAGTAGGAAAAAACTGAGGAAAGCAAATGCAGATGAAATTCTCATCTAAAGCTTGTGTGAGTAAAAACTGGCTCAATTTCCTTAGAGAATGGCTTTTTATTTTATTTTCTTATTTTTTAATGTTTATTTATTTTGAGAGAGAGAAAGCAAGCACAAGTGGAGGTAGGGGCAGAAAGAGAGAAGAGAGAGAAAATATCAAGCAGGCTCCACAGTGACAGTACAGAGCCCATCACAGGGCTCAAACTCACGAATCGTGAGATCACAACACAAGCTGAAATCAAGTCAGACACTTAACCAACTGAGCCACTCAGGCACCCTGGCAAGTAGACTTTTTCTAAACTTCTATATCCAACTCCCATGCTGCTCCAGTGAACCTTCCCAATCAAGTTTGGATGTTTTTATAGTTTATTTATTTTAAGAGAGAGAGAGACAGTATGAGCAGAGAAGGGGCAGAGAACAAAGGAAACTCTTAAGCAGGTGCCATGCTCAGCACTGAGCCTGATGCAGGGCTTGATCCTACAACTGTAAAATCATGACTTGAGCCAAAATCAAGAGTTGGACACTCAACCAAATGAGCCCCCAGGCACCCCTCAAAATATATATAATAAACATACAAAATTTAGTAAAACTGAGTTTTTAGTTTTACAAGCAATTCCATGCCATGCCATTACACAATAATCTTCGTAACAGCACTGTTATGGAAACAATGCAAATGTTCATCTAAAGTAGAATGGATAAACATATTATGGTATATTCAAACTATGAAAAAATATATATATTATATATTGAGCCAGTTTTTACTCAAACAAACTTCATATAAGAATTTCATCTGTCCCTTCCCTGCTCACACTGTCTCTGTCCCTCTCAAAATAATATATTTTTTTTCAGACATAACAAATACAATGAACTTCAGCTACAGGCAAAAATATAGATCAACTCTGAGCAAATGAAATCAGACAATAACACACTCACACACACACAACACACACACACAGACACACACAGTTACTATATTTTTCCATTTACACAAAGTTTAAATCAGGTAAAGCTTTATAGAGAGATGCTTATTTAGTTTTTAAAACTATAAGGAAAACGAAGTGATAGCTTCAAAACTTTGAGAGTGGTTACCTCTGGGGATAAGGTTAGAGGTGGTGGTGGTATAATCAGGAAGGCATATACCAGGTAGGCTGGGCACTACGTTCTATTTTTAGACTGGGCAGTGCTTATATCAATATTCACTCTAGAGCATAAAAAGCCACTTCATTTGTTTTACGTACATTTGCATATGCATTCTTTGTCATTATTAAAAATTAATGAAGTGAGTTAAGAGCAAAGAGAGAAAGAGAAAACAACAAACTGTATGGTAAAGATACCTGTCTAGTGAACTGAATACACTACAACTGATGGGACAGTCACTAACTGCTATTCCAGGGGCTGTTTGTTGTTATTTAATGTCAGGCCGAACAGTCAATTCCTTTCAATCCATCAGTGACAACTCCTGATGGAGGTGCTTCATCTTCCAAAGAGAGCCATAACACTAACCTTATCAATGCATCTTAAATGACCCATAACTGGCAACATAAAATATCTACATTTCAAATTCTTGACAGTAAATATAATTTTAATTTTCTCCTGTCTAATCCTTAGTAAACATCTATATTAAGAACTGATTTACCAAAGTGCAGTCTGCTATTATGCAAAAGAAACTATAAAAGAATATACCAACACAGAGGTAAGAGGCAAGAGGAAACCAGAAAAAACATTTTAGAGAGGAAGGAGAAATACCAGAGCAGTCACTAAAGAGCACCCACTAGTTTTAGAACAAAGTATTGGGGACCATGGCAAGGAAACTTGTAAGGAAATTCTACAGATTGCACAGTATCGAACAATGCGAAAATACTGAATTTAGGATAAGTGTCAAAGAAACAAAGAAAAGAAATCATGGAGTGACAGTTTTTTGTTATTAAAAAGGACACATCTGAACATATTTACAAACAAAGAATATGAAGTGGAAGAAAAACGATGAGTGATAAGCAAGGCCTCCAAAGAAACAGAGTTGGACAGGTACAGAGTACAATACCTATGGATAACCCATACACTGGGATGGAAATAAAGGAGGCAAAGATGGACATGAATATAGAAAACACTGTAAATATAAAGGTAAGATGCTGAGAAAATTCATTTTAAGAGCTCTATTTTCTTTGTAAAGTAGATGAAGGGAAGCAAAAGAAAAGTTATAAAATGTGGGAGAAATAGAGAGTAAAATAGAGAACAATGATGTGGGAATAAAAACTGTGATAACTAGGAAACATAAGGTTTCTGAGCAATTCAGGAAGTCTACACATTGTTTAAGACTATGAATATATACCTGCCACCAACTACACAGTTAGGTCACTTTCTCTAACAAACACTCTTGTTCTTGAATTTGGATCAGATTGAGCCAACGTAAGGATTATGCTAGGGAAATATGAAAAAAACAAAGGGGAGTCTCAGAGATGGAGCAAAACACTGACAAAAATATACCTGGAATGACGGACAGTGGAATCTATGCTAGTTAGGTAAGAAAGTGAGGATGGGGGAGCTAACAGATTAGAAGAAAATGAAGGCAGTCTGGTCAAAGTGCTGGAATAATATGAAGAGCCATAGGGGGGAGGCAGGAAGACAAGGAATAGAAAACCATCACAATAGGATAGAATACTAGATTTAAGATATTAGAGGTTTAAGAGGTTAACTATTAGAATGGATAATTCATTCATTCATTTAATACGAGTACGTGCCTACCAAGTGCCAAGCATTGGTTAGGGTGAGATAAGTAAGAACCTGCTCTGGCAGCAAGATACAGCAGTAGCAAAGTAAAGAAATAAATGGACATGATAACGTCAGATAAATAACTGAAGAAATGAAGAAATCAAAACAAGGAATCGATAAACTGTGACAGAATATGGTAGTAAGGAAATGCTGTGTGAGTCAGCAAGGTATATTTACTTTTAAGTGCCTATCTGGACAAAATTTTCTGAGGAAAATGAAAACTTAGGCTTTGCTAAAAGTGAGGTTATTCCAACAGACCTTGAATGAGCAGTGGCTGCCATCTCATTCATCTAATCCCCTGTGATTTCAAGACACACAAAGAATAAAATCTAAATTCCTTTTCTTAGATGTAAAAATGATCAAAATCTGGCCCTGATCTACCTTTCCCGACTTATTTCATGTTACCCAGGAAATCAAAACACTGATTTCAAAAGTTCAAAGACATACCACACAATTTCACAGTTCCATGCCTTTGTACAAGTTACCTCCACCTGAAATATCCTCACCCACCTTGGCAAAATTCCCACTCATTCTAAAAGATCTAGCTTAAATATTTGTCACCCCTGTGGAAGCTCTTTAATAATTCCACAAGCAGAGTTATGCTGCTTACTTTTGAGATTACACTGATCTTGGCTTAGAAATATAGTAGTATTGGGGCGCCTGGGTGGCTTAGTCGGTTAAGCGTCCGACTTTCGCTTAGGTCACGATCTCGCGGTTCGTGGGTTCAGGCCCTGCGTCGGGCTCTGTGCTGACTGCCAGCTCAGAGCCTGGAGCCTGTTTCAGAGTCTGTGTCTCCCTCTCTCTGACCCTCCCCTGCTCACGCTGTCTCTCTCTCTCTCTCTCTCTCCTAGAAATAAATAAAAATATTTAAAAAAAAAAAAGAAATAAAGTAGTATTTTCCACACTGTACTTTTTAACTGTTTACATTTTCTTCCACTAGAAAGAAAGCTCTCTGTAGGGAAAGCTTACTCATCTTAGGTTTTTTTCTTTTTTAAGTTTATTTATTTATTCAGAGAAAGAAAAGGACAGCACAAGCAGGACAGGCGCAGAGAGAGAGAGAGAGAATCCCAAAGAGATTCTCTGGGGCTCAAACTCATGAAACCATGAAACATGACCTGAGCTGAAATCAAGAGTCAGACCGTTATTAACCTACTGAGCGACGCAGGTGCCCCTCATCTTTTAATTCCTAGATCCAAGCACATTAGTAAGCACATAAGTAAAACTACATAATCCCAAGTAATTAGTCAGTTAAGCATACAACTTTTTTTTTTTATATTTTTATTTATTCCTAGGAGAAAGAGAGACAGCATGAGCAGGGGAGGGTCAGAGAGAGAGGGAGTCACAGACTGAAACAGGCTCCAGGCTCTGAGCTGGCAGTCAGCACAGAGCCCGACGCGGGGCTCGAACCTACGAACCGCGAGATCATGACCTAAGCGAAAGTCGGACGCTTAACTGACTAAGCCACCCAGGCACCCCAAGCATACAACTCTTAATCTCGGCTCAGCTCAGGTCACAATTTCACAGTCCTGGAGTTCAAGCCCTACACTAGCCTGTGTGCTGATGACGCAGAACCTGCTTGGGATTCTGTCTCTCCATCACTCTGTCTCTCCTTCACTTGTGCTCTCTCTCTCTCAAAATAAGTAAATAAACTTGAATATATAAATAAATGAAAAATTGATAATTTGGACTACATCAAAATTTAAAACCTACATATCAAAAGAGAGAGTTAAAAAAAAAAGGGGGACCAGCCATAAACCGGAAGAAAGTATTTCAAATGTACATAATGAGGAAAGGATCTGTAAACAGCCTATACAAAGAACTCCTACAAACCAATTTTAAAATGGGATTAAAAGACCAGACCATTTTATGTAAGTATGTATGTGAATAATGAATGATCAAAAGCACATGGAAAAGATGCTATCAGTACCAATCATCAGAGAAATGCAAATTTTTTGCTTTTAGAACCCCCCAAAACTACTAAAATAGGTAAAAATAAACAGACTAATACACCAGTTGATGCTAAGAATACGAAACACCTGGAATCCTCATGCACTGTTGGTAAGAGTGTAAAAGGAAACAACCATTTTGTAAAATTATTTGGCAGCTATGACCCAGCAATTATTCTCATAGGTATTTGACAACAGAAATAAAAATACATGTTCACAGAAATGTCCCCTCCAGTTTTATTCATAATAGCAAAAACACTGGGAACAGTCTAAATGACCATTAATGGGAGAATGGATAAACAACCTACACTACACATTTCTACAATGAAATACTACTCCAAAATAACAAGGAATGAACCACTGATAATACAATAACATAGATGAACTCTAAAAACATTGTTAAAAGAAAAAATCCAAACAAAGAGGCATACATATTGTTTTTGTTTAATTTTTTTAACATTTATTTATTTTTGAGAAACAGAGTTTGAGCCGGGGAGGGACAGAGATAGGAGGAGACACAATCTGAAGCAGGCCCCAGGCTCTGAGCAGTCAGCACAGAGCCCAACATGAGGTTTAAACTCAAAGGCCATGTGATCATAACCTAAGCCAAAGTTGGACACTTGGCCAACTGAGCCACCTGCCCCAGAAGCATACATATTGTTAATTTCATGTATATTTAGTTCTAGAACAGATAAAACTCACCCATGCTGATAGAAATCAAAACTGGTTGGTCAGAGGTTGGGGGGCAAGGGGAATGGACTAGAAAAGTTGCATGAAGGAACTTTACAGAGCAACTGCAATATTCTAGATCTTTACCAGGGTTTTAGATAAACAAGCATATGTATACATTTTTCAAAATTAATCACACTGTACACTTGGAATGATGTACATTGTATGTAAATTGTACCTCAATTTTATTTAAATTTTTTTATAATTTTAATGTTTGTTTATTACTGAGAGACAGAGAGAGAGACAGCGGGAGTAGGGGAGAGGCAGAGAGAGAGGGAAACAGAATCTGAAGCAGGCTTCAGACTCTGAGCTGTCAGCAGAGAGCGCAACGCAGGGCTCAAACTCACGAACTGTGAGATCATGACCTGCGAGGAAGTCGGAAGCCTAACCAACTGAGCCACCCACGCACTACTATACCTCAATTTTAAAAAAGAAGAGGATTTAAAAATAATAAAAATAAATTTAAAAATTGAAGAGGATTATAGGGGGAGAAAAAACCCAACTATATATTTACATACCGACATGTCATTAAAACAGAGATATTAAACATTTACCACACTGAAAGCACAATGCCAGGTGCTGGGAATATTTGTGTTGTCAGACAAGATCGGGCACGTTCAGGGTGGTATGGCCGTAGAATATTTGTGTTGTCATATTCTTAATCTATATAGTCTCTCACTGACTTAAAAGCATTCACTAAGCATGAAAAGAAAAGATGACTATACCATGAGAAGGTCACAGTCTAATAGAAAAATAATCAATTTATCAATCTGATTTAGTCTATGCTGATGTAAAAACAATCTAGATAAGACATTTGCATAGGGAGGTCAGTAAGGACTCACTAAAAATTAATAATAAATGATACACAATAAATAAATAAAAGTTAACACATATTTTCTATTATACACCAACTGCTATTCTAAGTGCATTATGTGTATTAATTTATTTAATCTTCACAGCATCAATTCATTTGATCTTCATAACAACTCTATTCCTATCTTATAGGTAAGAAAACTAAGGCAGGGAGAGGTTAAGTAACCTGCCCAAAATGACACAGCTACCTACTAAAAATGGCAAAGCTGAGTTTAGATTTCAGACAGTTATGTCTCTAGAGCACAGGATCTTAACGATTCTTCTGTACTATAGATTAAGCAGGAAATACTACTTAAAGCTTACCATTCTCTTTGCTTAAAGAAGAAAACCGCATGTGTCGTAATTCATAGTGACTCTAGCTCAGGAGTGTGCAGTGAAGCAATAAGCAGAGCTACAAAGACCGGCTGGTGCCAGATCAAAACTCAGAAGCACTTCACAGAAACACCAAAGAACCTCATCATTCAGGCAGTGAGTAACCAAGAGTATCAAACAATAGGTGACAAGATCATTTGTGCATTTCAGAAAATCACACTGACAGAAACTTGGGGAAGTGATGAGAGTGGGAGGTCTAGAGGTAAGAATAATGTTATAAACTCACAAAACAACAGCAATGAAGACAGGAAGGAAGGGACAGAGCTAGATATTATTTAGGAGACAGAGAGATACGACCTGAGAGACTGTAAATGGGGAGTGATGGAAGAGGATGGCTGACTCCCAGGTTTCCAATTTGATGAAAACAGATACCATTAACCAAGGTGGAGAACATAGGAGGAAAGCAAGTTTGGGATGAGGACATAAATAGATTGAGTTTAAGGAGTCTAAAACACAGCTGCAGAAAAGCATCCAACAGACTGATGAAAAAATGGTCTGGAACACATGAAGAAAGTTGAGACTAGAGTTTTGGACACAGGAGTTACTGACACATACTTGGTAGTGAAACCATTTAGGAAGAACATAACTAGTTGAAGAGAGAAAAGAAAGTGAAGAACCAATAAACTAGAATTTTAGGACATGGCAATAATTAAAGGACAGGGAGAAAAGAAGCAGAGAAGTCAGGGAAGATCATCAAAGACAGACCACTAGAGAGAAAAGAGAAAACCTATGGTAAAATGTTATTTGAAAAGTCAAAGAAAATTTTTTAAAAAGTCAAGAAAACTAAGATAAAGGAATACTGTACAGTACCAAAAGCCAAAATTTATAAAGACTTAAAAGTGTCCACGCAATCTGGCATTTTGGGGCCTTTGGTACTCTTGCAAAGGACCCTTTCAGTGGAGAAGTGGGGTAGGGTGGGGGTAATCACATAGGAACGGGAATAGAATGAAGAGAAAAGAGCTGAGACCATTAAGGTAATAAATATGTGTTATTTGAAAGGTTTCCCTATGAAAAGGAAAGAGACAGGAATAATATGGCCATATAATTCACCATGTAAACTGCAGAGACTTGAAAGTAAAGGAGGACCCTAAACACACTATAGTAAACTAAGATCATCTTGGGCAACCAAGGTCTATGGTCACCCAGACGAGTAGGTAAATCTACAAGAGGCTTTTTCTTAAAGGAAAAAAAATGAAGATAGATCTACACACATATTTTTATATATATAAAATTTCCTTTTATCTGCCTATCTTTCTATCCAAAAAGGGTATACACTTAAATGTATATATTTCCAGATTTATGGGGAGGCATCAGCAACAGTCTAAAAGCAACCAGAGAAAACTGTTGGACTGATTCCAAACAAGTTAGCACACAGTATTCTGGGTAAGGCTAATGAACTACACCGTGCATTTACTGAGGCAGGAAAAAAAAAGGGTCTACAAATGAAAATTAATGGGGATAGGCTTTCAGGTTGAAGAGAAGAAACTATGCATTTATACTGATCACTTTTGTTTTTTCTGAAAAGTAGAAGTCAAGAATGTACCTAAGTATATATGAGATGTGTGGCCTAAACTGGGGTATAGGGTTTGAGAGATAAAGCTCTGACAAAGTCATCAAAAACAAAAGGGGGGGGTGCTAACTTAAGAAAAGCATAAGCCAAAGCACTGTCAAGCCAGCTAAGCTAAAAATCATAAATCTGTGACAGGACTAGTTTTCTAAATTATCACAAGTGAACCTAGGTATGGAAGGGGCAAAAGTAGACAATGAATTTAACAGGAAATTTTGTAAGTAGCTCCAATAGAAAACCAGGGGCAAGGCTGTTAAGATTGATATTGAGAAAGAAATTCTGGACATATCAACACAGGAAACATGGTGAGGATGGAGGTGATAGAAGGAAGAAAAAAACAAAAAAAAGTAGTCTCAATGAAGTTAGAGAGCAAATCTATGTGAGAGAATAAAGGATATAAAGTTGTAGTCAGAACAGGAGCATCCCAAAAAGAGAGCAGAGTCAGTTCATAGTTAGGCTCAAGGCAGAGCTAAGAACAGATCAAGGTAGAGAGTAAGAGAAAGACAGTAAGAAAAGGTACTGTGAAGCCAGAATGTTAGATGTGTGAGTTGTCCACGATGATGGTACAAAGCGATCAGGAAAGAAACACTATCACCTAAACGTCAAAGTTCTTGAAAAATACCAGGGAGCCATCTGGTAGAAGGTCAGCAGTGGATGCCACCAACGAAACAGAGCAAAGCGGGGCCCTATAGCAAAGACCTCTGAAAAGAAGAGGTTTTCATGAGAGGGCAAGAACAATCTCCAAGCAATAGTAGGGGCCAAGTTTCTATGGCCAGTATTGGATAGTGTGTGGAAAAATAAATATCCCGTACTGAAAGGGCAAAAGGAGAAATTATGACCTGTGATAGCAAAAATGTGGAGAAATTGCAAAGAAAATGAAAACACAAAGAAGGAATTCTAAATGGTGCAGAGAAAAGGCAGCACAGGCATTAAGAGATGGGGAAGGGAAGGATGGAGACATGAAGAAGGATCAATACCTACAGGGCTCAGACTGTGGGATATGCCTGAATAACAGAGATGGAAATAACACAGCTTTATATTTAAATAGAAATCTTGTGTGAAGTTGTGGTCTGACAACAGAAGTCCTTAAAAAAAAATCTGATCAAAAGTTATCTGGAAACCATGGGCTCAGCTGGTTGAGCATCCGACTTCATCTCAAGCCATGATCTCATGGTTCATGAGGTGGAGCCCCACACTGGGCTCTATGCTGACAGCTCAGAACGTGGAGCCTGCTTCGGATTCTATGTCTCCCTCTCTCTCTCCGCCCCTCCCCTGCTCCCAGTCTGCCTCTCTGTGTCTCTCAAAAAAGGCAAATGTTAAAAAAAAAAAAGTTATCTGGAAAAAGATCTGTGATTCATAAGATTAAGTGCCTGAAATGGAGAGGGTTTGCTGATAGAGTTATGATTTCCTTTATGCTATAATGGAAAAAAGTTGTGAATCCTGAAATAGACACTCTGAAATGAAACTGACTAAATTGATCTGTTATCAAAAAGGTGCCTGACAAATTAATTCTATTTGAAATCTACTCAGAGAATGTATTAAACACAATAACCGCAAAGTGACTCCTTTAATAGGCAAATAATTGTAAATGGTGACGGTAATCTTAAATTTATTCAGTTTTCAAATGAAAAAAGTGAAAGAGAAGCAAAAATGACCTTCCTACTGTCACTGTTCTGGTTAGGCTGTCTGGTCTCCCACTTCCTTTCACTCCCATCTCTATCTTTCACTGGTATTCACAAACAGTATGGCACAACCTTTTATTATACCAAAACCTAATCTTTGATATCTAATCTACTATGCTTTCTACTTGTGTTGCCTCTTTTCATTAAAGTTTAACTGAAGACATAACTAAGCCAAATCATTAACACTGATAAGCATACCATCACCATTCACAAAAATTATCTGTACACTATAGCAAAACTTTCCTCAGTATTAAGCTACTGTGTTCAGCTTAACATTAATTTAAACATTAGTAAGAAAACTACTCAATAAACCACAAACTATTTTAAGACTCTACACAGATGTTATTCATAGTTTATGTTAGCCTATCTGCTCTGCATGTTTTTTATCTGACATTTTCAAAGAATGGTAATAGAAAATAAACATGGTAGGGGAGCCTGGGTGGCTCAGTCGGTTAGGCGTCCGACTTCAGCTCAGGTCATGATCTCACGGTTCGTGGGTTGGAGCCCTGTGTCCGGCTCTGTGCTGACAGCCAGCTCAGAGCCTGGAGACTGTTTCAGATTCTGTATCTCCGTCTCTCTCTGACCCTCCCCTGCTCATGCTGTCTCTCTCTCTCTCAGAAATGAATAAAAACATTAAAAACAATAATAAAATAAAACCAAATACGTTTTCTTAAGAAAGGATTATCAGTGACAAGGCATCATTAATTGTACCAATTCTGCTTTTGAAGAGTACTAAAAAAAACTTTTTAATGTTTATTGATTTTTGAGAGAGAGAGAAAAAAACAGAGAGAGCACGAGCAGAGAAGGGACAAAGACAGACAGGAACACAGAATTTGAAGCACGCTCCAGGCTCTGAGCTTTCAGCACAGAGCCTGATGCTGGGCTCAAACTCACAAGAAATCAGATCATAACCTGAGCTGAAGTCTGACACTAATGGACTGAGCCACCCAGGCACCCTTCTTTTCAACAGAATTTAAACTGATTTTGTAAACAGTGAAAATTCCTCCCAGATTGATAACTTGATAATCACAAATTTTACTTTATATATTGACTTGGTTTTTCATATTTCAGTATCTTAATAAGTACTATGAGAAGGAGAGAGATATAAAGAATATAATGTACCTCCAATTAATTTCCTTAACAAGTGAGTGAAGTACCATTTCAATTCAAGAAGCTAATGTTCTTTTTAAAAATTCCAATATAGTTAACATAGAGCATTACATTAGTTTCAGGTGTACAATAAAGCAATTCAACAATTCCATATAACACCAATGGCTTATTACAAGTGCACTCCTTAATCCCCATTACCTACTTCACCCAGGAAACTATGTTTCTAATTATTTATCTCTCAAAGGAATTAAAATTCTCTAACCTAACAGAAAAATAATCCCAGATTTATATGTTAATCTCAGTTCCAAAGAAATGTGTTATCAGTTTAGGTCTTTTCCTATCCAAAAAATCTTAATTTTTACATAAGCTGTTTATATCCAAGAATTTTTCTCCAATTATGTTTTAATAAACTAAATAGTATAGTAACACTAGATAACCTTTAATCTGTTTATCTTAAATCGCAGTGAATTCAATTAAACCTTGAATATTGACGAAATCCTAATGTGTGTCATTTACATTTTAATGAAAACTATAGTCAACTGGGTGCCTCGGTGGCTTAGTCGGTTAAGCGTCCGACTTTCGACTTTCGCTTAGGTCATGATCTCGCGGTTCGTGGGTTCGAGCCCTGCGTCGGGCTCTGTGCTGACTGCCAGCTCAGAGCCTGGAGCCTGTTTCAGAGTCTGTGACTCCCTCTGTCTCTGACCCTCCCCTGCTCACGCTGTCTCTCTCTCTCTCTCTCCCTCCTAGAAATAAATAAAACATTAAAAAAAATTTTTTTAAAAAGAAAACTATAGTCAACTACTTGGCTGTAGGATTACTGTTATCATTTTACCAAACTAGGTATTACTAGTTTGTGAAAAATAATATAAAAACATATCATTATATATACAGTAAAATATATTATATATAATATAAAGTGAAAATATACATTATTATACATAAAAAATATAAACTGTTACCAGCCTTAAAGATCCCCAAATCCATTTATACTTACCCCCAGTCTAACATGTATAAAGTCATATACGTGAAGTTAAAATTTTACAAAAAGTATTTCAAAGTAAACAAATTAATAATCTATACCATGGCAATGAGAAAGAATGAAATCTGGCCATGTGTAGCAACATGGATGGACCTTGAGGGTGTTACACTGAGCGAAATAAGTCAGGCAGAAAAGGACAAATATCATATGTTTGCATGAATAGGAGGATTAGGAGGAACCTAATGGAGGACCATAGGGGAGAAGAAAGGGAGAAATGGTGGGGGAAAGAGAGAGAGGCAAACCATGAGAGACTCTTGAATGCTGAGAACAAACTGAGGACTCATGGGTGGGGGGGGGATGGGCATGGAGGAGGGCACTTGTGGGGATGAGCACTGGGTGTTATATGGAAACCAACTTGACAACAAACTATTTGTAAAATATATATTTTTTTTAAAAAAAGAAAAAATAATCTATACCATGAATTCTTGTTGAAATGGAACCTCAGCAAGAGTAAAGTTCTATACTATAATAAAATGATATCATATATCACATCTACTATAAGAGTTACTTAGTATTTTTCAGCATCACATACACCTAATTGAAATATACCTGACCTATGTGGTTTTTAACTCTCTGACATTAATTCTATATACTTGAGAAATTAAGAAACAGCAGTAGAGCCCCAAAAGAATGTTAAAATGAGTTAAACAATTCAAAGGGCCAGTATCCAAGTTATTCAACTGAGTTACGCATATTGAAAAGATACTTTTAAACTTCATAGAATTCATTTAAAATATAAAAACAATGTACCTTTGTCTAAATTCACTGCTAATTCAGATTTTTTAATTCCAGTCATAAATGACTAACTGGGACACATAGTTAAGATGTTCACAGAGCATTAAAAATTTAGCCCCATATCTGAATTAAAGAATAATATTAACTATAAAAATAAGATTATAAAAAATAGATTATAATTAATAAATTAACAAAATATCAAGTTTTTAATTTAAATTTTACTTATATATATGTACATTGAGATACAAACACAACAGCATACTGCTTTCCAAATATCTGTAACAACTGCTTCTATGTAAATATGACAAAAAAGAGCAGTGAATGACAAACAGAGTAAGACACATAAACACCAATGACTAAAATAGTATCTATAAATTACATATTTAAAATAATAAAACCTACCTGCTTAAAACATTCTCAAGAAGCCCTTCTAATTAAATTTATCACAGTTTTAATCCACTTTTCACAAAATAAGTATACATAAAAGCCTCGGCATTTAAATTTTTGATTCAGATATTTCGAAGCAAACTTACTACCAAACTTATAACTACATTTAGGCTAATTCTGAGGCTAACAATATTTGAAAGTAACAAGTTAAACTGTACATTAGTGACATTTCTGTTTCTCTTACACAGTTTCACTTTTCAAAATCCCTAAAAACTCCAGTTATGCGCAACAGCCAACTCAGGTTAATAATAGCAATGAACCATATTCATCTGAAACCACAAGACTGTCAGGTGACATACCAAGAAGTCTGAATTTAACTCAAATAAAAGCTTCTCCAAGCGGCAATGCAAAAGGCTTTATCCTAGCAACAGAACCATGGGAGACCAGAGTCTGGGAAATCTACTGCCCATGACAAAATCTACTTTTGCAAAAGTCTCCCATCTTTTCAGTCCTACCATTTCTCAACTAGGATCCCATTCTTTTATTTCACTAAAGATTCTAAGAGTTTTTTATAGAAGCAAATTATGACCACACTTCAATTCCTTTATCTCTTCTACTATAAATACATGATTAAAGAAAATCAACCTAAGTATTATGTCAACTAAGTGCAGCTCTGGCAGCTGCTGTAGCCTAGGAATGCCGATTTTTTTTAAGGGTGTTTTAACTCCACAAGAGCTGGCCTGCACAGAGGCAACCAGGGCTGGTTTCCAGCAATTCAACAATCCCCATCTATAAGGAACTTAGGCTCATCTAATGAACAAGAAAACAGAATAGCTCCTTTTTAACTTCTCTGTGTTCAATTCTGCCATTTCAAACAAGCACACACACACATTCTTTTTTTTTTTTTTTTTAGTGCCTCCGGGGCTTTTTAATTAATTAATTTATTTATTTATTTATTTTTTTACAAATAGTTTATTGTCAAATTAGTTTCCACATAACACTCAGTGCTCATCCCCATAAGTGTCCTCCTCTATGCCCATTCCCCCCCCCTCCACATCCATCAGTCCTCAGTTTTTGTCAGCATTCAAGAGTCTCTCACACACACATTCTTGGAAGCCACAGGAAACCTGTATTCTACCCAGATGACAAGCAATTGGAAAAGCAAGCCCTGAGGATCACAGGACCCAGAGTGGTCATATGCAAACTGGCTCACTAATCTGAACTCTGTGTTGAATTCAGACAGACAAGTCCAGCACAAAATATGACCTCTGAATTTATAAAGTTTGTATATGTTATATAAATTATTCATTTGAAATATAAAAATAAAATAAAAATATATTTATTTATATAAATATAAATATATTGGTTAGTTCTGAAATAGAGATATTTCAGCTTGCTTTAAAAAGTCTTTCACTGGGTTTATATTTTAATATACATAAGCATGTTCTTTCAGAAAAAGCAAAGAGACCATCTGTGTATTATGCTGATATGACTACTGCAGTAACAGAAATGCCTTAATACAATGGGCTATTAATCCACAACCGAATGGGCAATATGCTAAGACCAAGAATCATTCCCCACATCTAACGTGGCAGAAACAAAAGAATGGGCTCTGAATCAGCCTAACTTAGATTTAAATCTCAACTCTGCCATACAGGGACTGGATGTGATCTTAGAAAATGCCTTAACTTCTCTAGCCCTTAGATTGTCCATCTCTAAGATAGGACTATATTTATGATTAGTGTAGGCATTGTGCTTTATCTCATTAACACTTAAAACAGTGTGCCACATATATCTAGACTTCAATAACATTTGGTGAATTACTGACATGCTGCTAGAATTACCAGTCTTCCACATATACTGCCTTTTTGTCTCAATTGTAAAAACTCTAAATTTTCTTTATTTTAATGGTAATACTTTATAATTAATTCTAATAGTCCTGGTACTTGTTGAGATATGTAAGTATCTGCCACAGTGGTACTAGCAGTTTCTCCACAATTCATTAGGCAGAAACTTTTAAAAGCCATCTTTCATCTCTGGGAGCAAGGGATATAGAGGTAATTTCTGTATCTTCTGCTCAAGTTTGTTGGGAACCTAAAGCACAGCATAATACATAGAAATGCTGAATCACCGGTGGTATTGTACACCTGAAACTAATGCAATATTATGTCAACTACACTCAAATGAAAAAAAATTTTTAATAAAACGTAAAATAAAAAATCCATCTTTGATAGCTGAAGTTAGAAGCCTGCATACAGACAATAAAAGTAAATGGAACGATTTTACAAAGTCTAATGGATCTAAGGTTTCACAGGTCATTCATAATAGGCCTGTAATGCATATCTGGGTTTATTATAATCACATATAATACAAGCATGTTAACTTCAGCACTAAACATATTAAAGGGGGAAAAACTAGAAACTAAAATGCCCATCAACAGGAGATTTGTTAAATAAATTACACTACATTCATTACGTAGAATACTGTGCAAGCATGTAAAAAGATGAAACAGAGCTGTATACAAAGATCTCCAAGGTAATTACTACATGAAGAAAAACAAGGTTCAAAACAGTATGTATACAATCACAGTGAATACAAATAAACATAAACCTAATACTCTCGTATGTACATTAAAGTAAAATAAGATGAAGTCAGATTTTCAAATAAGATAAATAAGAGACTCAATACAAAGATATACAAGTACCTGTTAAATGAAGTGATCCCCCAGGAAATAAAAGTAGGAACTGGAAAAAGGAAGGTAAACACCTATTTTCAAATTATGCTCTTTACCTCTAATCTGGTATCAAAATTTTACATTCATTTCAATAAGCACTTCTTTGACTCCCCAAGACTCCCTCTTGTCTAAGGAATACAAAATAGCAATGATAACCATCGTAATTTTACAGAAGGACACGATCTGTTTTTCCACTGAAGAACTAGTCAGAGAAAAGCTTGATAGCCACTAGCTCAAAAACCAGCAAAGTGCCACAAAACTAGGAAAAAAAAGAAGAAAAAGGAAGTATTCCAAAACAGCAAAGCAAGTAGGTGAATTAGCTTATTTCTCTAAAGTCAATCTACAGTATTTTTACCCTTATGCTCAAACCAAAAATGTAGAAGTTAAGTTACCAAGCTTTATTAAATCTACCTCCAAAATGTCTCATGTCAGGCCACCACCTCGACCACATGGCACCATTCTTGCATGAGCTACGACATCTAACTATTTAAATTAGCCTTTCAACCTCTACTTGTGCTCCCCTCCAGTTTACTCTCCTTAGTGTTGCCAAAGTGGGAAAAATCTCCATAGCATAACTGTCTCTTTTTCCCCCCAAGAGAAAGCCATAAACTACTACTGTAGTGGATATACAGTGGATGTACCACTGTACATCCCTTATCTTGATGCTTAATAGACTACTATCATAATTTCCTGTTTACTGTCTTCATTTTTATCAGACCCTAAGCCCTGTGAGGACAGGACCATACTTCTATTGTATAGCACCATGGATATTTAGTAGCCTGGCAATAAGTCAAAACTATTTTCTGATGAAATTTCTTATCTTGAGATTGATGTTAGGAAAGCACTACCATGGGATATTAGCGGCTTTTTAAAAATGAGAATGAAATAAAAACATCCCTTTCAGTACCTACTTGCTCATCTCTTACTCTGAGGTACACAGTTATTTGAAGGGGTAATGCATTCACTATATCCCCAACTCTTTATTCGCAAAAAGGAGAATAATCAGTGTAAATGCAATGTAAACTGGCTATAAAATCCTCTTTTGTCAAACTGTCCAAGATCAGTTTGGGAAGGAGAGGGTCTAAGTCATAAATATTAGGGAGATTTTATGGGAAGTTATGAGGACATTTAACTGTCTATATCCCCTTTTTTCCCTTCATTTTTTTTTTTAAATGTTTTATTTATTTCTAGGAGAGAGGAAGACAGTGTAAACAGGGGAGGGTCAGAGAGAGAGGGAGTTACAGACTGAAACAGGCTCCAGGCTCCAAGCTGGCAGTCAGCACAGAGCCCGACGCGGGGCTCGAACCCACGAACCGCGAGATCATGACCTAAGTGAAAGTCGGACGCTTAACCGACTAAGCCACCCAGGCGCCCCTTTCCCTTTAATTTTCTTTTCAGTGCTGATCCTATTTTAATGTGTAAATCTCTTAAAAAGTGTTTTAAAATATTTGTAACTCACAGAACCTGGCTTCTAACCTTCAGGAGGTTTGAACACCACTTAAGCTCCTTAAATCTCTGCTTGCTCATCCACAAAATGATAAATAAAATTAATAAAAACCCTCTCCTATACCAACCTCAATCACAGAGTTGTTGGGAGAATCAAATAAAATATGTAAGAGCAATCTACAAACTATTACTTCCGGTTCTGTCTACTTGGGGACACAGCATTCATTCTACAAGAAACCTAGAAAACCTCCATGAATAAAGCCAGAGAATAGTGTAGGAAAAAGTTAATATGGCAGGCCTAAGACTGCTATCCTTAGAAAGGCATCTTTGCAACATTAGCTCTTGGCTGGCATCTGTGAACTTGACTGGTAAACAGTTCCCTACCAAGATATGAAATGTTCCCTCACGGGTAAGTGTAGTTTACTATGACTAACATGTACAATGTGGGTTATGGCGAAAACTTGGTTTTCTTCTTGAAATCTGGACTTTGGTCCATGCTAGTCAGAGGTACCTATATCCCCAGTGTCCAATAAAAGCCTTAGGCACTACCTGAACAGCCCCCGGTAATAATACATACGGGCTATAGGATTTAAATACATCTTGCATGACTCCATTGGAAAAGAACACTTGAAACAGTGCACCTGATTTCCTCGGGATCTTGTTCCATGGGCCTTTTCTTTTGCTGATTTGTACAAACTTTATATCTTTTCACTGTAATAAATATGAGCTCTGCATGTGACCATATACTGAGTTTTGTGAGTTCTCCCAAGTCAATCACCAAGGCTAGGGGTGGTCTTGTGGTACCCCAACACAATAATGAAAATGTAGTCATGGAATAAGTAGTATGCCTGTCTGGAAAGGGCATTATGCTTGCAGCATGAAAACAAAAGTAGTCCTACTTTACCCAGTATCATTTAAAAATAAAAATTATGCAATAAATGTTTTCATTCTATGTTACTCTAGCCTTCCACTTTACTAGTTCTAGTACACATGCCTTCTAATTGAGCTAGAATCTCTGCAGCCTGGCACCACAATGTTCCCTTTACCACTACCTACATTTTCCCAGATCCCATACCTTCTACTCTTGGCTATTTTCCAATCCTGAATTCCTACCCCCACCAGATTCCCCACCATAAACTTGCTTTCTCAACTAAAGAGACTTGCTACAGTGAAACAGAAAACTGTATAGTGATCTAATGAACCACTGCTGTCAGATAGCACACCTCTAATGTTTAATCTCTTACTCATTATGTAAATCCTTCCCATGTAGTGCTACAATTGTTTTCCGACACCAGTAAGAGTTCATCATTATATCCTAAAATCTCTACAGCCGTTCAAATTAAAAACTAAACTGTAGTTAACTGTTCCCTGGAGTTTCCTTTCTCCCTTCCTTCTTTTTAATAACAGAACTGCCAGAGTTTTCAGAAGCACTTGGCTACCTAGCTAGAGGCTGATTTTCCAGTTTCCCTTGCATCTAAGTGTGGTCATACTACTACATTCAAGTTAATGGGATACAACAGGAATTGATGTGTGTAATTTCTAGGTCATCTCCCAAAATAGGAAATGCTTTTCTTTCTCTCCTTATTCCTGACCCCTGGCACAAGGGAAGCCACATGTCAAAGATGGCAGAGCTGTCCTAGCTAATCTACCAGCTTAGAACACTAGATGACTTCATGTAACTACACTGTTTACCTGCCAAGAACTACCTACCTATTTTTTTAAAGAAAGAAACAATTTTCTCTTATTTTACTGTATCTTGAAGTCTCTGTCACAAAGCTTAGCTTGTACCCTGATACATACCTATACCACTTTCGGTTTGAGTCTCACTTCTTAAGCAAATTGTTTTCCCTTTCTGAGGTCAAAATCCACAGAAGACCACCTTCAACTCTGAATTTATTATTGGTATTAACTGCTCACTCACTTTTGTCAAACCAGACATTTTATTAACAGTGCAATACATAAGACAGATCACTATGCTATATTTCAGGAGCACAAATTCACAAAGCAAGCTTCATATATATAACCATGCGTTAAAAATGATACAGTCTTAAAATGCTTAATATAAACTTAGAAATGTTAAACACATAAATTTAAATAAATACACTTTATGGGAAGGAACTCAGCACAGTAGTTAAGTGATTCTAAAAGCAGAGACACCAAGGTACAAAATCCCAGTTCTGTCATTTATTGCTGTATTGGTAAATATTACAACTATCAATGTAAATAACAATACTTATTTTATTCTTGAGTAAGGATTTAGAGGAGCTTAATTTAGTATAAAGCATTTGGCACAATTCCTAGGATGCTATACGTATACAATAAAAGGTACCTACTATTAACTGATGAACTGCATCTTACTCACTGAACACACCTATATTAGAGATCTATTTTGTGACAGACATAACACCAACCTTAAGTATAAAAATATGCATAATTATTTTATGCTACAGAAATATTAGCATTAAAAATATCTATTTTTGTTATTATTCTAAGTAAAAGTGAAAACAAAGGTTTTTGTAGAGGTAAAAACAGCCACCTCAGACCTGGACGGGCCTATAATCTAATTAAGAAGACTGGGTATACATCAAAATATTAATCATTTACATGATAGAGTTTACAACATAAGATACAGTCTACATTTTTTAGAAATATATATACTTGAGGGGGCAGTGTGATATGAAGAGACAAAGCATTAACTAGAACTTACAAGATCAAAGTAAAATATAAGCAATAGGTTCAAAGGCTTACTAAACCCAAGGATTGTGAATGATTTGGAAAATAAGGATGGAAAGGTAAAATTCACCCACCAAAATTCTCACATATAAGAATTCTAAAGCTTTCAGATATGAGCAAAAAACCCCAAAACCAAAAAACACAAAATCCAGGAATATGATACATTGTTTTGGTACTTTAGGCAATTTAAGTGCTGTTAAAAATGTAACAGAGAGGGGGTACCTGGCTCAGTCATTTATGCATCCCACCCTGGATTTCTTCAGCTCAGGTCATGATCTCAAAGGTTCCTGGGATAGAGCCTCAGCCCCACACTGGCTCTGCACTGTGAGCACAGACCCTTCTTGGGATTTTCTCTCTCTCTCTCCCTCTCTCTCTGCCCCACTCCACTTGTGTTCCCTCTCAAAACAAATAAATAAACTTTAAAAAAAAAAAAAGCAAGAATGAAAATGGTTTGGTGGATAATTAAATATGGTACTAGGGCAGTGCAAACTATTCTTCAAGATAACGCAGAGTAGAAATACGAAGACTAAACAATTTGATTTTACAATTATCCTGGGGTGGGGGGATATCAAAACGAAGATGTCCCAAAGGAAGCTAAAATGTGTGTGTGTGTGTGCAGCGAAGTCAGGACCAGAGATATAATTTTGAAAATCAGCAGCAGACAACTGACAGCTTCTAGAGTAAAATATTTTTTTCCTCTCTGTCTCTCCACTTTTGAAATGATCGCCACAGTAAGAAATTAATCTATTTTTAGGGGAAAAATAATCTCAGCATTCTTGAGGACATGAAAAACTGAAAAAAAAAAATGCAGATAGCCTAAAAATGTCCCTTTTTTAGCTAGTGGCTGACAAATAAGTTTAACTTGTAAGTTACAGAAGAAAAGTTTTATAATCAGCCTTTAGTATTTTATATATTTAATACTTAACCTGAAGTATTTCACTGTTTTGAAAATAATCTTTTAATTCACAAATGCTTCTGGAATTATGAGAATCAAAAAGTTATTTGAAAGAAAGCAAATATCATTGAATCATCCTATTAAAAGTATTCTGAATTCCCAGTCCTGACCAAATCAGACTTTTGAGTTGGTAACTTCTGTTGTAAAACTGGGGCTGGAATCATGCTCTTCTTTTTGTAACAAAATCTGAAAAGTAATTGACTAATTGACAGATACACACACACACTTACATACATAAAGTATTCTAAAGTCCCAAAAAGGAAAAATTATAAGGATTCATTTTTCAATATCAGCCTAAATTAATACATGAAAATTAGGATGTTGTCTAAAATACAGAGGTAAATTTTAGGAGTCTATGTGCTATAGGCTATTCAGAGAAATCTTTACAAATAAGAATTTAAAATAAGTTAATTCAGAAGTACAGGAGTAATTTCTAAGACACATACAATAAAAACAATAAACATCATCTTAATAACACCACTTCCACTAGGTTATGCAACCTTTTCAATATAACTTTTTAGCTGATAGTTTTAATTGCTAACAATTCCCAAAATAACCTCTGAACCACAAAACACATAAATATCTCTAGTATCTCTTATATCTATCACTTTCATTTTCGTGACCATCCTAAAATCCAAGCCCTCAAATTATCTTAAGTAGATATAGCCATCTTCGCAACTTAAGGCTTTCTGTTCCAACTCATCCCAATATTCTAGGAATACAATGCTTCATCAGGTCATTCCACTACTACAAAACCATCTATGACTCCTTATTTCCCTTCACATCAATGCTTACAAATATTCTAAGATAACCAATCCCCCAGCATCTTTAGATTCACCTGTAAGACAGCCCAATCATGTCACACACACATTCCCATTCTACCTTAAAGGGAAAGGTGATCCTCTCCATCTTCCAAATCTGTGAAGTTGATCCTATCTCTTCTGGTTTCTGGTTCAATCTTACCTGTTTAACTCTGATTTGTTTCTTCTATCCATTTATCTCTCTCTAAAAATCTCCAAGTTACTGACAGATTTCTCCCCCTTCTAAATCAAACCTGAAAAAGTTACCTAACACAACCTCTTCATGCCCCATTTAACTCTGCACATTTAATATTGTCACATCCTTGTACTGTATTCAATGACTCTCATCACATCCTGTTTGCAACACTTTACCATTTCCTGGCTATCTTTCTGAATGCTGATACTAGGATTTGAAACCTAGATATGTGTTTTTAAAAACCTTCACACAGTGGAATATTATACAGCAACAAAAACAAACTACTGATAAAGGCAATAATATATATGAATCTCAAAAGCATTTATACTAAGTGAAAGAACCTGATACAAAAGGCTACATAATATATAATTTCACTTATATGACATTCTGGAAAAGGCAAAACTATAGGGAGAAAAATGATATCAGTGGTTATGAGGGACTGGACAAGGAAGAGAAGAGACTCACCATACAAGAAGTACAAGGGGATTTTGGGGGATGATGGAAATGTTCTGTATCTCCATTGTGATGGTGATCATATGACTATACATTTGTAAAACTGATCGAAAACTACAAGTCTAAAAAAGAGTAAATTTAAAAGCATGTAAATTACATCTCAGTAAAAACAAACTTCAAAAAAAAAAAAGATTACAGATGACTGTAAGTGCACTGATATAAAGATTTCAAAATCTCTATCTCTAGTCCCAATTGTCTACTAAAAAAAATGCTGCCTGAATCCCAAGGTAGCTCAAACTTATTAAGTACAAACTTCCTTGTCTTCTCTACCATTTCTACTCTTTCCTCCTTTATTCCTCACCTTGGTTAATGGCACTATCTTCCATGCCCCAAGTCTCTCATCCAAGTAGATTCAGCCACAACTCTTTCTTCCATATTCATTCAAAGATTGAATCCTTTTTTTCCCAGCTATAGCTCCTCCTTTCTCACCCTACTACTGTCACGACTACTTTCTCTAAGCCTGTAACAAATATAACAGTGCCTTCACTAGTATCAGCTTCCACTCTCTCCTACTCTTTCCCAAGTGTCTGTCACAATGCCATCTGAAATAATACCCTAAATCACAAAGCTGACTCTATCATATTATTGCTAGTTCACAGTTGCCTAGAATATACAAAACTGTGATTATGATTTGGGCTCCACCATTACCCCAACTTCTCATTTCCTACCATTCCCTTAATATGCATATCCTGAAACTCTCAATAATCACTAAACTTGCCATATCCTTTTCTTTGGCTATGCCTATCAGCATGCCTCACTGTAAGTGTATCTTCCTTACTTTATTCAACTTGAAAATTCCAATGTATCCTAAATTCAGGATCCAGCTCAATGCCACTTTCTGTAACAGAAACAGAAGGAACCACTAAGCAAAGGTTACTACCCCTTCGGCACTTTCATATTTATTTACATAGTTCTATTAAGCATGTTACAGTCATCTGCCTTAAGTTTACCAGGCATTCCGAAATTATGAAAATGCAAAAAAGAGATAAAATCCCTGCTCACACTTCAGCTATAACTAACTACTTACATGTCAGTCTCACAGCTCCTAAAAGAGAGTTTAAGGTCAAGTCTATGGACCCACAAGGGGTATGTGGTTCAGTGTGGAAAATGAACTTAGATAGAGGGGGGAAAAAAGGTACATTTGCTTTCACCAAGCTCTAACCACAATTTAGCATCTCCTTCAATTAAAATATAGGCAACAATGGCAAAGGAAACAATCCATAAAACTAATAGGCAACCGACAGAATGGGAAAACATAGTTGGAAATGACATATCAGATAAAGGGTTAATATCCAAAATCTATAAGGAACTCACCAAACTCCACACCCGAAAAACAAACAACCCAGTGAAGAAATGGGCAGAAGATATGAACAGACACTTCTCCAAACAGGATATCCAGATGGCTAACAGACACATGAAACAATGCTCAGCATCCCTCCTCATCATGGATATACAAATCAAAACCACACTGAGATACCACCTCACGCCAGTCAGAGTGGCTAAAATGAGCACATCAGAGAACTCTAGATGCTGGTGATGTGGAGAAACGGGCACCCTCTGACACTGTTGGTGGGAATGGAAACTGGTACAGCCCCTCTGGAAAACAGTGTGGAGGTTCCTCAAAAAATTAGCACTAGAACTCCCCTATGACCCAGCAATAGCACTGCTAGGAATTTACCCAAGGGATTCAGGAGTACTGATGCATAGGAGCACATGTACGCCAATGTTCATAGCAGCACTCTCAACAATAGCCAAAACATAGAAAGAGCCTAAGTGTCCATCAATGGACAAATGGATCAAGAAGAGGTGGTTTATCTATACCATGGAGTGCTACATGGCAATGAGAAACAATGAAATCTGGCCATGTGTAGCAACATGGATGGACCTTGAGGATGTTATGCTGAGGGAAATATGTCAGGCAGAGAAGGACAAATACCATATGTTTGCACGTATAGGAGGATTAGGAGGAACTTAACGGAGGACCATAGGGGAGAAGAAGGGGAGAAATAGTGGGGGAGAGGGAGAGAGGCAAACCGTGAGAGACTTTTGAATGCTGAGAACAAATTGAGGACTGATGGGAGTGGGGGGGGGGGGTGATGGGCATGGAGGAGGGCACTTGTGGGGATGAGCACTGGGTGTTATATGGAAACTAACTTGACAATAAACTATTTGTAAGAAAAAATAAATTAAAAAAATAAAATATAGGCAACAAACCTCAGCACTATTAGCAGTTCCTATAACTTTGATCACTAATAGGCTTCAGTTTTATCAGACTATAGTTGATACAGATAATCTAGAAAGAAGTTTATGCTCATCATTACTTCAGAATTACAATAATTAGATCTACCGCTAGCTCTTTTTTAAAAATTTTTTTAAATTTTATTTGAGAGAGAGAGCGAGCACACATTCACACAAGCTGGGTTATAATAGCAGAGGGAGAGACAAAGAGAATTCCAACAAGGCTCCATGCTCAGTGTGGAGTCAAATGCAGGGCTTGATCCTACAACCTGGAACGATGATCCTAGCCCAAACCAAGAGCCGGATGCCCAACTGAGCCACCCAAGCGCTCCCACCGCTAACTCTTAATATTTAATGAGTTTATATGTATACATGCTACTATATCACAAATTTAGCATCCTGACAACTATTTCAAGTTACTGAGTTTCCTTTATAATCCTATGAATTTTAAGCATTTATAAACATCTTTTTGAGAAGAGGTCTCTAAGCTTTACCAGGAAGCAAAAGGCTTAGGCTGCCCCACAGGTTTTGACTCCAAAGGCTCACCACAGTATCCAGCATAAAAACAACAACAAAAAACCAAAATGTGCTCACTAAATGAATGAACCAATACACGTCTGAAATCAACTTTTTAACTCCTTTGCATTTTCAAAACACATAGTCTTTATTGTCTAAAACAAAAATCAGATAAGGCATCTTAAGTTACCTCTAAAAAAGTAACATTGTATTAGTCTTAGGTGATGAATTTTTAAGAGCTCTAACTTAAAGATTAATTTTTAAGAGTTTATTTGGAGGTTCTAGCAGGGGAGAGCAGCTACTCGTATAATCTTCACCAAAGAATGATCTTCCTCTAACCAGGAAGATGATCCTCTCTGATCAAGAATGCAGCTCTGGGAGGGACATACTTGGAGCAGTAAGGGAGGTAGGGACACTGCCTAACCAGCCAGATCAGCCAAATCAAACCTGGTCTTCAATGCAATGACAGACGTCACAGCCAGATCACCCACAAATTCTAAAATCAACTTGAAAGCCATACTTCTTTTTCATTTCATACTTTTCCATTATGTTCTTTAAGATTTTGGAAAATTCATTTACAAAAAAGGATCTTTGTTACTATGAAGGAGTAATCAAGGCAACAAATAAAGGTCACTCCCAGTATAAAACAAAGACATCCCAAAGCACAGGTGTGCATGCTGGAGACAAACAAGGTTGGACAAGAGCTAAATACCTAGAAAAGAATAAATGTAAAATTAAAATTACTCAGTAATATGATTTTTTAAACACTTGCAACTTCTTAGAGCCCTAGAATATTTAGTATATATCTGAAATATTTTAACAGTCACCAAATTTGAAATTCCTCCCAACAAAAGATCCTTTCTTGAGAAGAGGAGTCTGGGAAGTGTCTACAGCACCACAAACAGTACTAATAAATGTTTTTTCATGCTCTCTCTTAGTAACTAGGAATAATCATTAAATATATTCTATAAATTCATAAATTAATGTTATAAAGTTTTTATAAATATCTAAACAAATGAGTGCATTTAGATGTGCTACATATTATTTGTGTCTTTTTACAGAAATGGACTTGACTTCAGAAAGTTGCCACTTTCTCAGAAATTTCAAGTTTCATAGAAATATACACACAAGTAAAAAAAAACATATATATGATCAAAGAAAGACTCTAATGCATAGTTAAGCTACAATGCAACATCACTGTTTGTTTATTATCTAGTTTCTATTTCCAAACTACTATAAATAAGATATGAGACACGAAACAAACCTACGTAATACCAACTGGTACTAGAAGACAACAGGGCTTTTTCCCCCCCTCCCCCCGGCAAACAGCTATTTTATTGTGCATGCTACGGTTTCAGAGAGCTGAATAATCTTTCCTCTAAGCTTTTAAAATTAACATGTAAACATACCAGTATATATCTCAGTGAAGATTTTGGCAGGAAGAAAATGTAAACTCCCAAATTATCTTGTGTACATGAATAAAAAACAGAGCAGTAAAAAAATTATTTAAAAATCTATCTAATCTAATAAATGTACATTCAATTTATAAAATATTGTAAGATAATATCTTTGCCAGTTATCTCTGCTATGTAGGTAAAGAATTATTTACTAGTAATTTTCATTCAGTTCTTATCATAATTAGCAAGGTGAAGAAAATGAATTTAGAAAATACATATAAAGTCCTGCTAGCCCCCGTCTTCTAAAACGTTGTCCCTAATTCTAAAAATTTAATTCATGAAAAATCAATTCTATACTTAAAGAAAGCCAGACTACATAGCTGGGATACCACTTAAAATGTCTTACTGCTATAAAGCCAAAAAGAGATCAGTGGTTGCCAGCAGTTAGAGGGGGAAGGGAAGGGTCTGGCTGCAGAGGTGGTAGCATGATAGAATCCTAGAGGCATTGAAATTGTTCACTATTAGTACTGACAGTTGTAATAATCTAGTCATGTGTTAACATTGAAAATAAGTACATGTGTATGTATGTTCTTAGCAGCAAAATATATTTACAGTAGTCAATAAGTAGAAACAGCCAAAATGTCTATCAGTGAGTGAATGGATAAATAAATCAAGGCATATACACAATATACAAGAGAATATTATTTGGTCATAAAAAAGAACAGAACAAGGTTTACTTTGGAGTCACAGAAATGTTTTAGAACTAGCTATAAGTAGATAACAATGGTGATTGCATAACTCTATGAATGTACTAAATGCCACTGAATTGTTCACTTTAAAATGGTTACTTTTATGTTACATGAATTTCACCTCAATAAATTATACACATAAATACATATATATATGAAGCTTCATACATAACCAACATAATGGTGATAACAATGATGTAATGACAATGATGATGATGTTACAGTGGTAATAAAATGCACTTTAAAAAAACCAGGGAGGGCATAGTGTATACCTTCAACATGCTCAACATTTACAGAGTATCCAGAATATCTAGAACAGTTAAACATACTGTTTAAAAAACAGTTCCGGGGCGCCTAGGTGGCTTAGTCGGTTAAGCGTCCGACTTTCGTTTGGGTCATCTCACGGTTCGTGGGTTCGAGCCCCGCGTTGGACTCTGTGCTGACTGCCAGCTCAGAGCCTGGAGCCTGTTTCAGAGTCTGTGACTCCCTCTCTCTCTGACCCTCCCTGCTCACGCTGTCTCTCTCTCTCCTAGAAATAAATAAAAATATTTAAAAAAAAAACAAAAAACAGTTCCTATCCTTTGTAAAAATACAGTCACAGCAAAAAAGGAAAACAGAGATTCTCATTTGACCAGCAAGTCTTACTTAAATGACAAAGCTGAAAAATAATTTCAGGGGCACCTAGGTGGCTCAGGAGGTTAAGTGTCTGACTTTGGATCAGGTCATGATCTCTCACTTCACGGGTTCAAGCCCCACATTGGGCTCTGTGCTAACAGTTCAGAGCTTGGAGCCTGCCTCAATTCTGTATCTCCCACTCTCTGCCCCTCCTCCAGTTGTGCTGTGTGTCTTTCTCTCTCTCAAAAATAAACATTAAAATTTTTTTTTAATAAGAATACTTCCCTTTAAAACACTAAAAATAATTTCAGTTAGGGACACCTGGATGGCTCAGTCAGTTAAGTATCTGGTGCTTGACTCTGGATCAGGCCACGATCTCACAGTTCATGGGTTCAAGCCCCATACCGTACTCTGGTGTGTGGAGGCTGCCTGGGATTCTCTATCTCTCTCTCTCTCTGCCCCTCCCCTACTCTCATGCTCGCTCTCTCGCTCTCTCAAAATAAATAAACTTAAAAAAAAAACACACACACAAAATTTGTTAACCTTTCAAATCACAGTTACTTACATTTGGCTTTGATAGTATTGTCACTACATGAAACTCAAGAAACTGAAAACATGGTCCCAGCTACAGAGCCCATATGCTGCTGTTATTGGCAGGGAGGGAGATCTTGTCACCAACATAGGAAAGAGCAGCCCAGGATGGGTAACTAACTACTTCCCAACTGCCACAGTCAAGCAGGAAGACAGAGGACATTAAAGCAGAAGGCCAGAATTCTTGGCTTTATTCCCTCCGCAACTGGCATCTTCTGTGTGCCACTTACTGTAACAATCAGTGGGTACACTCTAAATTTCAAAAATGCATACTTCAATTCAGACCTCACTGGAATGTGAAGCAAATGGAATTCTCACAAGAGAGGTAGAATGAACAGTGGTACAACTACTTTGAAAAACAACGTGGCAAAATCTAAAAAACACTAAACATATGTATCCGATGACATATAAATTCAACCTAAGGTACATACTTAATAAAAATATGTACATACTTCCCTCAAAAAACTGGTATAAAAATGTGCAATGCAGGGGCACATGGATGGTTCAGTTAAGTGTCTGACTCTTAATTTTGGCTCAGGTCATGATCTCATGGTTTGTGAGTTCCAGACAGCTTGGGATTCTCTCTCTCTCTCTTTTTCTCTGCCCTTCCTCTGCATGTGCTCTCTAAATAAACAAACAAACTTTTGAAAAAAATATTCAAAGCAATGTTATTCATCACAGTTATCAACCGGGAAATGATCCAAATATCCATCAAGGCAATAGCCTGGGTAATAAACTGTGGTATTTTCACACAACAGAATATTACACTGCAGTAGTTCTCAACCAGGGATGATTCTGCTCCTCTCCCCTACCTGCCAGGGGATATTTGCAACGTCTGGAGACATTTTAGGTTGTCACAACTCAGGGGTGCTACTGGCATCTAGTGGGTTACAGATTAAAGATGCTATAAACATCCTTCAATGCAAAGAAGAGAATTATCCTATCCAAACTGTCAATAAGACTGAATTTGAGAAATTCCAGCCTATAGCCTATGAGAATGAACTATACAACACAAACCACATGGATAAATTCAAACATAATGTTGAGCAATAAAGAAGCCAAACAAGAATACATATGTAGGATTCCATTTATATAAAGCTCAAATTCAGGCAAAATTAACTCCTGATATTAGAGGTGAGGCTAGTGGAAGTTGAAAAGATCACTAGAGATACTTTGGGGACACAAGCATGGTGTTTCTTGAGCTAGGTACTAGTTATCTGGCACTGTGTGTAAATTCATTCAGCTCAATAGTTAAAATATGTACATTTCTTTTATGTATACTACTATTCAATAGTAAGTTTTATTCTTCAATAAAAATTTATCTTAAAAAATTGATAGGAGTGTAAGTGCTATGGGGAAATTTTACTGTATATAAACTCAAAAAATAAAAACTCTGTTTTTCTACTGCAAATCAGTTAAAATTCTTAGCATATTGGTAAATATTTCTCTGAAAAATTCCTCCCTTGAAGTCTGACAATTCCAAGTTCTAGTACCACCACTTACCTGCTGTACTCATCTTGAACAAGTCATATTTTTCATATTTGTATCTTTTTAGAAGTAGAGAGGCAACAGACTTACTTTACTGCCAAGGGAACACAAAAAACAAACAGGTACAAAACTATCCTACCAATATTATTGCCCAGATCTAGCCACTTTCAACATTTTTGTATTTCCTTCTAGACTTTTCCTGTATATGTACAAACAGACATGTTAAGAGTTAACAAACATACATTTATAAAAGTAAAATCATAATGCATACTACCCTACAAATTACTTTTTAACTTAATGTCTGTGGAAATGTCTACTAGAAAATACAGAATTACCTATTCTAATAGCTATAGTGTTCCAATGTATAAACCATAATTTATTTAATCACTCTAATTACGGACACAGTAACAACTAAAATTGGAAACTTCAAAGAATTCTTCGATGAACATCAGAATACGCTTACATATTTATTACCTCTGCACAACTGTTGCTCTGCAAAGTAGTTGTACCATACATACTCTCACATAAAATAGGGCTTGTTTTATTATTCTTTTGCCATTATAAGGTATTATTCTTTCCAATACTATCAGATTGACAGCTTATTAAATTATAGGCATGATATTTTCTTTATATTTTTCAGTTATTGAGCTTAAACATTATTCAAATGTTCAGTAGGTTAAGCATCAACTCTTGGTTTCACCTCAGGTCATGATCTCACAGTTCCTGAGTTTGCGTCCCACATCAGGCTCTATGCTGACAGTGTAGAGCCTGCTTGGGATTTTTTTCCCCCCACTCCTTCCTTCTACCCCTCTCCCCCACTCACCTTCTCTCTGTCTCAATATAAATAGAGTTTAAAAAAAAGTCTTGTGTGAATTTTGTTTAAATCATTTGTGAAGGAAGACAATTAATCACATTTTTATCTTCCTTATATACATAAGTGAGCCAGTTTCAGTGGTTTATTGAGAGGGAAAATAAGAAAACGAGAAAGTATAATCAGTGGTTATACTGAGGCATCAGATAACTGGGTCTGTACATCAAAAGAATGTTGGAGAGCTTCAAAACAAATTGAAATAATCACCTGCCCAAAATCCTACCCTAGAAGATTGAGAATTAATTCCAAGTAGAGGAATCTGAAGGATTTTTAAAGAGGTCCACAGGTGATTCCGATGCACACCCCAGGACGATAACCACTGAAAATAAAAGCAATTCTCTTTCTTGAATATTATCAAATACATATTCTCTTTAGATACCTACAGAATCTCTGTTCCTGGATTTTAAATTTTGCTGGACTGGAGACTCTACTGAAAGCACTTTTCTATTGCTTTTCACCCACTTTACTGCTCAGACTACGTGAATATATATTTAGTTTTCTATGCAGTTAAGGCTAAGTTCCAAAGAAACATTCTTATTTAGTAAGCATATTATGTACAAGGCATTGCTTTAGCTGATTATCCAAGTAAAATCTTACTGTGTCTCTTTCTACATGTCAAAAACATGCCTAATCTTACACAATAGTACTTTTTTAATACAATTTTTTAAGTTTATTTATTTATCTTGAGAGCGAGAGAGAGAACACAAGCAGGGGAGGAGCAGAGAGAGAGGGAGAGAGAGAATCCCAAGTAGGCTCTTTAAGATCAGCATAGAGCACAAAGTAGGACTCAAACTCACAAACTGTGAAATCATGACCTAAGTAAGCTGAAATCAAGAGTCAGACACTTAACCAACTGAGCCACCCCAGTGCCCTCACAACAGTACTTCAAGTATAGGATTGATAGCATTTATTATTGCCCAGTGGGAAATTCCCTCTGAACTAGAATGTATCTGTAAAAGAGAGATATATGTTAACATATTCTAACCAGACAAAGCTTTTCAAAAGATACCATCTCAACAATTAGGGCTAATAAACTAGATATTCATAGAGAAAAAAAAAACCTCAATCCCATCCCACTCTACATATAAAAATTAACTCAAAATATGTCATAGACTTAAACATGAAAGCTCAAAAACATAAAATCTCTACCCAAAAAAACAAAAAGGCCAGGATATTTTCTTCATTTTGGAGTAGGGCAAAATTTCCTTACATCATACACACCCAACTTTTTTTTATAAAATTTTATTAAAAAAAAAACTTTATTTTTTTAATATAATTTATTGTCAAATTGGCTAAAATACAGTCTGTAAAGTGTGCTCTTGGTTTCTGGGGTAGATTCCCATGGTTCATCCCTTATATACAACAGCCAGTGCTCATTCCAACAAGCACACTCCTCAAAGCCTATCACCCATTTTCCCCTCTCCTACAACCACCCCCCATACACCCTCAGATTGTTCTCTGTATTTAAATGTCTCTTATGATTTGCCTCCCTCCCTCTCTGTTTGTAACTATTTTTTCCCCTTCCCTTCCCCCATGGTCTTCTGTTAAGTTTCTCAAGATCCATCTGAGTGAAAGCATATTATCTGTCCTTCTCTGACTGATTTTACTCAGCATAAGACCATAAACTTTTTAAAATATCATAGGGGTGCCTAGGTAGCTCAGTTGGTTAAGCCTCCAACTCATTTTTGGTTTTTTGGTGTTTCTTTTTTAATGTTTATTTTTGAGAGAGAGAACAGAAGAGCAGCAAAGAGACAGAGGGAGACAAAGAATCTAAAGGGGGCTCCATGCAGACAGCAGAGAGCCTCAAGCAGAGCTCGAACTAACAAACCATGAGATCACAACTGAAGCCGAAGTTGAAAGCTTAACCAACTGAGACACTCAGGTGCCCCAAGTCTCTGGCTCTTGATTGCAGCTCACATTATGACCTCACAGTTGGTGAGATCGAGCTCCCCATGAGGCTCTGTGCTGACAGCTCAAAACCTGCTTATGATTCTCTCTTTCCCTTTCTCTATGCCCCTTCCCCATGCTCTCTCTTTCTCAAAATAAACATTAAAAAAAATACATAAAATATCATAAACTATACTTCATCAAATTTTAGAATTCCGATCTTTGGAAGACATTATTAACACAGAAGCAACCTGGGGCCTGGAGAAAATCAGCAATGCTTCTATCTAACTAAGAACTTTAATCCAGGATACATAAGGAAGTCTTATAACTCATACTAAGAAGCAAGTTATCTAATTTTAAAACAGCAAAGTATTTGGAGACTTTATAAAAAAAGATACACAAATAGCATATGAGCTCAAAAATTGCTCAATATCACTAGGATTAAGGAAAGACAAACTACAATGAGATGCTACTATATACTCACCAGAATTACTAAAATCGAAAAGACTAATACTACATTTGCAACAAAGTAGATAGAGCTAGAATGTATTAGGCTAAGCAATCTAAGTCAGTCAGAGAAGGATAAATACCATATGATTTCACTCCTGTGTGGAATTTAAGAAACAAAACAGATGAACATATTGGGGGGGAGGGGGGAGAAGAAAGCGAAACAAACCATAAGTGACTCTTAATAATAGAGAACAAACTATGGGTTGATGGAGGGAGGTGGGTGGGAGATGGGCTTGATGGATGATGGGTAGTAAGGAGGGTACCTGTTGTGAAGAGCACTGGGTGGTGTATGTAAGTGATGAATCACTGAATTCTACTCCTGAAACCAATACTGCACTGTATGTTAAGTAACTAGAATTTAAATAAAAATTTGAAAAGAAAAGATTAAGTGTTGATGATAACTGGAATTATCATACACTGGTGTTGAGCAGGTAAAATAGTGCAACCATTTTTTTAATGTTTTTATTTATTTGTGAGAGAGAGAGAGAGAGAGAGAGAGAGAGAGCAGGGGAGGGTTAGAGAGAGGGAAACACAGAATCTGAAGCAGGCTCCAGGCTCTGAGCTAGCTGTCAGCACAGAGCCCAATACAGGGCTCGAACCCACGAACTGTGAGATCATGATCTGAGTCGAAGTTGGATGCTTAACCGACTGAGCCAGCCAGTTACCCCAACCATTTTGGAACACAGTTTGACAGTTTCTTATAAAGTTAAACATGTACTTGCTTACAACCCAGCAATTCTACTCCTAGATATCTACCTAACAGAAATAAAAATCCATTCAAAGACCCATATATCAATGTTCAGAGGAGCTTTTTACATAATATTCCCCCAAAAGGAAAATAATCCAAATACCCAGCAACTTCTATATAAACATATTTTATTATATCAATATAATGGAATATTCGTCCTCAATAAAAATCAATGAGCTACTGAAATAAGCAGAAACATAGGATAAATCTAAGAAACATTCTGCTGAATGAAAGAATCAAGATACAAAAAAGCACATATTGGGGGTGCCTGGGTGGCTCAGTCGGTTAAGTACCCGACTTCGGCTCAGGTCATGATCTCACAGTTCGTGAGTTTGAGCCCCGCGTCAGGCTCTGTGCTGACAGCTGGGAGCCTGGAGTTGGCTTTGGATTTTGTCTCCCTTTCTCTGCCCCTCCCCCTCTCACACTCTGTCTCTGTCTTTGTCTCAAAAATAAATAAACATTAAAAAAAATTGTTTTTCAAGCACATATTGTAGAATTTCATTTACATGAAATTTTAGAATAGGGAAAATTGATCTATGGTGACAGAAAGTATATCAGAAATTGGGGGGTCATAAGAGTTAGGGGTTGGTTACTAACTATAAAGGGATACATACAAGAGAACTTTTGGGAGTGACATAAAGTTCTGTATCTTTTTTAAAAAGTTCTGTAATGTTTATTTATTTTTGAGAGAGAAAGAGAGAGCGAGAGCACAAGCAGGGGAGGGTCAGGAAAAAAGGGGGACCCAAAACCTGAAGCAGGCTCCAGGCTCTGAGCTGTTAGCACAGAGCCGAATGTGCAGCTCAAACCCACGAACAGGGAGATCATGACCTGAGCTGAAGTTGGAGGCTTACCTGAGTGAGCCACCCAGGAGTCCCCACAAAGTTCTGTATCTTGATTATAATAGTTATCACACAGGTCAAAACTCAGAACCATACCATTTTATTTTTTTTATAAAGATGATTTTTTTAAGTTTATTTGAGGGGGCAAGGGGTAGAAAGGGAGAGAGAGAGATAATCTTAAACAGGCTCCGTGCTGTCAGTGTGGAGCCCGACATGAAGCCTGAACTCACAAACAGTGAGATCCTAAGAAGTCAAGAGTCACACACCTAAATGACTGAGCCACCCAGGTGCCCTGTTTTAAAATGAACCCAAGATTTGTTTTAATCACATATGGCCAAACAAAGACATGGAAAAGACTGTCATGAAGGAAGAAGTTTACACCCACAGATCCCTAGAAAGAGGAAGCATGCCACTCCACACCAGGCCACATGGGAAGCACCAGGGTAGTCAGGAAACAGGGGGAAAGAGAAAAATGTGACAAGAATCTTTACTGTGGTTTTCACCAGAGGGAAAAAATGGACCGGATGTGATAAAGCAAGCTATATATAAGATTGGCTGGTCTGAATAATTACAGTGGTCTCCACAGCATAAGAACTACCCCTAGTTGGCTGGTACCTAGCACTAGGGTAATGAGAGCAGGAGTATGAGAGCTCAGTAAAGGAGGTGGTTGGAGCAGGCTCTGAACTGGTTGGTGTGCACATGAAAGAAGCACTGCTAAGAGGAAAGAAGCACTGCTAAAAGGGGAATCCTTTGCTATCTCTAGGAATTTGGTAACCCTGGAAAGGTCAGTCTCTTCAGGATCAAGAAGCCTCCAGATGTCAAAACACTTTTTTTAAAACGTGTTTAGCATGACTAATACATATATAGCTAAAAAGGTGCATTTTATTGAATGTATCACATTTCAATAAAGTTGATGTAAAAATAAAAATTAATTTTAGGAATAATTAAAATATTAAAGTGGTTAATTCACTAAACAGGCTGCCAGCACCAAAAAATATTTACTCAGTTTTAAAAGAAGAAAAAAAAAATCCTAAATTTCTATAATGGTAGCATTACTTAAATCTGGAATTACTCTAGAATATGGATTTTACCAATTATATAAATCTAATGTGGGGCTCCTGGGTGGCTCAAACAATTAAGTGTCCAACCCCTGGTTTTAGCTCAGGTCATGATCTCACAGTTTCACTGGTTTGAGCCCCACATCGGGGGTCACGCTGACAGTGTGGAACCTGCTTGGGATTCTCTGCCTCCCTCTCTCTCAAACCCTCCCGGACATGTGCTATCTCTCTTTCTCTCTCTCTCTCTCTCTCAAAATAAATAAACTTTAAAAAATTTTAAATAAGTCTAATGTACTTACAGAGATGTGATCAAAAAAAATTTTTTTTGGTTGTTTTTCTAAAGTTTATGATATCACTGCTGAATGCTATAAGCCCTGGAGTATCTAGCCAATGACATCCCCTTTTCTTCTTTATCTTGTTTTCTTGTTCAATGATTCTCAACTCCAGCTGCACATTAGAATCATAACACTGGTAGGGAGAAGAACCTTGACATCAGAATCTTTTTAGTTTTTATTTTTTATGTATTTATTTTTTTAAGTTTATTTATTTTCAAAGAGATAAAGAGAGCTCGTCTGCACACGAGAGGGAGGGGCAGAGAGAGAGGGACAAAGAGAATCCCAAGCAGCCTCCGTGCTGTCAGTGCAGAGCATGACAAGGGGTTTGATCTCACAAACTGTGAGATCATGACCTACTTGAGCTGAGATCAAGAGTTAGATGCTAAACCAATTGAGCCACTTAGGCACCCCTCATCAGAATTTTTTTAAAGCTTCCATGATGGGAATAGCTAGAGTTGAAAACTAATTCCTACTATCCACATCAGATTGAATTTGAGCATCATTTAAATACAAGATATCTAAATGCAAGCATATCAAGGTAAAGTGTAGAAAACAGATTAAAATATATAGTAGAAAACTACTGATACAGTGTTATAATGCTTTGAGTACTTTCCATTTCTGTAAAGCATGCTGGCTCCCACAAATCTAATATAAAGGTAAAACAAAACAAAAAAACTATAGGTCATAAATTTAGTAACTAAATTTCTGGAGTGCCTGAGTGGCTCAGCCAGGAAGCACCTGGCTCTTGATTTCGGCTCAGGTCGCAATCTCATGGTTCTTGTTTTTGAGCCCTACATCAGACTCTGTGATGACAGCACAGATCCTGCTTGAGATTCTCTCTCTCTCTCTCTCTCTCTCTCTCTCTGCTCCTCCTTGCTTCCATGCTCTCTCTCTCTCTCTCTCTCAAAATAAATGAACTTTAAAAAAAGTTTTAAAAAGAAACTAATTTTATACATCTTAATTACAAAAACAGAAAAGTAAATATACATTCAAAGCTCCAATGATAGGCTCCCAGCCAATTAATGGGAAAAGAAGAAATTGCTTACCTGCAAAATCGTTATTACAGCTACTTGACTGGTCTATGACTCTAGAAACAATGACTCTCCTATTCTGCAGCTTCTACACTACATTCCAGAAATCTTATCATTCCAGTTCCTATTAACATTCCTGTATAAACCCATCTCTTGGTCAGTCATGCATATACATATAACATATAAATAAGTTTCATTCTACCTTAAAGTCCCTTGTGAGCTTACTTGGCTCTCTAAAGAAGTTTCCTCCCAATAGGTAGAGTTAGGGATATGGGCTATTTCCATGGCAGATAATACCATGAAGAACTCATACTATCCTTCAACCTTCAGGCCAGAAAACACAAATAAGTACTATTTATAACAAGTTTGCCACAAGAGTCAGATGGCATTGCATGTCTACAAGAACTGTGAAATATGGAAGGATGTATGAAAATTTGGTGAGAAGTAAACAAATCTGTCACAGAATGGAAATGCTAGGTCATAAAGTGAGAATTTTCTACTTCAGTAAATAATGCCAGATTCTCTTCCAAAGTTGTTACTGTACCAATTTACACTCCCAAGAGGCCTAAACAGGGATTCTCATTGCTCCATATTCTTGTTAATATTTGGCACCATTCAACTTTTTGGCCATTGCCAAACTAATGTCAATCTGCTTGCACTGTTCTTGCCCCAAATATTTTGGCTGCAGAATTCAGCAGATACCTTTTACCAACCAAATGTTACCCAGATTAGTGAATTCTGTTCTTAGTTTGCTAACAGTATGTATCATAAATGGAAGATGAATTTTATCAAATAAATCTCCATTTATTGACTAATAATGTCATCTTCCTCATTACAATAACATTTATATAATTCAATAAGCAAACACTGTTGAAACTGCCTTACATATCCTGACTCATTCCATCTTTCCAATGAACTAGTGAAGTATTAGTTACATTTAACAGAAAATGAAATGCAGACACAGAGATTAATTACTTAGCACAGGTCCCACGACCAAACAACAAAGAACAAACAGATTGCAGGGTCTGGGTTCTTAATTCTCCCTCGAAACCTATTGGGTTTTGAACAAGTTATCTAATATCTTGGTGTTTCAGTTTTCTCATCTATAAAACAAGGGTAATGTGACCTACCCTGTAGAGCTATTTGACGATTAAATAAACATATCTAAAGTCCTTAAAAGAATTCCTGGAATATCATAAAGATCTACATAAATATTTCACTAACATTCTCTTACCTTTTCATCTCCACTTATCTATAGATAAATTCAATTTCTTATTCTTAGTATTCATTATCTATGCCTTGTTTATTTTTATTATTTTTAACAGGTTTTGCCTATTTCAAAAAACTAAATTTCAGTCTTTTTTCTCTTGCACATTCATTTTCTATTTCATTAATTTTAGAGCTCTTTATTATTTCTTTTGCAAGTTTATTCTGTTTTCTTCTAACTCCTTGAGTATAACACTCAACTCACATTTTGAACCATTCCTTCTTCTCTTATGTAAACATTATAAATTTACTGTCAGTGAAGCTTTAGCTACATCCAAGTTTTGTAATGTGGCATTTATTGTAATTCAATTCTAATTATTTAAAATTTCCATTTAGGTTTTCTTTTCCCTGACTCATAAGTTGTTTCCCTAACTGTTCTATGAATGGGGGGTGAGAAATGTGATTCCTCTAAATGCTAGTTTCATATTGATTTTTGTTTCCAAAATCTTTTTTTAAAGATTTTATTTTTAAGTAATGTCTACACCCAAAGTGGGGCCTGAATGCACAACTCCAAGATAAAGAGTCCATGCTCCACTGACTGAGCCAGCCAGGTACCCCCAAAATCTTTTTTATTCTTAAATTTTTTTTTTTTGCTAATTGACCTTCAATAACTAGAAGAGATATGTTTAAAAATCACCTACAATGGGGCTCCTGTGTTAAGTGCCCAACTTCAGCTCAGGTCATGATCTCACAGTTTATGAGTTCAAGCTCTTCATCAGGCTCTGTGCTGACATCTTAGAGCCTGGAGCTTGTTTTAGATTTTGTGCCTCCCTCTCTCTCTGCCCATCCCCTGCTTATGTTCGTGCGCTCTCTCTCTCTCTCTCTCTCAAAAATAAATACATATTAAAAAAAACACCTACTATAGTAAATGTGTCCCTTTCTCCTTGACATTTCTGCTTCACATATTTCCAAAAATAATCCTCTTGGTGAGTTAACCTTTTATCATTAGCAAATTTTGTGTCTATTTTAACTATTTAACATAATTAAATGACTGCTGCTATAAGCTTTCTTTTGGCTGTCAGTATCTTTTTCTGTTTTTCTGCTTTCAATCTTTCTATATTTGTATATCTTGAATATATACTTTTTTTTTTAAATATTTTTATTTATTTCTAGGAGAGAGAGAGACAGCGTGAGCAGGGGAGGGTCAGAGAGAGAGGGAGTCACAGACTGAAACAGGCTCCAGGCTCTGAGCTGGCAGTCAGCACAGAGCCCGACGCGGGGCTCGAACCCACAAACCGCGAGATCATGACCTAAGCGAAAGTCGGACACCTAACCGACTAAGCCACCTAGGTGCCCCTTGAATATATACTTTTTAAACAGCACATACAGATAGATTTTATTTTATTTTTTCCAGTCCAACAAATTTTTGTCTTCTCTGCATCATTTAGTCCACTTTCACTTAATGCAGTCTTTATTAATATGCTGGAATTTATTTCTACTACATTATTCTATTGCTTTGTACTTGTTTTGTAACTTATGTTTCTTTTCATACCTTTTCTTACATTCTTTTTAATTCTCTTTCTATATTCTACTTTTGCTCTAATATTTTGGAAATTACACACTCTACTTTTATTCATTTAGATATGTAGCCTTGAAATTCTAACATGCATACGTCACACTTTAGTTAATATCTTCATTCTCAAAAGATAATAGAACCTTAGGAAGGGGGCATGGAAATTTGGCAGAGTAAGAGGACTGAGCTCAGCCCCTTCCACATTTTCAGCTAGGTACCATCCACATGTCAATAAACCAGAGAGCAACTGAAGACTGGCAGAATAAACTCCACAACTAAATATAGAGAAGAAACTGCATCTGAAAGGTTAGGAAGGTCAGAAAGGCAGAGGGCAGCTGTCCACAGGAGGCAGGGAGCTGCACAAGCAGAGAGGGCAGAGAAATGGCCCCTCACACAGGAAAAACAAATTCCCAAAATGTCTGGCTTTAAAAGCCAGAGGAGCTGAATTCAGTGAGTTAGTAAAACCAGTGAGGCTAGGAACCTAGAGCTTTGGAGGTCAGCTGACTCAGCACTGAGTGAGCCCAGAAGGCAAGTGGACGGCCCAGTCACCACCCTTAAAGAGAGAGCATCCTACACAGAGGCAACAAAACAAAACAAAACAAATGGCAATTTACACAACTGTAGGGCAAAAAGGACACAGATCTCTTCACAATTATTTCTTAGTGTGTTGGGGGACTTCTGAGAAAATAAGAGAGCTGGTAGGCACCATTTTCCTCTCCCAGCCCACAGTATAAGCAGAGGCATCTGCGAGAAGCAGGGCTGCACAGACACTTGCTACCTAACCTGCTAGCAGCACACCATCCATGCTCACAAGCTCTAAGGAGAACTCACCTACTCCAAGCCTGCTGGCCTCAGCCCTGGGCTCAGGACAAATTGTGTTAAAGCAGAAGGAGCGTCCCAGCCAGCTGGCCTAGGGCACTGCTGCCAACCAAATGGGCACTGTGTGCATCCACCCCACTGCAGCCAGCTCTGCACCCACAGCCACTTTCTTGTGTGTCAAACAGCCACGTGCCCCTTGCCACCCTGGCACACAGTCCCCAAACACTGCAGTATTTCAGGGGATTCAGCACAGGACTACTGGCCCACTGCAAATTTTGCTTAACACTGCTACCCTGCTCCCAAGTTCCCTGGCAGGCATGTCACCCCAGAGCTGACCTGCCCAAGTCCCAATGACACCACAGAAAGGAAGTACAGCCCACAACAGCCAGAGAGTCAGTGCAGAGACTACACTGAAAGGAAATGTGACCCAAACACAACAGCAGGGAATAAACAACACACTTAAGATAATCTCCTGAAAGCCAGGTTCTGATAAAGAGGGGACACTGCACTACTGCTGGGCACTTCAAGACCTCTTCTTCATAAAGTCGCTACTTTCAAGAGGAGAAGACACAGTCAACTTTATTAACACAGAGAAGCAGACAAAATAAGGAAACAGAGATATTTATTCCAAATGAAAGAACAGAACAAGGTCATAGCCAGAAATCTAAGTGTAAGAGATATAAGTAACATGCCTGATAAAGAAGTGAAAGCAATGATCATAAGGATACTCACTGGACTGGAGAAAAAAGAATGCAAGAAATGAGACTCTTAACACAGAGACAGAAAATAACACAGGAGTGAGGGATAGAGGGCACAATAAATGAAATAAGAAACATGCTTGATGAAATCAACAGCAGGATGAAAGAAGCAGAAGAACAAATTGATGACCTAAAAGACAAGGTAATAGAAAGTAATCAAGTTGAACCAAAGCAATAGAAAAGAATGGTGCAAAAGGTGAACAGACTTCAGGAACTCAGTGACACCATCAAATATAATAGCATTCATGTTACAGGAGAAGTTCCAGAAAAAGAGAGAGAAGAGTGACAGAAAATTTATTAAAAGAAGTAAGAGCTATAATCTGGGGAAGAAAACAGATATGCAGATCCAGGAGTCACAGAGAATCCCCAACAGAATCAACAAAAGCAGACCCACACCAAGACATGTTATAATTAAATTTGCAAAACATAGTGATAAAGAAAAAAAATTTTAAAGCAGCAAGACAAAAGGCAGCCTTAACTTCCAAGCGAAAATCCATGGGGCTAGGAGGAAATTTCTCAATAGAAACTTAGCAAGCCAGAGGGAGTGGCATGATATATCCAATATGCTGAATGGGAAAAATCTTAAACCAAGGCTACTCTAGCCAGCAAGGCTATCATTCAGAATAAAATTAGAGATAAAGATTTCTCAGACAAACAACAACCAAAGAAGTTCATGACCACCAAACCAGCTCTGCCAAAAAAATTAAAAGGGACTCTTTCAATGGAAAAGAGAGACCAAAAGTGACAATATAGAGGTAGGAAACACAGAGGCAGTAAAAATGACTATTTCTATAAAAAAATCAGTCAAGGAACTGAAAAAAATGGGTATAAAATATAATATGGGGCGCCAGGGTGGCTCAGTCAGTTGGGCATCTGACTCAATCTCAGCTGAGTCACGATCTCATGGTTCATGAGTTTCAACCCCATGTCAGGCTCTGTACTGACAAGGCAGAGCCTGTTTGGAATTCTCTCTCCATCTCTTTCTGTCTTCCTCTCTTCCCTCTATCACTCCCTCAAGATAAATGAATAAACTTTAAAAAATTTTTAAGAATACAATAACAGGGGCACCTGAGTAGCTCAGTCAGTTGAGTGTCTGACTTCAGCTCAGGTCATGATCTTGTCATTCCTGAGTTTGAGTCCCACGTCAGGCTCTGTGCTGACAGCTCAGAGCCTGGAATCTGTTTCAGATTCTGTAGTACCTCTCTCTCTCCCCCTCCCCTATCTCTCTCTCTCTCTCTCAAAAATAAATAAACATTGAACATTTAAAAAATACAATAAAATACACCTAAAACATGTGGAGTAGAGAAGGAAAGAATGGGTTCAAACTTAAATGACCAACAACTTAATATAGACTGCTATACTCATTAAAGGTTATATAAAACTTTGAATGTAAATGGACTAAAAGCTCCCCTCAGAAGACACAGGGTGATAAAATGGATTAAAAAACAAGACCCATCTATATGCTGCCTACAAAACACCCATTTTAGACTATATACATCTGCAGACTGAAAGTGAGGGGATGGAGAAACATCTATCATGGAAATACACGTCAAAGGGAAACCAGAGTAACAAAGCTTATATCAAACAAAACAGACTTTAAAACAAAGACACTAACAGGAGACAAAGAAGGACACTATATTATAATAATAATAATAACAACAACAACAATGTTGGACATAATCCAACAGAAGATGTAACAATTGTAAATATTTATGCACCCAAACAACATAGGAGCACCTAAATACATAAAATAGCTAATAATAATAAAAGAACTAGTTGATAATAATACAATAAGACTAGAGGACTTTAACACTTCACTTATGTGAATAGACAGATCATCTAAACAGAACATCAACAAAGAAACAATGGCTCTTAATGACACTGGAACAAATGAATTTAACAAATATATTCATAACATTCCATCGTAAAACAGCACAATACACATTCTATTTAGTCACACACAGAATATTCTCCAGAACAGATCACACATTAGTCCACAAAACAAACCTCAACAAATTCAAGAATACTGAAATCATACCATGCATACTTCCTGACCATAATGCTATGAAACGAGAAGTCAACCACAAGAAGTAATTAAGAAAGATCACAAACACATGGAGGTTAAATAACATGCTACTAAACAATGAATGAGTCAACAAAGAAAAAAAAATCAAAAAGTATATGGAAACAAGTAAAAATGAAAACACAATAGTCCAAAACTTCTAGGATGCAGCAAAAGTGGTTCTAAGAGAGAAGTTTATGTAACACAGGCCTGCCTTAAGAAGCAAGAAAAATCTCAAACACACAGCTTAATCTTATGCCTAAAAAAAACTAAAAAAAGGACAACAAATAAAACCTAAAAGCAGCAGAAGGAAGAAAATAGTAAAGATGAGAGCAAAAATAAATCATAGAAACTGAAATAACAATACAACAGTTCAGTGAAACCAGGAGCTGGTTCTTTGTGGGGGGAAAAAATCAACAAAACTGATAAACCTCCATTCAAACTTCTGAAGAAAAAAAGAATAAAGGTTCAAATAAACCAATGACCAGAAAAGAAATTTAGTCAGTAACACAAAATGTTCCAAAAAACTAAAGTCCAGCACCAGATAGTCATAAAAAAGAGTTAATATCTATTCTTAAACTATTCCAAAAATTAGAAGAGGAAGGAAAACTTCCAAATTCATTCTATGAGGTCAACATTACCCTGACACCAAAACTAGATAAAAGACATCACTAAAAATTAGGAAAACTACAGGCCAATATTCCTGATGAACACAGATGCAAAAATTCTCAATGAAATACCAGCAAACCAAATTCAACAATACATTTTAAAAATCACCACAATCAAGGAGGAATTATTTCCTGGGTTGCAAGCATGGTTCAATATTCACAAATCAATGAATGTGATACATCACATCAACAGGAGATAAAATAAAAACCACATGATCATTACAATAGATGCAGAAAAAGCAGTTGACAAAGTACAACATCCATTCATGGTTAAAAAAAAAACTCAACAAAATATGTTTAGAGGAAACATACCTCAACATGATAAAGAACATCTATGAAAAACCCACCATCATCCTTAATGTGGGAAAAAACAGAGCTATTTCTCTAAGTTCAAGACAAGCATGTCCACTCTCACCACTTTTACTCAACACAGTACTGGAAGCCCTAGCCACAGCAATCGGACAGGAAAATAAAAGTAATCCAAATTGATAAGGAAGAAATAAAACTTTCACTATTTGCAGTGACATCATACTATATCGAGAAAATCCAGAAGACTTCACCAAAAAACTGCTAGAACTCATCAGCAAATTCAGTAAAGTCACAGGATACAAAATCAATTCATGGAAATCTGTGCATTTCTGTAGATCAGGAACAAAGCAGTAGAAAGAGAAATTAGGAAAATAATCCCATTTACAACTGCATTCAAAATAAGATACCTAGGAATAAACCTAATCAAAGAGGTGATGACCTGTACTATGAAAAGTATAAAAAATGATTAAAGAAATTCAAAATGACACAAAGAAAAGGAAAGATATTCCATGCTCATGGATTGAAAAATCAAATATGGTTAAAACATCAATACTCCCCAAAACAACCTAAAGATTTAAGGCAATCTCAATCAAAATATTAGCAGCATTTTTTACACAACTAGAACAAATAATCCTAACATTTCTATGGAACCAGAAAAGACCCCAAACAGCACAACTGTCTTGAAAAACATAAACAAAGCTGGAAGCATCATCACAATTCCAGATTTAAAGATATATTACAAAGTGGTCATAATCAGAACAGTATGGTACTGGCATGAAAACAGACACATAGGTCAATGGAACAGAATAGAAAATCCAGATATAAACCCATGATTACACAATTAATCTTCAACAAAGCATGTATATCCAGTAGGAAAAAGTTTCTTCAACAAATGTTGGGAAAACTGAAAAGCAACATGTAAAACAACGAAGCTAGACCACTTTCTTATACCATACACAAAAATAAATTCAAAATGGATTAAAATGCATAAATGGGATACCTGAAACCATAAAAGTCCTAGAAGAGAATACAGGCAATAACTTGTCTGACATTAGCAATAGTAACTTCTTTCTAGATATGCTTCCTGAGGCAAGGGTAACAAAAGCAAAAATAAACTATTTGTATTACATCAAAATAAAAGGCTGGGTTCCTGGGTGGTTCGGTAGGTTAAGCGTCCAACTTCAGCTCAGGTCATGATCTCGAAGTCGGTGGGTTCAAGCCCCATGCTGGGCTCGCTGCTGTCAGGGCAGAGCCCACTTCAGATCCTCTGTCCCTCTGTCTCTGCCCTTCCCCAGCTCATGCTCACTCACTCTCTCTCTAAAAAAAATAAACATTTAAAAAATAATAATAAAATAAAACAACAAAACAATAAGGAAACAATCAACAAAACTAAAAAGCAACCGACAGAATGGGAAAAGATATTTGCAAATGACCTATCTGAAAAAGGGTTAGCATCCAAAATAAAGAACTTACCAAAGTCAACAACGAAAAAACAAATAATTCAATTTAAAATAGGTAGAAGACATGAACAGACATTTCTCCAAAGAAGACATACAGATGGCCAACAAATGAAAAGATGCTCAACATCATTTATCATCAGGGAAATGCACATCAAAACAACAATAAGATATCACCTCACTCATGTCAAATGGCTAAAATCAACAACACAAGAAACAATAGGTGTTGGCCACGATGCACAGAAAGGGGAACTCTGTTGCACTATTTTCGGGAATGCAAACTGGTGCAGCCACTCTGGAAAACAGTATGGAGGTTCCTCAAAAAGTTGAAAATAAACTCCCCTATGATCCAACAATTCCGGTACTGGGTATTTACCCAAAGAATATAAAAATATTAATTCAAAGGGATACATGCACCCCTATGTTTATGGCATCATTATTTACAATAGCCAAGGTATGGAAGCAGCCCAAGGATCCAAGTGGAAGATTGTAGGTTTCTAGGGATTTATCCATTTCTTCTAGGTTGTTCAATTTATTGGTGTATAATTGTTCACAGAAGTTTTTTGTGATTTTTTGCATTCTGTAGTGTATCAGTTGTAACTTCTCTCCAATTTCTGATTTTATTCATGTGAGCCCTCTTTTTTCTTTAGGGAGTCTAGCTAAAGGTTTGTCATTTTTATCCTTCTAAAAAACCAGCTCTTAGCATCACTGATCTTTTTCTATGGTCTTTTTGTCTCTCATTGCTATCCACTCAGATGTTTACTATTTCCTTACTCCTAACTTGGGTATCACTTGTTTTGTTTTGTTTTTCTATTTCCTTTATGTGTAAAGTTAGATTGAGATTTTTCATGTTTCTTGAGGCAGGTCTTTATGGCTATGAAGTTCCCTTCTATAACCACTTTTGTTGCATCCCAAAGATTGTGGCATGTCATATTTCAGTTTTCATCTGTCTCTAGATATTCTTTTATTTCTCCTTTGACTTCCTCAACGACCAACTGGTTCCTTAGTGGCACACTGTTTAATCTCCATATTTTATGGTTTTTCCATTTTTTTCTTGTAATTGATTTCTAGCTTTATACCACTGTGGCTGAAAAAATGCTTGAAATGCTTTCAATTTTTTTGAACTTATTCAGAGTTGTTCTGGGACCTAATGTGATCTATCCTGGATAATGTCTGATGTGGACTTGACAAGACTGTGTCTGCTACTTTTGAATGGAATGTTCTCTCTATAGATCTATTAAATCTATCTGGTCTAACATATCATTTAAGACCAATGTTTCCTTATCAATACTGTCTAGGTTATCTATCCATTGATGTAAGTAATAGTAAGTCTACTATTACTGTGTGGTCAATTTCTCTCATTGGGTCTTTCAATATTTGCTTTATATATTTTAGTGCTTCTATGCTGAGTGCATATATATTGATATATAATATATATATATTATATATAATTGATAAATGCTACATCTTCTAGCTAAATTAACCACTTCATCATTCTATATTGTCTATATTACATTCTTTGTAGCTGCAGCTCACAGGGTGTGAGATGCTTGCAGGTTGGCTGTGATGTGGCACGTGGGGGTGGAACATGCCTACCTGAACTAGCAGGTTAGGAGACTGCCAAAATGGTGCCCACCCATGGGGGCATTAACAAGAAAGACTGAGATGACAGAAATAGCATCCGCCAGCACTTCTGTCGCCAGAGAGAGTCCCAACAGGTTCATGACCTTCTGGCAGTACCTTTAAGATTAAAGATTAAGACTTTCTCCTTCACATATGGTCCAGGTGCTTTTCAATCTGCTCATTTTTTGCTAGGTCCTAGAGTGAGTGAGTCTGCCCACAAGATCTTTAAGAGAAGGTTCTCCATGTCCTAAAGTTCTATGGTTCTCTTGGACATAATCTTCACAGGTCTTCCACTTTGGGGGCTTGTTTCTACTGTGCAGAACCCAAGGGTTGGGGTACCTGATGTGGAGTAGAAAACACTTGCTCCTCGGCGGAAAGATTTTTAAGATCCCCTCCTGATTGTAGATCACTCTACCTGGGTTGGGGTTTCTGGAAAGAGTGTTATCTCTGCCTCTCATACTCCTCTTAGTGTGGCCCTTTTGCCTTTGCTGTAGAGGCACTGTTTGTCTGGTTTCCAGAACTTTTTCAGAGGAAATTATTTCAAATGCAGATGTAGATTTGCTGTGTCCATTGAGAGGAGGTGAGTTCAGGATCTTCCTACACCTCTATCTTAAAATTAAAATGTCCCTTTGAGGTTCGGGTTTTAGAATCTGAATACTAAAGCTATATTTCAATCACCTATTTTCTCTCAATAAACAGGGTTCTGAAAAATTAATCTAATACAATCACTTAGAGACAGAAAAGCAAAACAAGTTAAGAATAAAATATAATGTTTGCAATTCTACTGCAAAGTTAGACTCTTAGGACCAAATATTGCTGCCAGAGAACATTAACATGAAATTACTTATAAATCTCAGCTTCCCACTTTATTTTTTTAAATGTTTTATTTATTCTGAGAGAGAGACAGCATGAGCAGGGGAGGGTCAGAGAGAGAGGAAGACAGAGAATCTGAAACAGACTCCAGGCCCTGAGCTAGCTGTCAGCACAGAGCCTGATGTGGGGTTCGAACCCACAAACTGCAAGATCATGACCTGAGCCGAAGCCGGCCGCCCAACTGACTGAGCCACCCAGGCACCCCTCAGCTTCCCACTTTAATAAGAAAGATATGATCCCACAGAATTCTCTATAAATATTAAAACTTTCTACTATTTCTAACATAGAATTGAAAGGTATAAATTGTGAAGGAGTGGTATTTTTTAAATAACAAAAGCTCTTGTAAAAGCAGCAAAACCTTAGAAATCACATTTAAAAAAACAAAATTTCTGAACTACGATTCTTACAAATATTGACATTAAAAAGCCAGCTTAAGAACTTCAGAAGTTTAAAATGTAATATAAAATCATAATTCTGAAAGTGAAAAAATAACATAGCACTACAGAAGGTTTTGCCTACAAAAACAAAAAGCATTAGCAGTGAAGCCATTTTTCATCTAATTTATTTAATTATTGCACATCTATCTCACTTTCTCCCCTAAACATGCTCACCTCAAAAAAAAATTAAATTAAGGTTTCTAATTATCTCCAAGTTGATAAATCCAATAGACACTTTTCTGTTTGTCATCTCACGAGACCTGTCAGCCACCAGCATACAAGAGTTCATTATACCATCATTTTTCAAACATTTCCTGGTAGAGTTTTCCTAACACCACATACCCCTGGCTTTCCCATGGTTTCTCTTACCATTTTCTTCTGTAGAAAAGACTTTCCTCTCCTACCTCTGTACTTTTTAAATTTCTTAACAGCAAAGCCCTGTTCTTTCCAATACTCAGTCTACACCTTTTCCTAAATGACCTCATCCCATCCCTTAGTTTTAATGTGACCATGAACTCAAACTCCTATCTCCAGTCCCAACTCTACTGTGAACCAATCCATGCCAAGTATTCTAGATTTACTTTATTACTGTCAACTGGACATCTCAAATTGGTATCTCCGTGCCAAGTAAAACTAGACCAAATGTCCAAAATAGAACTTTTGACTCTCCCCCTTGCCCTTGAAATTATTTCATACATTCATTCTATAAATATTTACTAAGCATATGTTCAGGCACTGTGCTGAATACTGGCACAACAATGTGAACTTGGAGAGGGGAGACAGGAATTGGTGGTAAGTTATAAAAAAAGCTATGATGAATATAAACCGTGTTTTATGATACAGAATAAGGGAGAAAGATGCTACTGATACACACATGCTTCTACAATCTTATATCCTCTTCCTCAAAAAATGGCACCAATCTAAAGGCGCCAGCCAGAAACCCAGGTATATGTTCCCCACAAACAATCTAACAGGAGCCTCTACAGGGTTTTAACTCTTAAAATCCACCTTAAAGTTGAAGAGAACACCAGTAAGCAAAGAAGAGAGATACAGACAAATAATGACAATAGCAACAGATGTCACAGTAAGAAATGCATTATGCTACAGAAGAAAATTGCAGTAAAACTTAATTCAGTCAGGGAGAAATCAGAAAAAGCTTCTCAAAGGAAGGACAATTAGGATGAATCCAGATGATCACTACAAAAAGCTAAACAAAAAAGGTACAGATGACTATGTCAAGAACAAGGAACAGCACTGCACGGTACAACACAGAATCTAAAACATATCCAAGGTGATAAAATCATATTACAGGGAAAGGGGATTAAGAAAAGGCCAAAGGAGGGGCACCTGGGTGGCTCAATTGGTTGAGCGTCCAACTTCAGCTCACGTCATGATCTCACAGTTGGTGGGTTTGAGCCCTGCATCAGATTCTGTGCTGACAGCTAGCTCAGAGCCTGGAGCCTGCTTCGGATTCTGTATCTCCCTCACTCTCTGACCCTCCCATGCGCACACTATCTGAGAAATAAATAAAACATTAAAAAATTTTAAAAAAAAGAAAAGAAAAGGCCAAAGGAAAGTAGAAGTTATCAAAGATTAAGAGATCCTGTCACAAGGACACAGAAGTCAACTTGACAAGTCTTCCATGGGCCAAATATGGGACAATTTGACTATAATAAAAATACATCAAAATCCAGAAGCTTATGATGACAAAAAAAGAAAATTAAAGTGAAAATTTTCACTGAACAACTCTTTATAAATTATTCTGACAAATGATAAAGGCAAACAATCAAATTTACAGGTTACCTTTCCTGTAGCAAAGAGCAGCCAAATAGGTGGTAAGAGAAATATCCTCCAGGAAATAAATGTGGGAAGAATTAAAGAATCAGGATATCACCATTTCACAACCCCTAACAAGCTAGTAGATTCAGACAATAATCAACAAAAAATGCTAAAACCATTAGTGAAAGGGGAATCTCATGGAAAAACAAGGCTGATACAATATGAAATTACCCATCAATCTAAGCATCACTAAAAGGGGGACAACTTGACACTATGTAACTCTAATGGAAAGGAAGTATACAACAATCATCTATGGGATATTTTTATTAAAAAGAAAAAAAGTGCTCTTCCCCACAAGTGTCCTCCTCCATGCCCAACCCCCCCCTCCCCCACCCCGATCCATCAGTTCTGTTTTTGTCAGCATTCAAGAGTCTCTCATGGTTTGCCTCTCTCCCTCTCCCCAACTATTTTTCCCCTTCTTCTCCCCCTTGTTCCTCCGTCAAGTTCCTCCTAATCCTCCTATACGTGCAAACATATGGTATTTGTCCTTCTCTGCCTGACTTATTTCACTCAGCATAACACCCTCAAGGTCCATCCATGTTGCTACACATGGTCAGATTTCATTGTTTCTCATTGCCACGTAGTATTCCATGGTATAGATAAACCACATCTTCTTGATCCAATCATCTGCTGATGGACACTTAGGCTCTTTCCATGTTTTAGCTATTGTGGAGAGTGCTGCTATGAACATTGGGGTACATGTGCCCCTAGGCATCAGCATTTCTGTGTCCCTTGGGTAAATTCCTAGCAGTGCTATTGCTGGGTCATAGGGGAGTTCTATTGTTAGTTTCCTTAGGAACCTCCACACTGTTTTCCAGAGGGGCTGTACCAGTTTCCATTCCCACCAACAGTGTAGGAGGGTGCCCGTGTCTCCACATCCTCGCCAGCATCTAGAGTTCTCTGATTGGCTCATTTTAGCCACTCTGACTGGCGTGAGGTGGTATCTCAGTGTGGTTTTGATTTGTATTTCCCTGATGAGGAGGGCACAAATCCTATTTTAAAAGGGGGAGAGGGCTGTTATAGACTCAAAAGTACTTAAGCCACATAACTGTATATGTAACCCGCAGGTCCTTTTAAGAGGCTATTTCAAATAAATCTACTATGAAAAGACATATTGAGACAACTAAGAAAATATTTTTTTAATGTTTTTATTTATTTCTAGGAGAGAGAGAGAGAGAGACAGCGTGAGCAGGGGAGGGTCAGAGAGAGAGGGAGACACAGACTCTGAAACAGGCTCCAGGCTCTGAGCCGGCAGGCAGCACAGAGCCCGACGCGGGGCTCGAACCCACGAACCGTGAGATCATGACCGAAGCAAAAGTCGGACGCTCAACCGACTAAGCCACCCAGGCGCCCCTAGAAAATATTAATATAGTCTAAGAATAGATAATACTAAGAAGTATCTACAATAATAGAATAATGGCTATGCTTTTTTTAATATGACCTTAAGTTAATTTTTTAAAAAAGGGTCAAGGCTAGAAACTTTGCAAAAGCCACACAATATAGGGCCACTTTAAGGAATTTGGGTCCAAAGAGAATGGTTTTACAAATAAATATGGAATCATCAAAGCACAACAACTTCTGGTTTCTGAATGTCATGTGCTAAGCACTGCATTAAGTACTTAACATGACCTATCTCTTTGAGTCCTTAAAATAACTCTGTAATGTGGATATTAAATTCTATACCATTTTGCATGCAGATCATAATCAGAATTTGCTTTTTTTTTTTTTTTTAAAGAATGAAGCACTGAGAATAGTTTGAAGAAAGGCAAGGGAGACAAAAAAAAGAACAATTAAGAGATTGTTACAACAGGGAAAAAATTTCTAATACAGACAGTAAAAGCAAACGCTCATGCATTAGGAATAAAACGAAAGTACAGAAATTTATTTTAATAAAACATGGATTATGTCCTACAGACATTTAACTCTGAAACAAACTTCTTCACCAAATTAGACTTCGTTCCAAGAATTTTATTTTTAAATTAAACCAATCATTTTATATGTACAATAGTTACTGAACTTACACTTATTTCTTTCTTTCACTGCAAAGTGGCCTGATGGAGAAAACATGCTCCTAGAAAGCACCTTCTTTCCCCAAATCTCAAAACTATGAAAACAAGTTATTGTTTTAATTCTATAAATTACTGAAATAATATCCCTAGGATATCTTCCAAACTCATCTCCAGCTCAAGAAGCTTAGATAAGAAAAGCACACAGAAATCTATATGGCAAGGGTCTTAAAAGTTAAAGTTGAAGGGGAGGGGTTGATCCCTGACCATCTTTTCCAAAGGGATAACCCTGAAAGACAATATTTTAAGGCTCCTAAAGCTTCCTATCAAAAGTCTCTCCTACCCTAGAGCCCTACTCTGACTTATTACCACTGGACCTTGCATATTGCTAACTGTAGAAGCTCACTCTTAGAGGCTGAACTATGGTTAGTTGCCAATGGCTAACAGTGTCCAAGTCAGATTTAACAACTTAAGCTGACAAAAACAAAACAAAACCAAAAAAGGATTCTAGAAAGGAAAGCATGATATACTGGCATGAAATTTTAATGTCTAAAAGCGGAGTTACATCATTTGTTAGTAGGGAAATGCAAATCAAAACTACAATAAGATCCCACTATTTCCACTAAATGGTTATAATCAAAAAGACTCAAAATGGTCAACACAGTAAATATTGTTAGGTGCTTCTTACAATACAAAAAAAATTTTTCTTAAAAAAAAAAAACCCAGCAATATTAGGTATTGGAGAGGAAACAGACTATTCACACACTGTTGGTGGGAATACAAAATGGTACAATTACTTCAGAAAAGTTTGGCAATTTAAAAAAAAAAATTCTTTCCTTCTTGAAGTTCATTTATTTATTTTGAGAAAGAGAGAATGCATGCACATGAGTGGGGGAGTGGCAAAGAGAGAAGGAAAAGAGACAATCTCCCAAGCTGGCTCCACACTGTTGGGACAGAGCCCAAAGCAGGAGGATCTCATGACCCTGAGACCATGACCTGACCCAAGATCAACAGTTGGACAACCAACCAAATGAGCCATCCAGGCACCCCAAATTTTTAAAAAGTTAAGTATATACCAGCATGTGACCCAGCAATCCCACTCCTAGGTAACCATTCAAGAGATATGAAAACATATGTCCGCATAAAGATTTGTACACAACTGTCCTTAGCAGCATTGTTCAACACAGCCCAAATGTGGAAACCACCCAAATGACTGCCAATTGGTAGTGAATGGATAAAACATTTTGGTATATCCATACAATGGAATACTACTTACCAATAAAACAGACAGAACTACTGATAAGTGCAACTTAGATGATCTCAAAACCATCACTCTGATTTAAAATAAGCCAGACAGGAAAAGCTATAAACAATATGATCACATTTATAGGAAATTCTAGAAAAGTCAAAACTTCTGTCATTAGAGCAGATGAATGACTGCCTTGAGTGACCATAGGTTAAGAACAGACTGCAAAGGTGCATAAGGGAACTTTCTGGGGATTCAAGTATTCTAAAACTTCACTGGGGTAGTGAGTACAAAACTGTGTACATATAACAAAATTCATAGAACTGTGCTCTTAGAATGGCTCAGTTTTATTGCACGTAAATTGTAGCTCAATGGAGATGTTTAAAGAAAAAAATACCTGGGCTAACTAGATATGCAAGTTACTAACTGTGTGAATGTTAACTCGTTTCCATTTTCTCACATGTGCACTTTTACACATTTTGTTTTTTAAAGCAATCATTCTAAATTGTACTGTACATACTGGGCTTACACATAATTCTTACTTCCACTGGGAAAAGGATCACATAGCTATCTATACTGCCACTTGTTCTATCTCACAAGGTTGTTGTGAAATATCACATGAGATTACTAATGAGAAAGTGCTTTGGCAACTCTAAAGTAGTATTACACAACTATACAGTAGGCTTTACATTTTTTTAAAAAAAATAGACAAAAGGTGTTTTTCACATGAGTGACTTGGGACCCTTGGAAACCTGAGTACCCCAAAGTCAATCTTTGCCCGGAAATAGAAAGCCTAATCAAATGTCACCTTTTTAATAGTCTCAACCTGCTTTCTAATGACTCCCCCTTTACTGAATGTCTCAAGGTACTATTATCTAGACTACACTTTCATTTTTCAAAAGAAAATCAGTAAAGAAGTGTTTTTTAAAAGTCATTAGATAAGCATGGCAAGACACTTATTTACAAGTGGAAAAGACCTACACCTAGAAAACTTTTACTAAACACCTTTCCAAGACGTCCACACTGTGATTTTTCTTTGTCTAAAAGTCAGTGAATTTCTTTCCATTTACTACTACAATTCCACATGTGTTACTCCATGTTTAGTAATGTGACCTGCATTACAAAGAGAGAGTGAATAATTTTAAGAATATAAAAACCCTGTACCAGTGTGGTACAGTCATTTCAAACTTTTGCCTGTTGCAAAATTTAACAGACTCTCATTTTTTCCTACGACTACTGAACAACTGGGCTCTCTGCTGTCCTACCAGGTTTGAGTGATAGATAGGTGACATTTAGCCCAGTTATATTCACAAGTTTCCACACCGCAGCAAGCATGAAGGCTATGTGAAATACCTAATCTCTTCTTCAAATGCGGTTTGGAGACTAAATTTTACCTTGAATTCACGTTTCTATTACATTAAATCTTAACAATTCTACAAAGTTTCTCCCAGCAACAGGTAGTGCAACCAAAAATGAACAAAGCCAGTAATACCACAAAATATTTTGCTATCGTTTTCAATTTTTAGACTCCTTTTTGGTAAATTCTAACGGGATGAGTGGATGGTCACTTCTAAGGCCGTGCTTCGTTTGCTTCAGTCCAGTCAGTAGTAATCATAACCTCTTGGGTTTCACCTTTCTCCTTCGATAACACTAAGATCCCTCCTTCCCGCAACTGCACACCCGCAGTATTAGTTTCCAAGAAACCTGAAAGAACGGCACCTTGCCTACTCGCTCCTCCAGCCTTCTACCCTCAGAAGGTTGCCCAAAACGTGCAGCTCTCTCCACAAAAGCAAGCAAGCTGGAATGGAGCACCCAGAGGGCCACTTGGCCGCGAGGAGGAGGGGAGAACTCTCGGCCTGGAAGACGAAGGCTGAGGTCCAACCCAGCCCTCTCCCAACTCTACTCGCTGCCAGGAAGGAGTGTGGACCCTATGCTCAGGCCGCGGTGGTCGGTGGGGAAGGCACAGCCGCGCGTGGAAGCCGGGCAGGACGTAAACAAACCGACCAGGAGGAGGGGGAAGGGGCCCACGAAGGGATGGGGGTGGTGGGGAGGGAGGACCTCGCTCTAGCCCTCCAGCACAAGTCCCCAGCTGCCCAGCCCCACCTCATTGGGGCCCAGACCCGAGTCCCGGCGCGGCGCTGCGGCGCGACCACGAACACCGAAGGCCCCTGCACATCTGAAGCCCCAAGCCCACAAGGCCATCGGCTCCGCGCCCCCCCGCCCCCCGCCCCGCAGCGCCCTACCTGAACGCGCAATCTGGGTCCCGAGCGTCCCGACCGGGCGCGCCCAGCCCGCTCCTCTTGCTGAAGAGCTTCTGGAACAGCGTAGGGGCCATGATGAACACGGCCAAACCAGGGTCGCTCCTTAGGGCCCTTGCTAGGCCCCCGCTCCTAAAGCCGCCCCGCCACCCCCATGAGCGCCTCAGTCATATGACAGAAATTAGTCACTTCAAACGGCCACGGCGCGCGGGGCGGGGCGCGAGGCAAGACAGGCGTCCATTGGCTGGCAGTGAGCCGCATCACGTGGCGGCGCGCAAAGCAGGGGGCAAGGCGGGGGCGTGGGGCGGAGCTGGCCCCCATAGGCTAAAGAGTGGATTCCCTCACGTGGCAGCTCACGGGGCGGGGTGTGCGCGGAAAGGAGGGGAGGGGCGGAGAATAGAGGTGGTTGGGGAAGTGAAGGGGGAACGCTCTCGGGTCGCGGTCCTTCTCCGTGACGTTGTCTGCTGTTATCTGAGGCTACTGCGCGGTGGCGGGAACGACGCCCGAGACTTTGGAATGCAGAGGCTTCGGCTTCCTGCTCCCACGACAAAGAGAGATGCTTAGAGCTCCACGGGCAGCCGAAACTTCCCTGCCCTCTACTCCTCAGCGTCCAACGCTTCGTACCTCCATTTGGCGCCTGGCCGGGTCCGGCTGCCCCCCTGAGTCGGGAAGGCGCGCGACCTAGGGTAGACTTTGGGTGTGGAGCCACAGGCTTGCCCGCACCGGGCCGCGACGGGTGTGGGCTCAGAGCTTGACAGCGCGTGGCTGGTGGAGAACCCTGCCCAGACACCCGCCACAGCCATGGCCTCCAGCAGAGAAGGCCTCTGCCCGGCATTGTGGGCAGCCGCCTTCAGGTTTACCACCAGCTCCTCGAACCCAGACACTGAGAATTAGCCTTTTGTGAGAGCTAATGACAGGAAGCTCAGGATTTAAGCTTTATCTTAACGTCTAGGTATGTAGGGAGAGAGGAATCCTACAATGGAATTGTACACAAATGGATTTGATAGGAGGAAAACCGTTTTCCAAAGAAAAAAACATTGCTCGAAAATGACCTTACAGTCTTTTTAAACCCGGGACGCCAAAACTTATCAGGGTTCCAATCAAACTGATCTTATAAATTTTCAGTACCCCCATTTATTCACCCACTCCCCCTCCGGAATACAAATTTTTGTACCGTGGGATGAAAATCTGTGATAAATATGGATGTCAGTAAATGACTGGTATGTGGTTGGAAGGCTAGGGAAAAAAAACTGCTTGAAAGATTTCATTTAATTAGGCATACAAATCAAATTGTCTTTTCCTTGAGTGGCTACCAACTCTCACTAATTTACAGCTAAAGTTTAAACTCCAAAATAAGGGGTCTTCTCTATAGAAGACCTTTTTTTTTCTATAAAAAAGAAAAGAAATAGGCAGACTGAGAATTTCAGCGGTTTACCTGATGAGTTTCACCGTTACAAGATTTTTTTAAGCTCTGTAAATAGGTGATTAAGAAATTATTAATTCCACACATGCGTAAGTGCCCTTGGTCTGGATACTGGGGATCCAAAGTAAACAAAGAAGACAGATTTAACTTTCTATATGAGGAGACAAGTAAACAAGGTAATTTTAGACTAGCTTCTGAATCAGAACTAAGTAATAAAATGAGGGAGGTGAGGAAGGTCTCTCTGAGAAGCTGACATACAACGTCCTCATCTTAAGATTCATTCACCAAGGTCCGTAACTTACTGGGCAATACAGGCTCAAAACCACAGGACTACACGTGTATAAAGATAATCTTCGAGATTCTGGCCCCAAACACAGAAAGATTTCTAATAAGGCAAAATGAACTATGTACACAGTTGACCTTTGAACAAGTAGGCAAGGGAGTAAGGGGCCACAACCCCTGCAACCTCAAAAATCCAAGTATAACTTTTGACTCCCCAAAAACTTAACTACTAATAGCCTAATGTTGACCAGAAGCCCTATCAATAACAGAAACAGTTAACAATATTAAAATCATAAAGGAAATACATCTACTGCATTGAACTGTAAAAATCTACAGATAAGATTCAAGTTTGTGTTGCTCAAAGGTTAACTGTATTTTTCTCCAAAAAAAAAAAAGAAATGTGAATATGGAATAAAATTTTTATAAACAAAAAATGAAGTCTATGCAATATTTAGAAGTGAGAATATATGCACATTCTATAAATCAACTATTCATTTGGGGGTATATTATTTTGCTTTTCAATTAGTTACACTAAATGAGTTAGAGTGGAAACAGACTCAAACCTGTGTATATAGAACTAATGACACAGAGGGCTCGTGGCTGGTCTATGGCTGGCAGAGAGAAGAGTATTTCCTTGTCCTTTCAGAAGTAAGTTTCTAAATACAATAACCTTGCATGCTTTCATCTTGGGAAAAAGTTACTTCATGGATAATTATAGATGTTAATAGTAAGGGAAAGAACATTACTGCTTGCATAAGAGATACTTTGTTTTAGCATTCTCTAATCATGTAATAACTTCATTTCTGTAGAGTCATTTAGATTTATGCTTGAAAGGTACAGAAAAAACTAAATTAACTTGCTATCATTCATCACATTTCCTTTATGTTGCAATGTAATATTCAAATTCAAATTACATAATAAGAGAGCAATGAAATGACCCAAGTTTGTTATAGGACACATAACTATACTTAAGTTTGCAGATTAAATTGAAAATAAGTTCAAATTCAGCAACAGTGTATATATTTTTTTCTTTTACTTAATACTACCTCTTCCCACAAAGAGACTGAGATATCTTAAAGTAGCCTCTTTTACTTTAGGTAATCAGCAACGAGGAATTGTGAGAAATAAAGTAATTGTTTTCTATTCATTAATATTATATTAATGTGTAACTGTCATATTAGATGTAAGGCCTACATTTTCACTCAGGAATAGATGATTCAGCCTCCCCAAAACCGCAATACCTAAGGGTCTGTGTCCACCTGCTTCCAATAACATTAAAGACAGGGGCACTCTTCTGGTCACAGATATGGGAAAAGGTGGCAATAAAAGTGGAATCTTGGGGCGCTTAGGTGGCTTAGTCGGTTAAGCGTCCGACTTTCGCTTAGGTCATGATCTCGCGGTTCGTGGGTTCGAGCCCCGCATCGGGCTCTGTGCTGACTGCCAGCTCGGAGCCTGGAGCCTGTTTCAGTCTGTGACTCCCTCTCTCTCTGACCCTCCCTGCTCACGCTCTCTCTCTCTCTCTCCTAGAAATAAATAAAAAATATTTAAAAAAAAAAGTGGAATCTTGTTCCCTTAATCACAATGCTAATAAGCATGCCTCAATTATGCTAAATTCTCATGAAACAAGTTCAGTTTTCACCAATAATGTCAGAGAATGAGACATTCAGAATCAAGATGATCAAGTAAAACTCCCTGAATAATACATAAAAGGACTCAAGGTACCTTAGTTTTAAAAACTCTTAAACCAACAGATGATTAACTGCTATATAATATGTGAAAGGCAGGGGTGCCTGGGTGGCTTAGGTGGTTAAGTGTCTAACTCTTGATCTCAGCTCAGCTCAGGTCTTGATCTCGAAGTCATGAGTTCAAGCCCTATGCTGGGATCCACGCTAGATGTGAAGCTTACTTTAAAAAAAAAATTTTTTTTTAAGGGAATGGCAGTAGTTTGAGACCAGAAAACAAAAACATTCATTTATTCAACTAATATTTCTTGAAGACCTCCAAGGTCTCAGACTTGTAGGAACAAAATCTATAAAATCTTGTTCAACAAAAAATGCCTACTCTTGAGAACTTAGTTCTCAGTGAGAAGAGGCAAAATAAACAAGATGTTTGCAAATTGTGCTAGACGATAACAACATATTAGTTGGTAGTAAGCATCTGGAGGAGGCCATATTTAGATAGAATGATCAGGAAAGTCCTCTCCAAAGATGAGGGATTTAAAATAAAGCCTAAACAATGAAGAGGAACAAGCCGTGGAAGGAAGGTAGTGAAGAACATTCATTCTGGCAGAGAGAAAAAAAAGTACAAAGGCTTTGAGGCAGAAATGGGTTTGACCTGTTTGAAGAAGAAAAAAAGAGGCCAGAGGAGCTGAGTGCTCCTGGAATTATTTTGGAGATAGAGCTAATAGGAATTCTGATATAAGTGAAGGAAATGAAAACCAAGGATTAACCCCTAGGTTTTTCTCTTAATCATCTAAATGGAAGTTATTTCCCAATTAAAAAAAAAAAACAGGAAAATCACAGGCTTGAAGAAGAAAATCAAGCATATTAAGTTTGGATATATTGAGTTTGAATTGTCTATTAGACCTCCATGTAGGGATTCTGAGTAAAATATACAGGGAGAAGACAGGATTAGAAAGATAAATGTGGAAGGCATTTAAAATAATGGAACAGATGAGTTTACCTGGGGAGAATGTGTATGTGTGGAAGAGGGTCCAGGACTAAGATTCAACAAAGACAACACTTACGGACCGTGAAAAGAAGGATCCAGCAGAGAAGAATAAGGAGAGAAGAAAATGTTCCCAAAAGAAGTAAGGTATCAACTGTGTTGATTATTGCTGAAAATGTAAGTGTCCATTATATTTGTCAACATGGACATCCTGATAAGAGTAGTTATAGTGAAGTCATGTGTGCAAAAGCCTGACTGGAGTGGTTTCAAAAAAATAAAGGGTAGAAAGGAAGTGTTAAAGCAAGTTATAGACAATTCCTCTGTTTTGCTGAGATAGGGAGGGAGCAGAGAAAATAAGGAGTGAGAGGAGATGGGAAGAGGGAAAATTGGTTTATTTATTTTTAAGACAGAAGATAACAGAATTTTGTATGCTAATGGAAACAATCAAAAAGAGATGGTGACATTAAGCACCTACTATGTTCTTGGTGCTAAGAGTACAATAACAAGACAGATATATACCTTGCCCTTAAGAAATCAACAAGTAAACAAACAAGTTATTATATATTGTGATAAGTGCTTTTAAGCAATCAAACTTTTACTTCAATATAAAATAAATCTGATTGAAATCCTGACCTTGAATTCTATTAGAATGTTATTCTATTAAAAGGAAGTTCCTTTATATAATGCCACACTTCTGTGACAAATATTTTTCTTTTTATTTTTGAGAGGGAGAGAGAGAGAGAGAGAGAGTCAGTGTGAGTGAGTGGGGGAAGAGGCAGGGAGAAAGGGAGACACAGAATCCGAAACAGGCTCCAGGCTCTAAGCTGTCAGCACAGAGCTTGATGCGGCACTTGAACCCACGAACCATGAGATCATGACCTGAGCTGAAGTCGGATGCCTAACCGACTGAGCCACCCATGCTCCTGAACAAATATTTTTCAATACAATAATATGTTTAATGTGTCTCTGGCAGCTATGCTAGAACCTGGAAATGCACTGATGAACAAGATGTGGTTCTTAAACTTGAAGAGCTTATAGTCTGGGGATAGGGGGGTGAAGACTTTGACAGGTAATTACAGTACACTGTGACAAATCTTATGATGTGGACAAATACAGGATATCACGGGAATGCAAAGAAAGACAGTCTTTTGGGGGAATTAAGGAGAGTTTTCTGAAGGAAGGAATGAATAGGGATTAAAATTAAAATAGAAGCTAAAAAGGATGTGGGCGGGGGACTTGTGCTTCAGGCAGATGGAGCAGCACAGGCAGGGCTGCAGGCAGAAGAAAATGTAAAAATTCATTGGCCTATAATATAATCTAGTGGTAACACTGAACTAGATTAAGAAAATTATGTAAAATTCTTTAAAAATTTAAAAGACCATACTGTATTCAGAATACACTGAAGAGCTATTGGGGGATTTTCAGCAGAAAACATAATCAGATGAGCATTTCAGAAAGCTCCTTCTTGATGCATTGTGGAAAATTAACTAAATGGTAGAAGAATAAAGGTTGAGAATCTAGTGTTAAGGCTGTTACCCTAAATCAGACAAGGAAATACTGCCATGAAGTCAGAGAATAGCCATAGGAATGGAGGGGAATGGGAAATAGTAAGGCCTCTTTAGGTTTCAGGAGCAGCAGGACTTTGTGAATGACTGCCTGTGAGAAGATAAGAGAAAGGGAGGGATCACAGATGATGGCTAAATTCCTGGCTTAAGTAACTTGGGGGGATGAAGATATCTAATAACATTGAAACAGAAAACAGAAGAGCTGCTTCAAGGGGGAAAATAAGTTCAGGTGGGAGTATGTTGAATATCAGATACCATGAGAACTCATGCAGTAATGACAAGTAAGCATTTGTCTACACTGATCTACAACTCTAGGCAGGTGTTGGCTGAGTTCATCAGTTAAGATGTTCTATATTACACGATAGAAAAACCAAACTAAACTAGCATAATTTTAAAAAGAAACTGATGAGCTCTCATAATTTGACCTAAAGTAGATGGAAAGTTCAGGCACAGCTGCATCTAATGACTGCCCCAATGATATCAAGAATGCAGCCTCTCTATCACAGCTCTAATCTCTCTGTGAACTCCATTCCTAAGCCTCCATGTGTGGACACAGGTGGTTCCAGCAGCTTTCCTTTCAGGTAAAATCCTTTCAGGTAAAAATCCAAGAGTAAAAATGAAAAAGTCTATATCCCAGCATTCCCAGAAAAAAAAAATTTGAACTTGATTCCAATAGGGTCATTTTAGGTCTGGCCCTATTCCTAAACCAATCATTGTGCCAGAGTTGGGTGGGCTAATTAATTTACTTAAAACCATTAAAGGCCCAACCCTGGAATTAAGGAAGGGATCAATCCCACCTAAACCATATGGCTTAGAAATTCAAGACCCAGTTAGTATGGAGGTAGACGGGAATTAAAATACAATAATGAACAACGGTAGTTCCTTCACTCAAGGACCTTACAGTCTAGGAAGAAAAAAGAGATTTGACAATTAACTGTAAGTATTATTATAATAATTAACATTATGATAATGGAAAGGTATAGGATGCTGTGGGAATACAGGAAATACAACCCATCTCTTGGGACATAGACAGATGCAAAGAAAATCACCACACATGTCTACTACCAATATCCATGGCAGTTACAAAGGTTTGGGATCAACTGCAAAGATGGTAAATGGAGTCAGAGATAGATGAAACCACCAAGAGAGACTATGTAACATGAGGGGAGGCCCTAGAATAGAACCCAAGGAAGCACCAAAATCTAAAGAATGAACAGATGAAAATGAGACTTCGGAAGAAAGGGAAGAGAAAGAGCTGGAGATTGACTAAAAGCCTGGAGTGTAACGTTTCAGGGAGGTCATTCCTTTTTGGAGGCTTTCAAGAAAATGGCACTTGTCTGCAGTTATCAGTAGCTGGGAGAGAGCAGTTAGGTAAGAAGAGAACTGAAATATACCCTTAGATTAGCATCAAGAAGATTGCTGGTAACCTTGAGGGGAGTAATGTCAGTGGAGAACAAGAGCTGAAGCCAGACTCTGTGTATTGGGGGCAAGTGGAGGAGGAGGATGTGCTGAGGAGTGAGGGATAGGTGTGAAAGTAGACAGCACTTTTTTTTTAGGAAATTTGGGTGTAAAAGGGTGAAGAATGGGTACATAGAAGAACATATGGAGTCCAGGAAGGATTTAAGATATAAAATGGGTCAACATTTTAAAGTGCAGGTTAGAATATGCAACAACACGAGTGGAACGAAGGGTATTATGCTAAGCAAAATTAGAGAAAGAGAAATATATGACTTCACTCATATATGGAATTTAAGATACAAAACGGATGTAGGGAAAGGGAAGCAAAAATAATAGGAAAACAGGGAGGGGCCAAGACATAAGAGACTTTTTAAAAAAATTTTTTAAATGTTTTATTTATTTCTGAGAGAGAGAGAGAGAGAGAGAGTGAGCAGGGGAGGGCCAGAGAGAGAGGGAGACACAGAATCTGAAACAGGCTCTAGGCTCTGAGCTATCAGCACAGAGCCCGACGCAGGGCTTGAACCCACGAACCGTGAGATCATGACTTGAGCCGAAGTGGGACACTCAACCGACTGAGCCACCAGGCACCCTGAGAACTCTTTTTCTAACGCTCTTCTAGGGAGGTTCACTGAAAGACCTCTGAGGCCTGCCCACAGATATAAAGTGAAGAATACAACCTTCTTATAGGATTTGCCAACAGTAGTCCTCTTTGGACTTCTCACGTCTTCTAGACAGCAATCCAGCTTATTCAACTTTCCTTTCTCTTAGTCATAGTTTAAGTCATACCTCTACCCCTACGCCTTGCATGCCAATTACAATTCATTGCCTCTCATTTTTCCCTATGTTCTAGCTGATAAAACAAAATGGACTTAAATAGTCCTGCCTTCAAATCCAGGCTCTGTCACTTTCAAAATCACATCAGCCTGGTCTATATATTAACCTCTCTCTGAGCTACCTCTATTTTCCTTATCAGAAGTGTGAAATAAGTACTTATTTCCTCCAGCCCCACTAGGCCCAGCCTAAGAATCAGGTGTTGTTCTTTCTTCTAAGAACCTACCACCTGATTAGAAACTATCAAGCAATTTATCCTTTCCCTTCCCATTTGGATTATAAACTCCTTGAAAGTATGGAATAGGCCTTCCTTTTTAAAAAATTTTTTTTAATTTTTTTAATTCTATATTTATTTTTGAGAGAGGAGAGAGAGAGAGAGAGAGAGAGAGAGAGAGAGAGAGAGAGAGAGAGAGAGAGAATGAGCAGAGGAGGAACAGAAAGAGAGGGAGACATAGAATCCGAAGCAGACTCCAGGCTCTGAGCTGTCAGCACAGAGCCCAACACAGGGCTCAAACTCATTAACTGTGAGATCATTATCTGAGCCAAAGTCAGATGTTTAACCAACTGAGCCACCCAGGTGCCCCTGGAATAGGACTTCTATTTCATTTCTTTTTCCTCTCACTGCTTGTGACATTTCTGCTTTTAAAACTATCACAAGAGTTGTTCTGTTAGTTGAGCACTGATTTAAAAATTAGATCTAAATTTGGTTTTAGCTACCATCTTTAATGCTCTCTTCTACATTTCCTAACAACTTTCCTGTATTTCATCTCCAGATGGAAATGTGAGGTAGAAATTACAAATAGCTTTGTTAGTTGCTTAAAACCTTGTCAAATAATTTACAAAAATATCTTCATGGAACTCTTCTTTAAAAATGAATGCTGCTAATCAGAGAACTCTAGATGCTGGCGAGGATGTGGAGACACGGGCACCCTCCTACACTGTTGGTGGGAATGGAAACTGGTACAGCCCCTCTGGAAAACAGTGTGGAGGTTCCTCAGGAAACTAACAATAGAACTCCCCTATGACCCAGCAATAGCACTGCTAGGAATTTACCCAAGGGATACAGAAATGCTGAGGCATAGGGCACATGTACCCCAATGTTCATAGCAGCACTCTCCACAATAGCTAAAACATGGAAAGAGCCTAAGTGTCCATCAACAGATGAATGGATCAAGAAGATGTGGTTTATCTATACCATGGAATACTACATGGCAATGAGAAAGAATGAAATCTGGCCATGTGTAGCAACATGGATGGACCTTGAGGGTGTTATGCTGAGGAAATAAGTCAGGCAGAGAAGGACAAATATCATATGTTTGCACGTATAGGAGGATTAGGAGGAACTTAACTGAGGAACAAGGGGGAGAAGAAGGGTGGAAATGGTGGGGGAAAGGGAGAGAGGCAAACCATGAGAGACTCTTGAATGCTGACAAAAAAACTGATGGATGTGGGGGGGAGGGGGGATGGGCATGGAGGAGGGCACTTGTGGGGATGAGCACTGGGTGTTATGTGGAAACTAATTTGACAATAAACTATTTGTAAAAATAAATAAATAAATAAACAAATAAATAAAATAAAATAAAATAAAATAAAATGCCTTAAAAAAATGAATGCTGCTATCTTGTATAGCATTCATTCTTTCATTCATTCATTTTAATGTGTTTTTTTTTTAAATTTATTTCTAGGGGAGAGAGAGAGAAACAGTGTGAGCAGGGGAGGGTCAGAGAAAGAGGGAGTCACAGACTGAAAGAGGCTCCAGCCTCTGAGCTGGCTGTCAGCACAGAGCCCGATGCGGGGCTCGAACCCACGAACCGCGAGATCATGACCAAAGCGAAAGTCGGACGCCCAACCGACTAAGCCACCCAGGCGCCCCTCATTCATTCATTTTAGAATTTTCTTTCTTATTGAAGCAGCTTTGAAAATGTGACTCTTATTTACTTTTATGTATAACGTTAATAAACCATCAAGAGTTATAATTTCACCAACAGTTAAACAGCTATATTATGGTCACTGACTACAGGGCTGCTGCTTTTTAGGAAGGGCAGTGTAGAGATGCCACAACAAGTAATATCACACACACACGAACACACAAAATCCTACAGATAGTATTAGCTAAAGGTCTGAGGATGAGGAAACATATCAAATACTTAGTGTATGATTGATTGTACCTATTATACATTCCCTGCTTCAGCAAACTTGAGTATAGAGTTTCTTTCAGTCAGACCTGGAATTAGGTCTCTCACTCATGTGGTTTCAATTAAGTTCTGTTAAAAATAGCTTGTAATATAAGCATTTTCATTTTTAGTGCTTCAACAACTTTACAACTTTTAATCCATACAGAGGATAAACTTTGGGGAAAAAACAAAGGAAGTTACATAGTATTCTGGTACTTGGCTTTTTATAAATAGTTGTAGTATCTAGTGTACAGTCTTTTAAGATATTTGTTCTTATTTTACAATACAAATACACATATTTAAGAAACTTCAGAAGAATGTTTCCTTACTGATTAAAAGTAAATTATTAGAAACTTGGTAGAATTTCAACACCAGGATATATTATAAATAATTAGAGAATTTTGATTTTTGAATTACATATAATTTCAGGCAGACATTCTGATTTATGGACTTTGGCTCCACATTCATGCATATCTTCAAAATGGTGAAAACTCAGCCACAGCTGCTACATCTTGCCACTTGTTTTTATTATAATATCTGGAGAAAAAACATAATAATAGATTATTTCATATATATCACAAGAAGGTGACCAATAAATATTAATAACCAAGTTCATGGGGACATGAACTCTTGACACCCAACCCACCAAGTTTCACCCTGTCCCTTTTTTTTTTTTAATTTTTTTTTTTTAAATTTATTTCTAGGAGAGAGAGAGAGAGAGAGCGTGAGCAGGGGAGGGTCAGAGAGAGAAGGAGTCACAGGCGCAAACAGGCTCCAGGCTCTGAGCTGGCAGTCAGCACAGAGCCCGACGCAGGGCTCGAACCCACGAACCGCGAGATCATGACCTAAGCGAAAGTCGGATGCTTAACCGACTAAGCCACCCAGGTGCCCCTCACCCTGTCCCTTATTAAACAAATCCAAAGGCCATTAAAAATTTTTTAAAAATAAAAAAAATAAATAAAGGGGTTGCCTGGGTGGCTCAGTTGGTTAAACATCCGACTTTAGCTCAGGTTATGATCTCACAGTTTGTGGGTTTGAGCCCCGCATCAGGCTCTGTGCTGACAGCTCAGAGCCTAGAGCCTGCTTTGGATTCTGTGTTTCTCTCTCACTCTGCTCCTTTCCTGCTCACACTCTGTCTCTCAAAAATAAACAAACATTAAGAAAATAATAAAAAATAAAAATAAAAAATAAAAAGAGAAATAGTTGGCCCACTCCTTCCTGGATATGTTGAGGTTACCACTCTGAAGACAGATGAAGACATTCCTGTGGGAAGCCCAGCAAAGATGGCTGTCAGTAGCCATCACAAGGCCTCCAATTCAGGCCATGTAACCTGGAGGAGTCAATTCAGTTGTAGTTCTTATCCCTGCCCTCCTCAGCCACCACCCAGGAAGAAGATCTTCACATCTTCCTACCCACCCTTCCTTTGTATTCTACTCCTCTATGCTATAGCTAAACCCAGGCTATTCCCAATACAGGATTCTGGGATCTTCGTCCCTACATCTTATACCAGGAGATCCTGAGTGGAGCCAGCTTTACCTATTCCCATTGCCACTTTCATACTATGACATATGTCACCCCTGGCCTTAATCAATGATTCTAAAACTTTGTTACACCTTAGAATTACCTTAGCTTTCAAAAGTCCTGATATCTGGGCAATACTTCATACCAATCAGATTAGAATATTTAGACAAGAGACTCATATTCAGGAAAGTCTGATATGCAGGTAAATTTGAACACCAGACACCTCTATCTTTGCTGTTCAAACTATGGTCCATGAACCAGCAATTTCATCATCATGTAGGAGTTTATCAGAAATGTAGAATCCTGGGCTCCATTCCAGATCTACTGAATCAAAATCTCCAACTTAATAAGACTTTCAAGCAATTCACAAATACATTAAAATTTGGGAAGCACTGCCTATTCTACCCTTTAGTCCCTTTTGTTGTCTTTACTGACCTCAGGTACTCTGCCCATTTATTAAACACTTTGAAAACTGGGCCACAGTAATCTATTCCATTAACCTGGAGGAACTTCCCAACTGACTAATCAACCCACCCAATTATCCCTACCCCTACTGAGGTTTCATACGTGTATCAAAGGCCTGACTTCACCTAGAACACATCATTTCTGAAACTTTACTGGAAACCTGGGAGTCATTCTCTAACTGTCATTTTCTCTCACCACCTTGTACCGGTACCTAATCACTAAGCCCCATCAATTATACCAATAGATATGTTTAGTTTAGACTGGTTTGCAAACTCCAGAAGTACTGAACCGGACTGCTGAACCAATTACCTGGGGATCTTCATTATTTGTAAATTACCTAGATGATCCAAGCACCACACTTTGTGATACACTGGCTCAGATCCTTATTTTCCTAACTTTGTTCTCTGGAGTTTTGAAAAACTCCTGCCTATTCTTTCTGTTTATAAGCTCACGTCTTTACAAGTCATTCCCACACTTCTAACCAGAATGAACTAATTAAAAAGCAATTTGATCAGGATAGTCAAAAGTCAATGTGGCATAGGAGGCTCTTCACAATCTGTCCTCTGATCACTACTCAAGACTCAGAGTCTCAGTTCTGAGTCTAATCTCTACTCCAGCCGAATGTAACTTCTTTCAGTTCATTAACTACCTGATGATACTTTAATCCTCTGTGCAGGGCGCCTGGGTGGCTCAGTCAGTTAAGCATCCGACTTCGGCTCAGGTCATGATCTCAGAGTTTGTGGGTTTGAGCCCTGTGTTGGGCTCTGTGCTGACAGCTAGCTCAGAGCCTGGAACCTGTTTCAGATTCTGTATCTCTCTCTCTCTCTCTCTGACCCTCCTCTGCTCTTACGCTGTCTTTCTCTCTCTCTCAGAAATAAATAAAACATTTAAAAAATTTGTAAAAAAAAAAAAAGCCTCTGTGCCTCTGTTTATGCTGGTGCCTCTGCCTAGAAAGCCTATACTCAGAATGCATCTGAGGGCTTCAAAGCATCTCCCTATGTATCTCAACACAGTTCTCCATATGTAAAAGCACCTATTGGACTTGTTTTACCTATCTGACTTCCTTTATGAGACTGCAAATTGCATAAAGACAACTATGTTTTTATCTCAATATTACCAACCACTAACTTCATCTAACATGTGATATTCAGAGTCTATGAACTTATTGAATAAATGAACGAATTAACTGCAGACCTTCATCTTTGACATTGAATCAATAAGAAAAAAAAGTCTCTGTTTAAATATAATACAGAAGCCCAATGTATAAAACAAAGAGAAGCAAAACTGTTTTGTATAGATGAGCTGTGAAACTCAGAACCCTATCTACTCTACCCCATGTATCTTATTTGACAGCTACCCAAACTACTAAAAACCAAGAAAGCTAAGTTCTAATTCTAATTCTGACATTAATTAGCTGTGTGAATATGGACAAGTCACCTATTCATCTGGCCAGGTCATTTTTATTATACATAAAATAAACAAAATAGACTAGATCATTAAATGGCTCTCAAATTTTAGTGCTAATTTGGAATCACGTTGAAAGTTAGTTCTTCAAATTGTGGATTTCTATGCCATATCTCTAGAGAATGTAATTTGCCAGGTCTGTAGTAATTCTGGTGTAGGTAGTGAGAGGACCACACATCAAGACAACTTGGACTGGATGTTTTCGAAGGGCTCTTTCATATGGTTGTCACCATTCTCAAACTTCTACTTACCCATACCACCTCCTCTATCACATCTCTTTTGGATTCTTTATTTTCACCACTTTTTCCCCTCTAATCAGTGTTATTAATGATCAAGCATCATGATGAGCAGGGGTCCTAGACTATCAAAAGTAACCTTCATACTGCAGTCCTGATTAGATAACTGCCAAACTAGCTAAAACGTTAAATACCACAACTAAAAATAGGCCGTTACATGTTTAAAATATCACGATCACTAGTTAGCTTGGGGCTTTGCTATTTTTACTAAAGGAAAGGCAGACACAAGTGGCCAGAAGTTGAAAGGGAATTACTTAAATGAAGAGGCTGCCAAATGAGGTGAGAGCCTAGAAAGAAGCCAGGATGTGGCATAATTGGTTCAACATACATCAAGGGGTCTCCCTAAATCAAACTAAAAATTTCAGTCTAAACACTTGGAAGAACTTCCCAGACACATGTTAGTTTTGATTTGTTGCATACTTAAACCTAGAATTGTGATATTATCTGATGTCATAGACTAATATGAACAGCCATAAAATTAAAAGAAGTTTATGTATTTTTATTTTATTAAAAATTTTTAAAGAGTTATTTATTTATTGGGAGAGACAGACAGGCAGAGAGAATCCCAAATCCCAAGCAGGCTCCACACTGATAGTGGGGCTTGAATTCATGAAGCATGAAACCATGACTTGAGCCAAAATCAAGAGTAGGATGTTTAATCAACTAAGCCACCCAGATGACTTTACTTTTATTTTTTAACTTTTTATTGTTACACCCTCAAAATGTATACATATATGTACTATAAAGCTTGATGGGTTTACACAAACTTATCATACCTATGTAACCAGCATTCAGATAATGAAATAGAACACTACCAGCACACTAGAATTTCCTCTCATAGTGCTTTCTAGTTAATAGTCCCTTCCTGACTAGGACATCTACTATAGTGATTTTCATCATAGTTTAGTTTTGCCTAGCTTTGTACTAAATATAAGTAATATTAAATGTACTCTACTGTGTCTGGCTCCTTATGTGATCAGTATTGTTGCACGTAACTGCACATTGTTGATGCTCACTGCTACACAACACTCCCACTGCAAATGAATGTTAACACAGTTTACTGATCCATTCTACTGCTGGCGGGCACTTGGATTATTTTCTTTTTGGGGCTATTATTCAAGTGTTGTTATGAACATTCTAGCGTACATCTTTTGATGAACATATATACACATTATAGTTGGATATACTGTTGAAAGTGGAAATGTTGGGACTCCATGGTCCAGGGAAATGGACATGCAGGGTCTCTTTTCACCACAGTGAAATTTCTAGGGGCCTAGTGATACAAGAAATATACCACCTAAGATAAATGGCAAGTTGTTGCATCTGGCTCCTCCTACTGGGCCTTTTTAGATTCTGGAGTCAACAGACTGCTCATCTGAGTGTACTACTTCAACCCACTTACCAAGCGCCTAAAGGATACTGGTTTTGAGGAAGCCTTAGAATAAAAGAAGGTTCTACAACAGGTTCAGGCTACTGTGCAAGATGCTCTGCCACTTGTACCAAAAGATCTAGCAGATCCAGTGGTGCATGAAATGTCAGTGAAAGATATACATATTTTTTTGGATCCCATAGATGAATCACAGCATAAGTCCTTAGGATTTTGGAGCACATCTCTGGCATCTTCTTTGAAAAACTACTATTTTTTTTGGCAAATATCTTTTGATCTGCTACTGGGCCTTAGTAGAGACTGAATACTTAATCATGCATGGATCATCAAGTTACAAAGAGAGCTAAGCTGCCCATCATGAATTATATATAGTCTGATGCACAAAGCCATAAAGTTGGCTGTGCAGAGCAGCACTACACTATCAAATAGACATGGCATATATGAAATTGAGCTCAAGCCCAAAAGGCACAAGTAAATTAGGTAAGGAAGGAGCCCAAATGCCCATGGTCCCCACTATTGCTACACTATTTTCTCTCTCCCAGCCTGCACTATTGGCATCATGAAGAATTCTCTCTATGATCTGCTGACTGAGGAAAAAAAAACACCTCTGTCCTCTGTCTTAGTTTACAAATATGCAGGCACAACCTGAAAGCTCCTTTCTGGGGCATCCTTGAAGAAAATTGGTGAAGGTATATCCTCCCAGTGGTCAGAAAGAACTTCAAGAAATATATCTCAATGTTTCCTTTGGTAAAAGGAGAAATGGCCAGATATGTGGTTACATACTGAATCATGGATTGTGGCCTATAGTTTGGCTGGATAATTAGAGACTTGGAAGGGACATGACTGGAAAGTTGATGACAAGGAAATTTAGGGAAGAAGCATATAGACAGACTTCTCTGAATGGGTAAAAAATGTGAAGATATCTGTGACCCCTGTGAATACTCATCAAAGGATGATCTCAGCAGACAAAGACTATTTTTTTTCACATAGTTTACATTATGGTTTATTCTTGGTGTTGTATATTCTATGGGTCTAGACAAATATATAATGACCTATCCACCACTATCGTACCACAGAGTGTATTATCACTGTGCTAAAGCTATTCTGTGTTCTGTCTAGTCATCCCTCTCCTTCCAACCCCCAGCAACCATTGATCTCTTTGCTATCTCCACAGTTTTGTCTTTTTCAGAATATCACACATTGGCATCATACAGTATATAGACTTTTCAGACTGGCTTCTTTCACAAGTATGCATTTGAGATTCTCCACGTGTTTTCATGACTTGGTAGTTTATTTGTTTTTAGCACCGACATTTCCCTGTTGTCCTTGTTTCAGATTCTGACCATTCTAATAGGTATTGTGGTGGCATCTCATTGTTGTTTAATTTCCATTTCTCTCATGACAAAGGCTTTAATAATCAAGTAGAAAATAAGATCCATTCTGTAGATAACCTGTTAGCCTTTTTCCTCAGCCACCTCTATCACCATCTGATAAACTAATGAACAAAATAGCCATGGTGGCAAAGATGGTGGTTATGTATGGGCTCAGCAACTCAGTGAAGCCAACCTAGCTATAGCCACTGATGAGTATTCAGTTTATTAGCAGGAAAGACCAATACCTAATCCCCAATATGGCACTATTCCCTGGAGGGATCAGCCAGCTACCAGGTGGCAGGTTGATTACCTTGTACCACTTTCATCATGAAAGGGACAGCATTTTACTCTTACTGGAATAGACACTTACTTTGAATATGGATTTGCCTTTCTTGCATGCAATGCTTCTGCCAAAACAACCATCCATGGACTTGGAAAATACTTTATCCACCATCATGGTATCCCAAAGAGCATTGCTTCTCATCAAGGAACTCACTTCACAGCAAAAGAAATGTGGCAAAAGGCCCAAGTTCATGGAATTCACTGCTCTTTCCATGCTCCCCACAATCTTGAAGTAGCTGACTTGACAGAATAGTGGAAGGGCCTTTTGAAGACTTAGAGCACCAGTTAGGCAGCAATATCTTGCAGGGCTGGGACAAGGTTCTCCAGAATGTTGTATATGCTCTGAATCAGTATCAAATATATGGTTCTATTTCTCCCCAACTACCAGGATTCAAAGGTGCAAGAATCAAGAAATGGAGGTGGAACTGAGATCACTCAATATAACCCCTTGCAACCCACTAGCAAAATTTTTTGCTTCCTGTTCCCATGACTTTATGCTCTGCTGTCCTAGAGGCGTTAGTTCCAAAGAGAGGGATGCTTCCAACAACATATACAACAATGAATCCATTGAACTGGAAGTTAAGGCTGTCACTTGGCTGCTTTGGGCTTCTCGGGCCTCTGAATTAACAGAAAAAGAAGGGAATTACTGTGCTGGCTGGGTCTGCTGATCCTGACTACCAAGGTGACATTTCCTCCACAATGGAGGCAAGAAAGAGTATGTCCAGAATACAAGGGATTCCTTATGGCATCTCTTAGTTTTACCATGTCTTGTGATTAAGATCAATGGAAAATTACAACACAATCCAAGCAGGACTAATGGCCCAGACCCTACTTAAATGAGATTTGTATCACCCTACTAGTTTAAGAACTATGACCAGCTGGGGTGCCTCCTGAGGGAAAAAATATGAAATGGATAGAAGACAAAGGTAGTTATAAATACCAGTTATGCCCACATGACTAGTTTTAGCAAGTTTCTTTGTTTTCCTCTCTCTCTTATTCCCAAATCATCTAACATAAAATGTCTTAATAATAAATAGTTAATATTATATCACAGTACTTGAGTTACAGGGTATCAAGAAGAGTAAACAACCCCCAAGGATTTTGGATCCTCTTCTGGGAAAGGAATTAGCACGTTTGGCGTTGTATGTAGGAGAGGTACATTAAGTTAGACAGAAGTATGACTTCGTTACTGCCTTTATTTACAGATTAAATATGGTTTAAGGAGATGTGTATGACTACATACTTGACATGAAATAGACTGTGATGGTTAGTTGTATGTGTCAACTTGGTTTGGCTATATTACCCAATTAAATTCAATAATAATCTTGCTGTTGCTGTAAAGATAATTTGTAGATAAGGTTAATATCTATTATAACAGGTTTTAGGAGATTATCCTTGATACTTGGGCCTCACCAATCAACTGAAAGGCCTTAAGAGCAAAACCAAGGTTTCCCTAAGAAAGAAGAAATTCCTCCTCTCCTAAGGACTGCATCATCAGTTCCTGCCCCCAGAGCTTCCAGCCTGCCCTGTGGTTTTCAGCCAGACTCTACAACTGCATAAGTCAGTTCCTTGAGATACCTCTCCTTACATGTATCTGCATACATATATGTCTTTGTGTGTACTTACAACCTACTAGTTCTGCTTCTTTGGGGAAAAACCTGACTGATACGGCATCTACTATTCCCTACCACCAGGCTAATCTCATCAGAGATGGAGTTAGGAAAAAATCTATTATGAGGTCTCTGTCTTTGAAAACTTCACAACCTGAAGAATATGAAAGGTCGGTATTGTGAATTATGTGAGGTAGTAATATATTACTAAGTGTCAAATGAGTAGCACTGAATTGAAAAAAAGAAAAAGACCTCTGTGGACTTAGGGAGTGCTCAGAACAGGCTCTGTAGCAGAAATGGGGACAAGGATCAAAAGCAGACAGTTTAGTTGGACTGAAATTGTACATAATCTATTGAATTTCAATTGCTTCACTGCCTGCTTACTCATAAAAGGTTCCCAGGCTCCAATGACTAATCAGACATTCTGTCTGATATATATAGTCAGGAAAGTACAGCAAAACGTAAAAAGTTTAAAAAACCTTGAGAGACTGAATTTCTCTTTACTACCCATTAGCAGTAAAATCTTGGACAAAATGCATACTATTTTAAGTTCCATATTCTTTACATCTAAAACAAAAATAATAATACACACTTGCCTATTACAAAGCCATAGTAAGAAATAAATGAGATATAATAAATCCTTAGCTCGTGCCTTTCACAGAGGAAGTGCTCAACCAATGCTAGCTGAATGTAAAAATACATGAAAAATACTTTCAGAAATCTGGCCATGTGTAGCAACATGGATGGACCTTGAGGGCGTTATGCTGAGTGAAATAAGTCAGGCAGAGAAGGACAAATATCATATGTGTGCACGTATAGGAGGATTAGGAGGAACTTAACAGAGGAACAAGGGGGAGAAGAAGGGCGGAAATGGTGGGGGAAAGGGAGAGAGGCAAACCATGATAGACTCTGGAATGCTGACAAAAACTGAGGACTGGTGGATGTGGGGGGGAGGAGGGGTGAGCATGGAGGAGGACACTTGCGGGGATGAGCACTGGGTGTTATGTGGAAACTAATTTGACAATAAACTATTTGGGAAAAAAAAAAAAAAAGAAAAATACTTTCAGAAAGAATGCTACTAAAAGGGAAACCCTACTAGCAAACCAGATTCAACAATATATTAAAAGAATTATTCACCATGATCAAGTGGGATTTATTCCCTGGGATGTAGGGCTGGTTCAATACCCACAAATCAATCAATGTAATACATCACATTAATAAAAGAAAGGATAAGAACCACATGATCCCTCAATAGATACAGAAAAAGCATTTGACAAAACACAACATTTTTTCTTCACAAAACCCCTCAAGAAAGTAGGGATAAAAGGAATATACCTCAAGATCGTAAAAGCCATATATGAAAGACCCACAGTTAATATCATCCTCACTGGGGAAAAACTAAGAGCTTTCCTCCTAAGGTCAAAAAAACAAGAGGGATGTCCACTCTCACCACTGTTATTCAACATAGCGTTGAAAGTCCTAGTCTCAGCAATCAGACAGCACAAAGAAATAAAAGGCATCCAAATCAGCAAGGAAGAAGTCAAACATTCACTCTTCACTGATGACATGATATTCTATGTGGAAAACCCAAAAGATACCACCAAAAAATTGCTAGAACTGATCCATGAATTCAGCAAATCACAGGATATAAAATTAATGTACAGAATTTGGTTGCATTGGAATAAACCAACAATGAAGCAACAGAAAGAGAAATCAAGTAATCAATCCTATTTATAACTGCACTAAAAACCATAAAACACCTAGGAATAAGCCTAACCAAAGAGGTGAAAAGTCTATCTGAAAACTATAGAAAGCTTATGAAAAAAACTGAAGAAGACACAAAAAAATGGAAAAACATTCCATGCTCATTGATTGGAAGAACAAACACTGTCAAAATGTCAGCACTACCTAAAGCAATCTACATATTCAATGCAACCCTTATAAAAATTAGACCAGCATTCTTCACAGAGCTAGAACAAACAATTCTAAAATTTATATGGAATCAGAAAAGACCACAAATAGCCAAAGCAATGTTGAAAAAGAAATCCAAAGCAGGAGGTGTCACAATTCCGGATTTCAAGCTGTATTACAAAGCTGTAGTCATCAAGATAGTATGGTACAGGCACAAAAGCAAACACATAGATCAGTGGAACAGAATAGAAAGCCCAGAAATAGATCCACAAACATATGGCAAACTAATCTTCAACAAAGCAGGAAAGAAATGGAACAAAGATGGTCTCTTCAGCAAATGGTATTGGGAAAACTGGACAGCAACATGCAGAAGAATGAAGCTGGGCCACTTTCTTACACCATACACAAAAATACATTCAAAATGGATGAAACACCTAAGTGTGAGAAAGGAAACCATAAAAATCCTAGAGGGGAAAACAGGCAGCAACCTCTCTGACCTCCACTGAGCAACTTCTTACTAGACATGTTGCCAAAGGCAAGGGAAATAAAAAGCAAAAGTGAACCATTGAATCCTCATCAACATAAGAAGCTTCTACACAGCAAAAGAAACAATCAGCAAAACTAAAAGGTAAATAACATAATGGGGGAAGATATGTGCCAATAACATATCAGTTAAAGGGTTAGTATCCAAACTATAAAGAACTTTTCAAACTCAACACCCAAAAAACAAATAATTCAGGGAAGAAATGGGCAGAAGACATGAATAGACACTTTTCCAAAGAAGACATCCAGATGGCTAACAAACACATGAAAAGATGCTTAACATTATTCATTATGAAGGAAATACAAATAAAAACCACAATAAGATACTGCATTATCTGATACCACAAATCAAAACCACAATGAGATCCCGCATTATCTGACACCTGTCAGAATGGCTAAAATTAACAAGTCAGGCAACAACAGATATTGGCGATGTGGAGAACATGGAGCAAGAGGAACCCTTTTGCACTGCTGGTAGGAATGCAAACTGGTTCAACCACTGTGGAAAACAGTATGGAGTTCCTTAAAAAAATTAAAAATAGAAAAACCCTACAATACAGCAATTGCACTACTAGATATTTATCCAAAGGATACAAAAATGTTGATTTGAAGGGGCACAGGCACCCCAATGTTTATAGTAGCACTATCGACAATAGCCAAAGTATGCAAAGGTCATAAATGTCCATTGACTGATGAACAGATAAAGAAGATGTGGTATATATATACAGTAGAATACTACTCAGCGACCAAAAAGAATGAAATCTTGTCATTTGCAACAGCACAGATGGAACTAGAGTGTATTATGCTAAAAAAAATGTCAGTCAGAGAAAGACAAATAACATACCATTTCACTAATATGTGGAATTTAGGAAACAAAACAGATGAACATAGAGGAAGGGAAGCAAAACTAAGATAAAGACAAAGAGGGAGGCAAACCAGAAGAGGCTCTTAAACAAAGAGAACAAACTGAGCATTACTGGTAGAGTTTTGGTGGGGAATGGGCTTAAATGGGTGACAGACATTAAGAAGGGCACTTGTTGGGAGAAGCACTGGGTGTTATATGTAAGTGATGATTCATTAATTCTCTTCCTTAAATCATTGTTACACTATATGTTAACTAACTTGGATTTAAATTTAAAAAATAAATAAAAGTGAAACCCATCAACACTAAATTTCAAATAGTTATAAGAATAGTATCCTAGATAAATACATTTAAATCAGTGGCATAAGCTAACTTTTCAAAACATTAAGTATTTGACATTTAAAAATTATTTTTTTTAATTTATTTTATGTCTTTATTTTATTTTTTGAGAGAAAGAGAGACAGAGTATGAGTGGGAGAAGGGTAGAGAGAGAGAGAAACAAAGAATCTGAAGCAGGATCCAGGCTCTGAGCTGTCAGCACAGAGCCCGACGCGGGACTCGAACCCATGGACTGTGAGATCATGACCTGAGCCGAAGTTGGACGCTTAACCAACTGAGCCACCCAAGTACCCCTAAAAGTTATTTTAGTCAAGTTCTGACACCTAACCAAACTTTCTATAATGTTACCATTTTCATTTTGTATAAGAGCTCTTAGAAAACAATTTATAAGTGGACTTTCTGTGCACATAAGGAATTTACCATGAAAGAATGTTTTATATCATCCAAAAAGTAGACACTGCATTCACACTATTTTACCTTGGGGAATATCTTTAGGTGGAGAATATTTCTTCTTCTTTACAATAACACCTTTACTTTTTACTTGCCTCGTTCCTGGTGTTGCTCTAATAATACAACATATTTCTGATTTATTTGAAGGAAACTGAAAAAGAAAAAAACCAGATAATGCATAATTTTTCCAGGTACTATATTTGTATGTTGTTTTATTTCAAAGGCAAATATTCTCAACACCCTATTTCATACATATTAATGATAGGAAACATTTATGAAATGCTTACTCCACTCCAGACACTAATGAATTGGTTTGAAAACATTTGCTTATTTAATAATCACCAGAAGCCGACAGGGTAGATTATATTAATTCTACAATCCAGCAATTGCACTACTTGTAAAATGAGGAAACCTCCGTTCAAATAATTTGGATAACTTATTTAAGGGCACAGAGAGAATGACAGAGTTAATATTAAAGCACTCCAAAGTGTGAGAGCAAGTTTATACAATTTACTGAATTAAAACACAAATTTAATTTAATTCTGAGCCAAACATTAGATTTCCTTGATTTCTCAACTAAATGGATTTTGACAACTGCCCATCAAACAGACAAGACAGGCTCTAGTTTAAAATGACATACAGGGGCGCCTGGGTGGCTTAGTCGGTTAAGCGTCTGACTTTGGCTTAGGTCATGATCTCGCGGTTCGTTGGTTCGAGCCCCGCGTCGGGCTCTGTGCTGACTGCCAGCTCGGAGCCTGAAGCCTGTTTCAGTCTGTGACTCCCTCTCTCTCTGACCCTCCCCTGCTCACGCTGTCTCTCTCTCTCTCTCTCTCTCCTAGAAATAAATAAAACATTAAAAAAAATTTTTTTTTTAAAATAAATAAAATAAAATAAAATGACAGACATATCTTACTTCTTAGAACTCAGAAATAGAGATATGTATTTATCAAGGGCTCCTCCCATTTTAAATAAAGCTGATACAGAAACATCTTCTACTGTAAAATTCTTATCATCCTCTGTGGTGGACATCTGCTATTTTCCTGCCTAGCATCTTTTCCATTCTTCTGATACTAAACAGTACCAGAGTTTTCTTGGAAGAATCTACTCATTCTCCTAGGCTGTACACCACCCTTTCCTTATGGCTCAAGTGAAACTAATAGTACTTCTGGGCACCAAGGTGGCTGTAGGACCCAGCCTAGCCAATCAACATATGCCATGCCCCCAGGGCATGGTGACTGGCTGAGACAAGGACTTTGATGGGCCAGCAGGAAGAAGAGATTGCTGAATTTGAGATTCTGGCACTAAGCCAAAATCTTTGAGGGGACTAAAGCGGTCCTAGATTGATACTCAACCCTAGCTATAGCTTTTGTAGTAGACACAGATATATATCCTCTTAGGAGGATGTGATCTCATTTTAGGCTCTTAGGATTTTTATCAACTAAGAGCAAGGAAATAAATGATCAGGGCTAGTAGCAAACCTGTTCTTCAAGACAGCTCAGAATAGTTCCAAGCAGAAATAACAGACAAAATATATTTCACCTTATCCTCTAATTATATTATAACAATAATAAATGAAGTACCAAACTCATGACAAATCAAGCTACCATGTTTAAGACTGTACAGTATCAAACTCTAGGGAGTTAAGTCCCTAGAACAGCAGATACCAGAATTGCCAACTCAGAATAGAATAACAATGTACGAAATTATTAAATAATAACTGAAATTTCATGGATGAGCAAGCAACTAGAGATTATCTGGAGTGAAATGTAGATTTGACAAAGAAACAACTAGAATGTCTTGAAATGAAAAATAAAGTTGTTGCAATACAAAATCCAATGGAAGCCTTAAGCAGCAAAATAGACACAACTGAAGAATTATTGATTAAATTACCGAGAATATAACAAATAAATGAAAAGTATTTTTTTTAACTTTTTAAATGTTTGTTTATTTTTGAGAGAGAGAGAAAGTAAGAATGAATATCCCAAGCAGGCCCTGCACTGCCACTGCAGAGCCCAACACAGGGCTTGAATCCACAAACCATGAGATCGTGACCTAAACCAAAATCAAGAGTTGGATGCTTAACTGACTGAAACACCCAGGTGCCCCAACAAATCAGTAAAAAATATTAAATAGACTTTGAAAGATATGGAGGATAGAAAGATGCCTAACTTATGCTAATTACCATTCCAGAGAATATAAAACAGATAATAGCTGAGAAATTTCCCAAACTGATGAAAGATATTAGTACACACATTCAGGAAGCCTAAGATTCCAAGCAACATTAGAATATAAAGAAACAAGAGCAAATACGATACTAATCTCTTTAAGTATACATTCCAGTGAAATTAGAGCATACGCACAATAAGGAGAACTTTAAAAATCCAGAAAGAAAAGATATATCAGTCCCCAAGACCATGTCAGGCTTAATGATTTGCCAAAAGGACTCACAAGATTCAGAAAAGCTGGTATACTCACAGTTATGGTTTATTACACAACAGAATACAAATTAAAATCCACAAACGGAAAAGGTACATGGGAGAGTCCAGGAGAAAAAGTACACAGAGCTCAAAACAGGATGATAAGCTTCCAGTTGTCCCCTCCTAGTTAAGTCACATGGATAGTGTTTAACTTTCCCAAGTGCAAAGTGTTGCCAACATCAGAAGCCATGTCAGCCTTGACTCAGACCCCAGTATCCCAGAGGTCAAACTGATACAGAGGTAGCCCAAAGCCTCAGGGATCAAAAACAGGTATTTACCATAAATCGCATTGTTAGCATAAACTATCTGGCATGGCTGAAGAAGACTACTCCAAGGGGTCATAACTCTTACAAAGGACTCTTTAAATGTCAGTAGTAAACACACACACAACACACACACACACAATTAAAAACCAGGCCAAAGGCCTTACCAGACAGTTCACTAAAGATATACAGATGGCAAATAAGCATATTAAATGATGCTCCACATGACATTTCTTAATCAAGGAGGGCAAATTAAAACAACAGTGAGATACTACTACATACCTATTAGAATGGCCAATATCTAAAATACTGACAACAGTAAACCTTTGTTCAAACCCAGAGAACACACAATACCAAGAATGGGCCCGGAGTTAAACTATGGACTTTGGGTGATTATAATGTACCAATGTAGGTTCATTCTTGGTTGAAAAAAAAAGTACCACTTGGTGAATTATATTGATAATGATGGGAGCTATGCACATATTGAAATACTGGGTATGTAAGAAAACTATGTATCTCTCTTTCTCAATTTTGCTATAAACCTAAAACTTTTTAAAAAAAATTTTTTAAATTTTTAGAAAAAGTAAAAAGATACAAAAATATATACCACATTAACAACAGTCTAAAGAAACCTAGAATACCTGTAGTGCTATCAGAAAAAGGAGATTTCTGTGCAAAGAATATTACCAGGAATAAAGAAGTTCCTTCATAATGACAGGGGGTGAATTCATCAAGAAAATATAACAATCCTCAACAATCCTAACTGTTTACACACCTAGTAGCAGAGCTTCAAAATATATAAAACAAAAAAGGATAGAAATGAAAGGAGAAATGGAAAAACCTACCATTGTAGTCTGATATTTTCGAGATCAAGAGTCTCATGCTCTTCCAAGAGAACAAGGCAACCACCCCAATAGTCTTATATTTTAATATTTCTTAATAATTGATAGACCAAGCAGACAAAAAATAAGCAAACATATAGTTGACTTGAACATTACTAACAATCAACCTGATATAACTGATACTGTAGACCATTCTACTAAAAAAAAAAAAAAAGCAGAATACACATTAATCTCAAGTGCACAAAGAACACTTACCAAAATAATACAAATGGGTTATAAAACATGTTCCAATAAAAGCATGCATACAAGACATACAAAGAATCATCTCAGACCACAATGGGATTAAATCAGAAATTAGTAACAGAAAGATCTCTGAAAAATTTTCAAGTACTGGAGACAAGAAAAAGCACACTTCCAAACAGGCCATGGATCAAAGAGTAAATAAATAGGTTAAGTAGAAAATATGTGAACTCCAGGAAAATAAAAATACAGCATGTAATAACTTGTAGGATGCTGCTAAAGCAATAGTTGAGGTAAATTTATAGCATTAGGTACGTACATTAGAAAACAAGAAAGGTCAGGGCACCTCGATGGCTTAGTCAGTTGATGTGGGAAATAAGCTTAGGATTCACCCAGTCTTACACCAATGGGTTAACAAGGCATAAAGAAGTACAAAGCCATGGGATGCTCTCACCCAAGTTTGGATAAACAAGATTAGCACCCCAGAATAGGGAGGTGCAGAGGCACCCCAGAATAGAGAGGGGGTGCAGACCCCCCAGAATAGAGAGGGAGGGACAAAGGCCCCAGAATAGAAAGTGGTGCTAATGCATCAAATACAAAGTATATGAGGTAAGCAAGATTAGGCATTCAGTTTAGTACTACTGCAGAAAGCTGGTTTCATAGGAGGGAAGAATCAAGTTAGGTAAGCAGGTAAATAGGGCTATAGACCGCTGCACTGCAACGCTGTTGAGTGACGCTGCCCAGAAGGGAGCTGATTTACAAAAGGTGTGTTGTTAATCCTGAAGTGTTTTGCCCTATCTGTCTTGTCCCCTAGGCTAGCTAATATAAATAGACACGGCGCCTCCTGTCTGTCATTAACAACCATCTGCCCATTTGCCCTGAGCCAAGATTTTGTTTTATAGTGACCCAAACCCCAAACACTGTATATCTTCAAAACCCCCTTTCCCTCATGCTTATGAGTTGATGTTCACCAATTCATTGTCTCTTTGTTCACACCCATCACATTTGTAAGCCTTCTGATCTTAATAATTATGGGGCAAGGACTCTTATTCAGGGTTATTGTCTTTTCCTGGACATAAGCCATTTCTCATTTTAATCCTGCATCCTGCTTTCTTGCTAAGACAAGAAAGAACTTTAGACATAGATCTATGACAGGTTAAGTGTCTGACTTTGGCTCAGGTCATGGTCTCGCAGTTCACCAGAGTTCAACCCCTTGTTGAGCTCTGTGCTGACAGTTCAGAGCCTGGAGCCTGCTTCAGATTCTGTGTCTTCCCCTCTCTCTGCCCCTTCTGTTAGTGTTCTCTCTTTCTCTCTTTCTCCCCCTCTCCTTCTCCCTTTCTCTCTCAAAAATGAATAAATATTAAAAAAAGAAAAGAAAAGAAAACAAGAAACATCTCCTATTAATGACTTCATCTTCTACCTTAAGAAAGAAAGAAAAGAAAACCAAACCCAAAGTAAGCAGACAAAAGAAAATAACATGAGAGGAGAAATTGATGAAACAGAAAATAGAAAAATACAGAAAAAATAAATCAAACTTCTAGCCAGATTAATGAGGAAAGAAAAAAAGAAGATACAAATTACCAATATCAGGAAAGAGAAAGGCTATATCACTACAGATACCAACGTATTAAAAGGATAATAAAGGCATAAGTAGATCATTTGACAATAAATTTGACAACTTCTAGAAAACAAATTCCCTGAAATACTCAAACTACCAAAGTTCACTCAAGAAGAAATAGATAAGGTGAATAGCCCTAAAGAGATTTTTTTTTAATGTTTATTTATTTTTGAGAGAGAGAGAGAGAGAGAGAGAATGAATGTGCAGGCACACAGCAAAAAAAGAGAGAGACAGAGGATCTAAGTCTGGCTCCATGCTGAGAGCTGAGAGCCAGGTATGGGGCTGGAATGCAGGAACCGTGAGATCATGATGTGAGTCAAAGTCAGATGCTTAAACAACTGAGCCAGCTAGGCATCACAGCCCTAAAGAGATTTTTAACTGTAGCTTATTTCCTTTCCAAAAAAAAAAAAAAAGAACTTCAGGTCTAGATGACTTCACTAGTGAATTCTACTAAACATGAAGGCAGAAATAATACTGGTTCTTTTCCAGGAAACTGAAGATGGAGTATTTTCTTTTTTTTTTCTTTTTTTTTTTTTAATTTTTTTTTTAATGTTTTATTTCTTTCTAGAGAGAGAGAGAGCGAGAGCAGGGGAGGGCCAGAGAGAGGGAGTCACAGACTGAAACAGGCTCCAGGCTCTGAGCTGGCAGTCAGCACAGAGCCCGACGCGGGGCTCGAACCCACGAACCGCGAGATCATGACCTAAGCGAAAGTCGGACGCTTAACCGACTAAGCCACCCAGGCGCCCCGAAGATGGAGTATTTTCAACTTGTTTTATGAGGTTAGCATTACTCTGATACCAAGCTCAGACATACACATCAAAAAATAAATAAAGACCCTCATGAACACTGACAGAAAAATTCTAAAAATTTTTTCCATACATATATCAATATATAAAAATAAAACTCCACCATAATCAAGTGGAGTTTATCCCAGGATGCAGAGTTGATTTAACATTAGAATATAAATCAATATATTTTTCAATTTAGTAACTCATCATATTAACAAACTGTAAAAGAAAAAAATCTATTATCTCAATAGTTACAAAAAGTGCATTTGGCAAAAATCCAACATTCATTCCTAATAAAAACTCTTAAGTATATTAGGAAAAGGCGGGAACTTCCTCAACACAGGAAAAACTTATAGCTAAGATCATATTTAATGGTGAACTCCTGACTGTTTTCCCTCAAAGTACAGAAACAAGGCAAGGATATTTGCTCTCCCCACTGCTTTCTCAGTATTGTACAGGAAAATCTAGCCAGTAAAATTAGGCAAGAAAAAAAAGTGTTCTGGATTAAAAAGGAAGAGGTAAATCTTTTTTTTTCTCCATAGACAATATAATTGCTAAGGCATGATGGAATCTTGGGGGTATGGGAGACTACTAGAACTAATAATTTAGTTTAGCAAGTTTGCAATATACTTGTTATGAATAGAATGTTTCCATTCCCACAAAATTCATACGGTGAGGGGCACCTGGGTGGCTCAGTCGGTTAAGCACCAAACTCTTGATTTCAGCTCAGGTCATGATCTCACAGTCATGAGATCGAGCCCCACATTTAGCCCCACATTGAGCATGGAGCCTGCTTGGAAGTCTCTCTCTCTCCCTTTTTGGCCCTCCCCACCTCACACAGATGCACTCTCTCTCTCCCCCCAAATAAATAAATATTTTAAAATATTAAGTAAATAAATAATTAAAGAAATTTTATATGTTGAAGTCCTAACTCCCAATGAGACTGTATTTGGAGATAGGCTCTGTGAGAGGGTAATAAAGGTTAACTGGATTAATAAGGGTGAGGTTCTTTTTTTTTTTTTTAAATGTTTTATTTATTTCTAGGAGAGAGAGAGAGAGACAGCGTGAGCAGGGGAGGGTCAGAGAGAGAGGGAGTCACAGACTGAAACAGGCTCCAGGCTCCGAGCTAGCTGTCAGCACAGAGCCTGACGCGGGGCTCGAACCCACGAACCACGAGATCATGACCTAAGCGAAAGTCGGACGCTCAACCGACTAAGCCACCCAGGCGCCCCAATAAGGGTGAGGTTCTAATCTGAGAGTGCTAGTGCCCTTTTAAGAAGGGGAAGAAACATGAGAGCTCTTTTTTCTTTGTGCAAAGAGAGAAAAGGCAATGTGAAATCACAGGAAGAAGGTGGACATCTGTAAGACAGAAGAAAGCCCTTGCAGGAACTGAATAAGTCAACATCTTGGTCTTGGCTTTTCCAAGAGAAAGTCCAAGAAAGTAAGAAAATACATTTCTATTGTGTAAGCCACCCAGTGTATAGTCTTCAATTATGGCAACCCAAACAGACTAATATGATGATCAACACACACACACACACACACACACACACACACACACACACACAAAGTATTTTTTTTTACAAATAGTTTATTGTCAAATTAGTTTCCATATAACACCCAGTGCTCATCCCCACAAGTGCCCTCCTCCATGCCCATCCCCCCTCCCCCCACATCCACCAGTCCTCAGTTTTTGTCAGCATTCAAGAGTCTCTCATGGTTTGCCTCTCTCCCTTTCCCCCACCATTTCCACCCTTCTTCTCCCCCTTGGTCCTCAGTCAAGTTCCTCCTAATCCTCCTATACGTGCAAACATATGATATTTGTCCTCTGCCTGACTTATTTCGCTCAGCATAACACCCTCAAGGTCCATCCATGTTGCTACACATGGCCAGATTTCATTGTTTCTCATTGCCATGTGGTATTCCATGGTATAGATAAACCACATCTTCTTGATCCATTCATCTGTTGATGGACACTTAGGCTCTTTCCATGTTTTAGCTATTGTGGAGAGTGCTGCTATGAACATTGGGGTACATGTGCTCCTGTGCATCAGCATTTCTGGATCCCTTGGGTAAATTCCTAGCAGTGCTATTGCTGGGTCCTAGGGGAGTTCTATTGTTAGTTTCCTTAGGAACCTCCACACTGTTTTCCAGAGGGGCTGTACCAGTTTCCATTCCCACCAACAGTGTAGGAGGGTGCCCGTTTCTCCACATCCTCTCCAGCATCTAGACTTCTCTGATTGGCTCATTTTAGCCACTCTGACTGGCGTGAGGCGGTATCTCAGTGTGGTTTTGATTTGTATTTCCCTGATGAGGAGGGATGCTGAGCATCGTTTCATATGTCTGTTGGCCATCTGGATGTCCTCTTTGGACAAGTGTCTGTTCATGTCTTCTGCCCATTTCTTCACTGGGTTGTTTGTTTTTCGGGTGTGGAGTTTGGTGAGTTCCTTATAGATTTTGGATATTAACCCTTTATCTGATATGTCATTTGCAACTATCTTTTCCCATTCTGTTGGTTGCCTATTAGTTTTTTGGATTGTTTCCTTTGCTGTGCAGAAGCTTTTAATCTTGATGAGGTCCCAATCGTTTATGTTTGCTCTTGATTCTCTTGCTTTTGGGGATGTGTCAAGTAAGAAGTTGCTGCAGTGGAGGTCAAGGAGGTTGTTTCCTGCTTTCTCCTCTACGGTGTTGATAGTTTCCTGTCTCACGTTCAGGTCCTTTATCCATTTTGAGTTTATTTTTGTGCATGGTGTGAGAAAATGATCTAGTTTCATTCTTCTGCATGTTGCTGTCCAGTTCTCCCAACACCATCTGTTAAAAGGCTTTTTTCCATTGGATATTCTTTCCTGCTTTATCAAAGATTAGTTGGCTGTATATTTTTGGGTCCACTTCTGAGTTCTCAATTCTGTTTCATTGGTCTATGTGTCTGTTTTTGTGCCAATACCATACTGTCTTGATGATGACAGCTTTGTAGTAGAGGCTAAAGTCTGGGATGGTGATCCCTTCCGTTTTGGTTTTATTTTTCAGTATTACTTTGGCTATTTGGGGTCTTTTGTGGTTCCATACAAATTTTTGGATAGTTTGTTAGTTTTTTTTGTTTTTTTGTTTTTACAAATAGTTTATTGTCAAATTAGTTTCCACATAACACCCAGTGCTCATCCCCACAAGTGTCCTCCTCCATGCCCACCCCACCTCCCCCCCACATCCACCAGTCCTCAGTTTTTGAGTTTGTTCTAGTTTTGAGAAGTATGCTGGTGCAATTTTGATTGGGATTTCATTGAATGTGTAGATAGCTTTGGGTAGTAATGACATCTTAACTATATTTATTCTTCCTATCCATGAGCATGGAATGTTTTTCCATTTCCTTGTGTCTTCTTCAATTTCCTTCATAAGTTTTCTATATTTTTCATCATACAGATCTCCTGTATCCTTGGTTAGGTTTATTTCTAGGTATTTTATGGTTTTTTGTGCAATTGTGAATGGGATCAGTTTCTTGATTTCTCTTTCTGTTGCTTCATTGTTGGTGTATAAAAATGCAACCAATTTCTGTACGTTGATTTTGTACCCTGCAACTTGGCTGAATTCTTGGATCAGTTCTAGTAGGCTTCTGGTGGAGTCTGTTGTGTTTTCTATGTAGAGTATCATGTCGTCTGCAAAGAGTGAAAGTTTGACTTCCTCTTTGTCAATTCTGATGCCTTTCATTTCCTTTTGTTGTCTGATGGTTGATGCTAGGACTTCCAGCACTATGTTAAACAACAGTGTTGAGAGTGGACATCCCTGTCATATTCCTGATCTCAGGGAGAAAGCTCTCAGTTTTTCCCCGTTGAGGATGATGTTAGCTGAAGGCTTCTCATAGATGGCTTTGATGATGTTTAAGTAGGTTCCTTCTATCCCAACTTTCTCGAGAGTCTTTATTAAGAAGGGATGCTGTATTTTGTCAAATGCTTTTTCTGCATGTATTGACAGGATTATATGGTTTTTATCTTTTCTTTTATTGATGTGATGGATCACATTGATTGATTTGTGAATGTTGAACCAGCCCTGTAACCCAGGAATGAATCCCACTTGATCTTGGTGGATGATTCTTTTTATGTCCTGCTGGATTTGATTTGCAAGGATCTTGTTGAGGATTTTTGCATCCGTATTCATCAAGGATATTGGCCTGTAGTTCTCTTTTTTTTGCTGGGTCTCTGTCTGGCTTGGGAATCAGAGTGATGCTGGCTTCATAAAATGAGTCCGGGAGTTTTCCTTCAATTTCTATTTTTTGGAATAGCTTGAGAAGAACTGGGATTAATTCTGTTTTAAATGTCTGGTAGAATTCCCCAGGGAAGCCATCAGGTCCAGGGCTCTTATTTGTTGGGAAGTATTTGATAACTGATTCGATTTCTTCACTCGTTATGGGTCTGTTCAGGTTTTCTATTTCTTCCCGTGTGAATCTTGGTAGTGAGCACACACAAAGTATTTTTATATGCTAGCATTAATAGTCAGAAATTGAAATTAAGAATACCATTTACAATAGTATCAAGAATATGAAATAGTGTCATTAAGTGGGAAATGATGACATCAAGTGGGAATAATGACCCAATCAGTGAAAACTATAAAATGTATCAAAGAGAAACTAAAGACTCAAAAAATGGATAGCTTTACATTGTTCTTGGGTTGGGTCTTCCAATCCAATACTGTCATGATGTCAATTCTCCCCAAATTAATCTGCAGATTAATGCAATCCTAAATAAAAATTACATCAGAATTTTTTTCTTTTGGTAGAAAACAACAAGCTGATTCTAAGATTAATATAGACATACAAAGGACCTAGAATAGCCAAAACAATTGGAAAAAGAAGAACAAATTTAAAGGGCTAACACTATCTAATTTCAAGAACTGTTGTAGTGCCATACTATTTAATACTGTGTGGTACCTGCATAAAGATAGACAAAAGATCAATAGAACAGAGTATCTGAAGCCGGAGCCAGATGTGGGGCTCACTATGTTGTACAGCTGAAATTAATGTAACATTGTAGGTCAACCATACTTCAAAAAAAAAGACTATTATAATAGGGTATTGCAATAGGAGAGAGAGGGGGCTCAAATCCAAATACAGCAAGGGATTTACAGCTAACAAGAAGAATGGGGAAGTCAGTGGTTGGAAAACTACTATGAAGAGACATCAAGGGTAAGGTGATTTTCATTAAACTGATCTGTGATATTGTGATTTTTAATAAGAAATATAGATTTGGTTTTGGCCCCCGTTGCTGGCACAGAGCTCCTAAAACGTTTAGATTTCCCTAAGCGATAACAGCAATAAAGTTTTTTTATTAATGTGATGAAACTTTTTGAATGCCCCTAAGAATGGGGGCTCGTTGCCAGGGGAATCAACCCTGGATTAGACGGTTGGAATTTCTAGGCCTACCCCATAACCTAGCTAGGGAAGAGGCACTAAAGGTTTACTCAGTTGCCAGTGGCCAATGATTTAATCAACCATACCTACAAAATGGAGCTGTTACCAGCTAAACTCTAAGACCTGACCTTTACTTCTCACCTGCCTGTACCCACCAACCCTTGTCCCACATCTTCACTTAAGCTCTTCTTTCCCGTTTGTCTCTTAACACAGGCAAAGAACCAAGGGGCATAGCATCCTGTGATGGAACCCAAAACTACCCCTCAAGCAAGAATGACTCCCTGGAAGAAGAGCTCCCGGGGCCAGACCATCCAGACCACTTTGAGCATAACCACCCTGCCCTCGATTCACATTTACACACACAAACTATGGAATGACCCACGCAGTGATTGGCAGTTACTTTTACCTCATTTTAACACTAAAATCTCTGCCCAAGGAGGAGCACAAACCTCATTTACATAACATATGATGTATGTACAAGCTTGTTTCCTTAAGTCGTCTGCACTACCTTGTTCCTGCCTCCACATATGATGACAAAACTCCCTGAATAAAAGGAACCCATTCACCATTTCTGGGGACTCACGGCTTTTGAAGTTATTCCCCATGATCTCCTTATTTGCTGTAAATAAAGCCTCCTTTGTGTGACAACTCTACCTGGTGTAGTTTCTACATGTGACTTACCAACGAGTAAACTCATTTTAGTTTAGTTACATAGCTTCCATAAAACCCAGAGAGGATCTGGGTTGATTAACATATGGAGATTCAGAGAGAGTGTTGCCCTAGGAGAAAGCATGGAAGCTCTTTCCCCTTTCCCCATACCTTGTCCTATGAATTTCTTCCATGTGGCTATTCCTGAGTTATATTCTTTTATAATAAAACAATAATCTAATAAGTAAAATGTTTCTTTAAGTTCTCTGAGCTACTATAGTAAATTAATAGAATTCAAGGCAGGGGTCATGGGAACGCCTGATTTTTAAAGTCAGCTGATGAGAAGCAGAGATAACAACTTAGACTTGCAAGTAGCATCTGAAGTGGAGGGCAGTCTTATGGAACTACGAAGTCCTTTACCCATGGAATCTGATGATATCTTTGGGCAGTGCCAGAACTGAGTTGAATTCTAGGACACCCTGCTGGTGACAGGAGTATTGCTTCTTGGCGGTGTGGGGAGCTCCACTACACACAGACACTTTGAAAGGAGATCCAGGAACCTAATTAGGCTAGGGTGCCAAAGGCAGACCAGGGGGATCAGATATCAAGGGTGGGAGATTCTCTGTAAATTGAGAAAATTCTTGCTAAAACTATACTCAGCAAGGATGGACACAGAAGCTCAAGTTCAAGGCCTAGTTGAGAACAGGGCTCAGAGGAGCCTAACTAAAGTGTGATCAAGAAGAGAATCTTTGTCAATACAAATACATATTTGTATATGTATATGAAAATTCCTAGCAGCTAAACAATACAAATTCCATAAATGGGTGAATGGATGAACTTTTGTAAAGCACACAATGGAGTAACACATATCACTAAAAAGGACCAAACTATCAACATACTCAACAAAAATGAATTTCAAAATAATTATGCTAAGTAAAAGACACCTGACCAAATATTCTCCAACTCTCTCACTTGAGTGACCCCAAAACACCAGAAAAATATAAACCAATTTATAATTACCAAACTAGATCAGCAGTGGCTTGGGGGCAGGGGCAGGAAAGACAAAATTAGGGAACAGGAGGAGGAAACTTTTGGGTTGACAGATATTTTCACTATCTTGATTGTGGTGGTGCTTTCACAGTTGCATACATATGTGAAAACTTTCAAATTATACACTTTATTGTGCAGTTTATTGCATGTCAATTATTCCTCAATAAAGACGCTTTAAAATTATTTTATTTTACTTTATTTTATGTGTATTTTAATTTTGAGAGAGAGAGAGACAGAGCATGAGTGGGGGAGGAGCACAGAGAGCAGGAGACACAGAATCCAAAGCAGGCTCCAGGCTCTGAGCTGTCAGCACAGAGCCCGACATGAGCCTGAAACCATGAACCGTGAGATCATGATCTGAGCTGAAGTCAGATGCTTAACTGACTGAGAACCCCTTTTTTATTTTAAAGAGAGAGAGTGTGCAAGACGGGGAGAGGGAGAGATGGAAAGAGAGACAGAATCCTAAGCAGACTACACTTAGTGTGGAGCCTGACACAGGGCTCAATCACTGGGATCATGACCTGAGCTGAAATCAAGAGTCAGACACTCAACTGACTGAATCACCCAGGCACCCCATAAGATGCTTTTTTAAAAAGGTCAGAGTCTCCCATTTCACCTGACCTCTCAATATAATGTGCGTTAGTCTTGTGTTTTCCTACTTCCTCCATTCCAAGTCCCTACCTCAAGACATTTTTACTTCCCTTCAACCTCTTACACAACATTTTCTTTTTCTCTCTCTTTCAGGAAATGATACCTCTAACTGCCTCAAGTTTCAGCTTTTTATAATCTGTTCTCCACCCCTGGAGACAGAAGGCCATATGATATCATCCCTCGTTCATAATTCTTTATTGGTTCCTCTCAGGAAAAAGATCCAAATTTTTTAATATGTATTAAAGACCCTTTGAGATCTTGGCCCTTATTTATCTTTACAGTCTCATCACCAGCTTTCTCCCCACCATCAGGATTCCCATGCTCACCCCAGGGTCTCACTGAAAGGATCTGGCTACACTAAACCACTACATATCCCTAAAGTTTTGCCTTTTTATTTCTTTTTCCCTGCCTCTTTTTCTTACTCTGTCCTTCTTCTGTCTATCTGCTCCCAAACCTCTTCTCTCTGGCTCTTTCTGTCTCCACAACCGACTTTCTGTTCTCTCTTTTTCTGCTCATCCCCAATCTCTACTCTTAACCCCATGGCACTTAGTTTGATGAGTTTTATGTCTTCTTTCATAATAAAGCATAATATTTCTGTGTATTCATCCTAACACAATGAAATTGGTGACCACAATTTTTATGTACAGGTGAAAATGGTGTTTGGGATCAAAGTAGGTTAATACTGTTTCCTCTAGTTGTTTAACAACCCCAAGTCTTGGCAGTGCAAAGTGTTCTGGCTGTGGCAGCCTAATATCTTTTATTTATAATTGTAACAAATAGCTGCTTCCACATGCAGATTATATTAGCCACAAATGAGCTACAGATTTCTTAGATTATCTCATAAACAAAGTATCTAATATGATAGTAATAATTTCTTTTAGTAATTGCAGGAAAAATTAAAAATACTAACCTCATTTGAAAAATTTTCTTGCAAACTTGACACAGGAACAATTTCATTTGAATTAACAGAATTGCTGACATTTGGAAGTAGTTCTTCAAAAGTTGCTCTCTGTACTGAAGACAAATCAACCTATAAAATATATATATTACTCTTATAGAAATGAAGTGTTGCAGTGTTGTAGAAGTGTTGCAAAATCAATTATTTTTACATACTTGAAGTTGAAATACTATCACATTAGGAGCATTTTCTTGTGAAAAAGTATGGAGTTTCTAAAGTGATAAAAAGATTCTAAATTTGACTGTGGTGATGACTGTGCACATCTGTGAACATACTAAAAAACAGTGAATTTCACACTCTAAATAGGTGAATTGTATGGTATGTGAATTATATCTCAATAAAGTTATTTTTATTTTTATTTTTTTAACGTTCATTTATTTTTGAGAGAGAGAGAGAGAAAGAGAGAGAGAGAGAGAGAGAGAGTGTGTGTGTGTGTGTGTGTGTGTGTGTGTGTGTGTGTGTGTGTGTGAGTGGGGGAGGGGCAGAGAGAGAAGGAGACACAGAATTCGAAGCTGGCAGCACAACGCCCGATGCAGGGCTGGAACCCACAGAGTAGGAGATCATGACTTAAGCTGAAGTCAGATGCTCAACCAACTGAGCCACCCAGGCACCCCACAATAAACCTGTTTTTAAAAGGTCCACAACAAAGGCACCTGGGGTGGCTCAGTCAGTTAAGCAACTGACTGATCTGTCAGTCTGAATTTGAGCCCCACATCAGGCTCTGTGCTGATAGCTTGGAGCCTGGAGCCTGCTTCAGATTCTGTGGTTCCCTCTCTCTTTCTCTCTGCCCCTTCCCTGCTCACACTCTGTCTCTTTCTCTCTCAAGAATAAATAAACATTTGGGCGCCTGGGTGGCTGAGTTGGACAAGCAACTGACTTCAGCTCAGATCAGAATCTCCCGGTTCGTGGGTTTGAGCCCCACACAGGGCTCTGTGCTGACAGCTCAGAGCCTAGAGCCTGTTTCAGATTCTGTGTTTCCGTTTCTCTCCACCCCTCCCCCACTCATGCTGTATCTGTCTCTCTCTCAAAAATAAATAAATATTTAAAAAATTTTTTTTAAAGAATAAACATTTTAAAAAGCCCACAACAGCTCTATGTAGAAAACCCGAAAGACTCTACCAAAACTTGCTAGAATACATGAATTCAGCAAAGTCGCAGGATAGAAAATCAATGTGCAGAAATCTATTTTATTTCTATACAACAAACAAAGCAGAAGAAAAAGAATTCAAGGAATCTATCCCATTTCCAGTCACATCAAAAACAATACGCCAAGGAATAAACCTAATTAAAGAGGTAAAAGATCTATATTCTGATAACTATAGAACACTTATGAAAGAAATTAAAAAGGACATAAGGAAATGGAAAAGCATTCCATGCTCATGGACTGGAAGAACAAACATTGTTAAAATGTCTATACTATCCAAAGCAATCTACACATTTAATGCAATCCCTACCAAAATACCACCTGCATTTTTCAGAGAGCTAGAACAAACAATCCTAAAATTTGTATGGAACCAAGAAAGACTCTGATCCTGAAAAGGAAAACAAAGCTGGAGGCATCACAATTCTAGATTTCAAGCTATATTACAAATCTGTAGTCATCAAGACAGTGTGGTACTGGCACGAAAAAAGACATAGATCATATATGGTGAACTCAGCTTTAACAAAGCAGGAAAGAATATCTAATGGAAAAAAACAAAACAAAACAGTCTCTTCAACAAGTGGTGCTGGGAAAACTGGACAGCAACATGCAAAAGAATGAAAGTGGAAGGCTTTCTTATACCATACACAAAAATAAATTCAAAATGGATGAAAGACTTAAATGTGAGAAAGAAAACCATCAAAATCCTAGAGGAGAACACAGGCAGCAACCTCTTTGACCTTGGCCAGAACAACTTCTTACTAGACACATAGCTGAAAGCAAGGGAAACAAAAGTAAACATCAGCTATTGGGACCTCATCAAGATAAAAACCCATCTTGATTCAGCAGAAGAAGGAGTAACCACAAACTTGCCCACATCATAGGTAAATGAGAGAATCTGTGAGCAAGGATATTTTCCCATTATAGAATGTAACTATTATTCTGAAATCTAAGAAAGATAATTTGCAAGGAAAGACATTCCTTATATATCAAGACCCTTTTATCCTTTAACCATCTAAAAAATAAAATACTAACAGATTTAAAAAAGATAAAAACCTTCTGCACAGTGAAGGAAACAATCAACAAAACTAAAAGGCACCTACAGAATGGAAGAATATATATGTAAATGACATATCTGAGAAAGGGTTAGTATCCAAAATCTCTAAGGAACTTATCAAACTCAACACCCAAAAACCAAAAAGCCCTGTAAAGACATGGACAGTAGACCTGAAGAGACATTTTTCCAAAGAAGACACTGAGATGGCTAAAAGACACATGAAAAGATGCTCAACATCACTCATCATGAGGGAAATACAAATCAAAATCACTTGGTACCATCTCACATCTGTCAGAATGGCTACATTTAACACCACCAGAAACAAGTGTTGGCAAGGATGCAAACAGAAGGGAACCCTTTTGGACTATTGGTGGGAACGGAAATTGCTGCACTCAAAGAACAGTATGGAGGTTCTTCAAGAAATTAAAAACAGAACTACCCTACAATCCAGCAACTGCACTATTAGGTATTTGCCTAAAGGATACACATATACAAATTTGAAGGAGTACATGCCCCCCGATGTTTATAGCAGTATTAACAACAATAGCCAAACTACGGAGAGTGCAAATGTCCATCAAATGATGAATGGATAAAGAAGATGTGGTATATATACCCAGTGGAATATTACTCAGCCACAAAAAAAAAAAAAAAAAAAAGAAATCTTGCCACTTTCTATGATGTGGCTAGAGCTAGAATGTATTATGCTAAGAGAAATAAGTCAATCAGAAAAAGACAAATACCATATGATTTCAATCCTATGTGGGATTTATGAAACAAAACAGATGAACATATAGGAAGGAGGGTGAGAGAGAAGAGAGAGAAACAAACCATAAGACACTCTTCATGACAGTGAACAAACTATGGGTTGAAAGAGAGGTGGGTGGGAGATGATGGGTACTAAGGAGGGCATTTGTGATAAGCACTAGGTGTTATATGTAAGTGAGGAATCACTAAATTCTATTCTTGAAACCAATATTGCACTGTATGTTAACCCCAACTAAAATTTAAATTAAACCATAAAATACCTCAGAATAAACCTAACCAAGAATACAGGACATCTGTATGATGAAAAATATAGAAAACTTATGAAGGAAATTGAAGAAGACACAAAGAAATGGAAAAACATTCCATGCTCATGGATAGGAAGAATAAATATAGTTAAGATGTCATTACTACCCAAAGCTATCTACACATTCAATGCAATTCCAATCAAAATTGCACCAGCATACTTCTCAAAACTAGAGCAAACTATCCTAAAATTTGTATGGAACCACAAAAGACCCCGAATAGCCAAAGTAATCCTGAAAAATAAAACCAAAACGGGAGGGATCACCATCCCAGACTTTAGCCTCTACTACAAAGCTGTCATCATCAAGACAGTATGGTATTGGCACAAAAACAGACACATAGACCAATGAAACAGAATCGAGAACTCAGAAGTGGACCCAGAAGTATACAGCCAACTGATCTTTGACAAAGCAGGAAAGAATATCCAATGGAAAAAAGACAGTCTTTTTAACAGATGGCGTTGGGAGAACTGTACAGCAACATGCAGAAGAACGAAACTAGATCATTTTCTCACACCATGCACAAAAATAAACTCAAAATGGATAAAGGACCTGAACGTGAGACAGGAAACTATCAACACCGTAGAGGAGAAAGCAGGAAACAACCTCCTTGACCTCCACTGCAGCAACTTCTTACTTGACACATCCCCAAAAGCAAGGGAATCAAGAGCAAACATAAACTGTTGGGACCTCATCAAGATTAAAAGCTTCTGGGGCGCCTGGGTGGCTTAGTTGGTTAAGCGTCCAACTTTCGCTTAGGTCATGATCTCACGGTTCGTGGGTTCGAGCCCCGCATCGGGCTCTGTGCTGACTGCCAGCTCAGAGCCTGGAGCCTGTTTCAGTCTGTGACCCCCACTCTCTCTGACCCTCCCCTGCTCATGCTGTCTCTCTCTCTGTCTCCTAAAAATAAATAGAAAACATTTAAAAAAAAAAAAAGATTAAAAGCTTCTGCACAGCAAAGGAAACAACCCACAAAACTAATAGGCAACCAACGGAATGGGAAAAGATAGTTGCAAATGACATATCAGATAAAGGGTTGATATCCAGAATCTACAAGGAACTCACCAAACTACACGCCCGAAAAACAAACAACCCAGTGAAGAAATGGGCAGAAGATATGAACAGACACTTCTCCAAAGAGGACATCCAGATGGCCAACACACACATGAAACGATGCTCAGCATCCCTCCTCATCAGGGAAATACAAATCAAAACCACACTGAGATACCACCTCACGCCAGTCAGAGTGGCTAAAATGAGCCAATCAGAGAACTCTAGATGCTGGCGAGGATGTGGAGAAACGGGCACCCTCCTACACTATTGGTGGGAATGGAAACTGGTACAGCCCCTCTGGAAAACAGTGTGGAGGTTCCTCAGGAAACTAACACCAGAACTCCCCTATGACCCAGTAATAGCAGTGCTATTAATTTACCCAAGGGATCCAGAAATGCTGATGCACAGGAGCACATGTACCCCAATGTTCATAGCAGCACTCTCCACAATAGCTAAAACATGGAAAGAGCTATTGTGTGTCCATCAACAGACGAATGGATCAAGAAGATGTGGTTTATCTATACCATGGAATACTACATGGCAATGAGAAACAATGAAATCTGGCCATGTGTAGCAACATGGATGGACCTTGAGGGTGTTATGCTGAGCCAACTAAGTCAGGCAGAGAAGGACAAATATCATATGTGTGCACGTATAGGAGGATTAGGAGGAACTTCACAGAGGACCAAGGGGGAGAAGAAGGGCGGAAATGGTGGGGGAAAAGGAGAGAGGCAAACCATGAGAGACTTGAATGCTGACAAAAACTGAGGACTGATGGATGTGGGGGGGAGGGGGGATGGGCATGGAGGAGGACACTTGTGGGGATGAGCACTGGGTGTTATGTGGAAACTAATTTGACAATAAACTATTTGTAAAAAAAAAAATCAATTCTCTTGCTAATCTCAAAAAAAATTAAATTAAAAATATAATAATAAGTAAAAAATAAAAAAATAAAAAGCCAACTACAAAAAAAAGTGTGAAACATACAATTACTATGTGACTCATCAATTCTACTTCCTCTTCTAGGTATATACCCAACACAAGTGAAAGCATATATTCACACAAACACTTGCACATGATTGTTCATAGCAGTATTATTTTCATAATGCTACCAAACTGACAAATATATAAACAAACAGTATATAAAATGTGGTATATCCTTACCATGGGATGTGATTCAGCCATAAATAAGGGAAAAAGTACATGGATGTACTATACATCCAGTATAAAATGGATGAATTTGAAAACATTATGGTAAGTGGAAGAAGGGAATTATAAAAGGCCAAATATTCTATGATTCCATATATATATAAAATAGCCAGAATAAGTAACCTAAAAAAAAAATAAACCCAACATTTTCTCAGCTTGAAAAACTGATCTATGGTTAATTCTCATGCTCTGTTCTACTAGGAGAGTGATAAAGGTAAATGTCAACATTGCTGGATGGTAAAAATGGTAAGTTGTACCTGGATGAGGAAAGGCTACAAATGCACAATGAAAAAACGATAAATGCACTAATATAAGTAACTTCTATGAAAAGCACCATACTTTGAACTTCACTGACCCTTTATGTTTATTTATTTATTTTTTAAAATTTTTTAAATTTTTTTAAATTTTTTTTTCTTTTCTAGGAGAGAGAGACACAGCATGAGCAGGGGAGGGTCAGAGAGAGAGGGAGTCACAGACTCCGACACAGGCTCCAGGCTCTGAGCTGGCAGTCAGCACAGAGCCCGACGCGGGGCCTGAACCCACAAACCACGAGATCATTACCTAAGCGGAAGTCAGACACTTAACCGACTAAGCCACCCAGGCGCCCCCATGTTTATTTATTTTTGAGAGAAAGAGAGACAGAGTGGGAGTGGGTGAGGGGGAGAGAGAGAGGCTCGAAGAATCTGAAGCACGCTGCAAGCCCTGAGCTGTAAGCAAAGAGCCTGATGCAGGGCTGGAACTCATGAACCACAAGATCATGACCTGAACCAGAGTCAGATGTAATCAACTTATAATTTGGCACGTCTCTTGTGGGGACCCTGGAAGCTATGTCTATTTGTTATTACAAAAGATATTAGATCTTCTTGTGTCTGAGTTGTCCCCAAACTGCTAAGTAAACTGCTTCATGGACTTCTTTCTGCCTTGCTTTCAAGTTGTATTCCTGTTGTTTAGTTTAACATAAGAAGAACCATAATTGAGTAAGAGTCAAATTCTAAGATTCTTACAAGAAAACAGAGAGGGGAAATTTAATGATATGGAATTTTGCAATGATCTCTTGGCTATGACAACAAAAGCACAGGCAAAGAAAAAATAGATAAATTGGACTACATATAAATTAAAGTTTTTAGGGTGTCTACAATGGCTCTGTCGGGTAGATGTCCATCTACAGCTCAGGTCATGATCTCATCATTCACGAGTTTGAGCCGCACATGTACCTCTCTGTTTTCAGTGCAGAGCCTGCTTTGGATCCTCTGTCTCCCTCTCTCTCTCCGCTTCCCCCACATGCTCTCTCTCTCTCTTTCTCTCTCACTCTCTCTCTCTCAAAAATAATTTTTTTAAAAATTAAAGCTTTTGTACATCAAAGGATACTATCAACAGAATGAAAAGGTAACCCACAGAATGGGAGAAAATACTTGCAAACCATATATCTGATAAGAAGTTAAAATCTCAAATATATATTTAAAAAACTCCTACAACTCAACAAGAAATAAATAATCTGATTAAAAAATGAGCAATGGACTTAAATAGACATGTCTCAAAAGAAGATACACAAGTGGCAAATAAGCACATAAAAAGATGCTCAACATCACTAGCCATAAGGGAAACAGAAGTCAAACCATAATGAGATACTGTCTCATATCCATGAGGATAGCTATTATTGGAAAAACACACAGCTGGATGCCTGGGTGAGTCAGTCGGTTAAGTGGCTGATCTCATGGTTCATGAGGTCTAGCCCCCTGTCAGGCCCTGTGCTGACAGCTCAGAGCCTGGAGCCTGTTTCAGATTCTCTGTCTCCCTCTCTTTCTATCCTTCCTGACTTGTGTTCTGTCTTTGTCTCTCAAAAATAAATAAAAACATTAAAAAAATTTTTAAACACATAGCTGTAATCATCAAGACAGTATGGTACTGGCACATAAACAGACACATACATCAGTGAAATGGAAAACCCAGAAATGGACCCATAAATATGTGGCCAACTAATCTTTGACAAAAGCAGGAAAAAGTATCCAATGGAAAAAATATAGTCTCAGGGGAGGAGTCAAGATGGCAGAACAGCATGGAAGTTTTTCTTCCATCTCGTGTATATAAAATATAGCCTAAATGCACTAAACCATCCTGCACACCTAGAAAACAGACTTGAGGATTAACACAGCAATCTATTCAACCTAAACCAAAACACTCAGCAGGTACGTGGTGTGGAGAGGTGAACTGGGGGAGAAAGAAGCTGCAGAGGGCAGGAAGCTGTTTTTGCTTGCAGAGAGAGGACAGAAACAAGACAGAGTACAGGAAAAGCACCTCCCACAAAAGGAGCTGAAGAGAAAGTGGAAAAGTGGAAATAGCCACAGGGACTGAACTAAAAAGGGAGAAAGGAGAAAGGAGAGGGTTTAAATTCCATTAAGACTCCATAAACAGGGGGAGCACAGAGTCTGAAACTCTGTAGCTGAATACCTGCTGGTGGTCTGGTGGGAAGGGCAAATCCCCAGGAGCAGAGTGGGGTCTGGGAAGACTGGTTCCACTGCTGGAAGGACATTTGGTAGAGGCTGTGTGGCCATCAGGTCCCAGCAGACCCCAGAGAACAATCACATTTACTGGTACTGGAACAAGGTCGTTAAGGCTGAAGCCTGGTGCCAGATGTGTGTTGTGATTTTCCATAATCCCTGAAACACTGCTGATACATGATTGTGTGAACCTTTTCTGGGGTGGGCTGGCACCCAGCCATAGTCTCTGGACATCAGCAGCAGCAGCAGCACAGTCCCACGAAGGCTCGTGGGTAAAGTGGTCACCCAGCCATTGCTTGGTGAGACCATCCCCGGAGGATCTGAGCAGGTCAAAGTCACAGTACCTTAGAAGTGAGGAGTTGGGAAACACAGCCGCATCTGATATAAAACTCAGTAGGGAGGTGCCACCTGGCAACCTGATGGCTTGGTCATGGACAGCGTAAAGCAGGGAGTGGGCAGAAGCTAGAGACAAAGGATGAGTATGCGATTGTTGGCCAGGGAGAGCACAGAGTTCCAATACTAGAAACTGGGTAGCTGGGTGATGCCATTTGCACCCCTTCCACACCTGTGCACAGACACCTACAGGCACCACAACAATACACCCCGGTAAACTAAACAGCGTCATCTAGTGGAGAACGAAGCCATTACACTAAGCCCTGCCCACCTGAGTCAACTTCACTCTTCATGAACACCACAAATCTCTCCACCTTCTCAAGAGAATGGACTATAAAGTGCTTCATAGTTTGACTTCTAGGGTAAAATGAGGTAATATCAATCATATTTCAGTCTGTTCACTGGCCCATCTATTCAATTTTCTTTCTCTCTTTTCTTCTTTCATTTTTGTTTCCTTTACTTGAATACAGATAGAGAAAAATATTTTTATTTTCAATTTTTATTAAAAATCTTTTTTCTACTTAATTTTTTACTTTTTTGTAAAATTTTCAAATTCTATTTTACTTCCATCACTTCAATTTACTCTATTTCATTGTACTCATTTTCTCAAATTTTCAAACATTTTCCTTTTTTTTTCTTTTTTCTTTTTCCCTTTTTTCTCTGAACAATCAAGCTCCTTTCAATAATCAAACCAAAACACACCTAGGATCTAGCATCATTTATTTGATTCTGTGTGTACGTATGTGTGTGTTGTTTTTGTTTTTATCGTTTTAATTTTTTTTACCTTATTAATTCCTTTTCTTCCTTCAAAATGACAAAATGAAGGAAATCACCCCAAAAGAAAGAGCAGGAAGAAATGACAGCCTGGGACTTAATCAACACAGATATAAGCAAGATATCTGAACCAGAATTTAGAATCATGATAATAAGACTACTAGCTGGAGTGAAAAATAGATTGGAATTCCTCTCTATGAAGATAAAAGAAGTAAATGCTAGTCAGGATGAAATTAAAAATGCTGTAACTCACTGCTAGGAATTTACCCAAGGGATACAGAAATGCTGATGCATAGGAGCACATGTACCCCAATGTTCATAGCAGCACTCTCCACAATAGCTAAAACATGGAAAGAGCCTAAGTGTCCATCCACGGACGAATGGATCAAGAAGATGTGGTTTATCTATACCATGGAATACTACATGGCAATGAGAAACAATGAAATCTGGCCATGTGTAGCAACATGGATGGACCTTGAGGGTGTTATGCTGAGCGAAATAAGTCAGGCAGAGAAGGACAAATATCATATGTGTGCACGTATAGGAGGATTAGGAGGAACTTGATGGAGGACCAAGGGGGAGAAGAAGGGCGGAAATGGTGGGGGAAAGGGAGAGAGGCAAACCATGAGAGACTCTTGAATGCTGACAAAAACTGAGGACTGATGGATGTGGGGGGAGGGGGGATGGGCATGGAGGAGGACATTTGTGGGGATGAGCACTGAGTGTTATGTGGAAACTAATTTGACAATAAACTATTTATTAAAAAAATGCTATAACTGAGCTGCAATCTCGAATGTATGCCACAGTGGCAAGGATGGATGAGGCAGAGCAGTGAATCAACAATATAGAGGACAAACTTATGCAGAATAACAAAGCAGAAAAAAAGAGAAAGACTAAAGTAAAAGAGCATGATTTACGAATAAGAGAAATTAGTGACTCATTGAAAAGGAACAACACCAGAATTATAGGGGTCCCATAAGATGAAAAGAGAGAAAAAGGGGATGTGAGCAAATCATAATGGAAAACTTTCCTAACCTGGGGAAAAACACAGACATCAAAATCCAGGAAGCACAGATGACTCCCACAGGTTCAACAAAAACCACCCATCAACAAGGCATATCATAGTCAAATTCACAAAATACTCAGGCAAGGAAAGAATCATGAAAGCAGCAAGGGTTAAAAAGTTCTTAACTGGGGCACCTGGGTGGCTCAGGCAGTTGAGCTTCCAACTTTGGCTCAGGTCATGATCTCATGATTCATGGGTCCAAGCCCTGCATCAGGCTCTGTGCTGACAGCTGGAGCCTGCTTCAGATTCTGTGTCTCCCTCTTTCTCTGACCCTCCCTTGCTCATGCTGTCTCTCTGTCTCTTTCAGAAGTAAATAAAAAGCATTTTTTAAAAAAGTCTTTAACTTACAAGGGAAGACAGATCACGTTTTCAGCAGACCTATCCACAGAAACATGGCAGGCCAGAAAGTAGTGGCAGGATATATTCAACGTGCTGAGTCAGAAAAATATGCAGCCAAGATTTCTTTATCCAGCAAGGCTGTCATTCAAAATAGAAGAAGAGATTAAAAGTTTTCCAGACAAACAAAATCAAAGGAGTTCATGATCACTATACCAGCCCTGCAATAAATATTAAGGGGGACTCTCTGAGGGAAGACAAGACAAAAAAAAAAAAAAAAATCAAAAGCAACAAAGCCTAGAAAGGGCTAGAAAACGCCACCAGAAACTCAAACTCTATAAGAAACATAAAGGCAATAAATTCATATCTTTCAGTACTCACTCTAAATGTCAGTGGACTAAATGCTCCAATCAAAAGACACAGGGTAAGAGAATGGATAAGAAAATAAGATCCATCTACATGTTGTTTACAAGTGACCCACTTTAGGCCTAAAGATACCTTCAGATTGAAAGTAAGAGGATGGAAAATCATCTATCACGCTAATGGTTAACAAAAGAAAGCCAGAGTAGTCATATATATATCAGACAATCTAGACTTTAAAATAAAGACTAACAAGACATGAAGAAGGCCGTTATATCATAATTAAGGGGTCTATCCACAAAGAAGACATAACAATTGTAAACATTTATGTTCCAAATGTGAAACACCCAAATGTATAAATTAATTAATCACAAACATAAAGAAACTCACTGATAATAATACCATAATAGTAGGGGACTTCAATACCCTGCTTACAGCAATGGACAGATAATCTAAAGAGAAAATCAACAAGGACACAATGACTTTGAATGACACACTGGAACAGACAGATTTAACAGATATATTCAGAACATTTCATCCTAAAGCAGCAGAATATATTCTTCTCCAGTGCACATGGAACATTCTCCAGAATAGATTACATACTGGAACATAAATCAGCCCTTAACAAGTACAGAAAGATCAAGATCATACTGTGCATATTTTCAGACCACAATGCTATGAATCTCAAAATCAACCACAAGAAAAAATTTGGAAGGATAACAAATACTTGGATACTAAAGAACATCCTACTAAAGAATGAATGGGCTAACCAAGAAGTTAAAGAGGAAATTAAAAAGTACATAGAGGTCAATGAAAATGATAACACCACAGCCCCAAACCTCTGGGATGCAGCAAAGTCAGTCATAAGAGGGACGTATATAGCAATCCAGGTCTTCCTAAAGAAGGAAGAAAGGTCTCACATACACAACCTAACCTTACACTTCAAAGAGTTGGAAAAAGAACAGGAAATAAAACCCCAAACCAGCAGTAGACAGGAAATAATAAAGATCAGAGCAGAAATCAATGCTGTCAAAACCATAAAAACAGTAGAACAGATCAATGAAACCAGAAGCTAGTTCTTTGAAAGAATTAACAAAACTGATAAACCACTAGCCAGCTTGATCAAAAAGCAAAAGGAAAGAACCCAAATAAATAAAATCAAGAATGAAAGAGGAAAGATCATAACCAACACAGCAGAAATAAAATCAGTAAGAGAATATTATGAGCAATTATATGCCAATAAAATGGGCAATGTGGAAGAAATGGACAAATTCTTAAGAAACTGAATTAGTAATAAAAAATCTCCCAAAAAAAACAAAAGTCCAGGGCCATATGGCTTTCCAGGGGAATTTCACCAAACATTTAAGAAAGAGTTAATACCTATTCTCTTGAAGCTGTTCCAAAAAATAGAAATGGAAGGAAAACTTCTAAACTCTTTCTATGATGCTAGCATTACCTTGATTCTAAAACCAAAGATCCCACTAAAAGGAGAACTATAGACCAATTTCCCTGATAAACATGATGCAAAAATCCTCAACAAGATATTAGCTAATCGGATGCAACAATATATTTAAAAACTGATTCACCACGACCAAGTGGGGTTTATATCTGGAATGCAGGGCTGGTTCAACATCCACAAAATAATCAGTGTGATTCATCACATCAATAAAAGAAAGTACAAGAACCACATGATCCTCTTAATAGATGTGGAGAAAACATTTGACATACAGCATACTTTCTTGATAAAAACGCTTAAGAAAGTAAGGATAGAAGGATCATCCCTCGAGATCATAAAAGGGATATGTGAAAGACCTAACGCTAATGTCATCCTCAATGGGGAAAAACTGAGAGCTTTTCCCCTAAGGTCAGGCATAAGACAGGGATGTCCACTCTCACCACTGTTATTCAACATAGTATTGGAAGTCTTAAGCTCAGAAATCAGACAACACAAAGAAATAAATCACATCCAAATTGGCCAGGAAGAGGTCAAACTTTCACTCTTCACAGATGACATGATACTCTATATGGAAAACCCAAAAGATTTCTCCAAAAAAACTGCTATAACTGATCCATGAGTTCAGCAAAGTGGTAGGATATAAAATCAATGCACAGAAATTGGGTGCATTCCTATACACCAACAATGAAGCAACAGAAAGAGAAATCAAGGAATCAATCCCACTTACAATTGCACTAAAAACCAAAAAATACCTAGGAATAAATCTAACCAAAGAGTTAAAAAGTCTATACGCTGAAAACTAGAAAGCTTATGAAAGAAATTTAAGAAGACACACAAAAAAAAGGAAAAATATCCCATGCTCCTGGATAGGAAAAACAAATATTATTCAAATGTCAATACTACCCAAGGCAATCTACATATTAAATGAAATTCCTATCAAAATAACAGCAGCATTCTTCATAGAGCTAGAACAAACAATCCTAAAATTTGAAAAAGAAAACCAAAGCAAGAGACATCACAATTCCAGACTTCAAGCTATATTACAAAGCTGTACTCATCAAGACAGTATGGTACTGGCACAAGAACAGACACTCAGATCAATGTAGTAGAATAGAGAATCCAAAAATGGACCCACAAATGTATGGCAAACTCATCTTTGACCAAGCAGGAAAGAATATTCAATGGAATAAAGACAGTCTCTTCAGCAAGTAGTGCCGGGAAAACTGGACAGCAACATGCAGAAGAATGAACCTGGACCACTTTCTTACACCATTACACAAAGATAAATTCAAAATGGATGAAAGACCTAAATGTAAGACAAGAAGCCATCAAAATCCTCGAGGAGAAAACAGGCAAGACCTCTTTGACCTTGGCTGCAGCAACTTCTTACTCAACACATCTCTGGAGGCAACAGAAACAAAAGCAAAAATGAACTATTGGGACCTCATCAAAATAAAAAGCTTTTGCACAGGGAAGGAAACAATCAGCAAAACTAAAAGGCAACCGACAGAATGGGAGAAGATATTTGCAAATGACATATCAGATAAAGGGTTACTATCCAATATCTATAAAGAACTTATCAAATTCAACACCCAAAAAACAAACAATCCAGTGAAGAAATGGGCAAAAGACATGAATAGACACTTCTCCAAAGAAGACATACAGAAGGCCAACTGACACATGAAACGATGCTCAAAGTCACTCATCATCAGGGAAATACAAATCAAAATCGCAATGAGATACCACTTCAAACCAGTCAGAATGGCTAAAATTAACACTTCAGGTAACAACAGACATTGGTGATGATGTGGAGAAAGAGGATCTCTTTTGCACTGCTGGTGGGAATGCAAACTGGAAAACAGTATGGAGGTTCCTCAAAAAAATTAAAAATAGAACTACCCTATGACCCAGCAATTGCACTACTAGGTATTTATCCAAGGGATATAGGCATGCTGTTTCAAAGGGACACATGCACCCCAGTATTTATAGCAGTGCTATTGACAATAGCCAAAGTATGGAAAGAGCCCAAATGTCCATCGATGGACGAATGGATAAAGAAGATGTGATATATATATATACAATGGAATATTACTTGGCAATCAAAAAGAATGAAATTTTGCCATTTGCAACTATGTGGATGGAACTAGAGGGTATTATGCTAAGCAAAATTAGGCAGTCAGAGAAAGACAAACATCATATGATTTCACTCATGATGACTTTAAGATATAAAGCAGATGAACATCAGGGAAGGGAAGTGAAAAAAATGTAAAAACAGAGAGGGGGACAAAAACATAAGAGACTCTTAAATATGGGGAACAAAGAGAGGGTTAGTGGAGGGATTGTGGGAGGGGGGAGGAGCTAAATGGGTAAGAGGAATTAAGGAATCTACTACTGAAATCACTGTTGTACTATATGTTAACTAACTTGGATGTAATTTTAAAAAATAATTAAATTTTAAAAATAATTAAATAAAAAGAAAAAAGACAGTCTCTTTAGTAAATGGTGCTAGGAGAACTGGACATCAACATGCAGAAGAATGAACTTGGACCACTTTGTTACACCATACACAAAAATAAACTCAAAATGGATGAAAGACCAAAACATAAGACAGGAAGCCATCAAAATCCTAGAGGAGAAAACAGGCAACAACTGCTTTGACCTCGGCCACAGCAACCTCTTACTTGATATGTCTCTGTGGCAAAGGAAACAAAAGCAAAAATAAACTCTTGGGACCTCATCAAGATAAAAACCATCTGCATGGTGAAGGAAACAATCAGCAAAACTAAAAGGCAACAGGTGGAATGGGAGATGTTTGCAAATGACGTATCTGACAAAGAATAAGAATTCACAATCTGTAAAGAACTTACCAAACTCAACACCGAAAAAACAAATAATCCAATGAAGAAATGGGCAAAAGACATGAATAGATACTTTTCCTAAGAAGACATTCAGATGGCTAACAAACACAGGAAAAGATGCTCAACATTACTTATCATTAGGGAAATACAAATCAAAACCACAATGAGGTACCACCTCACACCAGTCAGACTGGCTAAAATTAACAACTCAGGCAACAACAGATGTTGGCGATCTAGAGAAAGAGGTACCCTTTTGCACTGCTGGTGGGAAAACTGGTGTAGCCACCCTGGTAAACGGTATAGAGATTCCTCAAAAAATTAAAAATAGGGGCGCCTGGGTGGCTTAGTCCGTTAAGCGTCTGACTTTCGCTTAGGTCATGATCTCGCGGTTCGTGGGTTCGAGCCCCGCGTCGGGCTCTGTGCTGACTGCCAGCTCAGAGCCTGGAGCCTGTTTCAGTCTGTGACTCCTCTCTCTGACCCTCCCCTGCTCACGCTGTCTCTCTCTCTCTCTCTCTCTCCTAGAAAGAAATAAAAAAAAGTTAAAAAAATTAAAAATAGAACTATCTTAAAATCCAGCAAATGTACTACTAGGTAGTGGAGTTTCAGTATTACAAGAAGAAAAAAGTTCTGGATGAAAAAAAGTGATCGTTGAACAGCAATATAAATGTACTTGAACTGTATAGTTTAAACGAGTTAAAATAGTAAATTTTATGTCACATACATTTTACCATAATTTTAAAAATGAAAAAAAATCTTTCTGATTTTTCTTTCATGTAAAGCAGTATATGGAGTACTTCCAGCGAAAGCATGTTTATACAACAGAAAACCACAGACATCATTCTGTATGTATAAAATTCCCCTGGTGTGGCACAAACAGAATAATAGGGAGAAGGGGGAACCAGAAAATAGATACAAGGGCCAAATGCTAATACTTACCACTAAATCAGCAGTTTGCGAAGATGGAGTACTTGTTAAGAGGCCTTTGCTTTTCTTAGCAGGAGTATTAGAATTTGTACTCTATAAAAGTTTTGTGAAATAGGGGATTGAATAGTAGAAAGAAATAAACTAATTTAATACAGTAAAACACAATATCAAATTAGTAGACTAGATCATAATGTGTCAGACTAATAAAATTTTAATGTGCTAATTAAATTTTAAACCATTAGGCAAGTAACTAAAAAAATTCACTGGCTTGAGGTAGGTCAAGAAACTCCTAGGAGAACTCTATGTAGGACAAGAACTATACAAGAATACTTTTGATGAAGTCACTATTAATTTCAAAAGGAGAGCTAGTTTAAGTTTTGAACTAGGAAATGATGCATTGATTATCTTTTCTAATGCTAAGAAAAGTATTTCACTTTTAGCATTTGTTTAATTCGTAGTGTATTATTTTGCTTTTTATGGAAAGGCATTATAAATAATTTCTGAAGCTATTATAAGGATAATTGGTTTAAAATACATACATATAAATGTATATAGACACTTCCATACATGCAGTATCAAGGTTGGAGAACTTATAAAAGCTTATTTCCTATTTTTTGAAGATCCAAGAAGCAGAGACAGAGAGAGACAGGTGGACAAATCAAGAAAGAGTGAGAGAGCAAGAGAAAAACAGGATCAGTGACCTAAAAGTTTAAGTGGGGGTTGAGGGAGGAAATGGGGAGAAGAGGAAAGGGAGGAAAAAAGGGAGAGAGGGTGAATGAGGGGGTAAGAGAGAGGAAGGAAAAAAGAGAAAGATTGAGAAGAGAGAGGAAGGGAGAAAAAAGATGAAGAAGACAGAGACCAACAAACTATGAACAGAAAGAAATTGACAGAGAAACAGACAGAAGACAATTGGAGAGAGATCAAGACAGAGACAGTAGAAAGAGAGACAGAGCTTGAGACTAAGAGACAAAAAACAGGGAAGGCAAAGACAAACGGGCAGAGGGTCAGAACTGCGAAACAGAGTGACAGAGATATTCAAAAAGACAGAAGACTCATAATTTTATTTCTATCAGTCAGCTGTCTTTTTTTTTTATGTTTTATTTATTTCTGAGAGAGAGAGACAGAGAGACAGAGAGACAGAGCGAGCATGAACAGGGGAGGGTCAGAGAGAGGGGCAGACATAGAATCTGAAACCAGCTCCAGGATCTGAGCTGTCAGCACAGAGCCCGACGCAGGGCTCAAACCCACGAACAGTGAGATCATGACCTGAGCCGAAGTCGGACACTTAACCGAGTGAGCCACCCAGGCACCCCTATCAGTCAGCTGTCTTTTCAACTGTTGGATTCCATGAAACAACCAGTCCTTCTGATAAATCTCTTTGAATAGGTGTTTATTTTTTTTGTTTTTGTTTTTGTTTGTGTTTTATTTATATATTTTTGGCAGTAAAATTGTTTATTAAAAAAAAAATCTGTACTATGAACACACTTCACTGCTTCAGTTGAAGAACCCCAAGCCAAATAAAAAACACCAATATTAAAAAGCAGCATAACTGGTTACTGTTTTAAAGATACATAAAAAGAATCAAACACTACAGTGTAGGAAGACAATCACCCCATGTCAGAAATCACAACTTCTTCCAAATAAAGAATATGACCCATCTGCCATATTGAAATAGGTGTTTATTATATGCTGCCAATTTTGGAACACAAACTAAGAGTTGGAACTTGAACATCATACACAAGTTTGTGTTAGGTTTCTTTGTTCTTTCTTTCCTCTTTCTTTCACTCTTTTTTTCGTTTATGGCTTAAAAACCTCTTAAAATAGTTGTTTTTTCAAGACATAAGATGGGATTGTTTATTAGGAAAATTTTTACCCAAAATTTTATGTATATTTAGGTGGTACACTGTCAGCTCTAGAATTCATTAGCTATTTAATCTTTCTTCATCTGGGAAAGGGAATAATGATTATTTTACCCCTAGGGATTGCTGTGCAAAGGTTATGAATAATACATGTAAAGAGAACCTACAGTGCCTGCCGAGTAGGAGATACTCAATGATAGCTAGTATTTATTATTGTGGCTGCCATGGAGGTGCTCTGTTCAGACCATCTTGAACAGAGAACCTGTTGTTCTACTGCAAACAGTGCAGTTAGCTGACAGCACCCCGCCCCGCCCCCCAACCCCTCCAACTTCTCTGGAATCTGCTTCGGCTTTCAGGGTGAGGCCATCATTTTCTCAGGCAACCCTCAGCCAACGTTTGGGCATAGAAGCCCAATATGAGAATCCTGTCATACATAACCTTTGCTCCAGACCTCCTTACTGGGAAAGCTTCTGGCAAACAGGCAATGGGGGCTGAGACTATTCCTGCCCAATACTGCTTTCTCCCTACTTACTTTCTCAGCTATTATCCCCTCCAGTCTGTCTGAATATCTACTTCCCCATGGTCCCAAGAACCATAATTGTTAGCTATCAATCCATTAACAAAAATCTGCCGAGAGGTGCCTGGGTGGGTCAGTCGGTTGGGCTTTCAACTTCAGCTCAGGTCATGATCTCATGGTTCACAAGTTCAAGCCCCACATTGGGCTCTGTGCTGACAGCTCAGTGCCTAGAGCCTGCTTCAGATTCTTTGTCTCCCTCTCCCTCTGCCCTTCCCCAGCTCATTCTGCTCATTCTCTCTCTCTCTCTCTCTCTCATAAAAAAAAAAAAAAAAAAAAAAGGGCGCCTGGATATGGCTTAGTCGGTTAAGCGTCCGACTTTCGCTAGGTCATGATCTCGCGGTTTGTGGGTTCAAGCCCCGCGTCGGGCTCTGTGCTGACTGCCAGCTCAGAGCCTGGAGCCTGTTTCAGAGTCTGTGACTCCCTCTCTCTCTGACCCTCCCCTGCTCACGCTGTCTCTCTCTCCTAGAAATAAATAAAAATATAAAAAAAAAAGAAACATTAAAAGAAATCTGCCTGTATACAGCTATAAATATAAAGCACTCTGCATTTTTTCCTAGAGTTGTTAACAAATTATATATATCTAAATCTTCCAAGTAGGTACATTTTCTTGGTATAGGCTTTTCAAGAATTCGTTAATAGAAGGCCAGTGCTTACCAATGCAGGTTCCAGAGGCTGAGGCAAGAAAACTTTGGAAACTGATCTACCTGCAGTGGTTTCAATAACAGACCTCTGGTGAAATGTTGGAACCTTCATTTTTAGATGACGAGAACTTAACTTTGTTTGAAATTTTTTATCTGTAGGTTCAGGATCTTTTTCAGGCTGAAATAAATTCATAATCATGAAACACACTCCATAATCAAGAAATTCACTATAAAATTATTTGCAGCACTTCTCAGATGTCTTATTTTACTGTAATATAAATGTCATAATTATTACAATTAATATAGGGTGTATATATATATATGAATCATAATATTATATATAATTCTATTCTTATTTCCTCAACTTGAAAAAGAGTTTTCAACTTAAAGATAAATGTTTTGTAAAAAAAAAGTATTCTACATATTTAACAATAAAATCTCTTGAAAGACAAAACAGTGTGAAATACACACAACTGGGGCACCTACTGGCTCAGTTAAGCATCTGACTTTGCCTCAGGTCATGACCTCAAGGTACATGAGTTCGAGCCTCACACTGGGCTCTGTGCAGAGCCTGGAGCCTGCTTCAGATTCTGTGTCTCCCTCTCTCTGCACCCCCCTCCCCAAGTCGCACTCTCTCTGTCTCTCTTTCTCTCAAAAATAAATAAACATTAAAAAAAAAGATGGCACAAAAACAGAGACATAGACCAAGGGAATACAGTGGAGAACTCAGAATTGGACCCAAAAATGTATGGCCAACTAATCTTTGACAAAGCAGGAAAGAGTATCCAATGGAAAAAAGACAGCCTCTTTAACAGATGGTGCTGGGAGAACTGGATAGCAACATGCAGAAGAATGAAACTAGATCATTTTCTCACACCATGCACAAAAATAAACTCAATATGGATAAAGGACCTGAATGTGAGACAGGAAACCATCAAAACTCTAGAGGAGAAAGCAGGAAACAACCTCCTTGACCTCAACAGCAGCAATTTCTTACTTGACACATCCCCAAAGGCAAAAGAATCAAGAGTAAAAATGAACTATTGGGACCTCATCAAGATTAAAAGCTTCTGCACGGCAAAGGAAACAATCCATAAAACTAATAAACAACCGATGGAATGGGAAAAGATAGTTGCAAATGACATATCAGATAAAGGGCTAGTATCCAAAATCTATAAGTAACTCACCAAACTCCACACCTGAAAAACAAACAATCCAGTGAAGAAACAGGCAGAAGATATGAACAGACACTTCTCTAAAGAGGACATTAGCTGGCCAGCAGACACATGAAACGATGCTCCGTGTCCCTCATCATCAGAGAAATACAAATCAAAACCACACTGAGATATCACCTCACGTCGTTCAGAGCGGCTAAGATGAATAAATCAGGAGACTCTAGATGCTGGCGAGGATGTGGAGAAATGGGCATCTCCTACACTGCTGGTGGGAATGTAAACTGGTGTAGCCTCTCTGGAAAACAGTGTGGAGGTTCCTCAGGAAACTAACCATAGAACTCCCCTATGACCCAGCAATAGCACTGCTAGGAATTTACCCAAAGGATACAGGAGTGCTGATGCATGGGGGCACATGTACGCCAATGTTCATAGCAGCACTCTCCACAATAGCTAAAACATGGAAAGAGCCTAAGTGTCCATCAACGGACGAGTGGATCAAGATGTGGTTCATCTATATGATGGAATACTACATGGCAATGAGAAAGAATGAAATCTGGCCGTGTGTAGCAACATGGATGGAACTTGATGGTGTTATGCTGAGCGAAGTAAGTCAGGCAGAGAAGGACAAATACCATATGTTTGCACATATAGGAGGAGGATTAGGAGGAACTAAACAGAGGACCATGGGGGAGAAGAAGGGGAAAAATAGTGGGGGAGAGGGAGGGAGGCAAACCATGAGAGACTCTTAATGCTGAGAACAAACTGAGGGCTGATGGGGGTGCGGGAGAGTGGAAGGGGGTGATGGGCATGGAGGAGGGCACTTGTTGGGATGAGCATTGGGTGTTATATGGAAACCAACTCAACAATAAACTATTTAGGAAAAAAAAAGAAATACACACAAATCAAAAATTTCCCTACTATGTTTAAGGTAACATCTCAAATAGTGTTCCATGAAAACAAATAATAATAGATCTATCTACCTGTCATTAAAACTAAATTTTAGAGAAAACATCAAACATATTTATATAAATATATTTATTATGAGATCATCTTCATTTAAGAAACCAAAGTACTCTCTAAAACATGAGGAAGCTACAACTACAAGAAAGCATGCTCCTTTACTAATTAATCCCTGCACTGAAAACTGCAGTCTGCTCAGTGTCCTGTGTAACTTGTCCAAAACAGCATTCCCAGTTTATATATGTTCAACATGACTGAGAAGGTGAAATTTGAGTTGGGTCCTGAATGAATGACAGTTGTTTGAGTCAGGGAGGGGTCAGAAGGAAGCCAAGGAGCTATAAGATGAATTCTAAGCAAAGAAAACAACAAAGGCATGTAGCAAACAGTGAGGTATTTACTGGCATCTACTGACTGGCTTCATCTGTGTGTAACAAGCAAACAGGTTTTTCTCTCACTCCTGTCATCATTCTCAGCAATTTCATCATGCAAGTTGATAACTCATCTAAGTGACTGGCCTTACAATTGCATAATCCCTAGATTTTTAATAACTTTTTTGCCTCATAGTATTTTAGTCACTCTGTAATAAAACATAGCTCTTACCATACATAGAAAGTATGGAATTATCAATTTGAATAGTCTCTTATATCCTTCAACCCATGTTCAATTATCTTCATGAAATACAGTCCCCCGCCCCCATTGAAATCTCCAATTTACTGATTCTATCATTTTATCTTGGTACATTACCCTTCTGTCTTATTCTTTCCTCAGCTACCACCATCCATCCTTGTAATTGCTTTCTGATCCCTTCTATCACAGATATCTGACAACCCCTAGCCCTAGATGACTCCAGACATCAATGTCCTCTGTATCTCCACTGCTGATGAGTGCTTGGAAAACCATACAATCTGGCATATCAAAGTCACCACAAACTCAAAAGGAGTAGCCACAGACTGGCAACTCTTCTGCATTTCTCTAGCTTCTCATGATTATGTCACTCTCTTGCCATTTTCCTGAAGCTCTGGCCTCCTTTCCTCTCTCATTCTCAGCTGACAGCCTTACTTCATACTTTCCCACAACAATAGAAGAACTCAAACAGATATGACCACTCAGGACTCAATTTTGGGGACCTGGAGCAAACCAAAAATGTGAAGGCCCTTGTTTAAAAAACTATAAAAACGTCAAGGCAAAAGAGCATTAAATGAAATGTGGGGGTCCTTCTAAGCACAAAGTCCATGCTGCTACCCCTACCTTTACAAATATACCACAATGGTAATATCTCTCCTCTTTTAAAGGCCAGTTCCTCCACTTGTATTCTGGATCCCATCTTTCCTCATCTTTTTAAAGACTCCTCTTTTCCCCTAATAGAATATGAAATTTGTTAGGGTTTTAAAATCAGCCTTATTGAGATATAATTCACATATCATAAAACCCACTCACTTTAAGAGTAAAACTCAATGCTTTTTTTAGTATATTCACAGAGTTGTACAATCACTATAGCCTAATTTTTAGAACATTTTTGTCCATCCTCAAACTCCATGCCCATTAGCAGTAATCTGATGGAGTAAAAACAAAACAAAACATGTTTCCTCTGATCTTGCCTCTCCTTCTAATTACTGTGCTTTTTCTTAATTTCCCTTCAGTTAAGCTCTACATGTAATCATTACCTCTTCACTTGTTTTTTCTTTTTTCCCACCTGTATTGAGGAAAAATTGACAAATATAATTCTATATATTTGAAGTGTACAAGTAATGGTATGATATACATATACACTGTTGAAGGATAAACAAGATCAAGATAATTAATATATCCACCACCTGACATATTAATTTTGCTTGTGTCAGAGAAAACTTATAATCCACTCTTAGTAACTTACAAGTATGCAATAGTGTATTATCATCGTCATACTGTACATTAGATCCTTAGAACATACTCTCATTATAATTGAAAGTTTGTACCTTTTGACCTACATCTTCCCATTTCCCCAGATTCCTAGCCTCTGGCAACTATCATTCTATTCTCTATTCTTTGTTTCTATGAAATTGGCTTTGCTTTGTTGGGTTTGTTTTTGTGTGTGTGTGTGTGTGTGTGTGTGTGTGTGTGTGTGTGTGTGTGCTTATCTTTTAGGATTCCACATATAAGTGATACCATGCAGTATTTGCCTTCCTCTGGTTTATTTCATTTAGCATGATACCTTCAGGTTCATATATGCTGTTGTAAATGAAAAGATTTTCTTCTTTTTTTATGACTGAATAATATTCCATTATCTATATCCATATATCCATATTTATATCTATATCACACTTTCTTTATCCATTCATCTATTGAGGGACATTTAGGCCATTTCCACATCTTAGCTATTGAGAATAATACTTCAGTGAACATGCGAGTGCATATATCTCCCTGAGATACCAATTTCATTTCCTTTTCTTTTGGATCTATACCCAAAAGTAAGACTGCAGGATCACATGGTAGTCCTATTTTTAATTTTTTGAGGAACCACCAAACGGTTTCACAATACTTGTACCAGTTTACATTCCATTAACAGTATTTAATGATTTGCTTTTCTGCTAATCTTTGCCAAAATTTTCTCTCTTATCTTTCTGCTAATAGCCATCCTAGCAGATGTGAGGTGATATCTCATTGTGGTTTACATTTACATTTCTCTGATTATCAGTGATAATGAGCAACTTTTCATCTTGTACATCTTCTTTGGGAGAATGTCTATTTAGATATTTTGCACTTCTTTAAATTGGATTATATATTTGCTTTTTTGGTATTGAATTGTACTATTTTGGATATTAACCCCTTACATATGATTTGTAAATATATTCTCCCATTCAGTGTGTTGTTTTTTAAATTATTTTATTAAAAATTAAATTTATTAATAAATTTATTGATTAATTCCTTTGCTGTATACAAGCTCTTTGTTTTTCTGACATGTTCCTTTGGTGTCTTATCAAAGAAATTATTGCCAAGAGCAATGTCAAGGATGGTTTTCCCTACATTGTCTTCTAGGAGTTTTTTTATTTCAGATCTTATATTTAAGTCCTTAATCCATTTTGAGTTAATTTTTGTGAGTGGTATAGATAGGGGTTCCATCTCATTCTTCTGCGTGTGGATATCCAATTTTCCCATTATCATTTATTGAAGAGATTATTCTTTCCCCAGTTTGTGTTCTTGGGACCCTTTTCAAAAATCAGGTGGCTGTATATATGTGGATTTATTTCTGGGCTCTCTATTCTCTTCCACTGGTCTATGTTCCAATACTGTACTGTTTCCATTCTATAGCTTTGTAAAATGTATTGAAATCAAGAAATGTGATGCCTCCAGCTTTGTTCTTCTTTCTCAAGATTGCTTTGGCTACTTGGGGGCCTTATGTGGTTCCATACCAATTTGAGAATAGTTTTTCTATTTCTGAGAAAAATGTGACTGGAATTTTGAGCAAACTGCGTTCTGTAGATTGCTTTGGGTAGGATGGATATTTTCACAATATTAATTCTTCCAATCTAAAAACATGGGACATCGTTCCATTTCTTTATGTCTTCTTTGATTTCTTTCATCAATGTCTGAGAGTTTATTGTGTACAAGTCTTTTACCTTCTTGGTTAAATTTACCTATAAGTACTTTTATTGTTTTTGATGAGATTCTAAATGGGATTTTTTAAAAAATGTTTTATTTATTTCTAGGAGAGAGACAGCGTGAGCAGGGGAGGGTCAGAGAGAGAGGGAGTCACAGACTCTGAAACAGGCTCCAGGTTCTGAGCTGGCAGTCAGCACAGAGCCCGACGTGGAGCTCGAACCCACGAACCGTGAGATCATGACCTAAGCGAAAGTCGGTCGCTTAACCAACTAAGCCACCCAGGCGCCCCCTAAATGGGATTTTTAAAGAAAAAACACAGTTTGTCCCTCCAATGAGTCTTTCTCTTGTGAGTCTCCTTTACTACTCACTCGAAACACACACTTCTGATACTTCTGGTCACTAAATGTGTTTGAAGTTTTCCCCACAAAATTTCTCTGCAACATCAGCCACATGTCCTACAATTCAACTCAATTCTAATATTTTTACCTGGAGATAGGTAGAGCAGATCCCACAAGACTGCTCTCATCCTAACTGAGATGTCAATCACCAGTAGTGGGTCCCCAGGTTATCCCCAGCTTCTGTTCAATTTGGCAACAAATTGGAAGCTCCCACCACCCTATCCTCAAGTTCAATTACTTTGCTAGGACAGCTCACATAACACAGGGAAACACTTACTTACATTTACTAATTTATTATAGGATATGATAAAGGATACACATTTATATAGAGCAAGGTCTGGTAGGGTCCCAAGTGTAGGAATTTTTGCCACAGTGGAGTTGTGATCTGTCACCTCCTGGTGTGGATGTGTTCACCAACCTAGAAGTTCTTCAAACCCCTACTATTAGAATTTTAATGGAGGGTTCCTTATATAGGCATAATCAATTATTTACTTCATTCCAGCTCCTTTCCTCTCTTTGGAGAAGGGAGTGACTGGGTTGAAAATTCCAAGCTTTGAATTATGGCGTGGTCTTTCTGATAACCAGCTCCATATAGGAGCCATGAAGTAGTCCATCCAGAGCTGTCTCATGAACAGAAGATTCTTTAGTATTCTTAATAACTTAAGGACCTACAAGAGTTTGAGGAGCCCTGTGTCAGGGATGGGGGTAAAAAAACCCCAAATATTAAAATGAGAGGTACACCTGGTGTTCTTATCACTTAGGAAATTAGAAGCACTTAGGAGCTCTGGGAAATGAGGGCAGAGACCAATATATATATATATTTCCTCTATCTCACTGGATTGCTTTCTGATTTCTCTTTCAAATAGTTTAATGCTAGTGTATAGGAACATAAATTTTTGTATGTTGATTTTGTATTCTGCAACTTTACAGAATTTATTCATTAGTTCTGACAGTTTTTCAGTGAAGTCTTTAGCATTTTCAACATATAAGATCATGCTATCCACAAAAGATAATTTTGCTTCTTCCTTTGCTGTATGCATGACTTTTATTTATTTTTCTTACCAAACTGCTCTGGTGAAAACTTGTAGTACTATGTTGAATAGAAGTGGCAAGAGTGAACATCTCTTCTTATTCCCAATCTTAGAGGAAAATCTTTTAACTTTTCACCACTGAGTATGATATAAGCCGTAGACTTGTCATATATAGCCTTTATTATGTTGAGGTATATTCCTTCTATACCTAATTTGTTATAAGTTTCTATTATAAAAAGATGTTACATTTTGTCCAATGCTTTTCTGCATCTATTGAAATGATATGATTTCTATCCTTCATTCTGTTAATGTGGTGTATCACATTAAATGATTTTCTTATTTTGAACTATCCTTTCATTCCAGAGATAAATCCTACTTGATTGTGATATATGATCTTTTCAATTTGCTCTTGAATTTGGTTTGCCAGTATTTTGTTGAGGATTGTTACATCTATGTTCATTATGGATATTGGCCTGTAATTTTCTTTTCTTTCAGTTTTCTTGTCTAGGTTTGGTATCACAGCAATGCAGGCCTTGTAAAATGAGTTTGGAAGTGTTCCTTCCTCTTCAATTTTTAGAAAAGTTTGAGAAGGACCGATATTAATTCTTCTTTAAACATTTAAACATTAGATGAGGCGCCTGAGTGGCTCAGTTGGTTGAGTGTCCAACTCTTGATTTCAGCTCAGGTCATGATCCCAGGGTCGTGGGACTGAGTCCCACATCAGGCTCTGTGCTGAGTGTGGAACCTGGTTAAGATGTTTTCTCTCTCCCTCTGCCCCTCTTTCACAGTGCAGGCTTTCTCTCTAAAATAAAATTTTTTTAAAATTATACATTTGGTATAATTCACCAGTGAAGTCATCTTGTCTCTTTTAATTGCCAGAAATTTTTTATTACTGATTCAATCTCCTTGCTTTTTATTGTCTGTTCAGATTTTCTGTTACTTCATGATTCAATCTCAGTAAGTTTCTGTTTCTAGGAATTTACCCATATCTTCTAAGTTATCTAATTTGTTGATATATAATTATTCATAGTAGTCTGTTATATTCCTTTGTGTTTCTGTGGTATGAACTGTAATGTCTTTCAATTTAATTTTATTAACCGGAGACATCTTTCTTTTTAAAAGTTTATTTATTTATTTTGAGAGAAAGAGATAGAGAGAGACAAAGGGAGAACAGAGAGGGAACCCCAAGCAGGCTCCATGGTGCCAGTGCAAATTCCTACACGGGGCTTGAACTCACAAACTGTTCATGACCTGATCACGACCTGGGCCAAAGCCAAGAGTCAGGCACTTAACTGACTGAGCTACCCAGGCACCCCTCTTTCTTTCTTAAACTAGATAAAAGGTTTTCAGTTGTTTACCTTTTAATAAAACTCTTAGTTTTGTTAATGATTCCTACTGTCTTCTAATCTCTTCATTTATTTCTTCTTTAATTTTTATTTCTTTCCTTCTGCTAACTTTGCACTTTGTTCTTTTTCTAGGTCCTTGCAGTATATGGTTAGGTTGCTTATTTAAGATCTTAAATTTTTCTTAAGGTAGGTATTTATCACTATAGTTCTCTTTTGGGTTACTTTTGCAGCATCCCTTATGTTTTGGTATGTTGTATTTCCATTTTCATTTGTCTCGATATTTTTGGTATCTCTTTTGATTTCTTTGACTCATTAGTTGTTCACAAATATATTAATTTTCACATATTTGTGAATTTCTTCCTTTCGTCTTTTTAAAACTTTATTTTGAGAGAGAGAGAGAGTGAGAACAAGCATGAGTGGGGGAAGGAGAGAGTGAGAATCCCAAGCAGGCTCTGACAGTGTAGACACGAGGCTCAAACCTATGAACCATGAGATCATGATATGAGCTGAAGCCAAGAGTTGGTAGCTTAAGTGACAGAGCTACCCAGACCGCATCCCCTCCCACCTTCTTTCTATAAATTTCTAGTGTCTTGCCAATATGGCCAGAAAAGATATTTGGAATAATTTCAAACTTTTTAAATTTGATAAGACTTGTTTTGTGACACAACATGTGATCTATCCCAGAGGATGTTCCATGTGCACTGAAAAGAATGTGGACTCTACTTGTGTTGAATGAAATGTTTTGTATCTGTCTGTTAGGTCCATTTGGTCTAAAGTGTTGTCTAAATCCATTATTTTCTCCATGACTTTTCTCTCTGGATGATCTATTCATTGTTGAGTCTTAGGGTATTGAACTATCCTGCTATTATTTCATTGATGTATATTTCTTCCTTCAGACCTCTTAATGAATATTTAATATAATTAGGTGCTTCAATATTGGGTCTGTATATATTTAACTTGTTATATCCTCTTGGTGAATTGACCCCTTTATCATTATGTAATAACACTGTTATTACAGCTTCTAACTTGGAATCTATTTTAAAGTATAACTTTTATCAGCAGGGATATACTCCTGGTCTCTTCCAGTTTCCATTTCCATGGAATAATTTTTCCCATTCTTTCACTTTTAGCTTGTCTTTAAAGCTAAGGACAAGCTAAGTCTTGTACAAGAGACAAGTGAGTCTCTTGTAGGCAGCATACCATTGTGCTATTTTTTTATTCACCTACTTTATGTCTTTTAAATGGAGAATTTAAATCATTTAAAGTAATTCTTGATAGGTAAGAACTTACTGATAGTAAGGACTATCATGATTTTTTAATTATTTTCTGATTGCTCTATAGTTCCTTTGTTCCTTTCTTTCTCTCTTGCTGTCTTCCTTTATGGATGGATGATTTTTATGGTGGTATGCTTTGATTCTTTTCTCTTTATCATTTGTGAGTCTCTTAAAGATTTTTGCTTTGGAATTACCATAAGGCTTTCAAAACAGTTATACCAGTCTATTTTAAGCTGATAACAAATTAACTTCAACTGCATAAAAATGTTCTACTCCTCACCCCCACATATGTTTTATGTTGTTGGTGTCCCAACTTACTTCTTTTTATATTTTATATTTCCTTCTTTTCTGTAACTCTTCAACGTATTCCAATCTGATTTGCCTCTCAACAGTCCACTAAAATTATTCTTGCTAGAGTCATCAGTTTCCTTCTTGATTCTGAACGCAACTGACTTTTTAAAAATTAACAAATTTTTAAGAGAAGTTTGAGGTTCATAGAAAAACTAAGCAAAATGTATAGAGTTTCCATATACTCCTTCATCTTACTCATGCACAATCGCCTTTATTTAATATATTGCAACACAGTGTTACACTTATTAGAATAGATAAACCTGTACTGACACATTATTTTCATTCTCCTTGAAGAACTTCCCTTAATATTTCTTAAAAGGCAGGCCTACTAACAACAAACTATAATTTTTGTTTAACTGAGAAAGTCTTTAATTCTCCTTTACTTTTGAAGGAGAATTTCACAAGGTATAGAATTCTAGCTTGGTGGGTTTTTTTTCTCAGCACTTTAAATAGTTCACTTCAGTCTTTTATTTCCTAATAGTTACTAAGGAGAGGTCTGTAATTCTTACCTTTGCTGTTCTATAGGTGTTTTCCCCCCTCTGGCTTCTTTCCAAAATTTTTCTTTCTTTTTGATTTTCTGATGTTTGAATATAATAAATCTAGACAGTTTTGGGGACATTTATCCTGCTTCGTGTTCTTTGAACTTGGGAAACTCTCAGTCATTATTGTTTCAAATGTTGCTTATGTTCCTTTCTCTGTTTCTTTTCTTTTTGGAATTCCAATAATGTGTCTCTCGTACGTTTTTTAGTTGTGTCACAGTTCTTGAATAGTTTGTACTTTTTTTTCAATCTTTTTTCTCTTTTCTTTTCAGTTTTTGAAATTTCTTCTGTCATATCCTCAAACTCAGGTATTCTTTCCTAAGTTGTGTCTAGTATACTAATGAGTCTATCAAAGGCATTCTTTAAGCCTAAGTGTCCATCAACAGACGAATGGATCAAGAAGATGTGGTTTATCTATACCATGGAATACTACATGGCAATGAGAAACCATGAAATCTGGCCATGTGTAGCAACATGGATGGACCTTGAGGGTGTTATGCTGAGCGAAATAAGTCAGGCAGAGAAGGACAAATATCATATGTGTGCACGTATAGGAGGATTAGGAGGAACTTAACAGAGGACCAAGGGGGAGAAGAAGGGCGGAAATGGTGGGGGAAAGGGAGAGAGGCAAACCATGAGAGACTCTTGAATGCTGACAAAAACTGAGGACTGATGGATGTGGGGGGAGGAGGGATGGGCATGGAGGAGGACACTTGTGGGGATGAGCACTGGGTGTTATGTGGAAACTAATTTGACAATAAACTATTTGTAAAAGAAAAAAAAAGGCATTCTTTATCCTTGCTATAGTATTTTTGATCTCTAGCATTTCTTTTTTGATCTTTCTTAGAACTTCTCTGTTTATATTATTCATCTGCTCTTGCATGTTGTCTACTTTTTCCTATAATGTCCTTAGCATATTAACCATAGTTATTTAAAAATTCTCATCTGTGCTTCGGATTCTGCTGTGTTTCTTTCTGTCTCAAAAATAAATAAACATTAAAAAAAATTTTTTAATTCTGGTCTGATAATTCTAATACTACTGCTACATCTGACTCTGGTTCTGATGTTTATTCAGTCTCTTCAAATTGTGTTTTTTTGCCTTTTAATATGCCTTGTAATTTTTTGCTAACAGGTAGACAAGATGTACTGGTTAATAGGAATTTTGGTAAACAGACCTTTAGTAACATAGTGGTAAGATGTGGGTGGAGGGACAGCAGTCATAGAGCTGTGATTAGGTCTTTTTTGTTTAGCCTGTGCTCCTGGAGGGTAAAAGTCACCAATGTTTCTCAGTTCTCACATCTCCTTTGGTGCGACAGCACAACTAGAGATAGCTGTAGTTGGGTATTTCCTGTTTTTCTTTTTAAGTTTATTTATTCATTTTGAGAGAGAGAAAGAGAGAGAGAGAGTGAGCGAGCAAGGGTGCGCACATGTAGGGGAGGAACAGAGGGGGGGTGGGAGAGAATCCCAATGCAGGGCCTGAATTCACAAACTGAGATCATGACCTGAGCCAAAATCAAAAGTTGGACCCTTAACCAACAGAACCATCAAGGCTCCCCTGTAGTAGGGTATTTTAATTCCCCTAGGTGGAAGGCTATAGAGAGCTAGAATTGGAGTATTTTCTTTTCCTCATTTAATAAAGCCGAGCCTTATGAAGTTGGATATTTCCATTCACCAAGGTAGGATATCCTCTGTTAAAATACCAGCAAGGTAGGCTCTGGTAAAATATTTTCTTCTGAGGGAAGGCTTTGTTAAGAACAGAATATTCCAGGGGCACTTAGGTGGCTCAGTTGGTTAAGTGACCAACTCTTAGTTTTGGCTCAGGACACAATCTCAAGGTTTGTGGGAGGATCGTGTCCCATGTTGGGCTCCATGCTGAGCATGGAGCCTGCTTGGTATTCTCTCTTTCTCTCTAGCCCCCTCCCCTGCTCTCAGTCTGTTTCTTTCAAAATAAATATTTAAAAAAAAAAAACATAAAAAAAGAACAAAATATTCTAGTGTATTTCAAAATGGTTCTTTTTCCCTTCCCACTACTAAAAGCATGAGGGAATTTTTCTTTGATATTTATTGTGAGGATTTGGTAGAGGTCCCTCCTACATGTAAAACTCATAAAAGCATTGAGGCCCTCTGATGACTGTATTCCTCTTGAGTTTTTAACTCTCAGTGTTGTCCTCACTGAGCCTCCAGCAACTCACCTATCACACTAGCACTGGCTCCCATTCTAACACTGGTTCTCAGGGAGGTTTCTGTTCACACGTTTCTGTTCCAATAAGTCATGATTCTCTATATTCACTGATCTGTCTTTCCAAGTTTTAGTGCAGCACTTTGGCCTATGACCTTATTTTTCTGACATACCTAAAAAGAGTTGTTGATTTTTCACTTTGTTCAGCTTTTTACGTGTTAGGACAGAGAGATGACTTCTAAGTTCCTTACATGTTAGACCAGAAACTTGAAGTCCCCCAATTTTACCACGTTCTTTATAACACTGGGATTCCAAACAACTTTCAGCATTGTTAACTACTCCCCTTTTAGGAGTAAATGCTCTCCTATCTTGCGTTCTGTTATACCATACTCTGTTTATTTTCCTCCTTTTCTCTATCTACTCATACTTTTGTACCTGACTTTCTTTTTTTTTTTTTTTACAAATATTTTATTGTCAAATTAGTTTCCACATAACACCCAGTGCTCATCCCCACAAGTGTCCTCCTCCATGCCCATTCCCCCCTCCTACCCACATCCATCAATCCTCAGTTTTTGTCAGCATTCAAGAGTCTCTCATGGTTTGCCTCTCTCCCTTTCCCCACCATTTCCGCCCTTCTTCCCCCCCTTGTTCCTCCATCAAGTTCCTCCTAATCCTCCTATACGTGCAAACATATGGTATTTGTCCTTCTCTGCCTGACTTATTTCGCTCAGCATAACACCCTCAAGGTCCATCCATGTTGCTACACATGGCCAGATTTCATGGTTTCTCATTGCCATGTAGTATTCCATGTTATAGATAAACCACATCTTCTTGATCCATTCGTCCGTGGATGGACACTTAGGCTCTTTCCATATTTTAGCTATTGTGGAGAGTGCTGCTATGAACATTGGGGTACATGTGCTCCTATGCCTCAGCATTTCTGTATCCCTTGGGTAAATTCCTAGCAGTGCTATTGCTGGGTCATAGGGGAGTTCTAGTGTTAGTTTCCTGAGGAACTTCCACACTGTTTTCCAGAGGGGCTGTACCAGTTTCCATTCCCACCAACAGTGTAGGAGGGTGCCCGTTTCTCCACATCCTCGCCAGCATCTAGAGTTCTCTGACTGGCTCATTTTAGCCACTCTGACTGGCGTGAGGTGGTATCTCGGTGTGGTTTTGATTTGTATTTCCCTGATGAGGAGGGATGCTGAGCATCATTTCATGTGTCTGTTGGCCATCTGGATGTCCTGTTTGGAGAAGTGTCTGTTCATATCTTCTGCCCATTTCTTCACTGGGTTGTTTGTTTTTTGGGTGTGGAGTTTGGTGATTCCTTATAGATTCGGGATATTAACCTTTTATCTGATATGTCATTTGCAACTATCTTTTTCCATTCTGTTGGTTGCCTATTAGTTTTGTGGGGTGTTTCCTTTGCTGTGCAGAAGTTTTTAATCTTGATGAGGTCCCAACAGTTTATGTTTGCTCTTGATTTCCTTGCTTTTGGGGATGTGTCAAGTAAGAAGTTGCTGCGGTGGAGGTCAAGGAGGTTGTTTCCTGCTTTCTCCTCTAGGGTGTTGATAGTCTCCTGTCTCACGTTCAGGTCCTTTATCCATTTTGAGTTTATTTTTGTGTATGGTGTGAGAAAATGATCTAGTTTCATTCTGCATGTTGTTGTCCAGTTCTCCCAACACTATCTGTCAAAAAGACTTTCTTTGTACCATAGCTTTCCAAGGAATGATCCCAGACCCTTGTCTCTTCCTCACTTGGTAGAAACTCATTCTTTCTCAAGTGCCTTCATCTATTTCTATGAATTTAAAACATTGTACACTTCTATTCTATTTTCCTAACCTGCAGAGTTATAGCCAATGGTTCTTCCAACATTTTCATTTTCATATGCCCTCAAACTTCTTGCCTTTCCTATCACACTATTAAATAGCACCTTTATCCACCAAAGCTGCATAACAGAAACTGACATTTCTTTTTTGAAACCTCTCAGTCCTTTACCCTCTATATCCTATTCATGAGCTGTACAGGCAAAATTATCTTGAATTCATGCATGTTTCTAGTCATAGAATGTCATAGTCATGCATATCCTAGTCAAAGTCACCACAATCTTTTTTTTTTCCCCGTTTTTTATTCTTTACTTTTTGAGAGAATGCATGCAGGGGAAGGATAGAGACAGAGGGAGACAGAGGATCCCAAGTGGGTTCTGCACTGACAGCAGTCTGATGCAGGGCTGAATTCATGAATCATGAAATCATGACCTGCACCCAAATTAGACATTTAATGGACTGAGCCACCCAAGTGTCCCAAAGCCACCACAATCTTGCACCTAAAATATTTGCAACTTCATAATAAGGAGTCTTCCTATTGACAGTCTTGTCCTTTTTTGATTTTCTCCCCAATGCATACAATGACAATAAAGTGTAGTATAAAGAATACAGGTGTTAGATCCAGAAAGACTTGCCACAACTCTTCAAACATACTAATTAATATCTAAATCTATTTTTATCAGCTATAAAATAGGTGAAAACAAAACAAAACAGAAAACAAAAATCTTAGATGATAGGAATGCTATAAGGAGAAGATATAATTTATAGAAAGTACCTATACAATGCTTTCCATCGAATAGTCACTCAAATACTAGATCCTATTACATACAAAACAAAATTCAAATTCCTCTCCAAAGATCTCTAGACTCTAGGACTAAAGTGCTAATTCACAAATACTCCTCAGCAGAAAATACTGCTCTGGCTACACAGCAAATGTCTTATTTTCACCTTAAATTAATGTTTAATAGGCATCCAATTATCCAAAAGGATTTTGGGAAATCTGTGAATTTTAATTCTCTTTCATTAAATCTATACGGAGTATACATGCAAGTAACAATAACATTAATTTCTAAATTCAAAAAATGTTTGAAATTATTGACTTAAATAATTGAAAAAAATTCCTATAAAACTGTTAATTAAGAATATGCTCTATATTCATGAAATTTATGGTTTATGTAGTAATTCTGCTTAACACTTGCTTTTTCCTTTGTTTTTTCAGGGGCTGAAGGGTAAGTTTTCTCAGCAAGTAAAACTTCACAAGCTGCATTATCTGTAAAGAAAAAGATAGTTCAATATTTTAATTATTTAACCGCTCTTTAAGTATAGAAAACAGAACTCAAATTTGACCAAAAAAAAAACACCCTGATTTTAATGACTTTAATAGTTCCAGAAGAAAAACTTAATATATGTTGAATAATCTAACTACCTATAGATAAGAGCTCCAGGTTTCACAGGAGTAAATATGCTATGTGCTATTTACTTTTCAATTAATAGAGAAAGTTGTGTGTGATTAAAATTCTTAATTAATTATCCTTTCATTTCCACTTTTCTGTATTTTCAGGCTCTCCTGAAACTTCTCTACTGAAACTTTTCTTTTTTTTCTTTTTTTTTTTTCACAAATAGTTTATTGTCAAATTAGTTTCCATATAACACCCAGTGCTCATCCCCACAAGTGCCCTCCTCCATGCCCATCACCCCCCTCCCCCCCACATCCATCAGTCCTCAGTTTGTTCTCAGCATTCAAGAGTCTCTCATGGTTTGCCTCTCTCCCTTTCCCCCACCATCTCCCCCCTTCTTCTCCCCCTTGTTCCTCAGTTAAGTTCCTCCTAATCCTCCTATACGTGCAAACATATGATATTTGTCCTTCTCTGCCTGACTTATTTCGCTCAGCATAACACCCTCAAGGTCCATCCATGTTGCTACACATGGCCAGATTTCATGGTTTCTCATTGCCATGTAGTATTCCATGGTATAGATAAACCACATCTTCTTGATCCATTTGTCCGTTGGATGGACACTTAGGCTCTTTCCATGTTTTAGCTATTGTGGAGAGTGCTGCTATGAACATTGGGGTACATGTGCTCCTATGCCTCAGCATTTCTGTATCCCTTGGGTAAATTCCTAGCAGTGCTATTGCTGGGTCATAGGGGAGTCCTACTGTTAGTCTACTGAAACTTTTCTATCAGCATTTAAAATATACTCAGGACTCTTTCATCTTACCAAAAACTTTATCTGTACCCAATACCCGTCATGCTACATCCCCTCTCTCCTCTAATCCACAAGCATGTCCACATGTACTAACATAACTTCCTCTCCTCCTGTTTACTCCCAAACCCACAGCAATCTAATTTCAGGTCCCACCAATATGAGCAGAAACCTTTCCTGCCCTGCCTTATCAGACATCAGTACAACAAGCATGAACATTTTCCCTCTGGTCCCTTTTATGGCTCTTCTTCAGTCCTCACTCTTCCCTTTTTTTCCACTCTCCAGACTCAATCCAAAGCAACAAAAATCTCTTGACTGTCTGCTTTGTGCCAATGTTACTTAGCATGTGTACTTAAGACTGCAAATTTGGCTTTTTTTATTCTTAACACTAGTACCTTGCTTTAAGGCCTCAAGAGATTTCTCTTGGGATTATTTCAGTACTTCTTCATTTTAGCCCCTCTGTACTCCACTGCCCACATTTTATACCTAAAATACAAGTCTAATATCATCTACTTAAAACTTTTCCAAGGCTTTCCTCCGCATTCAGGTTAAAACTCAAGCTTCTTAGCATACAAAATCCTGATTTTTGTGATGCCTGCCTATAATACTTATACATTCCCAGCTTTGTTGCAGAGGGTAATTAGGTTCCTAGATACAAAACAGGATACTCATTTAAATTTGAATTTAAGATAAACAAATAATTTTTTAGTATAAGTATATGCCATGTAGTAGTACAAGCATATACAATATTTATGACATAATTATATTAAAAATTATTTGCTGTTTATCTGAATTCAAATTTAACTGAGCATTCTGTATCTTTACGTACTAAATCTGGCATCCCTTGAGGCTAATCACTTCACTCATCTTCATCTCCTAAAACAGAGAGAAGTAGTAGGTTTGAGAGTTCTGTAAGAGACAAAATTGGTACCAAGATTTGGTAATAGATTAAGTCTAGGAAGTAACAAAGAGGAAGGTGTTAAGGATGATTCCTGTGTTATCAGTTTGCTAAGCTACACTTGATAAAATGGAGGACATTGGTGGAAGACCAGATTAGGTCTTGGTTGTGACAATTTTTAGTCCTCAATCCATGCTTTATTTAATCTCTTGGTAACTTCTGTTATAGCTACTCCTAAATGCTAAAGTGTTCCATTTACATTCTTGTTGCATGTCTGTTGTTTATTACACTTCCTAGGTGATCTCATCTGATCCTATGACTTTAAAACTTCTATATTCTTGACTCTAGATATTTATTTATATATAGCTCTAGTCTCTGTCCTAAATTCCATACTCCTGTATCACAAACTGATTTCATTACATCTCTACTTGAAGGCTAATAAGTCTCTCAAAGTTTTAATATTTTATTGAAGAGTTCTACATACACAGTAATAGGCACAAATCTTAAATGTGTATGTATTCACCCATATAATCTCCACCGAAATCAAGGTATAAAATATTTCTAACACCCCAGAAGTTTTCTGTATGTTCCTTCCCAGTCAGGACCCCCTTTCTAAAGATTACCACTATTCTTACTTCTACTACCCACAGCAGTCTTGCCTATTCTTGAACTTTATATGTATGAAATTACACAATATATACATGTTTGTGTCTCCATTATTTCATGAAACATTATGTACAGGAGTAGAGAGATCAAATCCAACATTTGAAGCTAAATTCTTATCATTCTCCCAACTTGCTCTGTCCTCCAGTGCTTTCTCAAGAAATGGTATCATCATTAATCCACTCACTTAAGCTAATAAGTTTAGACTCATCCTTGACATTTACTTTTTTCTTACCCAACATCCAGCTTAATCAGGAAATCCTAGTGCATCTGCCTTGAAATATATTTCTGGAGGCACCCAGGTGGCTCAGCCAGTTAAGGATCCAACTTCGGTCAGGTCATGATCTTGCAGTCCATGAGTTAGAGCCCTACACTGGGCTCTGTGCTGACAGCTCAGAACCTGAAGCCTACTTCAGATTCTGTGTCTCCCTCTCTCTCTGCTCCTCCCCTATTCATACTCTGTCATTCATTCATACTCTCTACAGAGTCTCTGCCTTTCTCAAAAATAATAAAACACTTAAAACATATATACATTCCAAATCAGACCACTGCTACTACTCTAATCTCATACACCATTATCTGACCCTATAATAGTTGGAACACCATCTCTTTGCCTTCTTAGTTTATTCTCTACATAGAAGCCAGAGTGATTATTCTAAAATATGTATTCAAGGAATGGCTGGGTAGCTCAGTCAGTTAAGTATCGAACTTGAGCTCAGGTCATGCTCTCACGGTTCATGAGTTAAAGCCCCATGTTGGGTCCTGTGTTGACAGCGCAGAGTCAGAAGTCTGCTTCACATTCTACATTTCCTTCTCTCTCTGCCCCTCCCCGACTCGTGCTCTGTCTCTGTCTTTCAAAAATAAATAAAAACATTAAAAAAAACATTTAAAAATATGTATCCAATCACACCATCCGACTTCTCAGCACATTTAGAATAGAATTCTTACTCCTTATGATGGCATAGGAGAATCTAAATTATACCACTTGACTAATCCCCAACACAATTATAGTCATTCATTTCTTAAAAACTCATTTTGCTCCAGTCATACTAACCTCTTTTCTCTTCTTCAAACATGCTGTGCTCATTCCCATCTTATTACCTTTTCTTTTGTTGTTCTCTTTGTCCAGCATACTCTATCACAGATTTTCACATGACCCACATTCAAGCTCTCTACAATTGTCTTCTCCTCAGAGACACTCATTCTAGAGACTTTTAAATACAGAGAACAAACTGAGGGTGGAAGGGAGTGTGGGAGGGGATGTTGGTGATGGGCATTGATGAGGGCACTTGTGATGAGCACTAGGTGTTTTATGTAAGTGATGAGTAGATTTTGAGAATCTACTCCTAAAGCCAAGAGCCCACCATATACACTGAATGTTAGCTACCTTGACAATAAATTTTATCAAAAGATAAAATCAATAAAAAAATAAAATAAAATTGTATCCGTAGGGGTGCCTAGGTGGCTCAGCTGGTTGAGGGTCCAACTCTTGATCTCGGCTCAGGTCATGATCTTGTGGTTCGTGGAATCAAGTCCCATGTCTGGATGTACACTGACAAGACAGAACCTGCTTGGGATTCTCTCTCTCCTTCTCTTTCTGCCTCTCCCCTGCTCACACACTCCCTTTCAAAATTAATAAATAAACTTAAAAAAATAATAAAATAGCATCCCTACTCATATCCTGTTTTTACCGTGCTTTATTTTCCTTTAATACTCTTATTCTGATGCTAATACATACTCATTTGTTTATTTGTTTATGATCTTTCTTTCTCCACTATAATATAGCTCTGTTAGGGCAAGGACTCTGTCATGTTCCTGAGCAACTAAAATACTTTGTGTCACAATGTAGGTGATTAATGAATATTTGTTGAATGAATGGAACTAATGAATGGCGTGATGAGGTGTCTCTGAAACATCCAAGGGGAAATGTCCAGAAGGCAGCTGCATATAATGGTTTTAGTCTCAGAGGAAAGTCTAGATTGAGAGAAAACCTGAAAACCCTGCTTTTTATAAGTCAACTGCACATATTAGGGGTAAATTTTTAAAAAGATTAAAATCTAGGATCTAACCTTGAAGAACTCCCATATTTAATGGCTAATAGTAGCAGATTAGATTGCAAACGAGACGGAGCAGGAGTTACCTGGTAAGTAGTTACCTGTTTATGTGTTTGTCTCTATGAGTAGACTATTTTCTAACACTTAGATAAGAACCTGATATAGGAACACAGCTGGATTTTTTGAATTAAGGAAGTAAAAAATAATTCTTGAGCAAGATGTGATTTAATTTTAAATTTCAAATTAATCAACCACATAAAATAAAAGTAAGAAAACAAAAGCATACATAATTCGAGAATCACTGTTCTGCCTTACTACCAGGCTTTATAAATAATATTTTCCACAGCCAAAGCAAAACTTTTTATTGAGCAAGACCTAAGTAAAAACATGATTGCCTTCAGAACCCTTCCCACTTTCACCTTCGATAACCTCTCTCCTCTTATTCACCAGCTCCCTTACTCTTAGATTTATACAAAAAACTCTGCTTCTAATGCTCACCCTCCAGGGTAGTAGATGCTACTTCTTTGAAAGATGAGTGCTTTTACAAGTTTAGTTCTTATCACTTGATTAATTTCCCTTAGAACAGCTACAATTTTAATCATTTTTATACTCAGAGCTCCTAACATAATACCTGACATTTAGAAAATACTCATTAGCAGTATTTCTTAAAAATGAAAATGATGTAAAAACCTTTTGTTTTTCTTTTAGTTCATACAAACTTACCTACTAAGAGTAAAATCAGCAATCTTTTGTTTTCCCACAAATAAATGCTATAAAACTTGATTCAGGAAATAAAAATGGAAATCTGGGATAGAGCATGGGTTAATAAGGGTGGAAATGTTTGGCAAAGCTTATTCCAATAGTAGACTAAATTATAGAGTGCCTATAAGGCAAGGCACTGTGTTTATCCTTTCATTTTCAATCATCACACATAATTGCAATCTAACTGCTTATTGATTATCTTCCTTTCCCATGACTGAAACTTAGGAGGCAAGGATTTAATGTTACTCTTTACTGGTATATACAGCAACAATTAATACAGAGTATATGTGCAGTAAATATTTATGAAATGAATTAATGATGGGTGTTTTAGTGATAATTAAAGACCCACTTTCTAACTTCACATATCTTCATTTCTTAAAATATAACCAAGCTAAAAAGCACTCAGTTTCTCGGAATACCAATTTTCTTAAAATATACTGCATTATCACAAAAATAAAGAAATAGAGAATTATGAAAATGATTAGTTTCACTGTTTATTACCTGATTCTGAGTGTGAAGTACTCTTTGGTTTTGAAGAAATATTTTTGTCCGCTAATGTCATCACTCTATAAGAAGAACAAATTAATGATTATTCTCAATCTTTCATTAACTTTCAGGAATCTTCAAATAATACTTGCAATAAGAACATTTATATACTGTCAAATATCTGTAGAAAGAATGTAACTGTTTAAAAAATGTCATCATATCTATACGAACAAATAGTTCAATAAAAGGCAAAATATTTATATATTTTTCAGGGTGAGACGATACATATAGAGGGCAAGGTAGACTGTTTAGAAGTAGAAAGGCCAGGGGGCACCTGGGTGGCTCAGTCAGTTAGGCATCTGACTCCCGCTCAGGTCATGATCTCACAGTTTGTGAGTTCAAGCCCCATATCAGGCTTTGTGTTACAACAACTCAGAGCCTGCAGCCTGCTTCACATTATGTGATTACCTTTCTCTACCTCTCCCCTCCTTATTCTCTGTCTCTCTCTGTCTCTCAAAATAAATAAACATTAAAAATAAAATAAAATAAAAGAATTGGAAGACCTGGGTTTAAAAGCCTTGGAAAATTTACTTAACATGTCTTGATTCTTGGTTTCTTCATTCATGCAAAAAAGAATGGCAACCTTGTTTCCTAGGATTCTTGAGGTAAGAATCTCAAGTGACAGGAAAGATAATAATTCTTAAAAAGTAATGTCCTGTTCTCTTTTAGAAATCACACCATCCTCAATTCGATTCAAATGTGTATGAGAACATTACAAGAGGAATACAAAAGGATGAAAGATCAGCGTTTGACCACCAAAATGGGATTTTTGGGTCCCTAGCAAGACAATGAAGTTGAAACCCAAATATGAGAAGATGATTTTCTAAATTCCTACTGCTGGTTTATTGAACAATTGAACTCAGTAGGCAAAAAACAATTTTAGTCTATACTTTCATCTTTCCTCTTTAAATTCATCCTGTCAAAAATAGTACTTTCTTGCTCCTGCATGAACTTCCAGGTGTATTCCATTGCTTCTGTATACTCCCTTATAATAAACAGTAATTTAGGGGTAATAAAACTCCCAGTGTAATATCACAACACCAGATTCATATTATCAAATTACATTTCTTCCTTCTTACAAGTTGGGACAGATTTAGACTCAAAACCTGCAGTGAGGAAATCAATCATGGTTGTTTTCTTCTCTATTTCTTGTTCCTTTTCTTCTCCATTTGGTAACTACTCTTTGGGGTCCTCTGGCATTGCACTATGGAAAAGGAGTTGTAGAAAGGGACATAAAAGGTCTTTCCTGATTTTGGCTGATATGATTATAATATTGGTACCCTCTAAGTATGGCAGACAACCAAATGCTGATTCTTTCATATGTGAAATATTATGAAGGGTTCAGTGGTAAGATTTACTTGTGCCTGTGGCTCTCTCACTTGCTGCTATTTATGATCTCAGCTTTTGCATTTGCTGACTCTTCCAACTGAGTTTACCTTTTCCTTCATAAGTCATACTGGGCATGATCTTTTCCAAGATGATCCATAACTGACTCTCTTCTGTGGGATCTATATCTGCCCTACAGGCAATATGCACAAATATTTGTTGTGCCAAGCTCTGAAAGTACATATAATTTCCCCTTTAGTCTGTCATTCCAAAGCATCTAAGAGTCTGCTAACAGACCCTCTTGCCTTTAGACTTTTCAGATGTTAGTCAGAAACCAAGTTCTAGGGGACATACGTCAAACTTTTCAAATGGTTCTCTTGAAGCCTCCTCTCTTATGTTGAGATGCGTGAATAATCAACCCCCCTTCTTGCTTATAACACCAATAACTCTAATCAAAGAAATAAATATTCTTGGTCATTTCATCCTTTCAGTGCATTCTTGGCACTTTATATTCATTTTTTAAATAGTTTATTTATTTATTTTGAGAGAGAGCACACACAAGCAAGTGCAAGCAGGGAAAGGCAGAGAGAGGGGGAGAGAATCCCAAGCAGGCTTTGCACTGTCAGAACAGAGCCCTACACAGGCCTAATCTCACAAAACATGAGATCACAACCCGAGCTAAAATCTAGAGTCCAACCGAGCCACTCCAGTGCCCTTCACCTTTTTTTCTTCATTGTTAAGTAGGCTCCATGCTGAACATGGCACCCAGTGTGGAGCTTGAACTCATGACCCTGAGGTCACAACCTGAGCTGAGATCAAGAGTGAGATGCTTAACCAACTGAGCCATCTAGGTGCCCCTTGGCCTGATCTTAAATACCTTGGAGATTGGTGATGGGCAAATGTATAAAGCACTAGGTTTTGACCCCACATTTTACAAACTGTACACAGATAAATCTATACAGATAGGGATGGGGTAATTGTCATTTTATTTTGTTTTCACCTATTGAGGTCACTGTTCAAACTCTAAGACTACCTGAAAGCCACATTTAACATCCTGCTTAATTCTTCAAGTTTCTCTTACCATATATAGGTGAAAAAACAGAGTTTTACTATTCACTACAGAATGTAGAAAAAATTCAGGATATGACCACAGACAGATTTCTCCTCCATGCCTTCCAGTCCAGAGGATTGTTGCTAAGAAAAAAGGAACAGAGGCTTGGGAAATAAGCAGTTTGACATTGGGAACTGACTTCTCTCCATCACGCCCTAAATCTGGAGGCAAGGGTACTAAGTGGGCAGATGTCATTAGAAGAGGTGAAGAAAACCACAGCAATTTCTTACTTGACACATCCCCAAAAGCAAGAGAATCAAGAGTAAAAATGAACTATTGGGACCTCATCAAGATTAAAAGCTTCTGCACAGCAAAGGAAACAATCCATAAAACTAATAAACAACCGATGGAATGGGAAAAGGTAGTTGCAAATGACATATCAGATAAAGGGCTAGTATCCAAAATCTATAAGGAACTCACCAAACTCCACACCCGAAAAACAAACAACCCAGTGAAGAAATGGGCAGAAGACATGAACAGACACTTCTCCAAACAGGACATCCAGATGGCCAACAGACACATGAAACGATGCTCAGCATCCCTCATCAGGGAAATACAAATCAAAACCACACTGAGATACCACCTCATGCCAGTCAGAGTGGTTAAAATGAGCAAATCAGAGGACTCTAGATGCTGGAGAGGATGTGGAGAAACGGGCACCCTCTGACACTGTTGGTGGGAATGTAAACTGGTGCAGCCCCTTTGAAAAACAGCGTGGAGATTCCTCAAAAAATTAACACTAGAACTCCCCTATGACCCAGCAATAGCACTGCTAGGAATTTACCCAAGGGATATAGGAGTGCTGATGCATAGGAGCACATGCACCCCAATGTTCACAGCAGCACTGTCCACAATAGCCAAAACATGGAAAGAGCCTAAGTGTCCATCAACGGACAAATGGATCAAGAAGATGTGGTTTATCTGTACCATGGAATACTACATGGCAATGAGAAACAATGAAATCTGGCAACGTGTAGCAACATGGATGAACCTTGAGGGTGTTATGCTGAGCGAAATAAGTCAGGCAGAGAAGGACAAATACCATATGTTTGCACGTATAGGAGGATTAGGAGGAACTTAACGGACGACCACAGGGGAGAAGAAGGGGGGAAATAGTGGAGGAGGGGGAGAGAGGCAAACCATGAGAGACTCTTGAATGCTGAGAACAAACTGAGGACTGATGGGTGTGGAGGGAAGGGGGAGATGGGCATGGAGGAGGGCACTTGTGGGGATGAGCACTGGGTGTCATATGAAAACCAACTTGACAATAAATTATTTACCAAAAAAAAAAAAAAAAAAAGAAGAGGAGGTGAAGAAAAAGCCAAAAGTAGAGGGGGCATGTTCCAAACTCACTTTGGGAGGAGACATCCACACAAGGTGGCAACTCAACACAAAAATCAGAGTTTAGAATATTCAGTCAGGGAGGAGACCTCAAGCCCTCCCAGAGTCCTTTAATTTCTATAGACTGTGAAGGAGTTCACAAGGTTCTAAATACCAAGGTTTTAATATAAGATAATGATTAAAAAATAAGTTAATTAAAATAATAAAATTTTAATTTAAATACAATGCATAAGATGCACAAATTAGAACCAGAAAATCTAGCATAGGGCTACTGTGCCTAGATGACTCTACTACAAAGGTTGCAGAAAGGTAAACAAGTCAAAATATGCATGGAGGATTTCAATGAGACTCAAGGAGTCTCGGGTAGCAACAAAAGTCAATGCAAGAAAAAAATCAGTAATGCAAGACCTCAGGCCCTATATAAGCCTTTAAGACTTTATCAGTAGAGTCTATTCCCAGTACAGAACCAGTCTTAAAACTTGAAACATAAATTAATAAAAGTACAGAGACAACTTGTGGGCCCCAAACACCCTTAAGCCCCCAACTTTACCCCTCTCCTACTTCTAGCTTGCTCCTATGCCTATATACCTATATTTAGGGTGACCATTTATGCAAACTGGGACCTTTCCAAGAGTAAAGGGAAGATCTATTAAAATTTATGTCAGAAAAACAGTCACATACCAGGACTGTCCCAGACAAATCAAGAGGGATGATAATCTACCTATATGCCATCCTCAGGAATATGGAATGGGGAGAAAACCTGTAAGACTTAGCATTCACCCAAAAGAAACATTTTACTGTAAGTAAATGAATGGCATTAATACTAAGTTTTTTCCCAGATAAATAGGAAAGAAGAGAGATGAGAACCTATGACAATCTTAGCTCAGTTATTTTTAAAAATAAATTACACCTGGCACTAATATTACACTGTATGTTAACAAATTGGAATTGAAATAAAAACTTTAAAAGTGAGAGAGAGAGCCAGAGAGAGAAAGCTAGCTATATTTTCTTCACATATCCAAGTGGTACATTTTATTTTTTAAACATAGGGCAACACTTAACAGGGACAGAAAATAAGATCAGATACACATAATCAAGCACTGTATTACATTTGTTCCATTCCAAATACAGGCGACAGTCATTGCAGTGGGTCTACACATATCTTTTCAGCAATATACACAAAACTCTCTTCATTAGGTACTATATTTGTGAATGTGCTACTTAAAGAAAATGCCAAACTATCTAACAGTTAACAGGTACTTAAGACTGTTATCGTTACTATCCAAACACCTCTCCCTCCTTCCTAAGAATATATTGCATGACAAATTGTGGAAGGGATTTAAAAACCATCAATCATCATTTCTCTCTGCTGTTATTAATAGCTTATCTTTAGAATTTTCACTGTTGCTCACCTTCAATTTGTAAAAAACAGTATCTTTGAAGCACAATAAAGTGAAGTACAAATAAAATGAGGTATGACTGTACCTTTTCTTCAAAAATGTTTTACCACTTAATTATAAGCATATTTATGAAGAGGCTATCACACTAATATTCTTTTCTCACTCCACACAATTTCCTAGGTGACAACTATGCCTTCAGCCCAGAATATTTCCCTTGCTATCTAGGCTAGAATATCCAATTACTTGCCTGATAGATCCACCTCAAAGTGCTGTAGGTATTTCAGTGTTTTTCATACTAAAATCATCTGTCACCCAGTTCACAACTGTTTTTCTATTTGTGTTCTTTCATCCAGTAAATTAGTTATCATTCATCCAGTTTCGTAAGTCAGAGGGCTGGGGGCCAACTTCTACTTTTCTCCCTTAACTAACCAATCATTTAAAACTACTGATCATCCCTTGGGGTGCCTGTGGGCTTAGTCAGTTAGGCATCCAATTTCGGCTCAGGTCATCATCTCACAGCTCTGTCAGTTTGAGCCCCTAGTCGGGCTCTGTGCTGACAGCTCAGTCTGGAGCCTGCTTTGGATTCTGTATCTCCCTCTCTCTCTGTTCCTCCCCAGCTCACACTCTGTCTCTTTCTCAAAAATAAATAAAAATTAAAATTTTTTTGAAAAAGGCGGGGGGTGGCACCTGGGTGGCTCAGTTAGTTAAGTAGCCAACTTCAGCTCAGGTGATGATCTCGCATTCGTGAGTTCAAGCCCCATGTCAGGCTCTGTCCTGACAGCTTGGAGCCTCAAGCCTGCTTTCAATTCTGTGTCTCCTTCTCTCTCTGCTCCTCCCCTGCTTCTCATTCTGTCTCTCTCTCTCTCAAAAATAAATAAAAACATTAAACATTAAAAAAAAAAAAACTATTGATCATCCCTTCTGAATTGTTCTCAAGTATTTCTTTTTGCTATCCTTGCTGAAGTTCAGGTCCTAATTATGCCTCACTTGAAATGCTACAATAATCATTTCTTCAATCCAGTCACTCTGTCTACTCTATCTTTTTCTTTGTTGCAAAAGTGATTGCTCTTTTTTTGTTTTTTGTTTTCAAGTTTATTTATTTTTGAGAGAGAGAAAGAGAGGGAGAGAGAGATACACACAAAGTGTGAGCAGGGGAGGGGCAGAGAGAGAGGGAGACACAGAATTCGAAACAGTCTCCAGACCTTGAGCTGTCAGCACAGAGCCTGACATGGGGCTCGAACCCACAAACTGCAGGATCATGACCTGAGCTGAAGTCGGATGCTTAACTGACTGAGCTACCCAGGTGCCCCAAAAGTGATTATTCTAAGACAGAATATTATCATCCATATCTCTGTGAAGAGGTAGGATAACAGGCAAGAAGATTCCAGCTGGGTAATGTAAAAGTTCCACAGAGATTTACATGCAAAAGTATATCAATCATCCCTATAAATTCATCAGCACAGAATACCTAAACCATAAGTCTCTACAAAATTATACCACCTACCATGTAATCGTGGTCAAAAAAATTAACTTATAAGACAGTAAGAGTTGTACATGATTATTTGAAGGACACAAAATCCAACAAATAGCTATAGACATTTTCCTTGTATCTCAAGAAGCTGAGAACCAAAAAATGCTACGATTAGATCACCTAAGTTTCAAGTACCATGGCTTATTTATTTTTGGTCTCTTTCCTACCTATATTTTCTATTAACAATTATATTTCCTTGGTTTCCTTGGTGTTAACTTTTTGCTTTTATAGCTTTATTGAAATAAGTCACATATCACACAATTCACCCATTTAAAGTGTATATTCAATGACTTTTAATATATTCAGAGAATTGCACAACTGTCATCATAATTTTAGAACATTTTCATCACCCCAAAAAGAAACACTGTACCTATTATCAGTCAGTCCTTATATCTTCCCAAAACCCCCATTCTTGGGCAATCACTAATCTGCTGTCTATACAGATTTGTCTATTCTGGATACCTCATACAAATGCAACCATAAAATATGTGGTCTTATAGGACTAGCTTCTTTCACTTAGAATATGTCCAGGGTTCATCCATGTCGAAGCATATATCAGAATTTCATTTTTTATTATTAAATAATATTCCACATGGACATACCACATTTTACTTGTCCATTCATCAACAGATGGACATTTGGATTGTTTCTACTTTTTGGCTTGAATAAAGTTGCAGTGAACATTCACACACAAGTTTTTGTATGAACATGTGTTTTCATTTTTCTCAGGTATGCGTACCTAGGAGCGGATGTGAGGGACTACCACTCTATTTTCTGAAACACCTTCACCACTTTAAAGTCCCATCAGCAGTGTATAAGACTCTCAATTTTTCCACAACCAACACAATACTTATGATCAGTATTTTTTATTATAGTCATCTTAGTGGGTATAAAATGATTCTCTTTAAGCTGACTCATATTTTCCTAATGGATACTGATAATGAGCATCTTTTCATGTGCTTATTGGCCATTTATATATCTTCTATGGAGAAATGCCTGCATAAATTGGGTTATTTTTCCTTTTATTCTGAGTTCTAAGAGTTCTTTATATATTCTGGATATAAGTCCCTTACCAGATACATAATCTGCAAATATTTTACCCTATTCTATGAACTGTCTTTTCATTTTCTTGATAGTGTCTTCCTTTTTTTAATCATCTCTGTATTTATTTTTTAAATTATTATGTTTTAAGTTTTAATTTTAATTAGTTAACTTACAGTGCAATATTAGTTTCAGGAGTAGAATTCAGTGATTCATCACTTACACACAACACTCAGTGCTCATCACAGTAAGTGCCCTCCTTGGTATTGATGGTATCTCCTGACTTTGTTTTTAAACTTGAATGAATTTTTTGTAAGTTCCTTCAACCTTTGAAGATTAAAATATTTAAAATTCTTGTTATATTTTTCAGAGACTCTCATTCTGTTCAGGAGAAAATAAAAATCCCAGCCCTTAAGGCCATTCATGATCCAAACTGTGACCACCTTGAATTTAGATACTGCTTCATTCATATATGCCTTACCCTCAGTCTACATGCCCCAAACCAAGCTCTTGATCTTTTCCCAGTAATATTTCCCCTCAGTCTCTCTCATCTTAATAAATGGCAATACCATCCTTCTAGTTGCTTAAACCAAAACCGCAGAGTCAGCCTTGACTACTATCATACTCCACTATTCAGTCCATCAATGAATAAAAGACCATCCTGTTAGTTCTGCTTTCAAAATATATCAAAAATTTCACCTAAGTTATATCATGTTACCCTTTTAAACCTTTCAAAGGCTTTCCTTACATTCACCTACAATGCCTTATATGATATGGCTTTTTCTCTCACTTCATATCCTTTCTTCTCCTACACTTCATCCCAGGAGCCCAGGGCTTCTTGCCTCAGGGACTTGCACCAGCTATTCCCTCCACTTTGAATACTCTTTTTCTCCTGTGAAATCACATGTCTTTCTCTGTTTCCTTCTTTATATCTCTGCTCAAATTTCAGTTATGACTTCTCTGACCACACTACTTAAAATAGTGAGCCTCCATTCCAATTCTCTCTAGCTCCCATCTTGCTTTTTATCCATAGCAATCATTACCATATAGAACAGAATAAATTTGCTCAGTTATTTATTGTCTATATCTTGTCCAACTAGAATGTGGACTTGAGGCCAGAGATTTTGTTTTTAATGAATTTCATTCATTACAGTGAATCTCTAGCAATAAAAATACTTATGATACATAATGGTTCCTCAACAAACAATGAAAAAATGAACACTTGAATTTGTGGCTAACAATCATTTCAGCTATATATCTATTATAACACAGGGTTTTCAAAAGCACAAAAACTTTAAAATGTTAGTTCTTACATTTCTCTATGGCATTTCTGATAGTCTTCTGAAGAGGGACCTAGGAAAGAAAAAAAACACACCAATCTATTAGAAGTATAATTCAAGCATAGACCAGAGGCCAAAATTACTCTAGGTAAAAGAAAATATTTTCTCTAAAATATATGGTGATAGTGCAGCTTACTTTTATTATTTTATTGTTTTGTATTGTTTTTACCGGCCACTTAAATTATATAGAAGTATTTTCAAAATACCAAAAATAAAACAAAATTGTTAGGAAATTTTATGAGACACAGGAATCTGTCTGTATTTGAATAGTTATAATTTTTGAAGTTCTTTCCAATCTTTTATCTTACTTGATTCTTACAACAGTCCCACAAGGGAAATATAACAGTTTACTATTCTCACAATACATATACAAAATAACTGGTCACATTATAAAGCTAACAGCTGCCTACCTGGAACTTAAACTCAGATCTCATGGTTTTTAATCCAGTATCAAATATATAGATATACATATTAATTGACTGATAAGTCAAGAAAATGACTACCAGTCAATATTTTGTTGTCTAGGTACTGTATGATATTATTAGTTACATAAAGAATTGTGGGAGTAGTCTTTTGAAGAATATGACCCTAATCAGCTGCAGACCTCTGCTTACATTTACATAGAATTTTACAGTTAAGTAAAAGTGAATGATGCCTACTAATAATTTAGAAGTATTTCCCTGAAAGGAAGGTTCCCAAAATATAAAGGACCACAGTGAAGAGCATCTACTCTCTGTTTTTGCTGATAATAGTCTCTTGCTTTTTCTTGTGATAATCCAGAGATGGCCTGTGACTCAGTATAATGGGAGCCCTGCATCTCCCTGCCCAAAATGACTTTTCAAGGATAAGCATATGAAATAATCTAAGCCAATGTGTAAGACCAGGACTTTTGTTCAAATCATTGGGAAAGAGAGTCACTTTTGTTCACTGGATTTGAGGGTGTGAATGTATAGGCCTGGACCTAAAAAGAGCTGCTATATGAAGGGAGGTTAGCTGAGAGTTTAGCTCACACATTAGTGCCTTGAGCTGAGAGATGGAAAGGAATTGGGTCCTATTGATATCATTTGAAAACTTCAATCAGGTCGCCTGGGTGGTTCAGTTGGTTAAGCGTCCAACTTCGTCTCAGGTCATGATCTCACAGTTTGTGGGTTCAAGCCCTGCATTGGGCTCTGTGTTGACAGCTCAGAGCCTAGAGCCTGCTTCAGATTCTGTGTCTCCCTCTCTCTCTGCCCTTCCCCTGCTGGCTCTCTGTCTCTCTCAAAAATAAACAAAAACATTAAAAAAAATTTTTTTAGAGAAAGCCTGGATCAAATTTTAATTGCATGTGATATATTGCCAGATTTTTCTGGTGTCATAATTTCATTTTTTTAGCCTAATAAAGTTTGAGGTAGGATTGATTTTTTAAAATTTTTTTTTTCCTTCTTCCTTTTTCTTTTTGTCATCACTTACAGTGGACAAAGAAGCTAACTGAAACATTTGCTAAAGAGATAGGCTGCTCCTTTGGGCACTTTATATCAGTAAAGGAGTTGCCAAAGTAAACATAACACAAGCTTTTCAAACTGTTAGAAATACTGCCATCCAGATAGCTACCAACTCTCCGATAAGGGACCCCATAACCAATGTTTAATTCTTTGACTGATATTATTTATCCCTGCTTTTTGTCAAGCTCTGATAGGTGAGCTGACAACATCCATTGCTATTCCCCCTCTCCATTTTTATCCATTTTCCCTTGCTTTCTACCACCATAGAGGCTAGAAGAATAAAATACTTGAGTTTTTATAAACTTTATCAAAGAAGACTTCCAAGTAGTCAGCTGATACATGACTCTGTCTGGGCCAATCAACCTAGTCTGCTGGGGAATTAAATGGAAAGTGTTTGCTCTTTAGATAAAAAGAGATATATGTGGCTAGTACTGCCTTTTCTAATTCTTTTTCCCTGGAACACTGTTGTGATGCCTAGAGGCCTATCAACCATCCTACAACTATGGGATAACAAGCAAACACACTTAGTAGTAGAAAGATAGAAAGAGTATAGGATCTTAATGATATTAGTGAGCTGCTACACTAACTCTGGCCTGGGAAGAGATGTAAATCCAGTATAAACAAACCCTTTTTTGCATGACAAAAATAACATACACAAAAAGACAACTGACAAACTGGGAGAAATATAATATAAACCACAAACAAAAGGCTAATATTCTTTTTAAAAAGTTTTTTTCAATGTTTATTTTTGAGAGACAAAGAGACACAGCATGAGTGGAGGAGGGGCAGAGAGAGAGGGAGACACAGAATCTGAAGTAGGCTTCAGGCTCTCAGCTGTCAGCACAGAGCCCATGCGGGGCTTGAATCCATGAACCATGAGATCATGACCAGAGCCAAAGGTGGACACTTAACCAACTGAGCTACCCAGGTGCCTCTAATATTCTTAAAAGACATTTTTTTACGTATAGATGGAACACATTACATTAGTTTCATGTGTACAATATAGTGAATTAACTTCTCTTTATATTATACTATGCTTGCCATAAGCGTAGCCACCTTTGTCACCATATGATGCTATTACAATACTACAGACTACATTCCCTATGCTGTGACTTTTATTCCTTTGACTTATTCATTCCAAAACTGCAAGTCTGGGGTGCCTGGGTGGCTTAGTCGGTTAAGCGTCTGACTTTTGCTTAGGTCAGGATCTCGCGGTTCGTGGGTTCGAGCCCCGCGTCGGGCTCTGTGCTGACTGCCAGCTCAGAGCCTGGAGCCTGTTTCAGAGTCTGTATCTCCCTCTCTCTCTGACCCTCCCCTGCTCACACTGTCTCTCTCTCTCTCTCCTAGGAAAAAAAAAAACTACAGGTCTGTAATCCCCACTCCCCTTCACCCATTTTGCCCTCCCTCCCATTCCCCTTTCCTCTGGGAACCATTAGTTTGTTCTCTGCATTTACAAGTCTGATTCTGTTTTTTAATTTGTTTTGTTTTTTAGATTCCACATATGTGGAATCATATCATATTTATCTTTCTCATTCTCACTTATTTTACTTACCATAATACCCTCTAAGTCCATTCATGTTACTGCAAATGGCAAGATCTTAACCTTTCATGGCTGTGTAATTGTGTGTGTGTGTACCATATCTTCCTTATCCATTCTACATTTAGACCGCTTCCATATCTTGGCTGTTACAAATAATACTACAATAAATTTTCAAATTAGTGTTATTGTTTTCTTTGGGTAAATATCCAGTAGTGGGATTGCTGAATCAGATGGTATTTTGACTTTTAATGTTTTGAGGAACATACATACTGCTTTCCACAGTGGCTGTACCAAATCACATGCCCATCAATAGTGCATGAGTGTTCCTTTTTCTCCACATCCTTATCAACACTTCTTTTCTCCTGTCTTTTTATTTTAGCCATTCTGACAGGTATAAGGTGTCATGGTGGTTTTGATTTCCATTTCCCTAATGATGTGGAGCATCTTTTCATATGTCTGTTAGCCATCTATATGTCTTCATTGGAAACATGTCTATTCAGGTACTCTGCCTCTTTTTTTAAGTTTTTATTTATTTGAGAGATGCAGAGACAGCACAAGTAGGGGAGGGCAGAGAGAAAAGTAGAGAGAGAGAATCCTAAGCAGACTTTGCAATGCCAGCACAGAGCCCGATGTATGATGTAGCTGTGAGATCATGACCTAAGTCAAAACCATATATAGAGATATTTATAGAAAAAATGTCATTATGGCTGATGTAAGACAAAGTACTGCCTATGTTCTCTCCTAGGATTTTTATGGTTTCAGGTCTCACATTTAGGTCTTTAATCCATTTTGAGTTTGAGTATGGTATAAGAAAGTGGTTCACTTTCATTCTTTTGCATGTTGCTGTCCAATTTCCCCAGCACCATTTACTGAAGAGGCAGTCTTTTCCCCATTGTATCTTCTTGCTTTCTTTGTCACAGATTGATTGACCATATAAGCATGGGTTTATTTCCAGGCTCTCGAGATATTCTTTTCCATTGACCTATGTGCCTATTTTTGTGCCAGAACCATGCTGTTTTGACTACAGCTTGTAATATATCTTGACATCTGGAAGTGTGACTCCTCCGGCTTTATTATTTCTCAATATTTATTTGGCTATTTAGGGTCTTCTGTGGTTCCAAAAATTTTAGGATTATTTGTTCTAATTCTGTGAAAATGCTATTGGGATTTTGATGGGGATTGCATTGAATCTTCAGATTTTGGGTGGTAGTATGGACATTTAACAATATTAATCCTTCCAATCCATGAGCATGGAATATCTTCACATTTATTTGTGTTCTCTTCAATTTCTTTTATCAGTGTTTTATAGTCCTCAGAGTACAGGTCTTTCACCTCCCTGATTAAGTTCATTCTGAGGTATTTTATTCTTTTTTGTGCAATTACACATGGAGTTGATTTCTTAATTTCCCTTTCAGCTACTTCATTTCCAGTGCACACAAATGCTACTAATTTCTGGATATTAATTTTGTATCCTTAAACTTTACTGAGTTTATTTATTACTCCTAATAGTTTTCTTGGTAAAGTCTTTAGGGTCTTCCATGTACAGTATCATGTCATCTGCAAATAATGACAGTTTAACTTCTTCCTTATTGATATGGGTGTCTCTTATTTCTTTTTCTTGTCTGAATCCTGTGGCTAGAATGTCTAGCACTACGCTGTAGTATTAGAAAAATAGTAAGAGAGGACATCCTTGTCTTGTTTCTGATCTTAGAGGAAAAGCTCTCAGTTTTTCACCATAGAGTATTATATTAACTGTGCTTTTTTTGTTCTCCATAGATGGCCTTTATTGTGTTAAGGTATGTTCTCTCTAAAGCCATATTCTGGAAAGTTATTTATCATGAGGATATTAAATTTTGTCAAATGCTCTTTCTGCACGTACTGAGATAATCATATGATTTTTATCCTTCATTTTGTTGATGTGGAGTATCACACTGATTGTGATATTGAGCTATCCTTGCATCCCCAGAATATATCCCACTTGGTAGTGGTGAATGATCCTTTTAATGTATTGTTGAATGTGGTTTGCTAATATTTTATTGAGGAGTTTTACATCTATGTTCATCAGGGATTTTGACCTATAGTTTTGTTTTTTGCTTTTGGTATATTTGCGTAGATTGGGTCATGATAATGCTGGCTTTGTAGAAAGAGTTTGGAAGCTTTCCTTCCTTTCTCTCCTATTTTTGGACTTGTTTAAGAAGAATAAGAATTAAATGTCTTCTTTAAATGTTTTGTAGAATTCACCTGTGAATCCATCTGGTCGTAGACTTTTATTTTTTGGTAGTCTTTTGTGTACTGATTCAAATTTTGTTATTACTAATGGTCTCCTTAAGATTTTCTGTTTCTTCCTGTTTCAGTTCTGTTAGATTGTATGTTTCAGTCTGTTAGATTGTAACAAGATTAAAATCTTGTGTCAATTGTTACTTCTCTCCCATTTCTGGTGTTACTTATTTGGGTCACTTCTCTTTTTCTCTTGGACAGTCTGGTTAAGGGCTTATCAATTTTGTTCGTTTTCAAAGAACCAACTCCTGCTTTTGTTGAACTGTTCTATTGGTTTTGGTTTTAGTCTCTATGTCATTTATTTCTGCCCTGAACTTTATTTCCTTCTTTCTACTCACATTGGGCTCTGTTTGTTCTTTTTCTAGTTCTTTTAGGTTTCAGAGTAGATAATTTTTTAAAATGTTATTTATAGGGGTACCTGGGTGGCTTAGTCGGTTAAGCGTCCGACTTTAGCTTGGGTCATGATCTCACAGTTCGTCGGGCTCTGTGCTGACTGCCAGCTCAGAGCCTGGAGCCTGTTTCAGAGTCTGTGATTCCCTCTCTCTCTGACCCTCCCCTGCTCACACTGTCTCTCTCTCTCCTAGAAATAAATAAAAACATTAAAAAATTTTTTAAATGTTATTTATTTATTTTGAGAGAGAGAGAAAGTGCACACACACACAAAGTGGGAGAGGGGTAGAAAGAGAAAGACACAGAGAATCCCAAGGAGGCTCCATGCTGTTAGTGCAGAGGCCCACACAGGGCTCGATCCCATGAACCAGGAGATTACGACCTGAGCCAAAATCAAGACTTGGATGCTCTGTTGAGCCACCCAAGTGCCCCAAGTTTAGATAATTTATTTGAGCTTTTTGTTTCTTGAGGTAGGCCTGTACCATTATATATTTCCCTCTTAGACTTGTTTTTCTGTGTCTTAAAGGTTTTGGATCATTACATTTTCATTTTCTTGTGTCTCCATGTAATTTTTTATTTCCCCTTTGTTTTCTATATCAACCTATTGGTAGTTTAGTATTATATTGCTTAGCCTGACATTTTGTGCTTTTTTTTTTTTCCAGTTTTTTTCTTGTGATTCACTTCCAGTTTTAAACTGTTGTGGACAGAAAAGATGAATGGTATAATTTTAATCTTCTTCAATTTACTAAGACTTGCTTTCTGGCCTAACATTTAATCTATTCTAAAGAATGTTCCATGTGCCCTTGAAAAGAATATATATTCTGTTGTTTGAATGAAATGTTTTGTATATATCTGTTATACCATCTGGTGTAATGTGTCATTCAAAGATACTGTTTCCTTATATATTTTTTTTTCAAAAAAAATTTTTTTTATGGTTTTTTTTTTTTTTAATTTCTGAGCGAAAGAGACAGCGTGAGCAGGGGGAGGTCAGAGAGAAAGGGGGACACAGAATCTGAAACAGGCTCCAGGCTCTGAGCTGTCAGCACAAAGCCTGACGCGGGGCTCGAACCCAAGAACCCCAAGATCATGACTGGAGCCGAAGTTGGACCCTTAACCGACTCAGCCACCCAGGTGCCCCTTCAAACATTTTTAAAACATATTTTTGAGAGAGAGACAGACAGACAGAGCATGAGTAGGGGCAGAGAGAGGGGGAGAAACAGAATCTGAAACAGATTTCAGGCTCTGAGCTGTCACCACAGAGGCTGACTCAGGGCCCAAAGTCATGAACTATAAGATCATGACTTGAGCTGAAGTTGGACACTCAACCTACTAAGCCACCCAGGCACTCTTCCTTATATATTTTTTAAATGTTTATTTATTTTTGAGAGACAGAGAGTGAACATGCGAGAGTTGGGAAGGGGCAGAGAGAGAGAGGGAGACTAAGAATCCGAAGTCTGCTCTGTGCTGACAGCAGACAGCCTGATGCCGGACTCCAACACATAAACCATGAGGTCATGACCTGAGCCAAAATTGGACACTTAACCAACTAAGCCACGCAGGAACCCTGACACTATTTCCTTACTGATTTGCTGCCTGGATGATCCGTCCATTGATAAGTAGGGTCTTAAAGTCCCTTACTATTAATGTATTACCATGAATTTCTCTCCTTATGTCCATTAATATTTGCTTTATGGATTTAGGTGCTCCAATATTGGGTGCATAGATATATACAACTATTATACTGTCTCATTGGATTGATCCCTTTGTAATATGTAATGCCTTTCTTTGTCTCATATTACAGTCTTTGTTTTAAAAAGTCTATTTTAACTGATATAAGTGTTGCTACCATGGCTTTTTTTTTTTCTTCTTCATTTCCCTGAGCATGGTAAATGTTTTCCCATCCCTTCATTTCAGTCTGTATGTGTCTTTAGGGCTGAGATGAGTCTCTTGTAGGCAGCATATAGATATATCTGTTTTTTTAATCAACTCTATCACCCTATGTCTTTTGATTGGAACATTTAGGAAAAAGCTAAAGTTCTTAATATTTAATGAACCTAGAAATGGGGGAGAAAGGATAAAAAACAGGTGAAAAATGGGGAAAAGGCATGAAAAGAAAATACCCACACAAAGAAAATAAAAATAGCCTTCAAACATATGAGAAATGTTTAAACTCACATACAGTTAGGGCAAAGCAAATTAAAATAACACTGAAATACCATTTCTCACCTATTAGAGTAGAAAAAAATTTAAATATGACAATATATTTTGTTGGTCAGGATATGAGGGAACAGCACTGTAATACTTTGCTGGTGAGAGTGTAAACTGATATAATCTTTCTGGAGGAAAATCTGGCAATACACAACAAAGCTATATATCCACTTACCTTTTGACCCAGCATCCTACTTCTGAGAATCTACCTTTAAGATATGATATATATCTTTGTATTATTGATGGAATAGGTTTATTCATTGACACATTATTTGTAGTGGCAAAATACTCGGGGAAAACCCTAAATATCTAACTCATAGGAGAGTGGTTAAATAAACAAAAATACATCCATACAGTGAATATGTAGCTATTGAAAAAACATGAGGAAGACCTCCTTAAAACCAGATGGAGTGATTTCTAATACATACTAATATGTGGAAAAAACAAAATAAAAAATATATAAATATGCTAACCTTCATGCAAGAAAGAAGAGGATATGGGGCAGCTGGGTGGCACAGTGGATGAATACTGGACTTTGGCTCAGGTCATGATCTCACATTTCATGAGTTCGACCCTTACATTGGGCTAGCTGTTGTCACTGCAGGGCCTACTTTGGATCCTCTGTCCCCACCTTCTCTCTACCCCTCCCCTGCTTGTGCTCTCTCTTTCAAAAATAAATAAAACATTTTTTTAAAAAAGGATATAAGAAAATGCATACAAAAGAAATAGACGAAAGATAAACCATAAACTGAAGAGACCTGTATTTATAAGGATTGGGTGGGAAAGGGATAGAAAAGAAGAGGGGAATAGGATCAGGGTAGCAGAAAGGAGGACGTGATGCTTTTCTGAGACTATATATATTTTTTATAGCTTTGACTCTTTCTTAGCAATGCTTCACATAGCCCCTTCTCCCCAAATAAAGAAACAAAACAGGATGTAAAACCAAAAATTGAATCTAACACTAACAAATAATCTAACTATACTCCAAGTGATTAACAAAATGCACTGAAATATATATATATATATTTATATATCCTATATATATCCTATATAACTTTGCGTATGCTGGAATTATATAAATAAGTAAATAAATTATTGGATTTTAACACATAAAATAAAATAAATATTCATTGGTTCACACTACCATAAACAACTGAATAAAGAAATGGCAGAAAAGAGACAGTTCTTTTACAGTAGAACTTCAATTAGTGAATGTAGTGGGAAAGTGTAAAATAGAAAATCACTATTAAACAAACACCAGAGTAATATCTGTCATAGTCGAATTCCTCTGATGACTACTAATATCAGTGAATGAAAATGTGAGGAGAGGCAGGATTTATAGGGTCTCAAACTATCTTCTCTGGGTATTTATTAACCACAAAAACAAACTATTAACTTAATCATTCAGAAAACCGCAGACACCCCCTTAATCAAGTGATGAAGTTTAGTATCACCAGTAATACATTTACTGACATCAAGAACTTAATACAGTATACTGAAAAGGACATAACATCATTTCTGCAGTGTTCTTTTAAAAAACTGTATAAGCTCACTCCAATCATAACAAAACAACACACAAATTCAAATTGAGCTATTCTACAAAATAACTGATAAGTAATCTTCAAAAGTACCAAGATTATGAAAGACAAAGAAAGACTGAGAAAATATTAAAGACTATAGTAGACTAAGGGAGAAGTAACAATCAGATGCAATGTTTGATCCTGAAATACAAAAGATTGGTGGAAAAACATGAAATGTGAATAAGGTTTAATTAGTAGTTCTATGCCAGTGTTAATTTCCTGATTCTGATCACTGTACTAATGTTATATAAGACAGAATTACGGAAAACTGGGTGAGATGTATATGGGAACTCTCTACTATTTTTGCAACTTTTATGCAAGTCTAAAATTACTTCAAAATAAAAGTTATAAAATAGGAGACCTATATGTGCCTAAGGTACTACTAGTCAGATATTATTTGTAGCCAAAGATAATTCTAATTGATAAATTTAGTTATAAATCATTCAAAAAATTACTTTGTTTTTTCAGTATAGATGAGGGTTTTCCCCTGTGACATAACAAAAAAGAATGTGAAAACTCACCTAAAATTGCAGAGAGGTTTGAAAACTGTGATACCTTCTCTATTGCTACTGCTTTACTGGTATCCAGAAGAGTGGAATTCTTGCATTGAGTATGTTCTTCCAACCTGGGACATTCCCAATCTAAAACAGCAGGCAGAAATGGCACACAACAACTTTGAACAACAGCACAAAAGTAGTAGGTTACTTCCCCAAAGGTCTCAGCCATACCAAGCTGTGGTAATTAAAGATTTGAGTAAGACAGAGAAAAAAGACAAGTCTTGATGGTATCAGTATAGTAAATATTCTTTGGCCTATTTCAGTACTGCAACCTACTTTCTTTCATGGATTTTTGCCCCATAAACATTACTGACTGAAGAGACAGCATACCTAGGAGGTTCCTCTTAATATTTTATGTATTATATTATATGTAGGTCCCATTAAATATCCTATCACTAAATAACAGGCTAGTATTACTTGATGTCAGTTTTAAGCTTTTCATTAACTTCCCACTAGGGAAGAATGAGGTTATTCCCTCTTACGTTCCTGTCCTCACCCTTCCCACACTTCCCATTGTCCTGATGTTATGATATTACATACTTAGATCAATATTCGCTTCAGACATTATAATAATAAATTGCTATAAAATGCTATTTATTCTTGTTGTGCACCATAACAATCATCTTTCCCCCCCTGGAGTCACTCTTTTTTGTTTGTTTAGTTTTCTCTGTATTTTTCATCGATTTAATCCAAACTTTACCAAATTCTATGAATTCATTCTTTTCATTCCATTCTCTAGTGTCCTAAAGTTTCATAATGCTTTATCTTGGTGTTTTTCATCTATTGTGCTGGGTACACTGTGGCCCTTTTAACATAGAAATCATATTTTTTAACTCTAGGAAATGTTCTTGAATTATAACATTGACCATTTTCTTCTTGCTTCTTTCATTATCTTTGTCTTACACTGCTTTCTTTTGATAATGGATATCATATACTCCTCCACTAACTTATCTTTCTTCTGTTAAATTTCAGCCTTTCATCTTTATTTATTTTCCTTCTGACTTTTTTCTCCTCAACCCTAATTTCTAATCCTTCTACTGAATTTGTCTCTGCTATTGCATTCCTTATCTGAATATTCCCTTTTTTATAGCATCCTATTCTTGTTTAATGAACACAATATACATTTTATGTCAGTGAGACTCTTTTTTCAATATTTTTTTCTATTTTTTTCTATTTTTCTATATTGTGTTTCTATTTTTCTTGGTTCCTTTTCTTAATTTTTAATTTTATTGTGGGAGGAACACTTAACATCAATCTACCCTCTCAAATATGTAAGTGTACAATAGAGTACTGTTAACTCTAGTATATCACAGTGTTGTATAGCAGATCTCTAGAACCTATTCATCTTACAAAACCAATATCTAATACCTGTTGAATAGCAGCTTCTCATATCTATCTCATTCTAGGCCAAGGCAACCAACATTCTACTCTAATTCCATGAATTTGACTATTTTAGATATCTCATGCAAGAGGAATAATACAGTATTTATCTGTCTATGACTGGCTTATTTCACTTAGCATAGGATTCTCAAGGTTCATCCAGGTTGTTGCATATGGCAGGATTTCCCCCTTTTAAGGCTGAATAATATTCCATCATATGCATATACCATATTTCCTTTATCCATTCATAAATCAGTGAACACATAGATGGTTTCCACATTTAGTTATTGTGAATAATGCTGAAATAGATATGGGAGTGCAAACATCTCTTTAAGATCCTGACTGCATAAATACCCATAAGTAGGATTGGTGGATCATAAGGTAGTTCTATTTTTAATTTTTGGAAGAAACTCTACACTGTTTTCCATAGCAGCTGCACCATTTGCAATCCAAACAACAATGTACAAGTGTTCCAATTTCTCCACATCCTGTCAACACTTATTTTTTTTAATAATAATCATTCTAACAGGTGAGGTGAGATTTCATTTTGGTTTTGATTTGCATTTTCCTGATAATTAGTGATGTTGAGCATCTTTTCATATACCTGTTGGCCATCAGTATGTCTTCTTTGGGGAGATAGCTATTCAAGTCCTTTGCCCATTTTTTAATTGGGTTATTTGTTCATTTTTTTCCCTACTGAGTTACAGTAGTTTCTTTTATATTTTTTAATATTAATCTTTCATCACATAAGTCGTTTGTAAACATTTTCTCCCTTTTTGTATGTTGCCTTTTCACTGTTGTTTCCTTTGCTGCACAGGTTTTTAGTTTCATATAATCTCACTCATCTAATTTAGCTTTTGTTGCCTGTGCTTTTGTTGATACATCCAAGAAATCATTAAGACCAGTATCATGAAGGTTTTCTCCTATCTTCTTCCATGAGTTTAATGGTTTCTGGTCTTATGTTTACGCATTTAATCCATTTTAAGTTGTTTTTTTTTTTTTATATGATGTAAGGTATTGGTCTGATTTCATCCTTTTGTATGTAGAAATCCAGTTTTCCCACACTTGATGTTAGACAAAAGGCCAAGAAGTGACAGAAGTCCAGTTTTCCCAACATTCTTGAATAGACTATTCTTTCCACACTGTGTATTCTTGCCACCATTATCTAAAATCAAGTGACCATATAAGCATGGACTCATTCCTTTCTATTCCATTAATCTATAGGTCTATCTTAATGCCAGTACCATACTGTTATAATTACTATAGTTTTGCAATATATTTTGAATTCAAAAAAGGTGTTGATTTTCTGTATGGTTGTTCTATTCATTATTGAAAGTGGGGGTAATTAAGTCTTCATTACTGCATGGATGTCTATTTTTGCCTTCAGATCTGTCAGTGTTTATATGTTAGGTGCTCTGATGTTGAGTGCATACTTATTTATATTCATTATATGTTCCTGATTAACTGACCCTTTCATCATCTTATATAATGTCTTTGTCTCTTGTGATCGTTTTTTTTTTTAATTTGTTTTTAAAATTTACATCCAAGTTAGTTAGCATATAGTGCAACAATGATTTCAGGAGTAGATTCCTTAATCCCCTTATCTATTTAGCCCGTTCCCCCTTCCACAACCCCTCCAATAATCCTCTGTTTGTTCGCCATATTTAAGTCTCTTAAGTTTTGTTCCCCTCCCTGTTTTTATATTCTTTTTGTTTCCCTTCCCTTATGTTCATCTGTTTTGTATCTTAAAGTCCTCATATGAGTGAAGTCATATGATATTTGTCTTTCTTTGACTAATTTCACTTAGCATAATACCCTCTAGTTCCATCCAATGACATGTCAATTATTTCTGATTGCCAAGTAACACTCCACTGTATGTGTGTATATACCATATCTTCTTTATCCATTCATCCAACGATGGACATTAGGACTCTTTCCATACTTTGGCTATTGCTGATAGTGCTGCTATAAATATTGGGGTGCATGACTCTCTTCAAAATAGCCTACCTCTAATTCTTGGACAAACACCTAGTAATACAATTGCTGGGTCGTAGGGGAATTCTATTTTTAATTTTTTGAGGAACCTCCATACTGTTTTCCAGAGTGGCTGCTCCAGTTTGCATTCCCCTCTTGTGACAGTTTTTGACTTAAAATATGTTTTATCTGATATAAGCAGAGACACTTCTGCTCTCTTTAGGTCACCATTTACATGGAATATCTTTTCCTATTGCTTCACTTTCAGCCTATGTGTGTCCTGAAATGTAAAGTCTTTTGTAGATTGCACATAGATCTTGTTTTTTTCTTAAATATGTTCAGCCACTCTTTGTCTTTTGATTGGGGAATTCAAACCATTTACACTCGAAGTAATTATTGATAGGGAAAGACTATTACTATTTTGTTCATTATTTTCTGTCTTACAGTTCTTTTGTCCCTTTTCCTCTCTTGCCATCTTCTTTTGTGTTTCATTGACTTTTTTATATTGATATGCTTTGACTCCTTTCTATTTTCTTTTGTGTATTTTCTATAGGTATTTTCTACATGGTTACCATGGTGCCTATATAAAATATAGTCTTAATCTATTTTAATCTGATAGCAATCTCAATTATATACAAAAACTCTATACTTTTATTTCTCTCTTCACACACATTTTGTGGTACTGATGTTACAGTTTACATCTTTTTATATTGTGTATTCATTAACATATTTTTATTATAGTAATTTTTAATACTTTAGTCTTTTAACTTTTATTCTAGAATTAAGAGAGATTTAAACCCTGTTTAAGTATTATTTTGGGTTTATATACTTATTGGAAAGTTTTATATTTTCATATGCTTTTGTGTTGCTGTTTAGTCCTTTATTTCAACTTAAAGAACTCTTTTTACCATTTTTTTGGTAAGGTGAGTCTAGCAGTGATTAACTCCTTCAGCTTTGTGTGGGAAACTCCTTATCTCTTCATTTCTTTTTCTTTAAATTTTTACTTTAATCACCTGGTACTCATCAGGACAAGTACACTCCTTAATCCCTATCACCTATTTCACCCATCTCTCACCCATCTACCTTCTGGTAACCATCAGTTTGCTCTCTATTAAGAGTTTGTTTCTTCAATTTTTACTTTAATCACCTGGTACTCATCAGGACAAGTACACTCCTTAATCCCTATCACCTATTTCACCCATCTCTCACCCATCTCCCTTCTGGTAACCATCAGTTTGCTCTCTATTAAGAGTTTGTTTCTTGACATTTCTCTCTTTTTTCCCCTTTGTTCATTTGATTTTTTCCTGAAATTCCACCTATGAGTGAAATCATATGGTATCTGACTTTCTCTGACTGACTTATTTTGCTTAGCATTATAATGTCTAACTCTATTCATATTGTTGCAAATGGAAATTTTCATTTTTTTCATGGATGAATAATATTCCATTGTTCTTTTCTTTCACCACTTTGACAGATCATTCTACTCCCTTCTGGCCTGCAATGTTTCTGCTAATAAACCCAATGATAGTCTAATACAAGTCTTGTACATGTCAAGTTGGTTTTCTATTACTACTTGCAAAATTTAAAGAGTCAAATTATTAAAAGTCAAAACTTGATCTTTGATAATTTATGAGTCCCTGTGTGGATTTCTTTGGTACCTTATCTGAGATTCATTGGGCTTCCTAGGTCTACATATGCTTTTCCTTTCCCAAATTTGGTAAGTTTGCACCTATTATTTCTGTGAATAAACTTTCTGACAAGCTCTATTTCTTTCTCCATCACCCTCCCTTCAGCCCCTTACTCTTCACCCTCTCCTCCCCTTTCTCCCTCTCCCTCCTTCTCTCATCTTCTTTCTTTTACCCTTAGCTCTCCCTTCTCTCTCCCCCTCCCTCCCTCATCTCTTCTACCTCTGGGACTCCTTTAAAGTACATATTGCTGTTTGATTGTGTTCCATGAGTCTCTTAAGGTTTCCTCACACACCATATTTGTTGTTAGAGGCCAGTAGGCATCTAGAATATACCAGGTCCCATCAGCGCTCTGAGACAAATGAGACAGAAGCCATTCCCTTGGGTACCACTGAGACAGGCAAGAGATGAGCCAATCCTTTAGGAAGCTCCCAGAAAATTTATAACATTTCACGCATGGTTCAGTTCTTTTCTTCCCTCCCCAGGGAGAAGCTGGGACCTAGGTGTTTTCTGTCAATTGTGTGGCAATATACTGTGGGTAGGGACTACGGTGAGAGAATGTCTTGAATTTTCCTACTGGCTTTGATGCAGTTGGTCTCATACATGCCTGAGGTGCAGGAGTCCCTTTAATCAGTTCCCAGATTTCTCACAAAGGGAATAAGCCCATGTATTGCTGTTGAATTGGTATCCATGGGAGAAGAAGGGACCAGGGCTTCTTATTCCAATATCTTGCTGATGTCACTTCCATATTTTCTTTTGTCTTGATCACTATGTTTTTTGTTAGAAGACTTCCTCAGGAATACTGATAATCTTTGGCTCTCTACTCATATTTAAGAGGGAGCCCTAAAAAGCTAAGTGGAATCTCTGTGGCCTTGTTTGAGCTTGTCACAGAGTTGGCTTCATTGCAGAGTGTTCTTGTCAGTTTCATTGAAGAGGTACTGAGGTCAGTATCTTTAGGTATTTTATTTATAGTTGTTCACATTTGTTAGGAAAGAATCTTCCACTCTCCTGTCTGAAAGGTTCAAGTCTGGGTGCTAGTAGTTTGGAAGCTGAGCAGAGAAATGAGATGTTGGGTTGGGATGGCAATAGGCATTAGGTAAGAAGGTCTCAGAATTCTGATATACATTTTCATATAATTTCCACTCTTTTCATTCAGCACAGTAACTGAGACAGTTGCCTTTTTCTGAGTAATAAATAACCCCCAAACCTCATTGGCATAAAATGAAAGCATTTACTTCTTATTCCCATATCTACTGGTTGGCTCAGGAAAGTCTGCTTCAGATTACAGACCTGCTGATCAGATGGGGCGGTTCTCTGCAGTCTGCAAATTGTCTGGGACTGTTCTATCCCATACCTATCATTCTGGGGTCCCCACAGGAGAGGCAAAAGCTAATTAGGATATATTCATTTCACAATTGAAAAGTTTGAGAGGACAAGTCCAATCATTCTAGCATAAAAGATCTGTTTATATCTTATTGCCCAAAGCAAGTCACATTTCCATCGCTTTAGCGAAGCCAAAGAGAGAGAAAGTTCATACCACTTTCAAGGGTGTGGATATATGATACTACTCCAGAGGAATGAGTAACTGGGACCAACATTTCAAATTCCACAGATCCTTGCTATTAACAGTGCCTAGTATCCTCCATTCCAGAGTTCCTCAAAATACCCAAAAGAATATATCTCAAGGCTTCATTTGACTAAGAAAGTAGTCACCACATCTTTCACATTTCAGATAAATCTTTTTACAAGTATTGGGGCACCCAAATTGTGCACTTCTCTGGGATACTATAGTGCAAACTAGCTTGTTTCTGGGTCATTCCCATAATGTCTTCATCCTTTTCTTATCTGGTGGCTTCTGATGTATAGTCCAATGTGATTGAGCCTGGAATACAGTGGATACTGGGCAAGGGAAGGAGGTTTTGATGAAGAAGACAAGCATACCTTCTCAAAAGGAACTTTATACATTGGAGGATTTGTGGACAAAGGGACAGTTTCTATAGCGGATCAGCTTAAGGTTGAAATTATTTTCTCACCTAAATAATCTGATCCTCTGAAGAGTTCAGGTGATGGGAAACTAGTTAAACTCTCTTCAAAACTCTTGTATTCTGTGTAAGAGTCTGTGAATGAATGGCTCAGAGGAGAACTAGAAATATCATGCTGCAAACTTAGTCCTATAGAATAAACAAACAAAAAAGGTAAAATGTTTCAATAGTATACATGCTCAAAATCCTAAGAATTCAAATTTGTAGAAACATATATGCAGTTGTATACAGAGAATATAAAATTACTTATATAAACAACTGAAAAGGCATATAATTGTATACCACTTTAACCTTAGAAAATATTTTTTATGTAGAAAATGCATTATAATCTTTTTCCATTGCTTTCTCAAGTTTTATAATTTATTCCTTCCCCTCCTTTTTTCTTTCTTTTTTTTTTTTTTTTACAAATAGTTTATTGTCAAATTAGTTTCCACATAACACCCAGTGCTCATCCCCACAAGTGCCCTCCTCCATGCCCACCCCTCCTCCCCCCCACATCCACCAGTCCTCAGTTTTTGTCAGCATTCAAGAGTCTCTCATGGTTTGCCTCTCCCCCTTTCCCCCACCATTTCCGCCCTTCTTCTCCCCCTTGGTCCTCTGTTAAGTTCCTCCTAATCCTCCTATACGTGCACACATATGATATTTGTCTTTCTCTGCCTGACTTATTTCGCTCAGCATAACACCCTCAAGGTCCATCCATGTTGCTACACATGGCCAGATTTCATTGTTTCTCATTGCCATGTAGTATTCCATGGTATAGATAAACCACATCTTCTTGATCCATTCATCTGTTGATGGACACTTAGGCTCTTTCCAGGTTTTAGCTATTGTGGAGAGTGCTGCTATGAACATTGGGGTACATGTGCTCCTATGCATCAACATTTCTGTATCCCTTGGGTAAATTCCTAGCAGTGCTATTGCTGGGTCATCTTCCCCTCCTTTTTTCAATTGTGATTTTTTTTACCCCAAAATGCAAGTTTTATGCATAAGTAAATCACTAATTGTAAACTAACAAGCTAAGAAGAAAGGGTAATTCTAGTTATTCCATTTAAAAAATGATGAGCGTACATTATCAGAAAAATACCATTCACAATGAGATCCCACCTCACTCCTGTCAGAAGGGCTAAAATTAACAACTCAGGAAGTAACAGACATTGGTGAGGATGCAGAGAAAAGGGAACCCTTTGCACTGTTGGTAGGAATGCAAACTGGTGGAGCCAGTCTGGAAAACAGTATAGAGTTTCCACCCAAAATTAGAAATACAACTACCCTACAATCCAGCAATTGTACTACTAGGTATTTATCCAAAGGATACAAAAATGCTGATTTGAAGGGGCACATACACCTCAATGTTTATGGCAGTGCTATCAACAATAGCCATTCTGTGGTAAGAGCCCAGATGTCCATCGATTAATGAATGGATAAAGAAGATGTGGTGTGTATATATATATATATATATAAAATGGAATATTATTTGCTGATAAAAAAAAAGAATGAAATCTTACCGCTTGCAACAACATGGATGGAACTAGAGCGTATAATGCTAAGTGAAATAAGTCAGTCAGAGAAAGACAAATAGCTTATGATTTCGCTCCTATGTGGAATTTAGGAAACACAACAGATGAACATAGGGGAAAGGAAGGAAAAATAAGATAAAAACAGAGAAGGAGCCAAATCATAAGACATTCTTAAATACAGAGAATACACTGAGGGTTGCTCTAAGAGCGATTGGTGGGCGAATGGGCTAAATGGGTGATGGGAATTAAGGAGGGCACTTGTTGGGATGAGCACTGGGTGCTCTACGTAAGGGATTAATCACTGGGTTCTATACCTGAAACCATATTACACTGTATGTGAACTAACTTGAATTTAACAAATAAATTAGAAATAAACAAACAAGCAATGAGCCTAAACACAGACAAATAGATCAAAGGAATTCCACAGAAAGCCCAGAAATGGACTCATACACATATGAGCAAATGATTGTTTGCCAAGATGCAAGGACGATTCAGTGTGGAAAGGACATTGTTTTAAACAAATTCTCTTGAAGCAACTGCATGTCTATATGCAAAATCAAACAAAACAAAAAACTTGTACTCATACCCTCCATCATATAAAAAAATTAACTCCAAGTGAATCATTAACATAAATTTTAAATCCTAAAATCACAAAAGTTCTAGAAAAAAATAAGAGAAAATCTTCATGACTGAGGTAGGCAAAAACTCATAACACTAAGAGGACAACTCATAAAACAATAGCAATGATAATTAGACTTCATCAAATTTTAAAACTTCCCTTTGAAAGAGACTGTTAAATTGAAAAGATAAGCCACATATTAAAACATCTGCAAATGCACTAGAATCCAGAATATAAATCACTCTGAAAACTCAATAATAAGAAAACAAACATCTCAATAAGAAAAAGGGCAAAATATTTGAATAGAGAATCTCCCAGACTAACAGGTCTTAAAGTCATCTCTGTGAGAGTGACTAGAATGAAGAACTTACAAATAAATGATAGGGATAGAAGTTAATACTAAATATCAAGAACCATGTTTAGTAAGAAAAGGGAAAACATACTCTGCTCTAGTCACCATTTATTACACACTTTCAAGTGACAAAATAGAGGTTAACAGTAATAAACACTGGCAGGGTAGGGGGGCAGATGAGGGATAAAAGGGGAGCGTGGCTCTGATAAACCTATTTTCTGCTGCCGTGGAGCTGACTTATGCCCATCTGTCCTCATCTTTCTTTTTTTCTTCCTTAAAGTTCATGTTTCACTTCTCTTTATTTCTTTGCTTCAAAAGAACACTTACTAAAAACAGACATTCTGCATCTGTGCCCAAAGATCGGGAGCTGATTTGAAAAATAAAGTTAACCTACAAAAAGACTCTGGATTGAAAAATATAGCTTAAGTTTTTTAAGATCTTTTTTATTGATCTTTTCTTTAAAATAGTTTATTGTCAAGTTGGTTTCCATATAACACCCAGTGCTCATCCCAACTGTCCTCATCTTTAACCTACCTAAGAACACTAATTCTTTGTCTTGCCTACTTTGATCTCACCACATCTTTCTCTTCCACTCCAACGTCATCCTTAAAACTGAGAATTATTTCCTATCTGGCTACCTCTTCCAGCCATCACTCAAAGCTTAATTTGATTGACCCCAATCTAACCTCCTTTTCACTTTATCAAGTATCAGAGAGAGGCTATCACTCTGAACATCTTTTGCTTCCCCTACTCCAAGTGCCTTAGTGTATCTTGTCCCTGTCTTCACTACTTTTTAAGTCTTCTCATTCTGTTTTCATCCTTCCCCTTCATATATTGTTACATCTCTCTTGCCTTTTATATTGAAAAATTCCATGAAGGGGCACCTGGGTGACTCAATCAGTTGACTATCTGACTTCCCCTCAAGTCGTGGTCTCACAGTTCATGAGTTCGACCTCCACATTGGTCTTGTAGCTGTCAGCACAGAGCACACTTCGATCCTCTGCCCCCGCTCTGCCCCTCTCCAACTCATGCTCTTTTTCTCAAAAATAAACAAACGGTTAAAAAAAAAAGAAACTCCATGAAAACCATACATGAGAGAGCCATCCCTATCACTAAACCTCAGAACTCAAGCCGGGCTCAGAAATTAGGAATACCCCATACTTACCATCTGGGTATTGGTAGAGAAAAGAATAAATAAATGTTCATGATTATAGCAGTAGAAGGGTAGCCCTGGAGTCACACATTAGAAATGTAAATGCACTTAAAGTTATATTTATATCAAATTATACTCTATGTATTTAAAAAGCCAAATAGTTCGGGGCGCCTGGGTGGCTTAGTCGGTTAAGCGTCCGACTTTCGCTTAGGTCATGATCTCGCGGTTCGTGGGTTCGAGACCCGCGTAGGGCTCTGTGCTGACTGCCAGCTCAGAGCCTGGAGCCTGTTTCTGTCTGTGACTCCCCCTCTCTCTGACCCTCCCCTGCTCACGCTGTCTCTCTCTCTCCTAGAAATAAATAAAACATTAAAAAATTTTTAAAACAAAAAACAGAAAACAAAATAAATAAATAAATAAATAAAAAGCCAAATAGTTCTACATGGCTTGTAACAAAAATGACAATTTCTTTGTTTCAAACCTCTCCATAATTCCCTACCCTTCAGAGACTGTTTTCAACTCTTTTAGCTGTTTCTTCTAAAAACCCTTTATATTTCTAAATTTAAATGTATTCAACAATTCTATTATTATGACTGCTCAAATATATTTATACCCAAGCCATGAGCTATGAGCTATATTCATCATCTTTTTGCTACAAGTTGGGGTTTTTTTTGAGTTATTGATTATCCATTTTTAAAATTAGTTTTCCAAGTACCTATCATTTTCTGGCAGAAGTACAAATTTCTTCTCAATACTTTAAAAATTCCAGGTTATCTATCAGTTCCGTTTTTAAAAAATTTTTTTCCTTCCTGCCTCTCTTTATTCTCTTATTCTCTTCTCTTTTCCTCCCCCCCCGTTTTTAAAGAAGTATTGCTCTTGGAGATCTCAATATGCTTGCTTAAATTCCGGACTTCTTGTCTGCTAGAAGTGCCTTCGTGGAATTCTCCTTTATCCTTATCCTAAGGACTTCTTGCACATATTGCTTGTATTAGAACCTTTGATTCCTGGATCCCTTGATTTCTTCTCTATTGATTTATTCTCTAGTGTTGTTGGAGTACCTCCTTTATTTCATGAGAAAAGGTGCATGGATATATCTGTATAAAATTTCTTTATACTATCGTCACCTTTGAGTGATTGTTGGGCTGGGTACAGAATTCTAGACTACTGCATTAAAATGACTGATTCTATTTTTTGATGTTTGACAAATTTAAACCTCACTGCTGTCTCTTCCCCTTCCTCCATACATCTGGGAAAGCTAATAAAAAGCCCCAATTTTCATCTTTTAGCAACGGATACAAGTTAAAACCATGTCCAAGAAACCTCATCCTGGCCCCACTTAAACCTCTTCACCCAATTTCTTTTCCCTGCTTTCTCAAACCATTGTCAGTCCTGCTCAGGAGACACTTTTCTCTCTACAAAGCCTCGTTGAATGAGTGATAAACCTTTCCCAAGCCTCTTGGTATGTTGTGACATCATCAGTCTTGAAATCTGAACCAAATTTTGTCCGGGGATCCATTTCACCTCAGCAAAATCTGTTCCCTTCAGAATTTTAAATGCATTTTCCCACCATGTTCTAGCTTCTGGAGTTGCTCTTGAGAAACTCAATGCCATGCATATTCTTCATTACTTATTTGCAATCAACAATTTTTCCTCTGGAAGACTGAAAGATTTCTCTCTTTATCCTGAAGATCTTTAAGTTATATCATGTTATGCCTGGGTCTTTTTTTCATTCATTGTCATGGGCAGTTGGTGGGCTCTTTCATTATATACACTCATGATCATTTAAAAAAATTTTTTAATTCTTTATTTATTTTTGAGAGAGAGAGAGAGAGAGCAAGCAGGTGAGGAACAGAGAGGGCAACAAAGAATCTGAAGCAGGCTGCAGGCTCTGAGCTATCAGCCCAGAGTCCAGCGCTGGGCTGGAACTCACAAACTGCAGGTTCATGACCTGAGCTTAAGTCAGACGCTTAACAGACTGAGCCACCCTGGTCCAACCATTTTTAATTCGAGAAAATTTTCTAGCTCTATGTGTTTAATAATTTCCTTTCTGGGGATCCCTGGATGGTTCAGTTGGTTAAGCATCTCACTCCTGACTTCAGCCCCAGTCATACATGATCTTGCAGTTAGCTGATACGAACCTCATGTCAGGCTCCACACTGACAATGCAGAGCCTGTTTGGGATTCTCTCTCCCTTCCCTCTGTTCTTTCCCAGACTGTGCTCTCTCTTTCTCAATCTCTCTCAAAATAAAAAATAACCTTTGAAAAAAATTTCCTTTCTGTTTATAATGCCTAGAATTAAATTAAATTATAAATGCCTGTTATAATGCCTATTTTTCAGATGTTAGAATGTCTGAACTCATCTTCTAATTATTTTTCTTTTTAAAAAAGCAGGTTTATTGCAATACAATTCATATTCCACAAATTCAAACTTTTAAAGTATATAATTCAGTGATTTTTAGTATATTCACAGAATTGTGTCACCAGTGCCATTATTTTTATCTTTTATCTTCTAATATTTGTTCAATTTTTGGAATATTTCCTTAAATTCATCATTCTATCCTTCACAGAATGTTCTGTTCCTGATTTCATATTTTTAAAAAATACTTTTTGTTCTCTAAATGCTCCTTTTCCTAATAGCCCTCACTTGTTTCATAGATACATATTTTCATTATTCTCAGGATTACTATTACTTCATTATCCTGAAGATAATAAAAACGTAGCTTTCAAAAGGTTTCTTTTCTTTGCATTGTCTGTGTCCTTCAAGCTTCATTTCATTTGGTTATCATTTATTTCAAATGTTTTAATTAATTAAATGACCTATAATTCTTTAATGTTCAAGAATAAGGCATTAAAATAGCAATGGAGGGGCGCCTGGGTGGCTTAGTCGGTTAAGCGTCCGACCTTCGCTTAGGTCATGATCTCGCGGTTCATGGGTTCGAGCCCCGCGTCGGGCTCTGTGCTGACTGCCAGCTCAGAGCCTGGAGCCTGTTTCAGCCTGTGACTCCCTCTCTCTCTGACCCTCCCCTGCTCACGCTGTCTCTCTCTCTCTCCTAAAAATAAATAAAACATTAAAAAAAAATTTAAAAAAAATAAAAAAATAAAAAAAATAAAATAGCAATGGAACCTCTGGATTTGTGATTGGGGTTTAGGAAGTAGTGGACTTGACTGAAGGGTATTTATATAGGGGCCAGGTCATTACTTCCAGAATAAAGGTCTTCTTCTGGGCAGAGAAGTTTCCAAGAATGACTCCTCCTGTCTCCTAGTTTGGAAGTATTTTCTTGAGTGGTGTAAGGTAGGAGAGAAGTCTGGAAGTTTCACCACTATGTATACAAATTTACTTAATTCCCATCCCTCTTCCCCATGCTGCTACTAGTTTTCTTTTCTTTTCTTTTTCTTTTTTTCCCCTACTAGTTTTCAATATTGCATCACTGAGTCCAGATCCTCTGCTTCAATGTTTCTGGACTGCCACAGTGGGAAAAAGAGTAGTTGTCTGAACATACAGTGATGGGGAAGGGATCAAATCATCTAACCACTACTTGTAAAGATTTCCAAACCCCCTCCTATTTTCAACACTATATATATTCATTTCTTCAGGAATATGTGATGCTTCTAATTCTTGAAACTATAGCCTGAATCAGTTTGATTCTTGGTTTGTCTTTACTCTAGGCATCTATCTTTCAGCTTTTCCCCCCCTTCTCTCTCTCTCTCTCCCTTTGGTCTGTTACGCCAACTGTAAATTATTCATCTACATTCTGGTTTCCAAAATTTTGTTGATTACCTCTTGTTAGCTGAAGTCTCTTCTCTTTATCTGTGGCTTCAAACCCTTTTTATGCCTTAACTGAAAATTTAGTGAAGTTTCAGAAGGGAGAAGTAGATGTTTATGTTCAATCTTCCACATTAAATATGAAGTCCTGAACTAATTTTGAGCATGTTGTAAAATTAGTATATTCAAAGATAGAATTAAAAGTTAATTATATATTAAATAGAATTTTGTAGGCTGCTCAAAACCTAGCCATCTACATTTTATTACAGGAAGAAGTATTCTAGGTTTCAAATATCAATCAACAAATGAAATCTTAGAATACAATCAGCTTGAGCACTATCAACAATAGTCAATCTGTTCTTCTCTTCCTGACAGTCAGCATTATTAGACATGTGGCTGTTTAAAGTATTGAAAATTTTCTAGAATATTAAAAGCTCTGTATATTATCTGGAAAAATTAAACCCTAAAATTTAAAAAAACAACAACAGTCAAGCGCTATCAACAATAGTCAACATATGGAAAGAGCACAAATGTCCATCGATGGATGAATGGATAAAGAAGATGGATAAAGTAGAATACTACTCAGTGATAAAAAAAGAATGAAATTTTGCCATTTGCAACAACACGTGTGGAACTACAGTGTATTGTGCTAAGTGAAATAAGTCAGTCAGAGAAAGACAAACAGCATATGATTTCGCTCATATGTGGAAACACGACAGATGAACACAGGGGAAGGGAGGGAAAAATAATATAAAAACAGAGACAGGCAAACCATAAGACACTCTTAAATACAGAGAACAAACTGAGGGTTGTTAGAGGGGAGGAATTTGGGTGAATGGGCTAAATGGGTGATGGGTATTAAGGAGGGCACTTGTTGGGATAAGCGCTGAGTATTCTACATAAGTGACCAATCACTGAGTTCTGCATCTGATACAACCAGCCAGTAACCAGCCTGTAACCAGGCCATCTATTTTCTATTTCCTTATATCTTTCACGTATCAACTTTATAAGTCTAGTAACTAGTATTTAAACTACAATTTTAGAAAATAATAATTACAATTAGTTTATTTTCTCTAAACAGAGTATAAAACTCATTCAACAAGCATTTGAAATTATATGATCTCCCAAACATTGGACAGGAACATAAAAGGTAGTGCTTATTCTCAATGGCTTTAGATCCAAGAATGACAAAAGTAATTATAATGTTGTTTTAAGTCCCGACAGAGTATATAAAAAGTGCTACAGAACTTCTAAGAAAGAATAACTCATGTACAAAGAGAGAAGAGGGGTCAGGAGAGGCTTCCCACTAGAGACAGTACTGGAATTTTTTTTTTTCTTGAAGAACAAGTAGAAATTAACCAGGCAAAGAAGAGAGAAGGGAAGGAGAAGCATTTGTTGAGCACCTTCCTTGTTCTTTTGCACTTATATTCTAGGAAATGTTTATTCTATTTTCTAGCTAGTTAATTTGATTTTGAGCTGAATTCATTTCAATATTAGGCTCATTTACTGAGTTTTTAAATTTGGTATTTTTAGTTTCCAGGGACCATTAATTTTTTGAAATAGGACTGTTATCCAATGGCCTCTTGTCTTCAAAGAGATATTCAGTTTTTCTCCAGTTATTCAAGTATTAGTTATTCTCTTGCTCGATTAGTTGCCTCTCTTCCATGTCACTGGTTTTATTCAAACGTTTGAGTGCTCCTAGTTATCTGTTCATATCTCTGTTTGAAAATATTTATTTGTAGAGCAGTGTGTATAAATTCTGCAACAGCAGCCTACTTCTGGAAATTTCTTAGAAGAGTAATGAGACATGCTGAGAACCTCTGTTCTGCATGGTGGTACCCTCCTGCATTTTCGGGTATTGTAGGTAAAATGGGGCACTGTTCTAATTGCCTGGTTAGTGTACACACTAGAAGGCTCCTTTATCAGAATTCCCACTTCAGAGAGCCATATTACATCTTTATCCTGGGGTTAACAAGCATAATCTATCTCTTTTACCTTTTTCTACCGCTGCTATCCTTGTGGTAATCTGGAGTTACTTCAGACTGCCTTCTGCTTCTCATCCCAGCCCCAACATTGACACTTAGGAACCAAACCCTTAGTGCACTTTGCTTAGTAGTTCTCAGGGTTTATCCTGGCAGCATGCACTGGCAGCTGCCAATATTTCCAATATAAGCAAAGGATGAGGAAGAAGAACCAGGTCGCATAGTGGCAAAATGCTGTGCTTAATCCCTCACCTTGACAATTCCTTCAGGGTCCTTTTTATTATAGGTGTTGTGTTTGTTTTTTGTTTTTTTCATTTATTGACCAACTGTTTCAAATGTCTCTAGAGCTACTCTTATGTCTGCAGTGGTTTTTCTCTGCTCTTCAAATATTCTCAAATATTCAGCAATCTGATCTCATCTGCTTTTAAGAATTCCTCAGCATTTCTGGTGTGCTGATGGCATCCTTTCTTCTCTTCAAAAATAACTTCAATTACACCAATATGTAAATGGCTCATAAATTTCTATCAGCAGCTCTCCATATCCAACTGCCTATTTGGCATTCTACTTAGTCATCTTAAAAGCACCCATAACCTAATTTATTAAAAACATAATTTATGGGGGCGCCTGGGTGGGTTAGTCGGTGAAGCATCCAACTTTCGCTTAGGTCATGATCTCGCGGTTTGTGGGTTCAGGCCCCGCGTCGGGCTCTGTGCTGACTGCCAGTTCAGAGCCTGGAGCCTGTTTCAGAGTCTGTGTCTCCCTCTCTCTCTCTGACCCTCCCCTGCTCACGCTGTCTCTCTCTCTCTCTCCTAGAAATAAATAAAACATTAAAAAAAAAACATAATTTATGATCTTCCCCTCAAACAGGAATTTTTTTAGTAAATGCCACCACCTTATATCCAGTTATGCAAGCCAGAAACAGGTCTCATCTTTGATACTTCCATATTCTTCATTTGCCAAATTCTGTCAGTTTCATTTCCTAAAATAGTCATGAGCTATGCTCACTTCTTTCTATTTTCAATGTCATCCGTTAGTACAAAGTGCCATCATCTCTCCCCTAAACTACCGTAATAACCTCCCAGCCGGTCTATTTGCATCCATTCATGCTTCTTTCCACACTGTAGCCAAGGTGATCCTATATTTTCCTAAGTAAAAGACTTCAGTGGCTTCCTGCTGCTCCAAATATAAACACCAGTATCTTTGACATGGTCTATAAGGCTCAGCAAGGCCTCTGTCTGTTTAACCTTGTCTTAACCTTGTCTTAATATTGCATTTCCCCCTCCTCTCTGAATGACAGCCACACTGGCCTTCTTTCATTTCATTGAACATATAAGGTTTAATCCCATGTTACAGCCTTTGCACATGCTATTCCCTCTGCCTGGGTGACTCTTAACACACCTCTTTGCACAGCTAATTTCTCCTTTTCTTCCAAACTCAACTCAATTGCTTTTCCTTCCTAGAAGCTTTTCCTAATCTCTCCAGCTAAACTCAATTTGTTACATTCAAGTGGATCTCTTATGTTGCATTTATCACAATTTTAATTTACTGGTGTGTACTTGAAAGCTATGAGGATGAGGTTCATTGCACAGACAGAGGACTTGGACTAGGAGAAAGATATGTCTTCCACTAAGATGGGAAGATGAAGCAAAAATACAAATGGATGCTTATGTTTGTAAGAAAGAAAGCTGAGGGAATTCATATCTGGCAGTCTTACCTGATACTAGCTCACTACTCGATGAACTACTTTCAACCTGGAGGTCATCAGTCACTGACTCCTAAGTGAAATAAGAATTAAAGATATAGCACAAATTATAAGACTAAATATTTTTATATTTTAGTATTCTATCACATTGATCTGGTTACTTTCAAAATGAAAAACTGAAGTTTGTGTATCAGTTTCATATGTATAATAGACTCTTTCGGCTTAGTGATCATAGATGTAATCTGATATTTAATATTAAATCTAAAAATTAATATTAAAATATAATAATGTGGACATGTCTATAGAGTCAGCAATATACTAGTCAACTAACTACTATGGGATAAACCAGCATCTAGAAGATGAATATTTTTCTGATCCCCTAGGTTGGAAATAGGAAGGCAAAATAAAAATACTGGTAAGTCTAAAATACCAGAAATACAATTAAAGGCAAACAAATATAAAAATGTCATATATGTGTATAAAAGTATAACTATCTTCAACATATAACAAATAAGCATTTCACAAAAAAAGACACACAAATAGACAATAAAACAAGAAAAAAGTATCAATTTTAGTAATATTCAGAGAAATGGAAAATCAGATAACATGCTACTTTTCATCTATCAAATATATGTATTTTTTAAGTATCAGATGCCAATTGCCAACATGAATTAAAAATGTTAAACATGATCCACTGCAAAATTTTTTATCTTAGAGTAATAATTTGAGTGTACACAAAAAACTTCTGTGGTAGATGTCCACTGATATCTAACTGGCAAAACCTTGGAAACAATCTCCATTCTCCAACCACAGGAAAAAGGTCATATAAATTACAGTGTGTCTATCTATGAGACAAAGCACTATGCAGACACTAAAAATCATATTTTTAGAGGCCACTTAATGTTAGAGGAATATACAATCACATAACAACTTGTAAATTTTTAAAAAGCAGATAAAAAGAAATGTAGAAAAATATATAAAAAGTAGGAGAAACTTTTTAAACACTTTTTTTTGCATAGTCTGAATCATCTACAAAGAACACTTAACAGTGTTAAAATCTGGGGTAAAAGCTTTTTTAAAAATGCCTTTGTTGAAACTGGCCACCCCCAAAACACATGTTTTAGAGATATATGTAAGCTAAAGCAGTGGAACATAACTATTTAATGCTAATGGTAGATGAGTCACAAGCAATTTTTAAAATGTGAGTTTCTCCAAACTACTGTTATATATCTTTAAAATACTGTACAGAATCCATATTAAATACAGTAGATCAAGAAATTATATAGGGGCGCCTGTGTGGCTCAGTCGGTTAAGCTTCGGACTTCAGCTCAGGTCAGGATCTCACGTTTGGTGGGTTCGAGCCCGCATCCGGCTCTGTGCTGACAGCTAGTTCAGAGCTTGAAGCGTGTCTTTCTATTTTGTGTCTCCCTCTCTCTCTCTGACCCTCCCCTGCTCACGCAGTCTCTATCTCTCTCTCAAAAATAAATACAAACATTTTTAAAAATTATATAATATACTAATGGTAACGAACACTGTTTCTAGTCATTAATGGAAAGTTAAATGAGAAAACATGAAAATGGCTTTAAAATGCCTTAAGTGCTCCTAAACATAAGGGAGTTACTATGGAAAACTCACACCTGTTTCATAGAAAAGTAGTCAGTAATGGGCATTTCTCAAATTTTTGTCAAGGGAAATTAAAAACAAAAAATATGGCTATGAATCCACCAGAATCAGAAATTCAAGGCCCTGTCTAAAAACACCAACCTTTATAAAAATGCTAGGAAGCTATGTATTCTCTATTGAACAAAGATCATACTACATTTTAATCTGCAGGCACATGAGTTACCACCGTCACTGTTGTAAGTATATCCAAGGTCCATGAAAGAAATATGCATACACTCAATGGAGCAATCTTCTCATCCCGCGGCTCCTCACTTGGGCTATTTTCTCGCAGGCTCTTCTGTCCTGTAACTCTTAACTGAGTGCTAACAAACAAACAACGCAATTAGTTGGCACGGTCTGGACTTGGCTCTCCACGTCCCTGTTCATACCGTTCAGAATTTGAAAGGCTATGTGGGGACATCCTTAAGAAAAAGACCCCATGGGTTAATTGCACCAATATCCAACTGATGCTATGAATGCTTTCCTGAAGATCGGAGCTCGCTTGCTTTTAGGTAACTTGGCAAAACTGCTCCTTAAACAATTCTGGGTCTATGTTGTGGGAGGAGCGAAAAGACAATATTCCACCTATTTTCTTCGCTGACTCTCAGAACGAGGCTGGCTATTGGCAGCAAATGGGGACGAAAATTTTGAGGGGGGCAGAGGCACGGGCACTAGTGGCTACGCACCTCCTCGGCCTAGAGCGGCTAACTCCCTGCCCACTCCACTCGACTTTCTCAGAGATCTTCGGCAAACAGTGCGCGTCTCCTTCCAGGCCTAAGAGAGGGCGGCATATTTCAGGGCAAGGCCCTGGAGGCCCGCTTGCCAGCCTCGAGCGTCCCTCGGGCGGCCGAGGCCTAGCCACCCCCGCCCTTCGCGTTTCCCACCCCGAGCGCCCCTCCATAGGCTTGCCCGCCCGGGCTTACAGTGGGCAGATGGCCTTCTGTCTGGACCCGGAGGGGCCTCCGCCTTCACCGTGGGGCCAAGCTCTGGCGTCGGGGTTAGGTTGAGCCTCTGGCCAGCCCGCTTCTTGCGGGTATAGACCCGTAGCGACCACATTGCCACTCCACCCCACAAGGCCTTGGGGGTCTCTTGGCCGTCAACAGGCTGTCTCGTCGCCTTCCTGAGGAAACAAGCTAGTGTCTGAGTGCGTTAGCGTCCGCCCAGAAGCTGACGGCGGAACAGTATGACACGAGCTGGACGAGGAAAAGCCGACAGCTCCAACCCCTACACTGGACTGACTAGAGCTGCCCTCCTCGCTCCTGCCTTCTTTTTTTTTTTTTTTTAAATCTCGTCCAAACCGTGCGGTGGCTTGTGGGAAATGGAGTAACTTGGAGGTGGCCCCGCCCTGCTGGAGGCGCGGCATCCGGGTATTTGGCAGTAGGCCCGAGTGGTTGCGGGTCCAGTGGCGTCGGCTCTCTCATCTCACGCTTGGAAAGAAGCTTGTGGGAAAAAGCCTTTTCCTCTTCCTGGAGGTTGCACCTTTGCAACCGATGGCTCCGCCCATCTCGTTATCAACATTGCGTTAATGCCTTGGCAATGTTTTAGGTCTCCAAACCTAGGGAGTCGGGGGGTGGGGGCGCGGGGGCCGTCAGGGGTTGGGGATCAGCCTAGGTGCGGAAAAGTCAGACAGGAACGAAAGCACATTAAACCAGCAGGGAATGTCCTCCTGAGCAATCCACTTCAGTCCTGCGGCCACCAGTTTACTGGGGGACCAAGGCATCTGACAGTAAAGACCTTAACTTGCAGGAGATTTCTTAAGGATAAGCAGAATCTCTTCGCCCCTGTCCAGGAGCTACCTCCTGAACATCTGGGCAGCTTTATGGTCAAGGTAGAGAATTCCTTACCTCCTAGTGTTCTCCGGCTCAGCTTGTTGGCTCTGCCCCACTGCAGGAACGTAGGAATGACTTCCCTCTCTCCATACACCCTCCTTGAAACCATCTGGCTGCATCTGATAAGCATATTGTGCACATAATAACCATCTTCCTATTTTTGAAGATGACATTTCACAACCTTAAAAAACGCATTTGTAGAGATAAAATTACAAAAACTCAGACTCTTTTGTGATGTTCCAATACTGTGTGACTATAGCACACCAATAGCCACAATATTTTCCTAATTAAATCACTCTGAACTTTTTAAAATTTAAAATATGCTAATAGAAAGTCACAACAATTGATTTAAAATATTTAATGATTAAAACTTAGCTTTGTAAAGAACAGAAAGTGGGCATTCTTAACCTAGTTAGATATAGTACTTTGAGTCACTGAATGAATACTTACTTAGCGCCTTAGTCTGTGTTAGGCATTATGGTAGGTCCTGGGAATACAGAGGTGTGTTAGATATGGTCCTTCAGTCTAGGATCTCAAAGTCTTGTTGCAATACAAAGCAATTATAGTATTTCAACCTCCTTTCTTTAGTGACATCCATAATATGCTAACAAGCAGTCTCTAGTTTACAAGTCAGGTCTCTAGGCTCTCCTCTCTCTCTTTGGAAGCTGTTGTGAAAAAAACTTGGGAGTTCTTAAATGACCTGTGGGAAGTCTGGATCCTTCCATGCCCTACACCTAGAAATGGAAGAAATAATGGAAAAGGAAAACAGCTTAAAGCAAAAGCTGGTCTTGCTTTGGTCGCCCTATTCCCTACAGGTATGTCTCACTATACTGGTCTGCATTTACTGAAATGCCATCAAGTAAAGATTTACGGAAGTTAATGCATAGGGTTAATGCATTATTCAAATTAATTCAAGTTAATGCATATTTCAAAACTAGAAATAACCTTTGGCATGATTTCTTGAGCCCAAAGGGGTCCTTGACAATGATCTAGTTGACCCCTCATTTTGCAACTGAGGAAACTACAGCCTAGGGAGGCTCCTTATGACAAATGATTGGCATAGGTAGCATGAGTGTCCTGGAGTTTGGCTAGTGTGCTTGTCATGCCCCTGTTTCTCCTCACACATGGCTGGGAACGGGGACAGGGGAGCAAGGACGGGAGGTTGAAGCCCCTCCTCCATCACAAGGGGATGAAAGACACTATAGACAGACTTCGTCCATTTAAAGCTTCACCCAGCATCAGCCTATAAAAGGGAAAGAGATGTGTCCCATGCAAAAGGATGAGTTAGGGCAGAGACATCTCAATTCAGTTATTTCTCTGTCTCCCCTCAATCTATCCCCAGATACACAAATGCCAGTGCAAGCATTCATCCAGGAGTGTTCAATTGAACTTCTCCTATTTCCCTCTGTACTCTCCTCCCATATCTATACTCAGAATTCTACTATCAGTGTTTCAGTTCAGTCACATGATGGGTTTGACTAGGTTTGGAACAGTTATGGAAATGCTAACTTCCATGGGAAAATAAATTCCAAATTTTGAAGAGATTTCTGAAGAAAGTTTTTTGTTTGTGTGTGTGTGTGTGTGTGTGTTTGTTTTAGACAGCCTATTTTTGGGTTTAGTATTCCCTGGAGCCCAGAGGCAATCCTTCTGTATGTTTTCTTTTGCAGTGACCCACTGAGCAGTTCTGTTTGTGATACTATCCACACATTTCAGGGTCCAACTGGAAACCAGTTTATTTTTGCTTACTCGACAAGAACGAAACAAACCACAGTGATAGATGAAATGTACCTTCAGGTATTGCGATCTTAATGCAATGCAACATATGAAAAAGAGCCAAGGAGATTTTTCATTCAGTGGCTATTTCTTGAGCACCCAGTATGGGCCAGACCTTCTGCACTGGGGCTATAACCTCAAGCAACTCAGTGGGAGTGGGAGTGGGAGTGGGGCAGAGGGAATCTTCTCAGATAAAAGGATAACCGAGCTGTTTTAAGAGCTGCACGGTGGCAGTTAGCAGGGAGATTAAAGGCTATGACATTCCATGAAAGGGGGACCATATGTGCCACATGGAGGCACAGAAAAGCATGATGCAAAGCACTACATAAAATAGTTGATATGACTGGAGCCAAGGTTCCCATGGAGGAAGAACAGGAGAGGAGATGCTAGGCCTTGTGTGCTAAACCAGGGACTGTGAACTTTATCCTGGAAACTATGGCAAGTCATGGAAGGAATACTAAGCAGGAGAGTGGCATGACCAGATTTTCAATTTAGAAAGATCACACTGACTGAAATGTGGATGGTGATATTTAAAGAAGCTGGTGGAGAAGCAGGAAAACTAAGAAAGAATAGTAATATTCCACACAAGAGATGAGAATGGCCCGAACTATACTAATCGCCATTAGAATGGAGGAGTGGACGATAGCAAATATACAGAGAAGGCAGAATCTGCCTTAGACATGGCAGAATGTACCATTTTAAGAAAGTATAACCACTAGCTTGTATATGGGTAAAAAACATGAAAATACTGTTTCAGGGGCATGACAATGGAAAAATTGAATACAGTTATTTATTCTTTTAAAAGCATAAAAATGATTTAAATTCAGGACACATTTGGTAATAGAAAATGTGCAAAGAAAAGAAGAGCATTGGGGGTTGGTGGGACTGTAAATCTTTGGAGCTTGGGGACCTTACAGAGAACGCAGAGTATGCTGACTAGTGGTAAAGCTTAATAAAATGTTTACCATAAGCTCCATGATCAATGATTACTAATATGCTAACATCAGGGGATTATGCTATATAAATATATAAAATAGTATTTATAAGCAACTTTGAGAAATGAAAAATCTTTATTTTTTACAAAAGTTTTCATAAATGCATTTTATATTTGATAGGCATGCTATTATAACAAAGCAACTAAGAAGATAATTACAGTTAAGATACTTTTATGCATATTTAAAAGGTAATATTTTAATTTAGCAAGTTTTAAAAATTGAAAGTATAATAAGCAATTCTTCAAAAAATACCCACTTTCCCCACCCCTTGCAATTGTTGCAATGACTTACAAGGAAAATTAATCAGTCAAATGAATGTCTAAAAGCCACTATCCACCTCATCAAAACCTTTTCATTTTGGGACAAGGTTTAGAAATGCTTGTATTCCAGGTATTTATCTATTGCCTCTGGGTTATAACCATTCATTGTTCTAACTCAAGAATTTCTCATTTAGGGCTTTGTCCTCACTTGGATGCTAATCCCATTCTTACTGCAGTTAACTGTAGAATCACAGAAAAGACTGTGAAGCATACTTTAGAGACAATTCAAATGATAAGAATCTTTTTTTTTCATGTTTATGCTTCCTTAAAATTAAAGGAAAAGGCAAGAAAATATAGCAACTTAGCTCAACATATAATTTATCAAGTTTATATAGGATTAGTCATTCTTTTTTCTCCTGAGATATGAAGCAAGATTGTAAGTAGTCTGTTTTCATGCAAAAAAAATACAGTTTTCCATTGTTTACATTCATCTCATAGTATTTTGTATTCTAAATAACTGTATCACCTTTGTGCTTTACACATTTGGAAAATGAAGAATAATCCATTTTCTTTACCACAGAAAAAATAAAAGGTTATCAGTTCTTTGATGGGTAATACAATCAAATTAAGCGCAAACTTAGAGTTGCTGAAACATTACCTGACTATAAAAATTGCAGTGGAAAGTTCTGTTTTTCCTCATGCTTGCCGTTTTACTTAAATGTAGAATGAAAGGTTAACTTGCTCCTATGAGGGAGACATGGTATGTTTATGTCTTGAACTTCTGAGTCTGTGAGTTCCTAATATATGTGGAACTAGGCCTCCACGCCATACCTGGTCATAGTTTCCTCTCTCACCTGGAGGGGAGTCATAATACAATATAAAGAGGTCTTTTATGGCAAAAGAAAAAAATGGTGTATATTCTATTTTAAAATATACACAAGATTGGTTTGTAAAATGTGGAAATTATTAACTTATGTTACTAACTACATTAATAATGTACATTTGAATGAGTAACAGATAAAAGGCCAAATGTTTAGGAACTTTTTTTTTTTAATAATTGATCTGTTATACCTCTAGACTTCTATCAGATCTGATGTCCACTATAAATGTGAACATCTTAAGTACATAGCCTTTTCCTATATTGGTTATAGGGAAATACAAAAAATTTCCCTCCAAAATAGAGTTGGGAAATATGAAGAAGTTAAACAGAGAAACGGATAAATGTACCTGCAGTATATTTAGGACACACTGTTTACTTTTCTCAGCACATTTGCACATTTGGACATTTGGTCCAAGTGTGATGCTTTACACACAGATCAGGAAGGCCAGAAGAAACACAAGATCTTTAAACTGAGAAAAACAAGAGATGTTTAGCTGTCCATAATCAATCATATCTAACTACTATGAAGTATAAATAGAATCAAAATAAGTGTTAAGTTATTTGCTTATGTTACATTGTCCAAAATCCTTTTGGAAATAAGAGACAACTATGAAATTTTTCTTGGGTGGAAGGACAGTGGGAAACAGCTTCATCTTCAAGATATGAAGCTATGTGCCTTATTTAAAATAATATGAATATCTAATTCAGATAATAATTTTTCTTTTAGTCAAGCATATTACATATAAAAAATTAACGCTGTATAGATGTGGCCTTGGGCATTTTTAGAATTTATTTATTCAGAAATGCCTTTAAGAAGGAATATGCATAGAACCAGCTCATATACTAAAAATCAAATAGGCAAATGTAAGTTGAGGATCTGCAGAAAGAATACGCCAAAGAAATGTGTAAAGAATTGGATAAATGTATCAGATGAAGGTGTGATCCATTTTTGCCAATACCGAAATATAAGTGTATAATCACCAACACAGGTTCATCCAGTAGGCCCATGTGATGATGCAGTTTTTTTAACCAATAGCGTTTATTTATAGCTTGGATTTGCTCCAGCAGACAGGAACTTCTGGACTGTGAACACTTTCCCCATGTCTGCTTTCGGAGTCCTGTCTCTATAGAAGAGAGTCCTCTTGCCTAGGGACGGTTCCTTCTTCAGATGCACAGTCTGTAGCTTGGAATCTAACTGCTGTCCAGGCTGGGTTTTAATTATAAGAAATTGTTGGCACTCGGGTGCAAGAAGTGTCTAAATACATAATGCAAAAAAAAGGAGGTTTCCATGGTTAAAGCTTAAAAGCATTTAAAGATTTCATGAATGGAATTATGACCTATGAGATATTTATCTATGATGGACTTAAAAAGTTTTGTAGGGGTATTTTGAAGAGGTTCTTCAAAATTAAGTTGTTGAAAAACTATCTTCCTTGGAAATAAAAGCCCTTCCTCCTCTTATTCAAGATTACAGCCATATTTGGCTTCCCAGACCTGGCCTGGACATACTGAGAAAGGAAGGCCTGAAGAGGCCAGCAAGGAACGTAGGCACATTAATTACTGCCTATCTTGAGAAATAATTCTGGGTTTCTTTTCCCAACTCTTCTCCAAACACCCATTCATTGTAGAGTAGACAGACATCTTTAAGAATTCATATGGTAACAAGTCCATGGATATACACGTATTATCCTTGAAGTAGTTGCCCATTTTTCTCTAGGTAGTTCCTGAATATTTTAATGAGCTTAATAAGTGAGAAAATATGTTGAAAGATCTTTGTAAAATGTTATATAAATATAACATTTGTTTCAATAATATCTGAATTCGCATTTTTCATGCATAAAAGTAAAAGTGAGAGGGAAAACTTGTTCACATCAATAAGAATTGTGATGTATAAAGAATCTAGAGTTACGTAGAATGTGCATTATATCTTGTTTAGTATGATTCTATACATCTAATTTTAATTTTTTAGGTCTGATTTAACTATGATTTTGACAATCAGTTACTAATGAGGTAGTCCACATTGCTTAGATATTTGCTGTGTCTGGTTACTATTCTACAAATAATGAAGTACAGTATATCAGTTATGTTTTTCCTTTATGTTTAATAAGAGTTCTGCAAACATTGAGAATATATTACTTTTAGTGGTACACAGTCCTTGAGAAAAGTCTTGATTTTTACATTGCCATTTATATTTTTAGCAGCTTGTTACAATATCATTTTTAATAAAAATAAAGTGTACTCAGTGATGATAGAGAAAATATTGTTAAAGACTTCTTGGGACAGGAAAAGGCTCAGTCATAAGATCACGTGCTTATTCATTTTCAGCTGCATCATTCTGATTCATTACTTTCAAGAGTAACTATAATATTGCTACACAGTCCATTCAACTGAGAAGAACTTTCCTTGAACTTCACATGGAGATTGAGTAAAGCTCTTCTATTTGTTTTTTGAAGTACTCTCTCAGCTCAGGTCTCTTAGCCTTTAATGTTGGTGTCAGCAAGCCATTCTGAACTGAGAACATGTCAGAGTGGATGTGAATGGCTTTAACCTAAAAACCAAATGCAGAATAGGTCTTCATCAGGAATGTAACATAGCATTTATAGTACACGTGATAAAAGTAAACAGGGATACAAAAATATATTGATATAAAAACAGTATGCTCTTTTTAAAAGTCAAAATTACATTAATAACATTTCAGCCTATTTAGCATGTCTGCAAACCAACTTCTGCCCCTTCCTACTCCTTCATTTAGCCTAGCCAACAGAAATGAGCTGGCTGCTTATTCTGTGTCAGGCACTGAGGGCACAAAGAATCTTGAGTGCCCCTGCCCTCAGGGCGTGCACACTAGCCACACTAGCATTCAGCAGAGCAGACACACTGGGCAATTATCAGACAGCATGGTATGCACAGAGTGACAGGCGCCTGATGCAGTGATGGCAGGGAAAGGAGGAGCAGCCAGGGAAGCCTTCCCAAATTAGATGAGTGTTAAAGGATGAGTAAGAGTTAACCAACAGAGGAGGAGAGGTAGGTGGTGGAGGGCATTCTAGGCAGAGACAACCCCAAGAACAAAGCTGTGGGAATGAGAAAAGACAGAACATGAGAATGGAAATCCAAGTGGTTTCTTGGTGTAGTTACACAGAGTGGGAGGTAAAGGGCTAAGAGATGAAGCTGAAGTGGTTGATGCGACCATTTATAGAGGAGCCCAAACTTTATGCTGGAGTCAGTAAGGCGGCTTTCATACAGGGCAGTGGCATGGCTACATACACATTTTAGAAAGATCTCTCCAAGAGAAAAGGGAAAAAGTTTTTTTGAGAACATTAAGATTAGAAACAGGGAAACCAATCTGAGGGATCTGGCCAATCCATGAGAGACCAGATAAGCACCTACACTTAAATTAGGGGCAGAGACAGAGACAAGGAAGCAGTTCTAAGACCCATTCCGTGGGCAACAGATAGTAAAGAGGGAGGCAGCCTCAGTGACCCCTGGGTTTCTGGTTTGGATGGGTACATGGATGGTGCTGTAATTCAAAGGAGAATATAAAGTCTTGCAGGTACATGATGAATCTATGTAAAAAAAAAAAAAAGTCTGGGCGCCCGGGTGGCTTAGTCGGTTAAGCGTCCGACTTTCGCTCAGGTCATGATCTCGCGGTTCGTGGGTTCGAGCCCCACGTCCGGCTCTGTGCTGACTGCCAGCTCAGAGCCTGGAGCCTGTTTCAGTCTGTGACTCCCTCTCTCTCTGACCCTCCCCTGCTCACGCTGTCTCTCTCTCTCTCTCTAGAAATTAAAAAAAAAAAAAGTCTCACCATGGAATTTTATCGCATCTACGGAAGGAGACATGGAGGGTCAGGTTTAGCATTCACACTTCCTACTGCTCTGAGGCAGATCCTAGGGCCCCTCATGCAAAGTCTCTTTGCAATGATGAATTGAGAATCAGAGACAGATGAATTAAGGTAAGAGGGCCTGGGCTGCCTCCTCCCATGTGAGGCTCCATCTGAAAGGGTCTCTGACAGTTCCATGAGAATTTTATGATTTGTGCTTGAGCTGAATTCTTGAGTGACAGTGGAAATTGTGTCCTGACTGACAATTGTCTAAATTAAATGATTTTTGTTGAGATAATAGACTCTAATCATTAAATAGCAAACAGGATTATGAACTGCTGTAATAGACTTTTTTTTTTTTAATGTTTTTATTTATTTCTAGGAGAGAGAGAGGGAGAGACAGCATGAGCAGGGGAGGGTCAGAGAGAGAGGAAGTCACAGACTGAAACAGGCTCCAGGCTCTGAGCTGGCAGTCAGCACAGAGCCCGATGCGGGGCTCGAACCCACGAACAGAGAGATCATGACCTAAGCGAAAGTCGGATGATTAACCAACTAAGCCACCCAGGCGCCCCATAATAACAGATTCTTTATTACACTTTTGAAAAATAAAACTGTCATGGACCTGAGGCACTGAGACACTAGATAACTACAAATACCATTCATTTGCTAAACATTCATGCCATTTTGTCCTGCATGTTATTCAAAGTCTCAAATGCAATTTTGGAACTTAAACAAGTATTTTCGCAGAATCTTCTGGCAGAGAAGCCCAGGTAGCAACCAGTAAGAAGTGCACCAAGTCTTAATTACTCCCTTGGTATGCACAATTGACCCTTGAACAACAAAACAGGGTTAGAGAAACTGACCTGCTGCACAAATAAAATTTCATGTATAACTTTTGACTCCCCTAAACTTAACCACTAATAACCTACTGTTGACCTGAAGCCTTACCTATAACATAAACAGTTGATTAACATATATTTTGTATGTTAATATGTATTATATACTCTGCTCTTACAATAAAATAAGCTAGAGAAAATTTTATAGAGAAAATTTTATAAAGAAAATCATAAGGAAAATACAATTACAGTTACTGCACCCTATATATATTTATAAATATATATATAGTCAACTGTCATAAACATTTAGAAAATTAATTCAAAACCTATATGTTAAATACACATACACATTCATTTGGTGTTTTATATAATTGGTATTTATCGAGCAACCCCTATGTGTCAGATATGCGTCAGGCACCAGGGATACAAAGAATAACAAGACACAGTCCCTGCCCTCATGGATTTACAATCTAATGAGAGATGCTGCAGTATGATATTGCTACCACAGGGGCAAGCCCAGAGAGGGTTAGCTTTCACAGGCAGAATCAGTTGCTTTACCAATCCCCACTCCTGACTTCTTCCCTGGTAATGAAACCAAAATGGTCTATGTCAACCAGGACAGTCTTGTCCCCTGATTTCCCAGCCACCCTTGCAGCTAGAGGATAGCCAAGAGATCCATTTTTGGCTAGTGATAAGGGAAAGTTTTTGCTTTCCAAATAAAAGTTTCAGACATAGATCTCTCCACCCATTCTTCTTTTTTCCTTTGTTGAATATGGACAATGTCCAAAGCCATAGCAGCCACCTTGTGATAAGCCAACATACTAAGAATGAAGAATGGAAAGATAGGTAGACCCTAGGTCTCTGAGGACCTGTACCTTCCTTGGACTGCCTACCTTCAGACTTCTTATGTGAGAAAACACAAAAACACACTTTATTTGTTTAAGACACTATGTGTTTTCTGTTAGAGCTTATTGCATTTCTGATACAGCATCTAATCCAGGCTTGGGAAGAGTTCACTGAAAAGAGATGCTCCGGGCTCCTGGGTGACTCAGTTGGTTAAGCATCTGACTGTTGGATTCAGCTCACGTCATGATCTCACAGTTTGTGGGTTCACACCCCACACTGGGCTCTATACTGAAAGTGTGGAGCCTAATTGGGATTCTCTTTCCCTCTCTCTTTCTCTCTCTCTGCCCCACCCCTCGCATGCTGTCTCTCCAAATAAATAAATGAACTTAAAAAAAGAAAAAAGATGCCTGAGTTGAACTCTGTAGGGTAAGTCAGCTTTAGGCCAATGAAGATAGCAAGGGGAAGGAGGAGTGGTTGCTATATGACCTGAGTAGAGAAGGGTGCTCTAGGTAGAGGCAACATGTGCCAAAGCACCTGCAGGGCATTACAAGCATAGGCTGAAGCATATGGTATAGATGAAGAAGAAGAAAGCGATGGGCCTGGAGAGATAGACTGGGGCCAAATTACAAAGGACCAATATGCCAAAGTAGGAAGTTTGGACATGATTCTTCAGACAATTTTTAAGCAGTGAGAAACAGAATGGCTCTTTGGAAAGATTACTCTGCTAAGAATAGGTTGAAGTGAGGTAAAAGTGGAAGCTGGAAGACCAGCCAGGAGGGAAGGCTGATGGTGATTTGAGCTATAAAAGTTGGCTGTGGATATGGAAATAGATTTGGGGGCTGGAAAGGACAGGAC